>CM034147.1:682882451-684082451 GCA_019776745.2 Taxus chinensis | reverse complement strand
CCTCCTCGGCTTCGATCTTTTCATAGGTTTTCATAACCTCATCAATGTAATTTAATCCATTGATGCACGACTGTTTTACCTAGGATTTGGTAGTTTTGCCGAAGTAGTTGAGCTCACCTAAAGGCTGTGATGGTTTCTTGATCCATAGCCTACACTTGTATCAGAGAGTCGGTGAATGCTGCCAAGGTTCCTACAGAGGCTTGGCGGTAGTTGACAAGAGCAACTGAATGCCAATTCTTATCCTCAAGTTGTTTTATTGTCTGCCTTGCTTCCTGTGATTCACTGAACCACTTTAGCAGTAGCTTCCTCTATTTCATGTATATCACTCTCAATGGTTGATTCTCCTACGGGGGTTCTCTGATACTCCTAAATTTCTAAAGTAATATTATCCTCTTTCTTATTTCCAATGGGCGTCAACAATTCAAGGAATCGGGAACTGGAAGATTCGGTTATTATTCTTGTTATGTGTTTAGCCTTTTTGGGAGCAGAAACTTCTAAGAGGCTTGCCATTATATGGAAATCAGGCTCAGAAATTTCGATGACTTTCTTCTTCTTAGCCACTAGAGGCCTTACCCATTCAAAGGGTTTGTCGCCTGAAGTGCTCACCATTTGAACTTCTGACCCAAAAGATGTCCCAATAGCTGGAGTCAGTTGCTTGGTGGAGAAGTTGAAGGTAGAGGAGGCCTCTGAGGAGAGGGTGTCCAAGATGGTGAGCGAGATGGAGGGAGAGAGGTGTTTGTGGTGCAGATAGTGTGTGAGCCTGTCCTTGATCGCAAGCTATGAACTGCTACGTTTTATTTTTGATTACCAAAGCGTCCATAGGCTGAGGAGAGAGTCACATTAGCTACTGAAACATCTGTTTGAAGGTCTGGACCTCGTTGGGGGTTCAACTTAATCTTCAAGCTTGTTCTTTAGGTTCTCTGACATTTTACCTTGATTAGAGTCTTCTTCATCAGCCCCATTCCTGCTGTGGTTGCTGTGAGGTGTGTGGATGGTGTCCTCTGACCCTTGGAAAGATTTAGATCCTTTGGATCATCTGACATTGGTGACTTGTGCCACTTGTCTATTGAACCATCTAATTGATCTTTCCACCACTACTTTGTTGCCAATTTATTGGAGGTATTGGCCTGGGCAGTACATTATTAGCATACACGGTCTCTATCATATCAGTGCCATCATCAGTCACGCCCTCTGGTACCCATACCTTCACGATTGCTTCCATTTGCTCGAGGCTCATCCTTGTATAGTCTCTCCTGCTTGCCTCATATTCATTTGCATAGTCTGCCCTAATCTTCAATAGTGGGCACATGTGCATACACTGATCCCAAATGGTTATCCATGCAGGCCCTTAGTATCAAATGAATCTTTTTTGTAATGTGAATGCTTGGTGAAGTCAGTCATGTATTTACTGACTCCTTGGGTATCTGTAGAAGTCACATAGGTGTAGTGAATCAGGTATATTGGGAATTGAATTGCTATTTTATGCCTTTGCCTACATAACTTGTGTACAACCACTAACTGCTTGTACGACTTTGTGAAGAGTATTTTATTCGGAACATATTTAGGGAGCTGGCATGGGACTCCATTAAACCCTCTTACCCTTATGCATGTGAACCTGAGAAACTGAATAAAGTAGCTCCTGAACTGGGTCACCTATTCAATGCCTTCCATTGAAATTCTCATGGAGTGACCATTTTGAAATGTCTTGACCATGAACATGGTAGAAGCATCAGTTACTTGGGTGAAATGCCACTTTCTTTCGTCTAAAGTAAGTAGTGGATAGCGCAACCAGATTCGATTGATCAGGCCAAATTTCCTGAGTGTTAAGTTGTGTGAACGGCCTAAGATTAGCAATGGACCACATTAGACATGAAGTCATGTAGGACTTCGTGGCCTCCAACTCTGCCATTGCTTGTGCAAAGAGTCATTGATTATTTTGCTCCAATCCGTGAATTCCTTACTCTTGTCGATGGTGCTTATGATAAAAAATGTCCATAGGTGAAACTCGCTTGTTGTCATATTCCCAACCACTTTGTTCAGCAGAGCTTTTGCATCTGATATGTCATCATGGATATTGGACCAGTGCAACTTCTTTGGCAATTTGGATCTCCCTGCCTTCTTTGTTTCAACCATGACGAATTGATATCTTGGACACATAGACTGTGATGCTGATCCCAATAAGCATGCAATTTCTATGCTCAAATCTGCATATGAATCTTGGAGAGGAATTCAAAACACATCATCCAACGAATCATTGTCAAGCTGGGCATTTGACAATCCTTGTTCAAACTTTCCTTTTCTCAGTGTCATAGTGCCTCGTGTAGGTGAGCGCTAGTTCCGCAAATTGCATGGATATAGCAAAGCCTGCTGCTTCGGCAAGCCCACTATTGGCCATATATTGAAAAAATCTTGACTGATCCTCAGCTTTGAGTTTTGTTTGGAAAATTTATATATCCACACAACCAATTACATTGTCATGAATTTCAGGGAAGTCAGTCGTAAGAGTGGAGTGAAGTTCAAATCCTTGATATTTGAACCTCGTCTTGTATTGAAATGAATGTCGAACATCTACTTCGACAAGTCTTTGTGGATTCAAGTGAAGAAAATCTAGAGGTAGAAACTGTCTTGGGATCTGGGATGTCGAAGCCACAATGGTCATAAAACCATGAGAAATCCTAAAAAACACCGCACCGAAAGAGAGAAATGCCTAGGCACATTTATGGGGTTCCCCTCACACTATAAAGTGCTCCTAGGATTTTGTAGCATAAAACTTGTTCAAACGCTTTGCCCATAGGTACAAATGAAGAACGGGAGTTGAGGAATGCGGTGTTGAACTTTGTTTAGCTTAGAAAAACTTCTCAGGCTTGGAAAATAGATTTGGGTGGGAAGCATAGTGTTAGCGTTTGACAAATCGATGGGGAGAGCGACTACCCTTTGCTCATATGGAAATGGAAGGAGAATGCTGCACAATTTTTGGGTAGAAGGAATGAGTGGTTTGAGAATCTTGTGGAAAAGAGTGAAATATCTTTGAAGGTCAAGGAAGTCACCAAGGGATGAAAGTGGATGGGGGAGTGGTGGACTTTTGTGTGATAATGAGAAGGGGAATGGTGTTTATAGAGGCGTGAAGATGGTTCTAGGTGCTTTTGCGTATATAGGGCTTACTTGTTGGTCAGGTGTGTGGGGCGTGCTTTCAGTGCCGTAGAGGCACTTCCTTTGTTACTTCAAACTAGTGCCTTAATTGATCCTCTGGTTTGTATTGTGCTAAGCTTGTTTTCACGTTCTCAACGAAATTTCCTCTTGCTTCCAAATTTAGGTTCCATGCGCTCCACTATATGTCATGGTGGGCACACCTTTGCTTCCTCCCTTGTACTTCCTTCACTGAGACGAATCACCACCTTGATCATTCGGATAGGATTTGCCAGTTGTGTAGTCTCTAAGAGACCCAAACAAAAACACACTTCATCTTTCGGTGCCCCATTTACTACGAGATCAGAGGCAGGTTCCATTGTTTATTTAGGAGGATGTAGGATCTTTCTGACTTCTTCAGGTTTGAGGATCAAAGGTGCCTGGCTTTATACTTACAGGAGGCTTTGAAGCTTCATGAGCACACTCTTCAGCCGCAGCCTAGACCGGACTCTACCCAGCTGATCACTTCCTTCTTCATCGTGTTACCGTCGGAGAGAGGCACTAATTGTGAGACCGACCTCGCTTCTTCCTCTAGATTGGTTCGGCCCAGGGAAACCATCCGTGGTTCCCTGAGCCATCACAGGCATGCCCGTACTAGGTCTGGTCTCAGGAGATAGACTAAATCCAATAGGCACCAAAGGGATAGAACTGTGTCCAGACAACGGCATAGTAGGCAAACTCTCTCTTCGGCTGGTCGACATTTTATCCTCAGCTTCTTCCAGTCGGCCTCAGATGTTAGGAGAGTTGGATCTACCATTCCTTGATGGGCTTTCCTCTTTTCTTCTCCTTGGTCATTTTCCCCCTTTCTTTCTCTCACTTGTATTTCCACTCCCATTTTGGGTGTGTGATTTCTTCTTCCAGTTGGCCACATCTTCTGGCTTTTGTATTTGTCTTTCTCGGGAACTCTTTGGTTTTCCCGCTTTGTATCGATGCTTGCTGTTTTTTGTAGCCCCTTTGACCTACTTTTGTTGTCATTTGTTGGACATTAATATATTTATCTTATCTTATCTTATCTTATCTCTTTAAGTTGTTGTGCTCGACATGTTTTAACTTCCCCTGCGACACTTCTTCTTGAGCTCCCCCCGTGTATGCTTTTAGTGCTTCCCATTGGTTATTGCGCTAGGTGTGCATTTGCTTCCCCACAATTGACTTCAAATCTGCCCCTCGTGTGCCCTATTTCTTGTCGTGCTAGACGCACTTTGGCTTCCTCCGTGGCACTTCCACTCTGTCCATTGGAATGCACCTTTATCACCTTTTATAAACAGCCTCGCAAAGCGCATTTTTGGTTCCATCTTGTGATGCAGAAGCATCACTGTTATTCATTTGGAAGGCTCAATTTGTGGTTGCAGAGTTTGAAAGAGTCCATCAAAACTGTAATAAGCCATATATGGCATTAGGAGTAGTATTTCAGTTTATTTGGGTTTCCCTCCAAAACACTAGTTTGAAATTGGATACTTGTTATGAAATTCTATGTATATAAACCTTAAAAATTGTAATTTGTGGTGAGGTGTGTAAGTTTGTTGAAGATAGAGCACGTATATCACGTGGTTCTATTCCACAGATAAGTTAGGAAGTCAATGTATGTTTGTTATCCATAAGTAGGCAAAGATAAATAGTCTCCTACATTCTTGTAAGGGAGTTGAGAGAAAATCTCAACAATCTACTACAAATGGCAAACATGGAGAACCTCTAGAAGGTTGGGATTATTCTTTTTAACCATGGAATAGGCGAATAATAGAAGGGAGAAGGAGGACAGTCAGTGAGGATTAGTGTATCATGCTGTTACAGGCATGTTTTCTATGTAACTCTGCCCAATTAAGAAGAAAACAAAGAAACATTAAAAATTGGTTGGATTTCATTCTTTTCCCGAGTTTAATTGGTGAGTGTTGATGTCTAAGAAGATTCATGATTAGAAGTTCATAATAACCTTGCAGTTACTCTGAATCTGTACTGTTCTTGTTAATTCCCATGTATTTACAGCTAAAGCTTATTGTACAGAGTTAATGGAGCACTCTCATGCTTAAGTTTTCTAAGGGAAGACTTGCACAAGACTCCCACAGATCTCATCCTACTGGACTCGGGTCGTGGAAAGATCTTAGAAGAAAGATAAGTAAATATTCCCTTATTGAGCCCTTAGAAACCCTGTTTTGAGGTTTTAAAACAAAATCTTCATATCTTTGATGTCGTAGGACCTTCAAAGCTAAAACTTGGAAGAAACCATCTATAGAGGGTGTTGTTAAGGATTAAAGAAGTTTCAAAGAGTTTGAATGTAGTTGGTGCAAGATCTATTTGACAGTCCCCTTGGAGCAGACTGTATACCCGCATAGACCTAATTGGTCATCCATCAAGTGTGAACTGGGCAAAACTTATATAGAATAGAGCTACAAAACTTAGGAATCTCCCTAATCACGGAAAAGGGTATTTGGAAATGAAGGTAAAATTCTGAGCGAGTTAGAAGAAAATTAGACCTAAATTGGCCTAAAACCAGACCTATGAATCATCCGAAGCTGCCCATATATTTAGTCCAGAGCTAGACTTATGAATGGTCCGGAGCTTCCCATGGACCCATGCATTTGGTCCGGAGCTAGACATAGTATTGGTCCGGAGTTGTCCATACCTTAATGAATTTGGGGGATTGTTAGACCAGATTCTTACCTTTCTCCTTTCCTTGCTTCTACTTTCTTCACCAGCTTTTATAAGTTCTAATCCATGCGGTTGAGCTCATTTATGAAATCGAAGCAGCTAATAATCATAATTAAGGGAAGATGTCATTTCAACTTACCCCACAATCAATGCTTTCTTTGTCTTTGTCATGAATACAATTGATTTGACCAATCAAGGTGCGAAGGGGTAATGACTTGACATGCACCACTTACCCTATGCCTTGCATATCCCATACAATCACCTTTTACTTATTTACTTGTGTTTACATAACGACGTCCCTTCCAATGATAGACATCATTAACAATATCTTTTTGTAACTCGAAAGGAAAAGTAGGTGACCTGACTTTATCTTGGGCATCGCTAAGATTTCTCAGGCCAACTCCTCTATTTGCTGCCCAATCAGCAGCTTGGTTTCCTGAACTTCTTATTTGCTTGAATTCCACATAATTCAATTCAGAACAGATCCATTTTATTTCATCGACAAATTTCATTTATTCTCCCTGCTTGAACCATTCTACCTGTTCATTGCATTGATACTGATTTGCGAGTCATCTTCAATGATTACCTTTTTCCAGCCTTTGAGGACTGCCGATTGAACTCCTTTGAGCAGTGCCATCACTTTTGCTCTGTTGTTGGTATCCTTCCCAATGTCTAATGATAATATCGACATTGGCTGCTCGTGGGACTCCTGGAAGATTCTCCCACTGCTAGTAGGGCCAGGATTCCCTTCGGCTGCTCCATCAAAATTCAATTTTATCACATTGTGCCTTGGGGGCCTCTTACTACCTTTTTTGAACACTTATTGCAGCTTACCCCTTTATCAGGATGTGTTTTTATCAAAATTCTGGATTTAAATTTTTTTTTTTTGGATGATTTCAGATAGCTAGCTATATTAAACAGTATAGGGAAAATGGTACAAACAAATAATGGAAATTAAACTTTAATTGTTCATTATTAGTTATTTGAAAAATACCCTTTGATAACAACATGAGCAGCTGAAATATCTCTGTGAGTTCAAATTTTCTAAAGGATTTGGAGCCAGAAATGGTAGAATGCAGCCTATGGGTGCTTCTGCACCTGTTACATAGTCAGGGAATTTGATGAGCATCTGCTACCATAGTCAGCTGGTAGAGCATGGTAGCGATTGTAGTGCTGGTGATGTTCTACTGTCCAGGCTAGATTGATACCTTGCTATGGTGAATTGAGTGATGCCATGCCATTACGTGGTATTGTTAACAGTTTTTTTTTTCTAAGTAAAAAAAATATTAATATCAAAGATTTCCAATTACATCGAGTTTATAGCTTTCTCAAGAAAGCATTCTTTCTTAGTTCCTTGCTTTTCAAGTCCCACCTTTGCATGCTTACTAAAAGAACAAGCATGCAGAATGCATGATCCAACATGCAAAGCTACTAAAAAGCATGCATGCTTACTTACAAGAACATGCATATTTTTGCATGACCCTTCTTTTATCATGCATTGAATACTTCTAACAAGCATGCAAGCTTTCTGCATGATATTTTCTTCTGTCCCTGTGCTTACTGGAGTGATTTGAAATTGTAGATTTTGTCCCTCTTCAAAATTTGTAGTCGGACGATCCAAAATAGGAGAGGGGCTCGTACAATCTTGTTTTTTCTTCATAGCTAATTTGTGCACCTCTTCATAAGGGGCATCATGTTTTCCAACAGCATTGTTCATTGGGACCTTTGGTTTATGCATACATAGCGATTCTCTATATTCTTTCAAATTATACCGGGCTTCTCTCTATGTTGAGATTTGTCAGCAAATATGAGAGAGAATGAAGGGTAATGGAAGGCATATAGCACACGACTTACATCTTGTGTGTCCGTCTTTTATTAAGCATAAAAGAAGTTATGTTCACGTGAGGTAGTTATATGCTTACATTTCCTCTTCGCCGGCCCTCCTGCAAAGACTAATTCACAATCTAGTGTACAGGTTGTCTCGAAATTTTACAAACACAATGGGACCAAAGGATAAGTCACTAATTTAGCAGGCTGCTCCTTAGATATTAATTTGAAATTTGCAGTCTTTTGATGCTTTGCTCTTGTCCAATGTATGAACTTTGGTTGTGACAAAAGTCAAGAAAGATTACTAACATCAACACATAGATACAGTCATGCAGGCAGAAGATATATCAGGCTGCCCATCAATAGTTTGTAGAGTGATTAATCGACCAATGATGAATCATCATTGGCTGATAAGTTCAGCCTGACCTCCATAGTTCTGAATCCAAAATCTTGGAGATGCTGAACAATATTACAATACCAGACTTGTGGAGATTTCCTAAGTCCGTACAAGGACTCCATCAATTTGTAAACTAGATGATCACGACCGGGTACCTGAAAACCTTTAGGCTGCACCAAGTAAACCTCCTTGTTCAAATCTTTAGAGAGAAGCAACCAAAATTTGACCATCTTTGCAATATTCACTGTAGGAGCAAAGAAATCCTCATAGTATTTTCCTTCCATTGTGGAAAACCTTTCACAACACGATGAGCCTTGTACTAGTCCAAATTACCATTGACTTTGTTGTTGACTGTATCCCCCCATTTGTATGCAATGGATAATTCCACCAACTCACTTGGTGGTAATTCCATCAATATGAAGCATTATAAATGATCATGTGACTTAATTAAAGGTTGTTATGCCAGCCACAAGCTCTCATGATGATGTTACATCCCTAACATTATATCTTCTTATGAGTACGAAGATTATGGAATGGAGTGCATAACCTTTATCTTTCATTTATAAATTCTTGACATTTATCTAAGCCAACTGATTACAATGAAAGAGTGTGACCGTGCCTAATTATGTCTATAAATATGGATGAGCAAAGCTCTCCCAAATCATCACAAGTTATACTATTGATTTCATTTCATTATTTATTCTGCTTTGTAGTGGATTATGTTTGAGTATTTCTTTTATAATTATAAAGAAATATTTTAACAAGTGGTATCAAGCATTGATTTTGGCAAAAATTATTTCTGCCATATCTCACAAAATGCTGCAAATTTTGCAGAGATTTTTTCTTGGAAGATGGGAGTTGTGACCAGGAAGCTTCAGTCCAAATTTCAGCTTTCTATGATCTATTTTGCCCGATTTATTGCAAATTTGATGCATGTCACAAAATCAATCCCTAGGCCACATTTTAAGAATTCGTCAGAGTTTTTTATGTATTCGGAAAGTTCGTAGAAGTTCAGGTAGGTTTATTATTTTCAGTTTCTGATTTGAGGTAGTCTACATTCTTAAATTCATTGGTCAAAGCTTGCTCAAAGGTGGAGCATTTGATTAAGATATAGCACATATTTTAATTATTTATGGTTACCACTTGCTTCAGATACTTTCCTCCCTAGATTGAGCACAACTATAGAGCTAGAAACACAATCAAATCAACAACCATGCCTTTTAGACCGGATGCCTTTTTCTCAACCATTGATTCCCATGACCTGCTCATTGTCCGCCATTTAAAATCAAGGGTAACATTCTTGCGGGATGTGAAATGGTGGTAACTTTTATTTAGGATATTTTTTTTGCCCCATTTGCAACTTCTTCGAATGAGGGTTTAAATAGGTTTAAACAAGATCTAGTGCCCTAACTAAATTCCCTAATTAATCAACCTCATACACAACCGATCCACCCTGGAGGGCACAAAAAACTAAACATAGGGCAACCATTCCAAGGGCCAAAATTGAACCTACCAAAGATGGACATCCGCAAATTTGATGGTATGGATGTAAACTCATGGATGAGTCACTTGGAACAGTATTTTGATCTTCACAATATATGTTCCCCGCGTCTCCCTAGCAGTTCCACCAGCAACTAATAGTAGTTGATCCGGTTCCATATGCGGGTTCATCGGTCGCTCACGACCCATCTCATCCATTCTGACATCGGAACTAGAAACTCTATAATAGGGAATCGTTGATCTGCCATATAGAGTCTAGATAGGGGCCCCTATAGAACTATTGATAGGGGGAATGCTCTCCTGTTGCCAGTCCCCCCTCCATAGAAACGAGCCCCCCCACCCCCTTGAACTATCTTCTCTATGGGCCCTCCTCTATATCTTCTATCTGGGGGGTAGCTGTATATACTCCCTACAAACTCAACTCAGAATAGAGAGAAGAGAATATGATGTCGACGTCTATATTCTATATGCAGGATATATATATATATATATATATATATATATATATATATATATATACTGGTTAAGTCATCTCGACAACGCTTATCTAGAATTTTGAACTATGGAGGTCCATTGCATCGTCCCTATCTATATATGGTGCGCATCACTCCTCTATATTAATAGGGGTTCAATTCGCTCATACCCCATCTATTCTAGATAGGGGGTTGCACATAGACTAGATAGGGGTCAGTTGCTGCCGGGTTGAGTCGTACATACGTAAGAGAGTTGGATGGGTGATATCAATCATCCGCCGAGATATGAGGTCTAAGATGTATATAGGGGAGGCAGGCGGGCGGGGGGAGGCGCCATATAGATAATTCAGGGGAGGGGTTTGGTGATTCGAAGTAGAGTATGCCCCCTCTCTTCTCTACTCTATATATGGGGTGGGGTGGGGCAGTCCTCTAGATAGATTTGGATTAGATAGGCCCCGCCCCTCCGGATAGAATAGAGAGGCTATCTGGGGAGGGTTATAGTGAAGTGTACTATCTACTCCCTCCCAACTCATGGATTGAGCAAAGAACTACGGATTAGAACTGACCATATGGACTCAACCTCCCTTCCCCCTCCCTCTCCATAGTGATAGGAGGTGGGAATGGAAGTCTCTACTCCATAGTTATGCTCTGCTCCACCATCGGCCCGAACTCACTCGAGTGACAAAAGGAGATCGAGGGAAACTCTCTCCTCTCATACTCCCCTGAAAACTCTATATCCATATCCATAGTTATGAACTTTGAACTCACTCTTCACTATAGAGATCTATATGACATTGCAGTGTCTCAGGGGTTCACTGGCTTGCCTTAATGGGGTGGGGTGTCTGTGTCTTCGGTGGTAGTTTAGAGACGCCTGAGTAGTTCAGATCATTGTCTGCGCCTTCGGCGGTTGACTGCATACATAGAGAGATTGTTGTCTGTGCGGTTCCAGGGCCCCAAATTTAGATGGGGGGCCGAGTGAACTACACATAGTCTATATAGTCGTTCAGTCAGGTGGTCGAGCGGGAGAGGGGAATAGGTCACATATAGATAGGGGGCCCTGCCCTATTGATAGGTATGAGAGAATGTAATAGTTGACATAGCCTCACTACATCTAGAATCTGAACCTTGTCAATGGTAGTGGTAAATGATGAGTGATAAGCAAGGGTAGGTGCTTAGTTGGAATGAATTTACTAATGACTTAGCAGCCCACTATGAGCAACCTTGTAAGGGAAGTTAATTAACCTAATTAACAAATTTGAAAGAAACAAGATCCGCAACTGAATATAATGCCGAGCATATGAGGTTGATGATCCGACTCCAAAAGCGACACCTTATCAGAGATTGCAATTTTATATCAATGGACTAAATGGTTGAATCAAGCACGATGTTCGTTTGTTGAAACTATGTACAGTTAGGAAAGCTATGCAACAAACACTACACATTGAGTAATGAAACTCTGCTACCAAGGGAATCAAACCAGGTCAACCTACAGGATAAAGAGATAGAAACATGTCTAATACTGTTGATGGAAATGTGTTGAACTCTTTTAACCCAAGGCAAATTACCAAGCTCTCCCCTTAACAAGAAGAAGAAAATAGAGCAAAAGGCCTATGTTGGCATTGTGAAGGTAAATGTTCTAGAGGTCAAAAGTGTTCCGGTGGCGAGAAAAGACTAATATTATTGAGAATGAAGTTTTGGATGAGAAAGAATTAACTAATGAGGTACCGACAATAGAACACGAGCATGCGAAGTCCGAGGAGGAAGAAAGCCCGACTATCTTGCTACATACATCGAATGGGATAAATACATCACAAACACTCAAACTGGTTCGTTATATTAATAAGATAATAGTTATGGTCAATATAGGGAGTACCCATAACTTTATTGACAAAAAATAAGCTCAACTGCTTTTTTTAATCCAGTCGCCAATATTTAATTCATGATTGCCGATGGGAAACAACTCTCTTGTGGTGGTAAATGTCATCATATCAAACTTTCAGTGGGGGTCTATCAACTAGATTAAAAAATGTTAGCCATCTCGATTGGGGGAGCAAATATAGTTTGGGGAGTGCAATGGCTTAAACAGTCGGGAACAGTGCCTTTCAATTTTCAGGTCTTATTTATGGTTTTTAGTATAAATGGAAAGAAGGTGCAAACTTAGTGGGATGCAGTCACCACCCATCCAAATTATCAGATCTCATAGGATGCAAAAATTGCTTGAGAACGGATCTTACGTTATAGTGGCAGAGCCACATTTCTTAGAAGCACATGATGTTAAAAAATTAGGGTCCGCTAAATCATCCAGATATTATTCGACTCCATCAACATGTCATTTAGGAATGAAAGGTTCTATCTCCAGTCAAAGATCATGATCATGCAATTGAATTGATTCAATAGGAAGCATTCCTCCTAACATTAGACCTTACCACCATCCCTATGAACAAAAATCAGAATTTGAAAAATTGGTCGAGGATGAAATATCCCTTATAGGATACCACTTGAAAATGCACAAAAATATGAAAAATTACAGCAAAGTAAAATATTGATTTTTGCAGATTTTTCCCAGTTAGGGCAGCGAACTGAAGAAAATGAATAACTCCCAAAATATCCACTCAAATCACTTGAAAATTTAAAGAGAGCTAGATAATAATATAAAGAACACACAGGAAACTATTTTTGAAATTTTTCAGTCAATATAATGCTGCCAGAAAATTACAGCGTACCCTAAACAACTGGAAAACTTCTAAAATTCATATCTTCCCGAATACAAGAGCAAAAATTATGAAACTTGGGAAATAACATATACAAATATAGAAGATGATATTCCAACCTTCAGATCTGAAAATGGCCAGCTGGAAACCCTCCAAAACAGGGCTGCAATCTCCCAAACAAGTCGCCCCTTTTGGTAGATGGCCAAAACCCTTGTGAAATCCTCTGAAAATGATGTCAAACCCTTCCTTTATTGCTGCCATAAGTCTGATCCGAAAACCCCACTAATTATCTCCAAAAAAACTCTCAAAAACCATCAAATTCATATCTCTGAAAACCCTGAAAATATCTCTGTGAATCAGCCTTGAAAACAGCTCCAAATGACAAGCTAGGGTAGATCTCTCACTACCGAAGAATGTCCTACTAGCTAGGGATGGATCTCTCACCACCAAAGTTAGGGTTTCCTGTGGGATCTTACTCCACAAGCTAAATAGTTGCAAACAACAGTTGCACATGAAAAGAAATATAAGCGTATGCATGAATGAATCTTCCTTTCACCCCTCTTCTCCTTTTATAAATTTTTCCACGCCAAGGAAACCCTAAAACCCCCAAGCCGCATTTTCCCCTAGGGAAGACCAAGATAATAAAGTAACTTAAAGTTAACTTTTTCCCCTTCAAGTCACCATGACCCAAAAAGGCGACCCCAATGCAAAATTAGAACGTTAGGAGTTAAGTGGCCCCTTCCAATGATAAAACATAATACCTAGTTCCCTTCGAAAACACTTTATAACCCTATCAATGGAAAATAATAACAACTGGACTAGATATTCATACCCAATAGCTCACGAGCATCTGTAATCCCTTGGGCATGACTAAGGTTTAGGACCCGCACTTGGCCCCTCAGGCCTGTGGCGTAGGGAAAGGGAGACATTACATTCCTCCCTTCCCGAGAAATGCTTGACCCCAAGCATTATCCTGTCATGCTGCAGAAGTTGAATACCACAAAGTAAGTTTCTCCATCTCACCCTGCAGTCAACTAAAGATCGGTGTAATCCAACATAACCAAGAAACCCCATGTGGTCATCATGACCTCCATGTCGTATAGAGAACCATGTTGTTCGTGAAGTAGAAATGATACTCACACCGACTCTCCACCGGTACCCACATCGAAATTGTCAATCTGTCCAATCCTTGCCGATGCAAGGTTGTCATCATGTGATCACTTACGCTGCCTCTCCAATCAACTCTCGAGTATGAAAATCCACTCTGAATCTTGTAAAATCCCCTGGATCAACCAGTGAAACAACCTGTATGCGCACAAATGGTGCTAACTCTCCCACATGACCTGCGCTCGTGTGACAAAACCGTAAATGCCTGTATAAAGTTGAGGATATCCTCCCCCCAACCTATGCCATATGAACCTCTCTAACATGAACATGTAGGTCTCATCGCAGCTCAAATGCCCAGTCACGGAAGAATGATGCACATGTCACAATATCTCCATCCTCAACCATGAATCCGACACAAGGTACAATCTGCCCCTGATAGAAGATCATCTCATCCTCCAACCTATAGCTGTCATCCTGTATGTGACCATCCAGAATCTCACAAGTGTGTCAGTTCTTGGTGTACTCAACAAGCAAATGAGATCTCCAGTCTACCGAAACCTCAGATAACCAACATAATGATAAACTCGGATGATCTGAACCTGTATTCCCAATCTCTGTAACTGTCTCATGCGCAACACTATTGGTCACATCCGCATCCATCATACTCTGCATCGATCCACAATAATAAAACCCCTCATCGTGCTGGAAAGTCCTTTCCATCCCCTCGGTTGTAACCACCCTAGGTGCTCCTGTAGATAATTCCCTAAAAATCACATTCCTACCCTCGGACTTAAACTTTAGCTCCATCGTCTGAAAGTTAGTCCGAAACTCACCAAGAGAGTGAAACCACTGCACTCCCAGCACTATGTTGGTCACTCCCATACTAACAATGTGGACATCATTGGTAACTGTATAGTTACCCATGATGATGCTCAATTGGGGTACCCGCCGTGTACACCTCATAGACTCTCCATTAGCTACAACCACGTTGAAGCCCTCAAAGTCCTTTGTCTGTAATCCCCGCCTCTCAACCAATGAGGCATCAATAAAGTTGTGGGTTGCCCCACTATCAATGAGTACCACAACTCGCTGACCCCTGCATCATTCCTCTAATCCTAAATGCCTTGTACATCAGAGTACTAGACAATGTGGCTATAATCTCTTGAGGAAAGGTCTCCTCCTGCGCACCGTATCAACACTATCCAACGCAACTCCATCTCCATGATCCATCTCGCAAGTCTCTATCACCTCACCTCCATCACTCTCACTCTCCTCGAAGACCTTGATGAATTGGGCCTTCCCTTTACCTCTGCAATCGTGTCCTAGAACCCAAGGTGTGCGGCAATCGAAACATAGTTTCTTTCGCCTCAAGTCATCTCTGTCCTCCCGGGAAATGAATGGCTTCTTAGCCACCTCCTACCTCGGTGGAGGCTCCCTCTGTTGAAGTTCATCTGATCCAGATGGAGGTTCCCTTTGCTAAATGTGAGGTGGAACCCTCGACTTTGGAGTGGATATCTCCAAGTCTCGAGATCTCCTAATAGCCTCATGCAAAGAAGAAAGGCTCAAATGCCTTCACAAATCCTGCTAAAGCATCAGTCAACCCCGCCATGAAGAGTGAAGTCAACCTCATCTCTGAAACATCAGATACCATAACTGATAACCTCTGAAAATCTACAATGTACTGATCTAAAGAACCTGTCTGCCTCAAGTGAGTCAACTCTCTTAAGTGCCTATCTGGGTCCCTCCTGTCGAACCTGCTCATCAACCTCTGTGTAAAATTTGCATACGTAGTGATATGCATGTGCCCCTGTGTGATCAATCCATGATGCCACCAATCACGAGCATCTCCCTCGAGGTGTAGGATAGCAAACTTAATTGCATCCTCTTTGCGCATCGGGATTCAAGTCGAAGTAAGTCTTCAACTTCTGAATCCAAAACTGTGCGGTACACTTCTTAGAGCCATCGAAATGTGGAATAGAGATTTGTCCCAATCCCCTCTGAAACTCAGGTACCTGTGTCTGGTAATCTCTCCTGGGCCTACTGCCAATCTTCATTTTACAATACTCCTGAAATGGCATGTTGTCCCGGAAACCCTCACTCAATGTCTAGTACTTCTCCCAACAAGATTCCTCATCCACAATGTTTGCGGGCTGTCGTGTCTATGAAACATCCAGGATCCTTCAAGAAAGAAGGCTCGTGGAGTCCCAGGGGCCTGGTAAAAGCATGAGGGGGACCCCTTGTCCTGAATGTCCACTCTTACCTCTATTACCATGCTATCTCATATTGCTCGGTTTCTCCTTTCTCCGCATGAGCCTCAATCCTGCGCTGTGTTAACCTCTTCAGTGAGCTGGCTCAAATAGAGGTTGGTAGTCTCATGTTGCTTCACCATATTGGTGAACAACTGTTTCATCAGATGTACTCCCATCTCTTCACTGTCTCTAGCTCTGTCTCCCATTTTTCAACCCCAACAGGCTGGAGAAACAACAACTCTGATACCACTGAAATATCCCTTGTGGGATACCACTTGAAAATGCACAAAAATATGAAAAATTACAGCAAAGTAAAATACCAATTTTTGCAGATTTTTCCCAGTTAGGGCAGCGAACTAAAGAAAATGAATGACTCCCAAAATATTCACTCAAATCACTTGAAAATTTAAAGAGAGCTAGATAATAATATAAAGAACACACAGGAAACTATTTTTGGAATTTTTCAGTCAATGTAACGCTGCTAGAAAATTTACAGCGTGCCCTAAACAACTGAAAAACTTCTAAAATTCATATCTTCCCGAATACAAGTGCAAAAATTATGAAACTTGGGAAATAACATATACAAATATAGAAGATGATATTCCAACCTTCAGATCTGAAAATGGCCAACTGGAAACCCTCCAAAATAGGGCTGCAATCTCCCAAACAAGTCGCCCCTTCTGGTAGATTGCTAAAACCTTTGTGAAATCCTTTGAAAATGATGTCAAACCCTTCCTTTATTGCTGCCGTAAGTCTGATCCGAAAACCCACTAATTATCTCCAAAAAAACTCTCAAAAACCCTCAAAACCCTATCTCTGAAAACCCTAAAAATATCTCTGTGAATCAACCCTTAAAACAGCTCCAAATGACAAGCTAGAGTAGATCTCTCAGGATGGATCTCTCACCACCGAAGCTAGGGTTCCCGTGGGATCTTACTCCACAAGCTAAAGAGTTGCAAATAATAGTTGCACATGAAAAAAAATATACGTGTATGCATGAATGATCTTCCTTTCACCCCTCTTCTCTTTTTATAACTTTTCCCATGCCAAGGAACCCTAAAAAGCCCAAGTTGCATTTTCCCCTAGGGAAGACCAACATAATAAAGTAACTTAAAGTTATTTTGTCCTTTTCAAGTCGCCATGGTCCAAAAAGGTGACCCCAACGCAAAATTAGAACATTAGGAGTTAAGTGGCCCCTTCCAACAATAACACCCAACATCTAGTTCCCTTCGAAAGCACTTTATATTCCTGCCAACGGAAAATTATAACTGGACTAGATATTCATACCCAATAGGTCACGGCGTCCATAACCCCTTGGGTATGACCAAGGCCTTGAATTGAGTTGGCCCCTAGGCCTATGGCGTAGGAAAGGGGACATTACAGAGGAAATGCTACACACCAACATTGTTCATCCTAGTAAAAGTGCTTATTTATCTCTGGTGGTTATAGTAAAAAAAGGGCGAGTCGTGAAAAATGTGCCCAAATTACTAGGAACTCAATAAGATCACTCTCAAAGATAAGTTTCCTATTCATGGAATCATGTCATTGATGAATTAGCGGATGACTTGAATGGTGTTGTTTTCTTTACTAAGTTAGATTTGTGTTTGGGGTATCATCAAATGCATTGAGGAGGATCTACATAAGAGTGCATTCAAGACACGAGGGTCACTATACTTTCTTGGTTACGCCATCTGGTCTTACTAATGCTCCATCTACTTTTGAGAGCTACATGAATTCAGTTTTCTGCCCATTTATTCGAAATTTGTGTTGGTTTTCTTTGATGACATCTCAATCTACAATAAAACTTGGGAAGACATTTGCAACATATCGAGAAGATATTACAAGTATTGGAAGATAATCAACTTTATGCAAAAAATTCCAAATGTGCCTTTGGAGTGAAGGAAGTGGAATACCTAGGACATGTGGTGTCACGTGAAGGCCATAAAGTGGACCCTAAGAAGATTGTAGCTGTCAAAGTGTGGCCAACACCTAAAAATATAAAAGGTTTAAGAAGATTCTTCTGTCTAACAGGCTACTGCAGAAGATTTGTTCGAAACTATGCTCGCATAATGGTGCCTTTAACAACATTATTGTTTTTTATGGTCAGATTTAGCCATCCAAGCATTCCAACAACTGAAAGAAGCTCTTACTTCCACCCCTAAGCTAACTACCCTAAACTTCTCTAAGACATTTGTGGTAGAATCTGATGCTTTAGGACATGGCATTGGGGCAGTACTAATGCAAGAGGGTATCCCTTAACATTTCAAAGTTGACAACTCAAAGAAACGAACTTGGCAAGGCCCACATATGAGGTAAAAATGCTAGCCATCATTCATGCAGTCAAGCAATAGCACCAATATCTCATGGGAAGGCATTTCAAAATTAAGATAGATCATAAGAGTCTACAATATTTCTTGGAGCAACAATGGTCTTCAGAGGAGCAACATAAATGAGTCACAAAGATTTTAGGATATGACTTTGAAATTATTTACCAAAAAAGAAAGGAGAATAGTGCAGCTGATGCCCTTTCTTGATAGGAAGCATGCCAAGCTACAATTTGTGCCATTTTTTCATTACAGCCTAGATGGGTAGAAGCAACAAGGTAAGAGTGGCAGCATAACACTCCAATTAAGAAAACTCGTACAACAACTTCAACAAAACCCATCCTCTATAGATAAGTATGTTTGGGAAAGAGACTCCTTATGGTACAAAGACATGCTCTTTTTGTGCAAAAAGTCAGAGATGAAAGCTAGCATCTTGTTTCAAATGCACCATTCACCTATAGGAGGACATTTGGGGTTCTTAAACACGTATCACCATAAAAAAAAGGATTCTTTTTTGGCAAGGCATTAAGTGGGATGTACAAAAATTTGTGGTAGAATGTTTGATATTTCAACAAAATAAAGGAGAAATGGTAAAGCCTCCAGGGCTCATACAACCATTAACCGTTCCAACACAGCATTGGAAGGAAATATTGATGGTCTTCATTGCAAGACTACCTAAATTGGATAACTTGGATGTGATATTGTTGCTCGCGGATTAAGACAATGTAGAAGTATTCATGGAAAAGGTATAGTAACTCCATGGCATTCCCGATATTATTGTGAGTGATTGTGATTCTATCTGCACTAGCATATTTTGGATTGAACTAATTGCAGTGTGGAGTAAAAATCTTGCACAGAGTTCATCTTATTATCTGCAATCAGATGGCCAAACAAAAATATGTCTACAAGAATATTTACGTTGTTTTTCTTCAGAAAACAAGCAGATGGCCGAACAAAAATTGTGAATAAATGTCTTCATTGCAAGACTACCTAAATTGGATAACTTGGATGTGATATTGTTACTCGCGGATTAATACAATGTAGAAGTATTCATGGAAAAGGTAGAGTAACTCAATGGCATTACCGATATTATTGTGAGTGATCGTGATTCTATCTGCACCAGCATATTTTGGATTGAACTAATTGCAGTGTGGGGTACAAAACTTGCATAGAGTTCATCTTATTATCTGCAATCAGATGGCCAAACAAAAATATGTCTACAAGAATATTTATGTTGCTTTTCTTCAGAAAACAAGCAGATGGCCGAACAAAAATTGTGAATAAATGTCTAGAAGAATATTTACGTTGCTTTTTTTCAGAAAACAAGCACAATGGTCACAATGGCTTTTACAGGAAGAATGGTGCTATAACATGTCGTTTCACACAACAAAGATGACTCCATTTTAGGCTCTTTATGCTACCCCACCTTCTACTACATCTCATTTGCAGGGTCATCCCAAAGTTCATGCGGTTGAGGATCATATTCAACACCAATAGGAAATGCTTCAAGTCCTTAAGAAGAATTTGCTCGTGGCTCAAAAATAACAAGCATATCAACACCGAACTGAGAGACATTTTGAAGAAGGATATTGGGTATTCCTTCGATTGCAATCCTGCAAACAAAGGTTACTTAAACAACATAAGAATTTCATATTGCACCAAGGTTTTATGGACTGTATAAGGTTCTCCACAGGATCAGAAGTGTAGCTTATAAGTTAGAACATCAACCCTTTTCCAAAATTCATCCTATGTTTCATGTCTCATGCTTGAAGAAAGTAATTGGTACCAAGCTTCCGGTCCTATCAGAATTGCTTGAGTTAGATGACAAAGAGAAGCTCATTATAAAACCCGAGGGAGTCATCGAGAAACAAGTGAAGCAATTGCGAAACTGAGCCATGCATGAATTTCTCATTAAATGGAAGAATCTGCCAGCTGAAGATGCAACATGGGAAGAATGAACAGTTCATGCAAAAGCATCTTGAGTTGATAAGTGTTGAGGGAAACACTTTTCTGAAGGGAAAGGGCATGTTACGCCTGTAACATTATATCTTCTTATGAGTACTAAGGTAATGGAATGAAGTGCATAACTTTTATCTATTATTGATTAGTTCGTAATATTTATTCGCGCCGACCCAATTAGGATGAAAGAGTGTAACCCTACCTAATTATGTCTTTAAATATGGATGAGCATGGCTCTCCCAAATCATCACAAGCTATATTATTGAATTCATTTTATTATTTATTCTGATTTCTGGAGGATTCCCTTTCGAAGTGGATTATATTTGAGTATTTCTTTTTAACAATCTTGTTTCACCTGGCATACAATGCAGAGCTAATTACTTATGAACATAAACTTGTTTCACTGCAAGCTTTCTAGAAAGCAAAGAAGAACTAGTTTGGGAAGAAGAGGAGGCGAGTTTGTACACGTTACCATCCTTTTATTGTACTGTTCATCATGAATTGCATCTCTCAAACTGGTAAGAACACAAAAGGAATAAATTGATAAAGTCAAGTGGAGTGGCATCACATCAAACTGTATCCATATAGGGTCCAAGGATGAAGGTAACTACACCTGTGTTGCCATATTTGGATTGGCTGCATCTTTGACCCAACCCAAATTATAGGGCCTAGGGTGAGCTGGATGAATAATCTCTTATCAACAAGGTAAGCTGAGGATCTGGAGCGGCTGGATTATGAACAACAATCTCTACACTTGTATTTCCAGATTAATGGTCAGTGAGGAGAGTTTTGGAATCCTTGGCCTGCTCAACTCGACATTCTTTGGTAGAATGGCCATACTTCATATGATACTTGAAAAAATTCTTCTTTTCACCACCAATTGATGTAAACGGCTTGCCCAAACCCTTTGAACCGTCCATTGAACTTGAAGGAGGCTTGCCCAAATCCTTTGGACTAAGTCTTAGAAGCGAAATGGTTAGAGGAAGAACATATATGATTGGAACTAAATCCTTTCTATGGAAACTTAAACCCTACTCTAGCTTCAACCAAATTAGCCAACTTAAATTCCCTTTCCAAAGAATCAATTTCCATTAGGGCTATTCTTTTCTAATACTATGAAGCAGACCCAAAACAAATTTGAGTTTAAGTACCTCTTCTAGATCTTGGATCTCCAACTTGATTTGAAGCTTGTTTTGTTGCATTGATTGACCTTAAAGTTGCCTGAGCTGGTGTAAGAGTGCCCATAGGCTGTTTTGATAACCAACAGGATAAAACCTCTACTTTATTGCAGCGTTGAATTCGATCCATTGGGGGAAATGATGGTAGAAGCAGCCAACATATTCTGATAATTTTGTCACCAGTACAGAGCAGTCACCTCCATATGTATTTTGACAGTTTGGATCATATCAGCATCATTGATACCAAGGCGAGTTTTGAAATATGCCTCAAGGTTGCGGAACAAAGATTTGAGCTTGTTACCATTGAAGCTACCATCATATTGAGGGATTTTGATATTGGCGGCGAGTGACACCCGTTTGAGGTGTACGATGGTATTGTAACTCGATTCTACAACATCTTATTGCATGGTGCACGTCATCTTTAGCATAAACCTGTCCTGGTTCTTGGCCTTGCTAGGAAGGATCTGCTCAAGTGTGCTGGCCTGAGTGGCAAGGATTTTCTTGAGGGAATTGGTATTCACAGATTCTTGTGAAGATCCCTTGGGAGATTTGCTTTGCTGAGGCATTTCGAACCAGATTTGGGATGCACAAATAGGATCAAGAGACTATCTGCGGCTATTTGAGTTGGAATGCAATGATCTACCAAATATGCCCCAAATGTGTGATCTGCTGGTCTGTGATGCTTTATCGTCCTTTTTCTATATATCTTTTTAATACCCCCTTAACCGCTGGAGCGGTGGCTGAAAGTTTTCAATTGTGTACTGTTTAGAGAGAAGAGTGCGGAGAACTGCATTAATGGAGGAGGCACTGAAGCGACAATGCTCCAGAAGTGAGTTAATAGGAAAAGGATCTAGTGGAAGGTAAGAAGCAGAAACCCTCAAGGAGCCTAGATCAAGGAGGAGCCTAAGTGTAATATCTAGTAAGGGTTAAACTTTTAAAGGATTAGGCTGTAAGATGACTAGATAACGAGGACATGATTGAAGGCTCTGATACCAAATGATATGAGCATAATTGCAACAATAAAGAGGGTCCAGAATGTAACCCTTAAGGGGACTGGATAATGAGGTCACAACTGAAGGCTCTGATACCAAATGATATGGGCACGATTGCAACAAGAAAGAGAGAGAATACAATAGATTGCTGCAACTGTACATACACTGTTCACTATTGTTTATGTATATGTAGATTGCAAGGAAGCTTTTAGACAAAATGAAGCTTCTAAAAAAAGAAAGAGAAAGGAAGCTTCTACAGAAAGTGGAAGTTTCTAGGAGAGGAATAGTGTACAATGGAGTTTCAATGAAAAATGAAGCTTCTGAAGGAAGATATGTACATAAACTAAGATAAGCATAGGAATATACAATAAAATCCAATAGTTCATGTGACCATGTCTCATTAAATGCTGCCATTAGGAGTCGATATTATTTAAGTACGGGTTTAACAAAATTCTAGAATTTTGTGTAGAATGAAAATACCTGGATTTTAAATATATCTTATCATCTGTTTATGTAACATTTTGTGCTTCTTCTACCATCAGACTAATTAAAGAAGAACATCTTTGTCAGATTACAAAAAGTTACAATTCTTAAAGTATGTCACGAAGTTAATACGAGCTGCACACAATCCAGATACTGATGAGTATTTTTCTATAAAAACATGCTTAGCAGGCAAAACAACAGGCTGCTGTGCAAAATCACTTCAGAACTTGTCCTACCAAATTTCCACGTGTAAGGTGGCCTTCAAGTTCAATATTTAACGTAATTTACCTGGAATGTTGGATATTTAACTGAAGTGGTCCAATGTAAAATAAATTAAAAAATAACCTGTCTGTTACGACATAAAAAATAGATTTTAAATGCATTAAATAGAGGGCATGTCTAAGTGATGGCATTGGGAGGGTAGAAACCACATTTTCTTGTGTTCGACAACTTTCTGCTTTAATTCATAGCCGGCTTGGTATTCATTGCTTTGCTTGGGCCTCATGGGTTTCCAATGTGGTATCCATTTTCTTCTTGGGCAAAGATTGTTATGTGTAGAAGTGTGTCATCACCTTGCCAGGTCTGATGGTGACATTTCTGTCCTTAGCAAATTAACTTATATAATTATGCTGGTTTTCAGAGGTAGGGTCTTGACTCTTACCATGTTCACCCATTCACGTCATAAGACAAAAGGGATAAAAGGACGTTCAAAAATGGTAAAACAAAAAATTTCTGAACTCTAGAGTACAGAAAGCAAAATTATTTAAAATGGATTCCTTTTCTCACCTCGTCTTTTCAAGGGGTTGCCATCTCATAATTGCACTGATCCTCTCTGGACCTTGAGGGAACGGTGCTGTACATTCCGTGGATCATTTATGTACAGGTCCTTGTACCAAAGACAGATCCAAAGTGGTTCTGGAACAAATCTTTGTCAGATCCACTTTTGGTATGTGAATCTGTAAAGAAACATACTGAATAGATCCATATTATTTACGATTGATAACATAACTGTAAAACAAATAAAATTTCTTTCTGGTGCATTTCTTTCTTTCCATTCTGCTTAATAAGATAAGACAGTCTCTTGAAACAATGAAGGGTCGTTTGGAGCCCAAACTAAATAGCGGGGTTTATTGGGTGAGGGGCTCATGTGGGAGGCTGTACATAGGAGAACCTGACAGGCCGGTCCTTATAGGAGAAAATAACATATTGCAGACATCCTACACAATAAAGTCGTAAAGTTTGAACTGGCAGAGCACTTTGGGAAAACTAAACTCCACATTTGCATTGAGAAAGCAAAGACATTTGCAAAAGAGGATCACTATTTTAAAAGGAGCCCAAGGGAAGTGATAGGGATAGGTAAGCATGCTAACAATATGAATTGGGACAAGGGACCAAGCACAAGTCACTTGTGGAATCCTATGATCCATTAACTTAGGGTAAATAAACCTAACAAAAACTATTGACTCTAATTAATATAATCCAGAATTAAGTAAATTAAGATTAATATTACAATTTAAGACTCCAAAGTTAGATTAAAAAATGAAAACAAATTGAATTATTTGCTGTGGGCTAGATGTTTAACAGCTAATTTCTAATGGCTATTCTAGTAATGGCTAGCTTAGGTGGGTCTCCCATGGCGATTGGTGTGCTCATTGAAAGTTTTTCTACTATAGGTGCGCCAAGCATGCAATCCAACTTATCTTTTCTGATGATGGATCACAGAGGGTGATCTGAAAAGTACTTACTGTTATTCTTGTTGTTTTCAAAAGCATTTCTAGTTCTTTTATCTTTTTGTTATGGCAGTGCTTCTTTGTTAGTATTCCTTAGTGTTGTTGTTATGTGTTATTATATTTGCACGCACATAGCTTCCTCATTGGTGGAGGAATATTTTGAACTCACGAGTACAATTTGTGGGTTAAGAGCCATGGGATTCAATGCTTCAATAGATTTTTCTTACTCTTCCTAAGATTCCTCGTAGAGGACTAATGCTTTGACCTGGTTTTACCAAAATTATTGATTAATTGGTTAATTTTTCATTAGTCAATTTTTAAAATTTTGTTTCTTCTTGAAAAAATTGTCACTTACAGAAAAGGAATCACTTTATTTTCACTTGGTTATTTCTGTGCTTCAATTCAGTTAATTTTAAACATTTATTTTTGTAATCTTCCTCTACTATTGTTTCTCAAATTTTTCCTAATTGAATTTTTTGG
The DNA here is from genome assembly GCA_019776745.2 of Taxus chinensis. Lineage (NCBI taxonomy): Eukaryota > Viridiplantae > Streptophyta > Pinopsida > Cupressales > Taxaceae > Taxus > Taxus chinensis. The sequence goes on along the minus strand of CM034147.1, from coordinate 684,057,212 downwards.
GACACCTACGGTTCCTTTCCCATTCATGATTTGGTAACATTTCTTTAGTCTTCACCACTTTTAGTTCTGGATATTTGTTTTCCCATGTCCATAGTGTTTGAGACAAGAAAAATAGGATACCAAACATTCGTATCCTATTTGTTCTTCCTCTAACCATTTGCTGACTAAAAGGAAAAGAAGGAATACATGACTTTGACTTCTATGCAGATGCCTGTGACTGTGATTGGTCAGGTGCCTTATGCACCTCTGCTTCAATCTTAAATACAAATTGAAAGGCCTCTCTGATGTGTCACAGGACTGGAATTTACCCACATGAAACCTCAAAAGCACAAAGTATAATGAACTTATGGTAGGAGATCCATCGTCTGTTGGATGTGGAAGAACAGTTCTTAAATAAACCTTGCTTTTGAATTTCATCGTGTTGATCTCTAACTCAATAATTCTTTTGTTGAACTGGTAAATGTACTACTGTACTGTATGAATGAATGATCCGTACAAATGCAATCGTGCTGTTATAAGACTGTTACAATAATTAAAGGGATAGAATGAAGGCCAAGGAGGAGTTTGAATAATTCTCATGTTTAAACAGATGCTCATTAATCTCCCTAAAGGTGGCATAAAGATGTTTGCAAGCATGTAAGGGCTTGATCTTCCATGTGAATGTATGCTTTTTTCTTCCATGTGAATGTATGCTTTTCTGTAGATCTATAAGCTGCTGGGTTTGTAAATAAGACTTCACAATTCTGATCCGTGCATCTAAATATTCAACGCTGAGCATGTTGTTGAACTCGGGAATGATGATTTTTATGTCCAAAGATTGGTGGATGGTAATTGCAAGGAGGGTTTGCTACTACCGATGGCCTGATTTTTGTTTGAATATAGTCACCATGCCCATGCATGTTTAATTTTGGTTGTAAACTCCTCTCCACACTTATGTTATTCACATGGCTCATGGGTGAGAAGGTGGAAAAAGTTAAAATGTGTAATTTCTTGGTGGTTCTTTTCAATGTATTCTTGGGCGTGTCACGGGTTAGAATTTTGAACCTTGCTGTCCAAGATACTCAAGGGGTATGCCTGTCACTTTGGGTCTTATGGATTTGTATTAGCATTGAGGGCCTTTCCCTTGTCCGCAGGCCAGGTTGCAGAGGCAGGCACACATTTCTAGTTTTTTCTCTACAACTCCAGGTTCATCAGCCGAGGATGTTAGGAGAAGTTGTAGAGGGAGCACCCGACTTTCTCCTAGGATTGTCCATCCTACACCCCTTAGTGCTTGGACATCCCACTATGAGCATTTCAGATCCTGTAGCGGCCCTTTTGCAGTGGTAGATGATGATGATGATGTTCGTTCTTCTGGCCTGAGACTTGCTTGCGACACACATATGATGTTGCTGGTCATTGTCATGATTTCCTGCTTTTGCCAACTCCACTTCTTCCTTTATAGGACTATTTTTACTTATTCTTTGGTCTTATAATTCAGGTTTTAACCATTTTAGGTTTACCCTCTTGTTATGTTTGTCTCTTTAGTGCATAGTGGTTAGTTATGTTTTTCATAATCTTTAAAAAAAACAGAAAAGACTTATATTATGGAAAGATCAAAATATGCATATTCTATTGTGCCAGGCATAAAAGCTATTAGTCCAGGCTTGGGTAGTAGAAACATAAGCATGCATAAGAAAAGCTATCATTGATGCAATTCTAACTCGAGAATCTAAGGTCTTGTTGTAACTTGGCCGGCCACCATAGCAGTGGAGGACCAAAACAAGCGATATTCCCATTGTCAAGGGCCCAATTATCTAAAGCATCTGCCACTCTATTGGGCTCTTTTGGAATATGTTTGAAAGTGAGCTCCTGAAACCTGTCCTTCAGATGTTGTATTTTGTCCCTTTCTCTACATAGTTGCCAATTTCTATCTCGAGTCACAACAGAGGTGGATAACAATCTAACAGTAAGTAGAGAATCAGATTCAACCCGAATTCTTTGCCACCCAAGTTTCAGGGTTTCTTACAAACCCCTAGATATAGCTCATATTTCAGCTAAATTATTTGTGGCATACCCCAGACTTTCTGAAAAGAAAAAGCCACTGATCCATCAAAAAGTCTTCCTATTCCACCCATACGTGCTTTTCTAGGATTTCCTCTAGAAGCACCATCTGTGTTCAACTTACCAACTCCCCGAGGAGGGGCAGACACTTACTATCAATTTGATTTTTCTGTCGTGGTTTAGAGATAGCCACTGTAGTACTTGAAAGACATATCAGAAGCTTTTCAAGAAGATTATCCTATTGCGGTGAGAGAGATTGGGGTAGATGTAACTTGCGCTTGATGGATTCAACTACATTCAACTTTATCTTCTCCCAAACCAAAGAGCTATCTATTTCTTTCTTTCCAAGTATTCCATAACAAAAGAGTAATACCACTCTAGAGGGTTTGTCCAAGATTATGACTGTCTTTAGTATACTTACACCACTCCCTGAAAGGTTGTTCAATAGTTTGCATACTAGCCTAGGGAATCCCAAACAGCTTGGCCAAATGCTGCCACAATTTGCTCACAAAAGAACAATGAAGAAAAAGATGAGGAATAGTTTCTTCAGAGTCCAAGCACATGACACACCTGAAAGAGCCATAAAACCCTCTTTTCATAATCCTTTCCCTTGTAAGTATTCTTCCTCTCAATAACAACCAAACAAGAAAACCAACTTTGGGCCATATGACTTCTTGCCAAAGATGATTAAAAATGTCCCTTAAGCGGTGGGGATCTACTATGCAAAGAGAGTCATAACCAATTGAAACTGTATATAAGCCTGTAGGGCTTTTCCCCCATGCTATTGAGTCCATCCTTCTTGAAATTGAAAGTTGTCTTGACTGTAGAATATGTCTAGCCACTTGCTCTTTTACCTCTCCTAGCTGAATAGGCCATTCATGAGGAGGGATCCATCTTTTACCCATCTCCCAGTGGTTTATGGTAGGCTTGCAATAGTGAGCAACCTTTATCCATCCCTTTTCATGGGGACCTTCCGCAACTTGATGTAGCATAGGGTATTGGCTGATAATCGGTGGATGCCCATCCCAAGAGTCAATCCAAAAATTAACAATTTGCCCATTATAAACCATCCAAAAGCAACATTTCTTTATGATAGCCTCTCCTACTCTCAGAACTGATAAAATATGAGATCCTTCAGATGGGAGGGTCAAACGAATTATCTTTTATGGAGGATTATTCTCAACATATTTAGCTATGAGATTGATAGCCCACAATTCATTAGGATCAACTAGAAGTCTCCAATAAAGTTTGGCTGCTAAGGCTTTGTTATGCTTAGCTGTGGAATGAAAGTCTAAACCTCCTTTTTTAGGTTGACATAAAGTATCCCACTTAACTAAGGACCATTTGCTTCTCTTTTGGACCCCACTCCAAATAAATCTTTGGCAAATGGAGTCCAATTGTTTCAAAATTCCAGCCAGAATATTCAAAATAGACGACACATAAATTCGTAAAGCTTGGAGAACAAATTTTACCAAAGTCATTTGGCCTCCTGTTGAGAGCTACCTGTTCATCTATTTCTGCAATTTCATAGCAGCTTTGTTACTTAACCACTGCCAATCTTTGATTTACTTTGTTGCCAAAGGAATTCCCAAATATTTTAGCGGAAAGCAGCCTTTTCTGAATTTAAAAATATCCATAATTTGAATTTCTTGCCTCTGAGAGCAATTGAAAAAGAAGATGCTCGATTTATCCTCATTAACCAATTGTCCTGCCGCTCTGGTGAACAACTGAAGAATTTTATGCAGACGAGAGACCTCTGAATCGGTAGCCCTGCTGAGATGCCTAGAATCATCCACAAATTGTAGATTTGTTAGAGGTTTATCTCTTGTAGCCAGATTAATTCCTCCTATCCTCTTGCCCTGATAGGCTTTAGTTCACAATCTTCTCAGACATTTAGCCAAAATAATAAATAGGAAAGGAGAAAGAGGATCACCCTGTCAAATCCCTCTAGAGGCTGAAAATATCCTCGATGGACTTTCATTAACCAGAATTGAATAAGAAACCAAGGACAAATAAGCTTGAACCCAGGCTATCCATTCTGAAGATAAACCAAATTCCACCAACACCGTACACAAAAAGCTCCAATCCACTCGATCATAGGCTTTAGAAAGATCAAGCTTGATGAACATGGAAGGTGATTTCTGTATATCCATGGAATGAAGAGCTTCTTGCGCTAGAACTATCTCATCATGGATTTGCCTTCCTTGGACAAATCCTCCTTGCTCTGGAGATATGAGCTTATGCAAGAGAGGTTTCAACCGATCTGCCATAAGTTTTGTTATGATTTTATACAGTACATTACACAAAGCAATCGGTCTATAACCCGCTATATCTTCCACCTCTGTAGCTTTAGAGATCAAAGCAATAAAGATTTTATTAATTTCTTTTAACATGGTTTTAGCAGATCACACCTCTTCCACAACCTTCAGAAGCTCAACTTTCATAATATCCCAAAAAGTTTAATAAAATTCAATAGGGAACCCATCAGGTCCTAGTATTTTTCTTCTTTTTATAATAAAAACCACCCTCTTTAATTCACTTTCCAAAATTAGAGAGGTGAGCCATTATCCTGAGGAAATAGTACCTTAGGAATATGAGCAAGCACTTGTGTTTGAGCTGAATCGTCAAGAGACTGCGCTAAAGATAACTTAGAGAAATAATCCCGTGCTAACTGCTGCAATCCTTTCCATGAATACTCTAACTTTCCTTCAACTGTTTTTAAAGAATTAATATGATTATTAGCTCTTTTAGTTAGCAGAGATTTGTGAAAAAAGCAGTATTTTTATCCCCTGCTTTGAGCCACTGAACTCTGGAGTTTTGCTGCCAAAGAATCTCCTCTTGTTTCTCCCACTCATGCAAGTCAGCCTTTAAAGACATTTCTGTTATAGCTAAATCAACAATATTACCTAAATTGTGGATTATATCATTGATCTCCTCCAATGTAATGTCCCCTTTCCTATGCCTAAGGCCTAAGGGCCAATTTGAGTCCAAGCCTTGGTCATACCCAAGGGGCTATAGATGCTGGGAGCTATTGGATATGAATATCTAGGCCATTTTGTTATAATTATTCGTTGACATGAGCGTAAAATGTTTTGGAGGGACTAGATATTATGTTTTGTCGTTAGGAAGGGGCCACATGATACTTAATGTTTTAATTTTGGGGGTCACTTATGGACCATGGCGACTTAAAAGGGGAAAAGTAACTTAAGTTACTTTTATTTTATTGGTCCTTCCTAAGGAAAATTGCGACTTGGGCTATTTGGGGCTCTTTTCCTTGGGGAAAAATATATAAGTAGTCGAGAGGAAAAAGTGAAGGTCATTCTTGCATACATAATTATTTTCCTTCATGTGCAATTGCTGTTTGCAAATTTACAGCTTGTGGAGTGAAATCCCACAGGGACCCTAGCTTCGGTGGCAAGAGATCCATCCCTAGCTAGCAGGGCAATCTTTGGTAGTGAGAGATCTACCCTAGCTTGTCATTTTGGAGCTGAAATCAAGGCTATTTTTCAGAGGCATTTTCAGAGGGTTTCAGAGGAAGGGTTTTGGTGACATTTTGTGGAGAAAATCAAAGCAATTTCAAATCAGATTTATGGCAGCGATAAGAGCAGGTTTTGACATCATTTTTAGAGACTTTTCAAAGGCGTTTGATCATTTTCCAAGGGGGGCGACTTGTTTTGGAGATTGCAGCCTTTATTTGGAGGGTTTCTGGTGGTACAAATTCAGATCTGAAGTTTGGAATATCATTCCCTATATTTATAAATATTATTTCCAAAGCTTCATAATTTTTGCACTTGTATTCTGAGAGAAATAAACTTTTGAAGTTTTCGAGCTGCCTAGGGCACGCTGTAATTTTCTGGCAGCAATTTATTATCTGAAAAATCTCAAAAATAATTTTCTACTAGTTATTGCATTAGCAAGCTCACTATAAATTTTCAAGTGATTCAGGCAAGTATTTTGTGAGTTATAGATTTATTTCTGTTCACTGCCCTAGTTTTTAATTCTGCAAAAAATAGATTTCTGTTTGGCTGAAAATTGTCCATATTTTGCATATTGTTTAAGGGGTATCCCACTAGGGATATTTCATCCAAGTGTTTAATAAGTTGATACTTTTTCTCCTCAATGTAATTCAATCTTTTGAGAAAGGAATACATATGTGCACCAAACCTTGGTTTACCCTCTGTCCACCATTGGTGAATAAGATTGGTAATATTCTCATGACGCAGCCACATTTATTGAAATCTAAACAGGGAATAGCTAGGATAAGTTCTCCCAATGTCCATACTTATAGGCCAATGATTAGAGCCAATATTGTTGAGGATATGAGCCTTAGGAACATACACTTTTTCGAACCAAATTTCAGAGAGCAAGAATCTATCCAATCGTTCAAGAATACAATCCTTTCCTTGCTATTTGTTAGACCAAGTCATTGTCCCATTATCAGTTTTCACATCCATTAACTGAAGAGAGTGTACAACTACAAACGTTTCCATATTATGTGAGCTAGCATCTAACACAACCAATCCACCCTACTTTTCCTCTAGGTTGAGGATAGTGTTAAAATATCCTCCAATCAGCACTGGAACATCAGGAAAGGATTGAATCACAGAGGCAATATGCTGCCATTGTGCTAGTTTTTATTCTGTAGGAAGAGGAGCATAAACATTGAGGAAGAGGATTTGTTGAGCATTCTCCAGAGAATACACAAGCAGAAGCAGAACACCCTTCCTTCCACATGAATTAACAACTGTATTTTTTTTAGGATCCCATAAACATGCGACCCCGCTAGAAGCTCCCAAAGAACTTAGAGAGGTTCCCTGAGCATGGAGCCAAATCCTATCCGCTAGGACATTCATTAACTTGGTGGAAGCTTTGATTTGCTGGATAAAAACCATCTGTGGCTCATTAATTTGAATCATTCTTCTAATTTCACTAATTTTGGATGGGCTTTCCTTTGAGCCCTCTGACATTCCATGTGATAATGTTCATTCGAAAGATTGATTAAAAATGTGGGATAAATCCCTTATTTTGCCTGTAGATGTCAACTGTTGACCCTTCTTCTGTAAGTTGAGTTGAGCAGGATTTCTACCTGCCTTCACATTCGTATCCATCTTCATTTTTTTAGACTTTTCCTGGTTGACACCTAAGGATAAATCTGCTTGTTATCCTTCAACACAATTAGGTGTGATCATCAAAGGCTTAGCTACTCCTGCTTGACCTCCCTCCTGAAGACTATTAGACTTGAATTGCTCCTGATATTTGGTTTTCCTTTGATAGCTTTTTAATGTTTTACAGGCCTCTTCCGTCATGTTTGTTTCCCGAATCATAACAAGCTGGCTGCCCCCCATTATGCCTCTCTGCCTCTCTTTAGAACCAGGTGCAGGGATTTGAGTTTCTGGTATTTGGGATTCTATAGGATCCTCATTATTTGCATCGTCATTTTCCGGTTGAAGGCTAGCAAATCTATTGGTGTTGGAAGCAACCGGATCGGATGTTACATGTGTCTTTATTGTTTTCTTTTTCTTCGGAATGATTAATTCTTCTTGCTTTCTCTCCTTTGTAGGTGGGTCAGGAGATCTCTGAGGGCAGTCCTTCACCAAATGGCTATTTTCATGACATATTCTATAGTGGAATAAAATATTTTCATAGTCAACCACGTGTTCCCATTTCTCATCTTCCACATCTAAGGAGACTTTGCTTGGTAACTGATTATTCAGATCCATCTAAACACAAATGCGGGTGTAAATCATCTGCCCCAGGTATATCGAACTATCTGCTGTCATCATATATGTGCCCAGAGTATTGCCTATTGCTGTAAACACCGTATTATTCCCATATTCTGCTGGTAAACCAAATAATCGCATGCATACTGGAGGTACTGAGGGCAATTTTTCATCCGCCTTGAACATAGGGTGTTAGGGTTTCGTAAATAATCCTGCTCTACCATAAAACCATGGCCCTTGAAAGATTTGTTCGCGATCTTCCGCATTTGCAAAGAAAACCATAAAGTATCCATTAGCGTACATGGAAATGGAAATTTCACCTTTGGTGAGCCAGGCTTTCCTTGTCCAATCTTTAAAGGCCGTTAGAGGAGGACGGAAACCTAGAAATCGAACAATCAGACTCCGTTGTTCCAATTCATCTATACCACTTTGAATATTCAATTTCTGAAGTTTCACAATAGGAGACCCATTGGCAGCCTTCATACATCCATTTGCATTTTTCCTTGGATCCTCTTTGGGCATTCAATGAGGTTGTTTCTGAAGTTTAGCAGCTGTACCTCGAATGCCTGATTCTCCTCTTAAAACTGCCTTAAAAGGATGGTTTAGAGGATTCTTCTTGCCCTGCCATATTTTCCTCTTGAAACCGACCTAAGAGAGGACCAATCTGAGCCCAAAGCTATCATGTCTGCCCTGAAGGGCAAACATGGAAAAGCCAGAACAGGTTCCCTCGAAATCTAAATCTCTTTTGTCTTTAGGAAGAAACATTGCAATCTATATCTGCAGAACACTAAACGACAAGGAGACGCCAACAAGGGAGTTTGCATAGGCTCTAAATAAAATCATATTTAGCTAGAAAACGAAGCCAAAACCAGCACAAGGTGCAGGAGTCTGCCATCAATCATTGTCACCCCTTTCTCGGCCTTTTGGTTAAGATCAAGTGTACTTTTTTCATAATCTGACATCCTTTTACACTAGTGCTTCTTTTTTAAAGTTGAATGTACTTTTCAAGTATCATTGACCTATGTTTTGTTATTTGTGGACGTTAATACAATTTATTTATTTCTTTTCTTCTTTCTATTATCATGACACAAAAGAAATGACAGCTCAGTAAGCTAACTACAACATGAGATAATCTTTGTTTCTATTGCAATGTACCTGGATTTGATTGTTTTTTGTTTGACATGTTTAGGTTAAATCTATGGAAAATACGGAGATTTTTGGTTAAATTTGGTGGCATTGGCCGGGCATTTGCAAAATCCATTGCTGTTGCGGAGTGGAAATGGAGGATTAGAAGAGCTTACAAAATGCCAGAGGCAACAGGTGATATTAGAGCAGTGGTTGGAGAGCCATTCTTTGTTCCATTATACAAGCTTTTTCTTTCTTATGGCGGAGTGTTCAGGCTAAAGTTTGGTCCCAAGGTAAATTTGTCATCTAAAGCATATATATTATAGAGCACACCCATTTTAACATAATATCATTGTATATAATTGTGCTATGAATGTTTTGGACTTACAGTGAGGTTTACATTTCATTCCTTTATTTTTGCTTGTCCCTCGCATATGCATCTACACAATCATTTGTTTATGTTCATCTATATCAGGAGCTTGACAGATATTTACATTCCCTTCCAACCCAAGCAAGGAGAGCAAACCTCAGATTGAGGTCCAGGTCAATTGATATAATATACTTACTAAAGAGATATAGTTTTACACATAATGTGTCCCTAACTCATTCACAAGACAACAGATAGCTGTTTCATAAAAGCTTCATTTAACAATATCAAAGGTTACCCTACACACCAATCATATGAAGGATTGCTAAAAGAATATGACCAATTTACAGATGTATGGATATCTAAAGAAGTCTACCTTTCAGTAGACACTGGATATGTCTATTAACAACTTTTTGGAACCTCCTATGATTCTATACCGACAATGGCCTTGGAAATGTGCTGTCATCAAAGATGTGTTCAGTATCGTCCATTTCTGCATTGTGCACAAAGTTTATTTGTTAAGCATAGTTTTGTTAATCCATGTTTGCTGGCCAGTCGCTGGTAGAGAATTTACTGGCCAAGGACCCTGAGTTTGGAAGAACACAGGTTAAATCCAAATGGAACAAAGGTATCAGATTTCTACATCTTGATCTTTCCACCTCAACTTTGATCAAATTGATTTTTGGTTTTATCCATTTATAGATGGCATAAGTATTGTGATGGGTAACTTTACCATCCAGCTACATCCGATCTTTCCAAACTGGTTCATCTATATGCCTGGGTGCTCTGAATTTGTTTTCTGTATCAATAAAAAGTTATATTTCCAAATAAGCTTCCTTGTATTTTTTTATTAAGGGCTAACATTGTAGAAATTCACCTCAGGAATACCAATCTTTTCCGTTTGCATCAGATATCTTGTCATCATTTTTTTTTCTTCTCATAATTCCTTGTTCAACCTGGCAAAAGATCCCAAAGTACCAGTTGATATTTTGAAGCACCACATTTTTGCTGCTCCCTAGGTCCACGTTTTTGGGCAGGCCCTGAAAATTTCACATGACACTGAGATTACAATAAACATGGAATTTGTTCCATTTATGATCTATACAATGGATATCATGTTGCAGTAATCACTTATTTTTGAGGCTACTGTAAACTGTAAAGTATTCAACAGATTGGGATTTCATGGCACTTAATGGTCACAAATAGTAAACAAAGATTACAGTAAACATGTAATTTGTTCCCTTTATGATCTATACAACGGATATCATGTTGCAGTAATCACTTATTTTTGAGGCTACTGTAAACTGTAAAGTATTCAACAGCTTGGGATTTCATGGTACTTAATGGTCACAAATAGTCTTATTTACAGCTTAGTACACATATTATCTGTTGCAATAGAACTTGAAGTATGCTCTTTGGTCTGACCTCTAGTCATTTTTGCAGTCGTTTGTGATTGTTTCAGATCCATTGGTAGCAAAACATATTCTGAAGGACAATTCAAAATCTTATTCCAAGGTAACCATGTATATTGTCTATTTTCGACTAAATACACATTTGCGTAGTTTGTTCTTTGTTTGATTTGGATTTAATGAATTGGCCTCTGGATACTCAGGGTATTCTGGCAGAAATTTTAGAATTTGTTATGGGCAAGGGTCTAATCCCGGCCGATGGGGAGATATGGCGTGTTCGAAGAAGGGCTATTGTGCCAGCCTTGCATCGAAAGGTTAGATATCCTATGTGTGCTGAATAAACTGTTGCATCTTTTGAAAGTTTAATGAGCAAGGAACATGGTCTCTTTTTTCATCATGCTGCTCTTGTTTTTTTCTAGATTGGTGGCTTGAGATTGGGATATTTAGAAAGCTGGAAATTTGCCTTGCATTGACAATTCACAAGTTATTTTGCTGTCTTATAGTATGTCGTAGCGATGCTAGATCTTTTTGGACGAGCTGCAGACAACTTGTGCAAGAAACTTGACACTGCTGCTAATGATGGCGAGGATGTAGAAATGGAGTCTTTATTTTCTCGGCTGACACTGGATATCATTGGGAAAGCGGTATTCAACTATGAGTTTGATTCGTTGTCAAATGACACAGGCATTATCGAGGTATATTTCAAATAAATTGCTTGCACTCTTGTATTTCAGATAAATTTTTAATTATTAATCTTCAAAGGTCACAACTGACTTTTATGAACTGAAATGTTTGCAGGCGGTTTATGATGTTCTGCGAGAAGCTGAAGCTCGCAGTACTGCCCTCATTCCGTACTGGAATATTCCAATAGTGAAAGATCTTTTTCCTAGGCAAAGGAAGGTCTCAGCTTCTCTCAAGTTGATAAATGAAATACTTGATGATCTAATAAACATATGCAAGGTATTGTTTCTCTTATGCCTCAGATGTATGGGGTTGCATATTATGAAAGTGCCTTAACTTGTTAGCTTAAGATGTTGAGTATACAAGGCAGAAATTTACTTTATACACGCGATATTTTTGGTTGTGTAAGTTGTAGATCTTGCCTTGATTTCACATGTGTGAATTGGATAGAAGTACCCCAGAAAATGTTACTGAACCAAGAAACATATTTTGGTTTATGATATGTAGAGAATGGTTGAGGAGGAAAATGTACAATTTCATGAGGAATATGTGAACGAACGAGATCCCAGCATCCTCCATTTTCTTTTGGCCTCTGGAGATGATGTATGTTATTATGCTTTAGTCTTTCTACAATCTCACTGCTGTCCTTTACCGAATATGAGAAAATGATAGTATTTTCTCTTCTCATCACAAGGAGAGGAATACTGTTGTCATCATCTTAACTTTTTTATGCCATTCTGCAGGTCTCAAGCAAGCAACTTCGGGATGATCTAATGACAATGCTGATAGCCGGTCATGAAACCTCTGCAGCAGTATTAACATGGGCATTTTTCCTTCTTGCACAGGTATTTACCTATGTTATGCCATTATAATATTTTCCACATTAAGTCCAACTTCTATATTCTGGTTATTGAACATAATCTTGTTCACAAGATTTCTCTAAATTTTGTCTACCTAATTTTTCGGTTCCTGAAAGCATACATTAGTGCTGCTGCTTTTGTTGGTGTATTGGCAAAAGGAAAGTTATATCTCCCCTGCTATCAGATTCCAGATCAAAAAGTTAGGCTTTGGTTTTAGGCTTGGGCTATGAATGTTAAGAACTAAATGAAAAGAATTGGATTTGATGTGAGTATCAACAAATGATTTTAATTGCAATAATACTTTTATCCCATATATGGTTTTCTGGCTTAGTGTTATGATGTTCCTTGTGAGATTATAGGGAGGAAAGTGACTCGGGAAACAAAGAAGCTCAGTTAGTGAGTGTTAAGAGTTTGTAACATAAAATTATAATGGTTATACTAGACGTAGTTGTAGGTTTTGTGATAAAGTCACTTTATGACTTCAATTTGCTTTCTCAAATAATGTAACATGGCTTAATGGTCACTAATATCATTTTAGGTTTAGGGTTTATGTCACCCAAGTATTAGGGTTTATGTTGTTTCTTTCCTCTAAATTGCCAATTGCTCTCTCAATGGTACATACAAGATATTTATCTCTTTCAAGTTATCTCTTTTGTTCTTGATTGGTTTCTTTGTGTGTTTGGTTTTCATAATATGGTATTAGACCCAAGGTGAGGAGAAGCCAAGAAGTAGCGGGTGATGGTCTAGGGATTTTGCTCAGATCAATGACAAATTGAGGGATTGCTTATGATGTGCCCCAAGAAATATTTTTTTTAAAAGAAAACAGTCAACCATTATATTGATATAAATCTTGAATTACATACTCTACCATGCCAAGCATGGAAACTATTAGCCATATCTCTAGCCTTATAAACAAAAATAGCAAGATGAACATTCATTGAAAAGAGTCGAGGTATGATTTTCCTGATTTCTTCTTGAATCTTAGTGGACCACCATAGAGGAGGTGATCCGTAGCAAAGGATATCATTGTTGTCAAGAGCCCAATTTGCCAATCCATCTGCAACCTTGTTCTTCTGTCTGGGGATGTAGGTAAACTGAATTTCTTGAACCTTATGCTGTAGATTTCGTATTTCACAAACCTCCTTAGCAATTCTCCACTGAGGAGGATATCCATTATTAGAATTACTCAATAAGCTCATCATGATTTTGGAGTCCGATTGGATCTTGATCTTCCGCCAACCTATTTTAATAGCTTCCTGTATTCCTCTACAGATGGCTTTGATTTCTGCCACATTATTGGTAGAAATTCCCAAGTTTTCAGCAAAGAGGAAATGGACTTCTCCTTCTCTGTTACGGCCAATCCCTCCCATAGCTGTTCTTTCAGGATTACCCCTGGAAGGACCATCTGTATTTACCATCCCATCATAAATCTTCCCATCTAGCACTTGAGTTGCTGTCCCTACTCTCTTTCTCGTGTGAAAGCGAGGCATGGTGGTTTCCTTAGGATCCAAAGAAAGCTGTTGGTAGATATGCTCCCATTCTTGAGAGGGTTGATCTGGTAGAGAAACCTTATGTTTGAGGCTCTCTGTCAAGTTACTTTTTTTCGGTATAATTCAAGATCCATTTTTTTCGTTTTAAAGCCACAATAAACAAAATTCGAGCCCTAGAAGACCGTACATAACAACATAGAACATTTTTTCGGAACAACATAGGACATTTGCATAAAATCCGTATAAATTGTACTGTTTTGCGAATACTGATTTTCAGTTTTTCTGGAAATTCCAAATTGCAGATTTCCAGCAATTTTGATACATTTTACATAGGACTGCTTATGATATGCCCCAAGAAATATTTCAAGCATAGAAAGCTAGGTTTGTTTTTTTTTTGGTATAAATCGAGATCCATTTTTTCTGATTCAAAGGCAGATCAAACAAAAATGAGTCCTGAGGACTGTACATAACAACATAGAACATTCGTACAGAACAACATAGGACATCTTTACAGAATCCATTTGAATTGTACCATTTTACGAGTAATGATTTTCAGTTTTTCCTGGTTTTTGCAAATTGCAGATTTTCAGTGATTTTGTACATTTTCTAGCGATTCTAGCAATTTTCAGTTTTTTACTTCTTTTTTCAGCAGTTTCATCAGTTTTTAGAAAGTGTTTTGTGTTCTCTCTGTAACACAGAATTTTTTGACTATATGTCTCTATTTCAGCAGCATATTTTTTTTTTCAGCAGCATGTAGGTTAACATGTTTTGAAAAAAAAAAGGCTGATTTATCTAATATAATGTTGGAAGGTAACCAAAAGTTTTCTGCGCAAAGTTATAATACCCAGAAACAACAAATGCTAGCTATTTTTGAGTATAAGTGTTTAGGTCAGATTGTCTTGGGGAGTGAAGCAAGACCAACAACAGTTGCAAATAATCAAAACAATTTTGATGGTTGGAATTGAGAAGTGGTGATGCTGATAAAATTATTTGTGACTAATGAAATGCTAGTGTAGATTGACGATGATGCTTCATCTATTTGGAAGGATTGAAGGAGTTGCATGAAAATTCACACAAAGGTAGAGCCTTATTCCTTACGAATTTAGACAACAATTAAATGCTATTGGGCAGAAAATGGAAGAAGAAGATATGGTGGCAATCACTCTCAAGAGCTTTCCACCTTCGTTTGAGCACTTTATTGAAACCCTAAATATTACTGCCACTGAAGTTTGAAGCCACCAAACTCTTGTAGCAATAGGTGGAAAAAACAGTTTGGTGGTAGCAGTGGGAAAGAGGGTTCAAAAATGGCTTTGGCGGAAAACATCAACAGCACGAACTTCTTTGCTAAGAATAATGAAGGAGGAAATAGCAAGGGCAGCAATATGACATATGACTCGGGCTATGTCACAAGGTTCGGTGATTTTTTTGCTTCGAGTTCGAAATTAGTCGAACTTCTCCTGGGGAACAAAAAATTGTTGAAATTCATGTATGTTTGTCTTGAAAATCGCATAGAAAAATGGCGAGCTAAAACAGTCCATCATGGTCTAGCGTGGAATTTGGATGTTTGCTTGGTTTGGCATGGACATCCGTCTGAGGCTATGCAGGAGGGGTGTTAGAGGGTTGTTGCCCTGTTGGAGAGAGGAGTTGAGTTGAGTCGTGCAGGTAGTGGTTTAAAAAAAACATGGGTTTTAATTTTTGTTTTATGTTTTTTTCCATATACGTTTTTAAAAAAATAAATTTTTGTTATGCTTTTAAGTTTTAATTGCTTAAGTTAATTTTTTAAACTATTTTTTTCTTTTATTACAGTTTTTAATGTTTATTTTTTATATTACGTTTTCTATTCATTAGGTTTGTTTCTATAATATTTTTTAATTAATTTTTTTTATGTTAAGTTTATTAATATTTTTAATGCATTTTTAAAAAATATAAATTATTACTATATTAAATATAAATTTTGATGCTTTTTATTTGTAATATTTAAAATTAAATGTAGTTTTTATATTTTCTAATCTTAATTTTATATGTTTTGCTATTATTCGAACTTAATGGCAATTTTTTTTTTGACTTTATCCGGTGGGAGAACTTAAACCGAATTTTATCCTCGTCCAACTTGAACTCGAATTCGAACCTCGTGACTTAGGACTTGGGTAATCAAAAGACTTCCAAACACCATTATTGTGAAAATCTAGGCCATAAGAAGATAATTAATCTATAGGAAATGGTTTTGGGATGAGAAAAATAACCGAGGGCCTAAGACACATGCCAATATTGCGGAACATAAGGAATAGGAGGATCTCTGTTTTAATGGCTAGGGATAAAGCAAATAATGTGACAACACTTGCTTGCTACATATATTCTTGTGCATCTTGTCATTTTACCAACAAGAGAGAGTGGTGTATTAATCATGTTGCTAACGCATCTTCCACCGATTCTGTGGTTTTTGGTGGCGGGTAGGAATTCAGAGTTGAAAGAAAAGGAAATGTGCAGATAACCATGTTAAGAAAAAAGATGGTCTTCCTTAATGTCCACCATTTTCTTGGAACAGAGAAGAATCAAATTTCTGCGAATAAGGTTATAACTTATAAAGCATAGCCCCAAATTACATGTAATTTTCAGAAATCACTTATGCTTTATCGTTAATAAGGTTAGTAAGAAGATAGTCACAATTAACATTGAAGACCATGGGCTGTTTAGGTTAGTTAATGCAGGGGAGGCAAAAGAGAATGCTTTGATGGCTAAGAGGGGTGAAGATTTCAGTCCACTTTGTCATCAAAGGTATGGACATTTAAATTTGAGATATATTTTTTATCTGGCTAAAAAACGTTTGGTGGATGACTCTTCAAAGATTTAGAATCATCAAGGAATTTGTGGCACATGTCAGGATGGGAAGCCACACAGGGTTTTGTTTGATGAAGGACAAGCTTGGATAGATAAGGAGGTCCTTCGGTTGATCCATGCTGTCCTTTGTGGGCCTATGAAGATGGCATCAATATCCTTTGCTAGCTATTTTTTGGTTATTGTAGATGACTTCTCAAGGAAACTGTGGGTGTATTTACTTATGTTAAAATCAGACTTGTTTGGTGAGTTCAAGGCTATGGTAGAAAATCAATTCAGGAAGAGCTTTAAAATTCTCAAATCAGATAATGGCAGATAACTTTTCTTCAAGGTTTTTCTTGATTTTTGTACTCAAAATGCAACACCACACGTTACACTCCACAACAAAATGGAGTCTTAGAGAGGTGGAATCGTACCATTGTAGAGATGGTGAGGCGTATCTTAGAAAACAAGTTTGTTCCTCATAAATAAGCTGAAGTCAGCAAGAAAACAACACTGAATTGGAGGAGGCAAAGAAAAGACCGAAATGGTGGTACAACACTATTGGTGATGTTCTGCCAGATGAGATTTTTGATATGTGGGTGGAAGGAAGACCAAAAAGAGGTAAGCCATTTGATACAGTGAATTATGATTTGATGGATAACCTTCAACGCTCATTTGAGTCTGAGTTCTATGAAGGCTATGCAAGTCAAATGTTGAAATTTGATTAAGAACCAAACAAGGGTTCTAGAAGAGCTACCTACTGGAAGAAACCCATTGGCTGCATATGGGTATAAATGGTCAAGTATAAAACAAATGGAACACTTCACAAACATAAAGCAAGGTTGGTTGCAAAGTGCTTTGCACATAAGGAAGGGATTGACTATGAGGAGACATTTGCTCCTAATGCAAAAATGGGAACAATCTGATTAATTCTAGCCATGATAGCACAGTTTGGCAGGAAACTATATCAAATGTACATGAAGAGTGCTTTCCTCAATGCAGATCTAGAGGGAGAATTATACATGTACCAATTGCAAGGATTTCAGGCTACAGGGAAGGAACCTATAGTATGCAGATTGAAGAAAGCTCCTAATGCAAAAATGGGAACAATCTGATTGGTTCTAGCCATGATAACACAGTTTGGCTGGAAACTATATCAAATGTACATTAAGAGTGCTTTCTCAATGCAGATCTAGAGGAAAAATTATACATGTACCAATTGCAAGGATTTCATGCTACAGGGAAGGAACATATGGTATGCAGATTGAAGAAATCTCTTTATGGGCTGAAAAGGGTCCCAAGACATGGGTGCATCAAAATTGATAGGTATTTGGGAGAATAGGGATACAAACCAAGTCCGTTTGATCCCAATTTCTACATAAAAAATGAGAATGGTGATATGGCGATTCTAGTGATATATGTTGATGACATCATCATCAAAGGTGGTGAAGTCGGGGCAATTGAAAAGGTAAAATCGAATTTATGTTCCACTTTTGACATGACAGATTTAGGTCTCCTACATTACTGCTTAGGTGTAGAATTTTGACAAACTGATGAACACATTTTTACTTCTCAAACAAAATATGCAAAAAGTTTGTTAGACAAATTCAGGATGGCAGTCAGTAAAAATACATCTATACCTATGGAGATATGGCTGAAACTTTCAGCCAAGACTGATTCAAAAGTAGTAAATTAATTAGTTTACAGGAAACTAGTTGGCAGTTTGATCCATCTTACAACCACTAGGCCTGACTTGGGCATACAATTAACTACATCTTCCGATTTATGCCAGCTCCAAAAGCAGAACATTGGACAGCAGCAAAGAGAGTGCTAAGATATTTGAAGGGAGCATCAGGCTTTGGCATTCTATATGATAAAAGTAAGGAGATTTGGTTGTGGATATTCACACTTGGAATTGGCAGCATCCATGGATGATAGGAAATCTACATCAGGTTGTTTTCACTTTCAGTCTTGGAGTAGGAGCAGTTTATTGGATCAACAATAATCAACATGCAGTTTCACTTTCTTCTACAAAAGTAGATTACCAAGCAGCAGTAAAGGGCACGTCAAGTGGTTCAGCTCAGAAGAATGTTGGCAATTCTACAAGTTCATCAGATTTAGCCCACATTACTTTTCTATGATTAATAGGGAGTTATCAAGCTGGCAAAGAATCCCATCCTTCATGAGTGAACAAAACATGGTGATGCACATTTTCACCTCATTCGAAAATTTACTGAACATGGAGAAGTTGAGCTGCAATGTAGTCCAACCTAATTCTAGACTGTAAACATTCTCACCAACTCTCGTGGCCTAGATAAATTTGTAAAATTTAGAGATAATCCTGGTGTATTTTCTAGATTGACCATTGAGGGAGGATGTTAGAGTTTGTAACATAAAGTTGTAATGGTCATACTAGTCTTAGTGATAAGTTTAGTAATAAAGTCACTTTATAACTTTAATCTGCTTTATCAAATAATCTAAACATGACGTTATGTTTACTTGAGTCATTTAAGGTTTACAGTTTGTGTTACCCAAGTATTAGGGTTTATGTTGTTGCTTTCCTATTAAGTTCTCTCTTGTGTTCTTGCTTGGGTTCTGTGTGTTTGGTTTTTGTAATAGTGAATGTTATAGATCATCCTACCTGGATACCAACACGATGGAAAAATACAAGAAAATAATGTTTGATTTACGATAAGACTCTCTGATCATGTCTGGACTTGGCTGTCCTTGATGTTCATTATGTTGATGGCATCACCAATCTAAGGCTTCAAACAAAACGTCTTCACTGGCTAGCAAAAAGCACCATAAACTAAAACAATAATCACACATATAGCTTATGGGTGTCACTGTTTCAATCAATCAATCATATAAGCATTTCCACTAGACTATTTAGAGGCATCAATCATTGCGTGATCAGCTTATACACATCCAGGAATGGGATTCAAATCTCAATATCACCATGTGATGCTTTATAGGCATCAAATACCAAGGGGATTCGTACGGATATTACTCAAGCAATGAACACAAAAATATTGAACATTCCCATAGGATGATTTACAAGCATCAACAACTATAGGATAGCTTACAGAAACCCACGAAATATCCCTAGTTGGGATCTTACCACAAAAATGACAAAACACAGAAATTTGCAGCAAAATACTAAATCTGATTTTTGCAGATTTTATGCAGAAAAAGTACAGCTAGGGCAGCGAACAGAAAAATGTGAATAACTCTCAAAATACCCGTCCAAAATACTTGAAATTTTAACTGGAACAAGATAATAATATGAAGAACACAAGGGAAATATTTTTGGAATTTTTCAGTCAATATAACGCTGCCAGAAAATTACAGCGTGCCTAAAATAGCCGAAAAACTTCGAAAATTAATATCTTTCCGAATACAAATGCAATAATGATGAAACTTTGGAAATAATATATATAAAAATAGTAGATGACTTTCCAACCTTCAGATCTGAAAAAGGACTGCTGGAAACCCTAGAAATTAGGGCTGCAAATTCCCAAACAAGTCGCCCCCTTTGGAAAATAGCCAAAACCCTTGTGAAACCCTCTGTAGATGATGCCGAATCCTTCTTCTATGGCTGCCGTAGGTCTGATCCGAAAACCAGCTGAAAAATCTCCACCAAACTCTCAAAAATCCTCAAACCCTAATTCTGAAAATTCTGAAAATACCTCTGTAAAACCAGCCCTGAAATCTGCTCCAAATGACAAGCTAGGGTAGATCTTTCACTACCGAAGAATGCCCTGCTAGCTAGGGATGGATCTCTCACCACCGAAGCTAGGGTTCCCGTGGGATCTTACTCCACAAGCTAAAAGTTGCAAACAACAGTTGCACCATGAAAAGAAATATAAGTGTATGTATGAATGATTATCCTTTCACCCCTCACCTCCTTTTATAACCTTTTCATGTCAAAGAAACCCTAAAACACTCAAGGCGCACTTTCCCAAAAAGAGGGCCTTATTAAAAATAACTTGAAGTTGCTTTTCCCTTCCTAGGCGCCTAGGCCCATAAAGTAACCTCAATGAAGAAATATAACATTTAATGCCATGCATGTCCTCTCAAGTCGCCAAAAAGGTACTTTAAGTGGCCCCAATGATGAAACATAACATCTAGTCCCTTTTTAAAAGTACTTTATGACCCAGTCAATAGAAAATAATAACAACTGGACTAGATGCCCATACCCAATAGCAAAATAGTGTCCGTAACCCCTTGGGCATGACTAGGGTTAGGGCACGCATTGGCCCTTAGGCCATGGGCGAGGGAAAAGGGACATTACAGTCCTCCCTTCCCAAAATTTGCTTGTCCCCAAGCAAATGCAAACTAGGATGCCGTAGAATCTGTTCTCCTTCCCAAGTAGCATCCTCAAGAGGCAAACCCTTCCATCGCACCAAATATTCTGTGATATCTCTGTTCCTGAGCTTCCTCTGTCTGACCTCAATAATAGAATCCGGTTCTAAAACCAGCTTCCCCTCCTCATCCAGTGGTGGCAACTCTGTAGAAGGTACAATGTGCTGTCCTAAGGCCTTCTTAAGGCATGATACATGGAAAACATTATGTATCTTGCTGTGCTCTGGAAGATCCAACTCATATGCAACCGCACCCACTCGCCTGACTATCCTGTATGGACCATAAAACCGGGGTTTCAGCTTTTCCGCCCCCTTCTGTTTGAGTGATGACTGTCTGTACGGCTGTAGACGCAAGAACACCAAGTCTCCTGCCTCGAAGGACCTCTCTACCCTGTGTCGATCCGCATAAACCTTCTGTTGATTCTGCGCCTTCTGGAGATTCTCCTTAAGAGCTCGCAGGATATCTTGGTTCTCCTGTAACCAATCCCGAGCTTTGGGAGCTCGACTATCTGATAATACTAAATCAGCAAATGACATGGCATCGTATCCATACAAAGCTCTGAAAGGCGTCATGCCAATACTCATCTGATATGTGGTATTGTAGCAATACTCACCCATATGCAACCATCTGATCCATGCCTGCTGATGTCCGGTCACATAACTCCGCAAATAGCCCTCTATCCATTTGTTGACAATCTCCGTTTGCCCGTCAGTCTGAGGGTGGTAGCTCGTGCTAGGAGTCAACTCGGTACCAGCAAGTCTGAAAATCTCCTGCCAAAAGGTGCTCATGAAGATCTTGTCCCTGTCGCTGATAATATTTTTAGGCAACCCATGTAGCCTAAAAATCCCTGTATAAAACACCTGAGCCACATCAGCTGCCTCATGCTTCTTGGGTAGAGAAAAGAAGTGCGCATACTTGGTCAATCGATCAACTACCACATAAATGCAATTGTGCCCATGCACCATAGGGAGTCCTGTGATGAAGTCCATCGATATGCTCTCCCACTTTTGCTCAGGGATGGGAAGAGGCTGAAGTAACCCTGCAGGAAAAGAATGCTCTGATTTGGTTTGCTGGCAAACCATACACTCTCTGACATGATTAAGGACATCATCCTTCATCCCCTTCCAAGCGAATCTCTCCCTGATGTACCTGTATGTTTTGAAATATCCGGGGTGTCCAGCTAGTGGTGTGTCATGTACTGCACGAAGGATCTTGTCCTTCATCTTAGACCCCTGTACAAGGAAAATCCGATCCTTATAAAAAATGAGATCATCTACCACCCTGTATCGGTCATCCTTGATAATACCATCCATGATCTCGCATGCAAACTGATTCTTGGAGTACTCAACCAGTATGTGAGCCTTCCAATCTGCTGAAATCTCGGACATAGAACTCAACATAGTAGTAAGGTAAGGCTTCCTAGATAAAGCATCAGCAACAACATTATTCTTACCTCTAGTGTACTCTATATCAAAGTCATACGTTTGTACCTTGTTCACCCATCTCTGCTGGCGGTCGTTGAGATCCTTCTGTCCCAAAAAGAACCTCAAACTATTGTGATCTGTACGTACCACGAACCTGCTGCCCACAAGGTACTGTCTGAATTTGGCCAAAGCATGCATGATGGCCAACATCTCCTTGTCGTAGATCGAATACCCCCTCTCCACGGGGCTCAATTTCCGACTCTCGTAAGCAATGGGGTGCCTATCCTGCATAAGCACTGCTCCAACCCCCTCACCTGATGCATCACACTCTAGAACAAATGGACGAGCAAAATCTGGTAATGCCAAGACGGGGCATGAGCTCATCACCTCCTTGAGATGATCAAAAGTCTGTTGTGCCGCTTCTGACCAAGCGAAGGCTCCCTTCTTGGTCAAGTCTGTCAGTGGGGCAGTCAATCGTGAGAAATTCTTCACGAACCTCCTGTAATAGGTGCATAGTCCTAAGAATCCCCTCAAATGTGTCAACGTCCTGGGTGGAGGCCAATCCAAAATTGCCTGTATCTTCTCTCTGTCCACCTTGACTCCCCCTCCGCCAATCACATATCCCAAGTACAACAACTCTGTCATGCCAAACTCACATTTAGAAGCCTTCGCATATAGCAAATTAGCTCCTAGTATTCCCAATATCTCGTCAAGGTGGCGGATATGACTCTCCCAAGTCCTGCTGTAAACCAATATATCATCAAAGAAGACCAAAACAAACTTCCGCAAGTGGCGGTTGAACACGTGGTTCATGCAAGACTGGAATGTGGCTGGTGCATTAGACAATCCGAAGGGCATCACCAAAAACTCAAAATGTCCATAATGACATCTGAAAGCGGTCTTATGCACATCCTGCTCCCTAACCTTGATCTGGTGATATCCCGATCGCAAATCTATTTTAGAAAAATAGATTGCTCCCTGTAGCTCATCTAGTAGCTCATCAATACGCGGCACTGGATATTTGTTCTTGATTGTCTTCTTATTCAATGCCCGATAATCAATGCACATCCGCATGGTCCCATCCTTCTTCTTCACCAACACTACTGAAGAAGCAAAAGGACTAGAACTCGGCCTAATGTGTCCCATGTCAATAAGCTCGTGGATGGTCCTCTCAATCTCATCCTTAAACCGTTTGGGGTGACGGTAAGGAGTAGTAACCACTGGTCTAGTGTCCTCGAGCTCAATCACATGCTCAAATCCCCTCTCTGGCGGTACACCAGGTGGTATGTCGCTAAAAACTGTACTGTGCTTGTCCAATAGCCCCTGTATATCTACATGATACTCTGGCTGTCCATCCTCTGAGTTCTTGGTAGAAACCAAGCACTGTACTGCCCAATCAACCCCATTGTGTCTGTGAATCCTCTCGATCCTCTTTGCTGAAACAACTCTGGGTGCTTCTGAAGATAAACCTCTTAAGGTTACATTCTTTCCCTCGGACTTGAACTTGAGTTCCATTGTCTGAAAGTTAGTCCGAAATTCTCCAAGAGAATGGAGCCACTGTACACCGAGCACAAGGTTGGTCTCTCCAATACCAACCACATAGAAGTCATCGGTGACTGTATGGTTACCCATGGTGATACTCAACTGCGGAACTCGCTGCATGCATCTCATGGACTCACCATTGGCTACCACTACATTGAAACCCTCAAAGTCTTCTGCCTGCAGTCCCCGCTTCTCTACCAAAGATGCATCAATGAAATTGTGGGTGGCCCCACTATCAATGAGCACTACAACTCTCTGGCCCTGTAATGTTCCCCTAACTCTGAATGCCTTGTACCTCGGGGTACTCGACAAAGTAGCAATAGTCTCCTGGGGAAAAGTCTCCTCCTCCTGTTCAATCCCCGCACTATCCAATGCCTCCTCATCTTCATCTTCTAACTCCTGATGGTACCGCTCCTCCTCGTTCTCACTCTCCTCAAAGACCTCTATGAATTGGGCCCTTCCTTTCCCTCTACAATCATGTCCTGGAACCCATGGTGTGCGGCAATCGAAACAGAGTTTCTTTCGCCTCAACTCCTCCCTGTCCTCTCTCGATACAAATGGTCTCCTTGTGGTATCCTGCCTGGGTGGGGGCCCCTTTGGCTGTGAACCCTCAGTTTTCGAAGGAAAACCCTTAGGCTGATTTCGAGGGGGAAACCTCGATTTTGGAGTGGACAACTCCAAATCTCGTGCTCGCCTAATCGCCTCATGTAGGGAGGAAGGCTCAAATGCCTTCACAAATCCTGCTAAAGCGTCCGTCAAACCTGCCATGAAGAGTGAAGTCAACCTCATCTCTGAAACATCAGATACCATCACTGACAACCTCTGAAAATCTGCAATGTATTGATCCAGAGAACCTGTCTGCCTCAAGTGGGTCAATTCCCTGAAGTGCCTATCTGGGTCCCTCCTGTCAAACCTGCTCATCAATCTCTGTGTAAAATCTGCATATGTAGTGATATGCATGTGCCCCTGTGTGATCAATCCATGATGCCACCAGTCATGGGCATCTCCCTCGAGGTGTAGGATAGCAAACTTAATTGCATCTTCTTCGCGCATGGGATTCAAGTCGAAGTAAGTCTTCAACTTCTGAATCCAAGACTGGGCGGTACACTTCCTAGAGCCATCGAAGTGTGGAATAGAGATCTGCCCTAACCTCTTCTGAAACTCAGGTACCTGTGGCTGGTAATCTCTCCTAGGCCTGCTGCCAATCTTCATTTTGCAATACTCCTGAAATGGCATGTTGTCTCGGAAACCCTCGCTCAAAGTCCGGTACTTCTCCCAGCAAGATTCTTCATCCACAATGTCTGCGGGCTGTCGTGTCTGCGAAACTTCCGGATCCTTTAAGAATGAAGGCTCGTGGAGTCCCAATGGCCTGGTAGATGCATGAGGGGACCCTTGTCCCGAATGTCGACTCTCACTTCTATTACCATGTTGACCCATATTGCTGGCCTCTCCTTTCTCCGCATGAGTCTCGATCCTACCCTGTGCTAACCTCTCAGTAAGCTGGCTCAAATAGAGGTTGGTAGTCTCCTGCTGCTTCACCATGTTGGTGAACAGTTGTCTCATCAGATCTACTCCCATCTCTTCACTGTCTCTGTCTCTGTCTCCCATCTTTCAACCCTAACAGGCTGGAGGAACAACCGCTCTGATACCACTGAAATATCCCTAGTTGGGATCTTACCACAAAAATGACAAAACACAGAAATTTGCAGCAAAATACTAAATCTGATTTTTGCAGATTTTATGCAGAAAAAGTACAGCTAGGGCAGCGAACAGAAAAATGTGAATAACTCTCAAAATACCCGTCCAAAATACTTGAAATTTTAACTGGAACAAGATAATAATATGAAGAACACAAGGGAAATATTTTTGGAATTTTTCAGTCAATATAACGCTGCCAGAAAATTACAGCGTGCCTAAAATAGCCGGAAAACTTCGAAAATTAATATCTTTCCGAATACAAATGCAATAATGATGAAACTTTGGAAATAATATATATAAAAATAGTAGATGACTTTCCAACCTTCAGATCTGAAAAAGGACTGCTGGAAACCCTAGAAATTAGGGCTGCAAATTCCCAAACAAGTCGCCCCCTTTGGAAAATAGCCAAAACCCTTGTGAAACCCTCTGTAGATGATGCCGAATCCTTCTTCTATGGCTGCCGTAGGTCTGATCCGAAAACCAGCTGAAAAATCTCCACCAAACTCTCAAAAATCCTCAAACCCTAATTCTGAAAATTCTGAAAATACCTCTGTAAAACCAGCCCTGAAATCTGCTCCAAATGACAAGCTAGGGTAGATCTTTCACTACCGAAGAATGCCCTGCTAGCTAGGGATGGATCTCTCACCACCGAAGCTAGGGTTCCCGTGGGATCTTACTCCACAAGCTAAAAGTTGCAAACAGCAGTTGCACCATGAAAAGAAATATAAGTGTATGTATGAATGATTATCCTTTCACCCCTCACCTCCTTTTATAACCTTTTCATGTCAAAGAAACCCTAAAACACTCAAGGCGCACTTTCCCAAAAAGAGGGCCTTATTAAAAATAACTTGAAGTTGTTTTTCCCTTCCTAGGCGCCTAGGCCCATAAAGTAACCTCAATGAAGAAATATAACATTTAATGCCATGCATGTCCTCTCAAGTCGCCAAAAAGGTACTTTAAGTGGCCCCAATGATGAAACATAACATCTAGTCCCTTTTTAAAAGTACTTTATGACCCAGTCAATAGAAAATAATAACTGGACTAGATGCCCATACCCAATAGCAAAATAGTGTCCGTAACCCCTTGGGCATGACTAGGGTTAGGGCACGCATTGGCCCTTAGGCCATGGGCGAGGGAAAAGGGACATTCAGTCAAAATCAATATTTAATTCTATCCAAAGGAACAGTCAAAACAGGGGGGTCAACAGTCAAGTCACCTTCTGCGGATGCCAAATCTGTACCCTGCAACAATTACAGCAGTAAATTCTGGTCAAGCAACATGAAAATCAAACAATTAGCAGTTAAGGTGAATGCTCACAGGTGGTTGCACCAATATCAGTCAGACAGAATCCTCCTCCATCCTCAGATATGTCCTGCTTTCATAGCTGTTCCGGATGGGCATTTGATGCCCCAGTGACGAATTGATGCATCTAACAAAGTCAAATAAGGATAGTTATAATTGTTGCATGAATTTAATGAAGCTGAACTGGCTGCAAAGTTGGTCCAATCAGCAATAAATTTATAATTTAATGTTATATTCAATGGCAAGTTGGCCCAATCAGTTGCATAATTGATTAGAATATTCAAGTTTTGTTATTTTCCGGGTTCTTAGCAAAGTATAGACGTTAGATATTGCTGAAAAGTTTTCAACATATCCTTTCACATGGAATAGATTTCATTTTTGAGTTCTTGTTTTTTAATTGATAAAAGATGTTTCTATTGAGGGACCCTCACTCCTAGTGAAAGAAGAGATAGATACATTACGTGTCTAATGCCATGATCCTTCACATAGGATTCAATGGCCTACAATGTGAATTTCAAGAGCCTAGCTTTTTCCTTCTCCCTAACCCACATATGACTACAGCCCATATAGGGATGCTAAACATTAGCCTCCATACCTAAAAGGTGACAAAAGCAGAGAGTCCCTATTAGATTGGAACCCAAAATTGGCATGTTTTGCAATGACGGTCATTCCCCTTTAATTTGAGCTAACTTGCTTGACGACGTGGAACCCATCCTCCAAAATTGGTGGGACCACTTCTGCTGCAAATACTGAAGCCACATTACCTTTGTTAGATGTAGTTCAGAACCAACTGCCTCAACATGCATGCAGTCACTCCTAAAATTCCCAGTACTGGCTTGAACTTGAAGCCTGCCTTGAAACCTTCCACAAGCTCGAAGGAGACCACCTACCTCAATGTGGGTTGACCTGTGTTTTAAGAAGAAAAAAGGGTTTTAATTAACCCTCCCGTTTTAAACAATAGGGCACAAGTAACTAAACACCTAGAAGTAACTTGAAATTAAAAAAATTAATTGAATGAAAAATTGTGGAAAAGGGAGAATATTTTAAAACCTCTTATAAACTTTGTTTGGAGATGAAATAATTAAATTGCAGATTTCTAACCCCCTGGAACCACTCAAACTCTGCCCAAAAGCTAAAACATCCCACCATGAATATGACAATTGTCTGAATTTAAGTTGAGTCTCTGCAAGTTAAAATGATTTATTGGTTGTACGCTCTGAATAACAACTGTTCAAATATAGGGAAATCCAACTAATTAAATAATGTATTCCTGGATCATACACACAAATAACCAGAGCTCAATTGTGCAGGTAATTCAAAGAAGCTGGCAACAATGATTTAAATCAATGCAATATCAACCCTCCCATTTTTAATCAATAGGGTACGGGCAACCAAACACCTAGAAAAGGCTAAAAAGTATTTAATTAAATGAAAAATTGTGGGTAAGGAAGTAAATATTTTAAAACCTTGTACAAACTTTGTTCAGAGACAAAATAATTAAATAGCAGATTATAACCTTATGGAACTATTCAAACTCTGCCCAAAAGCTAAAACACCACAAAAATGACAACAGTCCAAATTCAGGATGATCCTGTGCAAGTTAAAATGATTTACTGGTTCTGTTATCTGAATAACATTAGTTCAAACAGAGGGAAACCAACTAAGCATATAGTGAATTCTTGGATTTTAAACACACAACCACAGTTCAATTGTGCAGAGAATTCAGAGCACTCAACAGTGATTTCAATCGATGCAAATTTTTCTACTAAATGATTCTAATATTACATAAGCACAAAATTAATATTCGAAGAAGAGAAACAACACAGAAATTTCATCACCTAGAGTCATAGAGAAAAGATCAAATCTTTTGTTTTAAAAATCTGTTTTCTTACAAGATGTCTTCTTCAAAATTCTGGGTGTTTCCCTCATAATGGCGATGAGTCTTTCTATACAAATTCCGAGACGTGAGGAAGGTGAATGGATCAGTTACCAAACAGACCATTCAACTTATTTTGACAAAATGAATTAAAGATTAATTTTGTCTCAACTCACAGTTGGTCCTTGCCACAGATGTATTACAAACCTGATAGACTGTCTCCAGATAAGAGAGGCTCACAACCCTTAGGGTTCACATACTTGAAGAAATAATTGTCAAGATTAGAGTTAACCTTAGGTATTGCTTTCTCAATAGCCTCCAAAAGCACCTAACACTCTCAATTTTGGCCGCCAGACCTAGTGCATATTCAAGTAGAAATTTTCAATCTATTCCTTTTATGTCTGTGATGTATTCTGGGGGCAATGCTAGGATGGAGATAACTATTGCATGTAATTCTTCCTCTGAAAACCATGCTCCTTCAGGGGTCTTGAACTGTGTGACATAGAATATTGAAAACAATTCCTCAGCGTTGACGATGAAAAAAGAGATCAGCTTTTTCACTTTGCTTAGTTAGGATTCAGCCTGCCTCAGCTCTTCTTGGGTGTATTTCACGTGATCAGTGAGGATATTCATCTCAAAGTCAATGGAGGCTGTCACATGTGGTTTCAACATTTTGTGTTGGTTTTGAGCTTCTTTGACAAACCTTCCTTTCCTTCCTTGACAAACCTGACCTTCCTTTCCACATTTCCAAGCTCAGAATTTTTTTCAGTACTTGTATTGTTGTGTTTTAGCTTTCAACCAGAACATTTAAGTTTACACACTCTAGGAACATGGTCTTGATGGTGCTTTCTACCCCATCAAACACATTCCTCACAAAGCTCTTTATGGCTACTAAAACTGTAGATTTTTGTTCTAAAGATTATATTTGATAATGTAACCTCAGCAATTCTTTTTTAATTCTTTTCTTTACACTTTTGTATATATATGGAGCATATTTGCTCAAGGATTTGATAAATGACTCAGTCTGTTGTTCTTTGTCCTCCCACTTCTGCAACTACCTGCTCAGTGACTATGGCAATTGCTGCTGCTCTTCTCTTCTCTCTCTGAGTGGCGATCCTTTTGAATTTCTTACCCTCATATTTCAAAAAGACCTTTGGTTCACCAAACAGTTGCATTTAATGTTTTCTGGCATTTTCTTTTCAGCTTGAACTAAAGCTCTCCAATCTGTTGGTAGCTGAGGAAGGGTAGAGGCTGGGATAAAGATCTTGTCAAAAGAGATATATGCCATTTGAAGAGGAGGAATTCCTACCTTGGATATGACATTGGTTGTGATCATGGCAGTCCTACTGGGTAACCCAATGGTTGGGTTATCTGCATCCCACTCCTATGCCTTATCCAGTGGGGCCATGAGCAAGGAAGTAAGCACCTCCACACTATCAACTCCCACACTGACTTGCTCAAACAAAGTTTGGGAAGTGCTCCCTTTTCCTATTTGACTCTGAAATTGTTTCAAACTTGTAACCATAACCATACGAAGAGGAGAGAAGGATGGTTGAATTATCTTAACCTCTTGGAACCAATTCGTTGCAGCTGAATTGTTGGTTGCATGTGCATAGGTGCTTGATGGGGACACACCCCCTCCAAAATTTTCTTGTTTTTGGGGTGTGGGACTCGAGGACTTCTGGGAAACGTCTCCCTGCTGTCCCACCACTACCACTAGGAATTAGGGAATGTCCCCCTAAAGTGGGGAGGTTTCCTTCTCAAAGAGGGTGCTTGGGAGACTTGGGGATGTCCTTGAGGCTTCAGGCTAACTTGTCCTAGTCTCTCAACCGTCCTATAGACTTGTAGCTGTACCCTTCTCCAAAAATGCCAGAAAGGTGCTTTTTGAAATTAAAAAACATACATTTTTTTTCGCGTGTTTGTGTCCCCAACTCTAACCCTAAAATTTTATGGGGCCTCACCCACACTTCAAGCACTCAAAAAAACTATAAATGAAGCTCACACCCTTACTCCAAATCACTATAAAAGCTTGAAAACATTGAGTAAGGCTGCAAGTGCAAGAGTGAGAGGTTGAGAGTATTAGCAAGAGGGAGAGTAAGAACAAGAACTTGAAGAGCAAGTGCCATTAGTTTGAGTGATGAGGAGTATGGTGCAAACTTGGGATGATTTCTGATTAGAGGCATTGCGCCAATGGCCAATTGTATATGAAATTTGGATGTAATCCTCATTTTGAATATGAATTATGATATAAATATTAATATATTGATATTCAACATTTTCATTGCTCAATGAAAAGTGTATAATATTTCAAAGTTTCATTTGTTATTCCTTATACATTTTTTTATAACTGATTTTTCCAGTACTATATAGATTTGCACCGCTGGTGCCCTGTCGTCTCCAAACCTAGGCCCTTGGTCCCCCCTTCCCTGAGACCCATTACCAAGTTCTCCCATTGCCTGTTTCGAGACTCCGTGGAACTATGATGTGCATCCATCTTCTTTTGTAGGTTCTCATACCTCAAAGTTTCTACTTGCACTGTATCATAAGGAGGCTCAAGTTCATGCCGCCAATCCAATTCTTTGAGTTTCTCAATTACAATTTCAAATTCCTTGGCATCCTTAAAACATCGAACCTCTAGGCACTTTTGATGAGTACATTTCCAGTTAAATTTTTCCTTTAAAGGCTCCAAATGTTTCTTAACTCTCCCTTCAGGATCCAATTTGTGTTTTAGAGTTTTGTTGAAACCATAGAGAAATGCCCTTGTATTTTTGTCCAGTCTTTGAGAGATTATGAAACTGTTTTTCAATTGAAATGGTATGTTAGGGTTTAATGTTAATCTAATTAGATAGAAATTACAACTAGAAGTTCTTTAAGATTTGACATTTCTACTTTATACATCAAGAGAAGGCAATGAAAGGAAAGAAAACATATTGAACAAACATAAGTAATGAAAGCTCAAACTTCCCTTTGATGTTTGGATATGCCTTTGATATGCGGATGTCCGCTGAACCATGTGCAAGATGAAGGCAACGTTGGTTGCTTAGGAGGAGGGATTTGATGAAGCAAGTAGTTTTTTCCAAATTGGTGTTAGCCATCTTCGGTAAGCTTTTACATTCAACAAAGGGTTTTTCTCACTTTGCTGAAGCTTTCCAAGAGTAGAATGCTCATATGAGAATGTGTGTTTTGAGAGTAGGTTGGGGGTTTCTTATATAGGTTTTCACTTTGGGAAATGTGTTGATCTTGATGTATGTGGGATAATGCAGATGTAGGATTAAACTTAGTTAATTATGATTATAAGTAATTAAGTAGGATTAATACTCCATAAGAGGAGATGGGAATTAGATAGGAGGAAGGAGATGGAAGAGATGATTAATAGGCTTGGATTAGCTTATATAAGCAATTTGAGGGAGAAATAAGAACAAATTTAGGGTGATTTTATGAGAAGTGATTGAAGAGGGATTAATTAATGAATAGTCATTAATGGTTAAGCGAAGGGAGGAATTTAATTAATTAATCAAGGGTCATTAATTAATACAAGAAGGGGGAATATAATTAATTAATGAAGGGTCATTAATTAATTTATGAAGTGGGTTGTTAGTATGATTGAATGTAGTGTAACAGATTTAGGATGTTTACATTTGCCCCTCTTTGGGAGGGTGTTGCGTTAGTGGCACTCTTTTAAAGAAAGTAGTAAACCCAAATGATTTTTGAAAGAAAAATAGGCGAACAATGAGATTGGTGAGGGTGATGTACTCTCAAGAGATTTTGTGGTGCTAGAAGAAGCATAGGGGCTCTTGTAAGG
Source organism: Taxus chinensis (assembly GCA_019776745.2). Lineage (NCBI taxonomy): Eukaryota > Viridiplantae > Streptophyta > Pinopsida > Cupressales > Taxaceae > Taxus > Taxus chinensis. The sequence goes on along the minus strand of CM034147.1, from coordinate 684,024,694 downwards.
TAGAGAAGTGTAAAAGGAGATCCTTCTACTGGCATGACTTAAATGAATAGGCAGAGACCGAGAAATGTTGATCAATGGATAAATTTTGCGGGTGTTGTGAAGGGATCGATGGGCTGATTTTGCAAGATAGATACCACTTGAAAATGTTGATTGATGGGCCACTTTAGCAGGGGTGTGTGAAGAGATCGATAGTTCGACGTTGCAAGGAAGATGACTATTTCAAAAAGAGATGCCTCTAGGAGGGATGGTTGATAGGATAGATGAATATGATGAAGGCTAAAATGTTAGTAAGAAGATAGAAGAATGTTAGATAGAAGGTGCATGAGGGAAAGGTGGGGGGGGGGGAATGTTGCATGTCTTGTACATTGGAACAGTTCTAAACAACCTTTATTTGATATAGCATAAAACAATAAGCACTATGATATTGAAAACCACAATGCAAATGTTTGTAGAATGCCATGGGACCGACTCAAAATTAAATACATTGCAATGCAATGCAACAAAGCAAGCAAACAAACAAACACAAGAAAACACACTCAAAAGTTAACAAAATCATTTGGTTTTTGTCCTATTTAATACCTAAGTGAAGTAGTTTTGCGACAAGGGTGATGATGTTGCCCCAAGTGAGGATACACACGAAGTTGATGGATGGGGGACAAATAATTCCAGATAGAAGTTGATGCGAGCCATGCTTTTCCTCAGACAACAATATATGCTAGGGGTGATGAAGGCGAACACAAGACCTCGTTGGTGTGGTGCGAGTTATGATGTCTTACTCATTTCTAACCACGTGGTTGAGTATTAGTTAGGATTTTGATAGTTTTAATTTTATGATGCTTTGGGTATTAAAAGTTTTGATGTTTATGAATAGGAATACGCTCGCAAATACCTTGTTCGTGGATCCCTAGGCCTTTGCCTGTGTAATTCATGTTTTGGAGCATCCTAGCGACAATAGGATAGTCAGATGGGTGGAAGCCTGATGAAAGGTTATCGTCATTAAGCTGAAGGATGTATGAGCGTTTAATTTTCTTATCTGTCAGGAGGCTTGCCCTGACGAAGGATGAAGTGCCCAATTGATAGGATATTTGATCCTTTTGTTTGCACATGTCAGGATTGACATGGCTTTGAGGAGGTGGGAGAAGCTTGGTGACATGCAAGTCGTTTTGAATTTCACATTCTCTTGACTCTTTGGAAATGATTGTGCAATGGGATTTGGACGATGGATTTTTGGATGCGGATGGTAGCTCATTGGTTTGAGATGTAGATGGGAGCTTGTTGGGTTTGGATGTGTATGAGTAATGGGTTGTGGACAAATATCTGACCGAAGTGTGGAATTTGGATGGGTCGATGTCATAGGGGACTCTTGACTCGTGAAGGGCCTTATAAGAATAATGGATGTTTTGAGAAAATCCCATATTGAAATTTGTACAAGAGTCTTCTCAAGTTATTGGCTAGGGTCGTCTAGGCTCTCAGGAGTAGGCAGAGGAGGCCGTTGGGCAATGATTTCGATTTGCTTAGTTGTGGTGGGACAACCTATGGGTTTGGTTTTGATGGGCAATTTTTGCTTGTAAGATTGTCGAGGCTAACTAGGGCGTCGTGATTGATGTTAATTCTTTGATCTGAATTTGATGATGGATTTGTTGGATCATGCTTGAGGAAAGTATTGCAATATGTTCTCCATTGCATATTGTTTGATTGATTTGGATTGGTTTTGGGGATAGGATCCTGTTATTGATTGGATAATTGATATTGATTGAACGATGGGTTTTGTGATTTGGGTTTGGGGATAGGATCCCAGTGTTGATTGAATGATTCATTGTGATTGGATTTTGGAACAGGATCCCATTTTTGATCGTGCGATTTGGGGGAAATGTTCTCAAGTTGAAGGTCCCCTTGCTCGATGAGATCTTGGATGAAGTTTTTGAGCTTCATGCATCAATTTTTCGAATGCCCTTGGGTTTGATGGTAGTCGTAATACTTGTTTTCCTGATACAAAGAGTTTAGGGATGTTTTCATCAAATTATTGTGTTTGGATATGAGATCATGTTTTTTGTTTGTAGTTGATAGAAGATAGTGGTCAAAGATTTACCCAAGGGGGTGTGTCGTCTTGGGTTGGTTTCTCGCTTAGGTTGCCCCCAAGGGAGAGTGACGTGAGGTGGTAGGATGAAGTAGGATTTGGTAGACTCAGGGGTCTTATGGTTGGATTTTGGATTTAGCTTTGAAGGTTTTGATGTTTGTTGGACTTGGTTTATTTTAGTATGATTATGATTATCCTCGTTTGGATGGAGGAATAGACTGGTCTATGATTAGATGAATGGATTGTTATCGAAAGGATTGGTTGATTATTGGATTTGTTTGATTTGGTTGTGTATGACATGATTTTGAATGTGCGTTGGTTTCGATGTGTTTATTGATGGATTCACGTTGTGGTGAGGTTGATTCATGAGGTGGTGAGGTTAATGGATAAGTGTTTGGGATTAGAATTAGATGGGCCTCAAAAGGAGGATGTCTTTGTTTTGGAATGTGATTTGGTCAATCACAGTATGGCTAAGCTCAATATGATCGATGTTGGATTTATTCTTGCTTGCAATGCTATGGATATCATCATCGTCATTGTGATCAACAAATGGGTTATTAACAAAAAGGATTGTCTGATTGTTTGATTTGATGCTGAATTTTGGATGCCATTGTTTTTGGTTGACCTAGGTCAATTTCGGCAGAGTTTTGGGTTGTTTGCTCTTATAAACTATGTTCTTACTCGGACAAAGTTTTAGGTTTTGATGTTTTAAAAAATTAGCTTAACTTGAACAGAGTTTCTCATTGTTTGTTTTAAAAAACATGTTTTGATTTTGATAGAGTAATGCGTATTGTGTTTTGCAAACAAGATGTTAGTTAGGATAAACAAAGTTTCTAGTGAATTCCTCAATATACCTTTTGGTATAAGTTCATAAAATTAGGGAGTATTGTCTAATGGTGTGGTTGGAGGGTCAAATCCCCCCTTGCCTTCACTCTAGCCAATTCAATGGAGCTTCACCAAAAATGGCACTTGTTCTATCTAGTGATTGGGTATTGGCGGCAAATGCATGCCTCACTTCACAAAAGCTACAGAAAAGCAAACTCCTACTAAGCCAAAACTGACAAATCCTACCATAAATTTGTATTACCCGCCGGTACACGAGCTTTGTCCAAATGACTTGGTAATGACCTCTAAGCCACCGAACCCTACAAAGGCAAGAAATGTCTAAACGGTTTCTGATTCTCAAGATCACCTTGTGGCATGCGGGAAGAGCATATGTGGTTTGAGACGATGTTCAAACAAACATGAAAGCAAAGTACAAAAGCAAAATAAACTTGAGTAAACAAAGCGGTAAGCAAATGTGATTCGACAAATGATTAATCCTCACCCTTGGAAGGATATTTTTGCTGATCTCTGGCAGCCTACTTTGTGGCCTAAAGTTAGATTCTTTGTTTGGCTTCTTTTATACAAGAGGATTCTCACTGGGGACAATTCAATGAAGCAGGGTATGGTGGGACCTTTCTAGTGTCCTTTATGCAAAGAAGCGGATGAAACTTTGATACACATTTTTCTCCAATGCCCTTATATTATGTCCCTATGGAATATTTTCGCTGATTGGTTATTTGTCAATTGGAATCCTTCTATGAACCTTGTGGAAATTGTTTGAGTTTGGAAACATTTAGTCTTTGATACTTGGGATCTTAACAAAGGAGTTTGGATTGCTATTTCTCTTATGTTGTGGAATGTGTGGAAGCAGCGAAACATGTGCATCTTCAAATCTGAAAAATAGAGACATTTGGTATGTAAAGGAATTAACTCGAAGCAATATTGTGGAAAGTATTGAGCATAATGTGAAAATTCTTTCTCCCTTACATGGCAAATGGAAAAACATGATACACAAGCTTAACTTGGAGGAAAGTAAATTGAAGTTTGTTTCTAATACTAGATTATTGGTGCCCCCATATCTAAGAAAATGGAAGCCTCCTCCGTTTGATTTTGTTAAACTTAATATTGATGAAGCAGCAAGAGGTAATCCGGGTCCAACTAGTATTGGAGGGATAACTCATGATTCTATGGGAACTTCTCTTTTTTTCTTTGCTCATCAATTGGGTTACTTCAGTAATAATGTGGCTGAAATCTTGGCAATTCAGCAAGCTCTCCAGGAAGTAACTAAATTGGGATGTCTTAGAATTATTGTGGAATCTGACTCTAAGGTAATTATCCATCTTCTGTTAGCTCAAGAGTAACATAGATCCAAAAATTGGCTAATTGCCAAGATTTAGGATAATATTCAGGTTATTGCTAGACAATTTCAGACCATCTCATATCAACATGTTCCTAGAGATCAGAACAAAGTGGCGGATGCTTTGGCAAATTGGGCCTTGGATCATCGTACTTTGTCAACTTTGGCCCTTTGCCTTTGACATGGTCTCTAGAGAAGTGGAATCAGATTGAAAAGATCCTTCTGTAGCATTCATCGAATGGTTAAGTTGATGCCATGCTCTCTTTCTTCTTTCTTATGTTGTTGGAAGTCTAACGATAGGTCATGGAGTATGAGTACCATGGCATGGCATTGTATTTTTCATAACTTATTTCTAGTAATATAATTTTGGTTTTTTAGTTTTAAATAAAAAATAAAAAATGATTAATCCAATATAAGAAAATTGAATTAAATAAAATTAGTACAATAAGCAAGATACAATAATCAAAGTGTGATTTTAAGCAAATAAAAGCACACCAATTAATTGTTTGTTTTTGTCTTTGACAAGTGATAAGGTATTTGCAAGGAAGTATTAGTAGCTTGAAACAACAACCTTATAAATCAATATGAAGCGATAAAAGATGAAGCAAATCAAAGACAAGTTCACTGGACCAAAAATGCCAAAACACAAAGTGAAATTGCTAAAATAGAGCAAAACTGCCACTACAATATACAAAACTGCTAAAACTGACAATAAGCAATATAAAAGCAAAACCGCTGCTAAAGCAAGCTAAGTAGCTGAAACTGATAGAAAGCAGTATAAAAGAAAAACTACAAATGCAATCAAAACCACTAAACAAAGCAATACCACCTCTTACTTGTGCGCAATTCCCACAAACCTGGAAAAGCAAAAATACAAGAAATGCAAAATTGCTACCAGTGTCAGTATAACTGCTGAAAAAGCAGGAAATGTAGAACTGTTGCTAGTATAAGCACAATCACTGAATGCATGTGAAATCACTACAACTGTGTGCAAAATCGTTGAAAACACATGAAAGGTAGAAACACTACTAGTGTTAGTGCAATTGTTGAGAGTGTGAAGAACCGCTACAACTATGTGCAAAATTGTTGAAACTATAAACCCTAAGCAAAGCGCAACAAGTAGAGTCAAAATCATTGAAATTGCAAATCCTAAGTTGCTAGGGAAGAACTGCCGAAAATGCATGTAGAGTTGCTGAAGTTGCAAGCAAAATTGCTGAATGACAAGGTAAAACCATTAAAAATGCTCTGCGGCATGAAACTCAAGGACCAAACTCAAAAAACAACAATTTTTGATGTCAAAAACAAAGTTTGACAGAGTCATGCCTCAAAACCTGCAAAAGAGGCTCAACCCTACCAAACACAGAAAACTCAACAAAAATATGAAATATAAATGCATATGAGACAAAGGGATGTCCCATTGAGCGTGCCAAATGTATGCTAGGGTTTTATGTTAATTTAATTAGATAAAACTTACACCTAGAAGTTCTTTAAGATTTAATATTTCTACTCTATACATCTAGATAAGGCAATGAAAGGAAAAAAACCATATTGAACGGGTATAAGTAATGAAAGCTGAAACCTCCCTTTGATGTTTGGATACGCCTTTGATATGTGGATGTCCGTTGAACCGTGTGCAAGGCGAAGGCAACGTTGGTTGCTTAGGAGGAGGGATTTGATAGATCAAGTAATTTTTCCAAATTGGCGGTAGCCATCTTTAGTAAACTTTTGGATTGAACAAAGGGGTTTTCTCACTTTTCTTAAGCTTTCCAAGAGTAGAATGCTCAAATAAGATTTTGGTGTGTTTTGGGAGTAGGTTGGGGGTTTCTTAAATAGGTTTCCACTTTGGGAAATGTGTTGATTTTGATGCATGTGGGATAATGGAGATGTAGGATTAGGCTTAGTTAATTAGGATTGTGAGTAATTAAGTAGGATTAATACTCCATAAGAGGTGATGGGAATTAGATAGGAGGAAGGGGATTTAGTTAATCGTGTTAGAGATGATTAATAGTCTTGGACTAGCTTGTAGAAGCAATTTGAGGGGGAAATAAGAGGGAATTTAGCATGATTCAATCATAATCGATTGAAGAGGGATTAATTAATGAATATTCATAAATTATTTTTTGATTTAGGTTACCTAGGGAGAGGGCCCTAGCCCATTGTGGCATCACTAGCCCACACTGGCCGTGGAGCCATCTAAAGATGGGAGTTTTAAGCTTTCGGCTAGCCCATGGATTAAACCACATTATTGTGGTGCCCTATCACCAGGGTATCCAAACCGTCTGTAGTAGGCTGCCTTAACACGGAGCCGAGATTTGAACGTTGGACCTCCCAATTACAAGGAGACCCAAGAACCGTTACACCACTACCTGTTGGATGAATAGTCATAAATTATTAAGCAAAGAGAGAAATTTAATTAATTAATGAGGGTCATTAATTAATGCAAGAAGGGGGAATATAATTAATTAATGAAGGGTCATTAATTAATAGATGAAGAGAGATGTTAGTATGATTTATGTGCCTTTAGATTAAATCTAGTGCGACAAATTTAGGGTGTCTACAGTAATAAGAAGCTAGGGATATATACTCAAATTCCTTAGTTTTAAATGGGAGGTTAGCCGTATGGGAATTTAATAGCATGTCTCCCTAATAGCCAACCGACTAGGCACATACTAGAGTAGGTGGTGTGTTGTTCCAATTTTCCCACAAATCTGAGCAATGTGCCTAGTTGGTAAAAACCAACTCTGAAAAACTTTCAATGTTTTTTAAATATCGTCTGAAAGCCTAGGGCACTCTTTTTTATACCTTTCCCAATACTTAGGAATCAATTTGTCACAAATCAATGAATCACATGGATAATGCTTATGCCTATACAAACTACCACACACCACATGGATGGGATCTGCCATAGTTGGATTCCAACTTAGAAACAAGGAGTGGTGGAAGCTCAAAGTGTAGCAAAACCAATCAATTAGAAGTGAGGACATTCAAAAACTCCCCTTTATGAATTTCAATTTGTTAGGTGAGGCACACAATAATTAACTGTCCCAAGTTGAGCATTGTTCCACTAATGAGGATTTCATATAACGCGGCAGTCCATGTAAAATTAACATGTTCAACATCTTTGTCTCCCCATACCCTATTTAATTAGACTATAGCCTTCATGATTATTGGGATAAACCATTTTTAGGGTACTGTTTTGGAGTATTGATCCTTCTCCATTGTACGCCCTTGTAGACAACTGTTTGCATTGTCTGATTTTTCCTAGTTATCCTTCCAACTGTTTTCATAATTGAACTTAAATCCAAAGAGATATGCAATGAGTCTCGTTGTAGGGGAGACTAATCTCTTTGTTTGAAGAACATAGTTGTAGTTGTAACACAATTTAAGATAAGCTAGTCCATTGGTGAAGTTGCTTGGCTCACAAAGAGCCCACCAGGGATCACTTCTTGCCGAATGCAAGGGCCCCGACACCAACAAAGGCATTTGGCAGAATGGATACTCCTTAGTCCTTGGCACTAAGCCCTAAGGCAGGTTATTCTGTGCACCTAATTTGTGCAATTGTTGTTTGAAGGATTAGGATGTTTATCCTTAAACGAAAAAGTAAGCTTGGGCCATAAAAACGCCTCAGTGTTTGTGCAAAAAAGACCACGTAGCGTGATAGCTATATTCTGCTTCTATTTTTTGGCTTATGTAAATCACTATCAAGTTCCTTTGCATTCTTAAATTGAAAATACAAACTGTTATAGTTGTTACTTTTGCAAATGCTCTTTGTGAAAATGTAGATCACGATTTCTCGATTTTGGGGTGTATCCACCTTGTGAGTTAGGCTTAAGCTTGCAGCTTCCCTCTTTGTTGCCATTTTCTTTCCTTAGAGCTGCTGATTACACTCAAAATTTCAGAGATTAATGAAAGACAATACAATTTCACATAGTTGGAGCTCTATGAATGCTCTTTTTTTGAACAATAGTGGGGGTGTTTGGAGGAAGGTATAGCCGAGTTTAGGGACTTGTTTCCTTTGATTCCTACACTTGGGAGTTTGCTATAATATTAGCATCTCTGTTGAAAAATTCATATTTGAGGCTCTTTTCAATTGATTTAATGTACATAAGAAACATATCATACATAGGAAAAAGAAAAGGAGCACAAGAAAGTCTCAAGATTGGAATTTCATACCCATAAATTACATACATATGCCTTGTTCACCGTGAGACTAACCACCTACATAAAGGAGAAATGACTAAAGCGAACACAACTTGAGTAAAGGACTCCAAATTTATGCCATGTGGCAGCATCTTGGTCTATCTAAGGGACAATCGACTTGGGTAGGTTCAGTGGCAGATACTCTAAAAGAAAACTCCAATGAAACAATGGAACAAGGCAAGGACAAAAGCTATCATCTTGCTCTATCTGGTAATTTGAATCACAGAGATAAATAACAAAACACATGGACTATGCGTGGGGAAAATGAAGAGCGTGGTCGGAAATTGTTCGAATCTCATTTATTGAAACAAAATGCCCAAGTGAAAGATGAAGCGAAGGAATGACATTTAATTGGCTTTGAGGGAAAAAGGGGAAATAAGCACTGCAAATGTGGAAAGGAAAAAATAAAACACCGTGAGTATTGAAAGTATAATTTAAAATTATAAACACTAGGCACTGACAAACCAAGGAAAATGTGTGCAAGATTGGATTGGAGAAATAAATCAATTCCCTCAATGTAACAATACTAAGCATTTCCGTTTTGGATAAGCAGAAGCAATTGTTTAAGATAAATTCAAAGCATAAAAACAGAAGATAGTCTAAAGATTTAAATTTCATACACAAATTACAATAATATGCCTCATTCTTCATTTTAAGTGAGATGCCCCTGAGTTCACACAAGTTTAGGCATATTGGTGACAACATGCATATAGCCATTTGGGAAGATCCCACTACTAGCTTGATCTTGAAGCTCACCTAGAAACTGATAATGAGCTACAATTGCAAGCGAGGTGCTTGCTCCTGCTGCAATGAATTGAAATTGCAAAGCACTTGGCGAGGAAGAGATATGGGGGCCCTTGAGCACCATGGGAGCCCAACCTGCTTGTTTATGAGTCACCCCCAAGCATGTTCTTTTGGCTGCCCCTAAACCATTGCATTACTTGGAGCTTTTCGATTGTGCCGTTGCACCCACTTACACTTATTTGTTATTTTTATCAATGTTGTGGAAGGCTTGATGAACAAAGTTTTCATGGACTAGCTCTCACTCCACCGAAGCATTGATCTTCAAAGCATTGTTTCCTATTGCTTAGATGAGGAATTTGAGGTCTCTTCAAATATGTTTCTCCTCTATGTTTCTTGGGCCATTTCTTTTATGCGAAACCATAGTCTTTATCGATAATTTGATGGGCTCGTGAGGAACAACATCCAAATATGCTTTGAACCTAACACCCAACTTAAAGATCTCATTGTATCAAGAGGAACCACGCCATCCAAGCTGACGACCTAGACTATTTCAGTATGGGTATGGGTACGGGTACGGAAATGGTACGCTGAAACGACAAATTTTTAAAAACCTTGGGTACAGTACGCTGTGGGTACGTACATACAATATATTTTTAAAAGTAAAAAATATAAATATATATAAAAATTTAAAGAAAACAAACTTATAGTCTCAGCAACCTATAAAATATTAGAAGCCAACAACAAGCTTATTATGAATCAAAAGCCATCTAAAACAAGATTTCTTTGACTGAATACAAGAAGACCACAAAACATTAAATCTATGAGTCCATCTGCTAATGGGCTCACAAACATTCCACTTATTGTTAAGGCCCAAGGAAAGGTTTGGGGAGAAGCAATCTTTTCATAGAGTTGTTTGTAGGTAGCCTCTTGGAGAAGGGGCCCTTTGAGCCACCTCATAGTATCCCAAAAGTCATTCTCATCCTCCATAATTAGTCCAATAGACGGAGCTGTGAAAGCATTTTTGAGCATTGTATACATTCTAAACTGAGATTGAGGAAGCTTATAGAAAGCTATAAGGTCCGTCCATTCCCGTACCCACAATGTACCTGTATCCGTACCCGATACGTATCAGGCCTGGTAGGGGGGGGGGGGGGGGGGGGTACTTGGCCTTTCCGGGCAGTCTAGCTGGCGACGGTCATAATGAATCGGGTTGTAGCCATAATGGGAGCAATGAAAATGCATTGGATTTCCACATCATTGGTCACCCCATAAAACATAACTTGCACCAAAAAGAATCAACCTTCTTTGTTTACAACAAGTTGGAGAAGGATCTGTCCTACATCTCGTCTTGAAATGCAACTAGGACTGCCACGCCTTCTCTTGCAAGCTCCATATAGTGTAGGGTTGAGAGGTGATAATGAAGAATGCAACGTAATCATAGGTTGAGGTGTGACATGAGCTCTTAACAGGGATCTCATGTGAATAGAGTGGTTTGCCATTTGCCCACCCTTGGCTGCTATATACTTCAAAAAATTGCTTTACTAACATTTTGTAGGGTCAAAAACTTGTTGGCATCTTAACCTCCCAAAATTGGGATTGGGGTGGGCTGGCTTGAGTATCCTTGTCGAGAGATTTGTTGCAGATTGTTGTTTCATGGTTTTCGTTCCCCTAGTGCCTACACATTTTCCCTCTTATGTGCTTCATATTATCCTCATAGTAGCCTAATGATGCCCATTCAGGTTTACTAAATCCTCATAACACCCTCTTAGACACCCTTAGATCACCTATTCTATTGGGCTTCATTTGGACAACATCATTGTCCATGGCCGATGAAGCTCAATATTTTTATTTGTTGCATGGGGCATAACATAATGATTAATTGCGAGTTTCCTTCGATCTCTAGAGATTTGAGATTTTTACATAGTGCAAGTCCCAATGCTAAAACTCAGCCCAAAGCCTCAACTTCATTGTTAAATTTGTCGGGTGGAAAAAATTTGTGGGTTTCTAGGCAACGCTCTGGGAATCAAAGTCCCTCTACTTAAATGGTGCAGCTTCCGTATTTGCATGCATAATTAAGGGTGGATTTTTCTAGTGGCCTTGCCATGCCAGGGGATCCAATCAGGGGCACTCCACTGTCCCTGCGGCAAAGCTAGCAATTTCTTGTTAGAGAAGACTTTGTCTTGAGAGTGGGAAAGGGAGTGAGAATATGAGGTAGGAGAACTAATGATGTGGGTAGAAAATCAGATTCCTACACACACTAGTTATAAATTTCAACACATGCATTTATGAGAAGAAACAACCAAAACATCCATGCTACTGGCTAGAGGAAACCATGCATATAAAGATGCACACATTCATATGCCTTGGAAAACAAAAACTTCTTCCTTAGCATTTCAATTAAATTTGTACATAGTGTGGGAATGGAGGAAAAATAGTGAGGGGGAAATGGAAGAAAATGGCTATCTCCTTTGTTCTCTCTAAGTACAATGCACTCTTGAGTTTACAAAATCAATCACCAACCCTTTGAAATGGGAATGTGACTTTACAATTTATAGGAAGAGAAAATACTCTTCATATACCCCCCAATGACTCTTCATATGTCTCGACATGACTTAAGACTCTTTGTCCTTCTTAGGAAAACATTAAGTCCCTTTTTATAACATAAAGGTGACTTATTACATTAGGAACATTAAGACATACGAAAAAGTGCAACCCCAACGCAAAATTAGAACATTGAGGAGAGAGAGAAAGTTGGGGGGCAGAGAAGAGAGAGAGAGAGAGAGAGAGAAATAGGAAGAAGGAAGTTGACGATGAAAGATTCTCGCCTCTGATAAAGCCCTGTTGATCCTTCCAGATGACTCGATGGAATGCTCCAATGTGATGAACTTTGAATCCCCAAACTCTTTGCACCCTGAGAAACTCCTTCAACTTGGCTCACAGACACTTTGGATTGAGTGTTTAAAAATGCTGTTGAATGTTTCTACCAATGACCATGAATGTGACTCATGAAGATTCCTTCAGAAGAGATAGGAACTCAAAACTAACCCTGCCAAGTTGAATGAACTGTTCCTGCCAATGACCGCAACTTCCACCCTACGTATGATATACCTATGACCCAAACCATTTAGTGAGTGTCGAAAGACACTATTAAGTTCCCTGGATGGATCTCGAATGCCCTTGTGAGAAATTCCCATGGATGATCTGAATGAATGTTGTGATCCCCTTATATTCCATTGTGCCAAAACTGCCCTCTAAGTGTAACTTACATTAATAGCAAGTGCCCAGATGGAAGACTTACTATTTTTGGTAAGAGGTGATTTTTGCCTCTTCTTGACCATCCTGATGTGATGAACTCCCTCATTCACTCTTGTGCACACATTGCCTTCGCCTCTGACCACTTCTTGGGGTGACTTACTATTTGTAGTAAGCACCCATATAGGGGGCTTACTATTTTTAGTAAGTGTTCATTTTCAACTGTTTTCTGCTCTGGACAATCATTCTGGCTTCCTGGTGATCTTCAGTGCACATTGCCTTCACCACAACCGCTTTTGATGATGACTTTCCAAACATAGAAAGTTTGTATAGGAAAACTTACTATTTTTGGAAAGTGGATTTCCAGTGCTCAGTTTGTGATGGAACATATTTTTTTGGACTCGGCTCGTCGTCACGGTCACGTCCTCCGAATTTCACTTGATTTTGCCCACTAGAATGCTTGGAAATAAAATTTAAAATTTTTGCCTAGCAATGGCTTGGGCATGGAGCTGTCATGGCGGCCATTAATGGAGCTCAAAATTTGCAGGTCTGGTTTTTTCCTCCGATCACCCCTGATGAAATTAACTCCATTGTGATAGGTTTTTCATTTGGAGTTTGTGTGCAAGTTTTTACCTCATTTCCATTGCCGAATTGATGGGAAATCCAATGAATGTGAGCTAGGGCATGAAATGAGGTTTTTGTTGGAACAAATGATTTAGGGAACCATTTGACCTCCCGTTTGTTGCATCTTGATTGTCTTGAAAAATGAGGAAGTCTGCAAAAGACGACATCTGAATCTGACTTTTATTTTGAAAGATATGAAGATTTTTTGATTGGAAGACTTTCATGGTTATTTGGCAAAAAATCTTCGTTTTCGATTTTTTATTTGTTTTGATCCATTTTTTCTTATAAGATATCCTGCATTTTCAATTTGAATACAAATTTGAGGATGTCTGGTTGAGTGCAGCAATGGTGGTGTGAAGAGGAATCACATTTGATTCTTTCACGGGCGTGTTTGCATAGTAGCACTAGAAGCAGCAAGAAACAACAAAGGAGTTATAATTTTTTGCATATTTTGAAGTTGGGGGCTGGGCAAATTTTTGTGTCCCTATGTACCTTTAGCTAAAGGGATCAAAGGGAAATCAATTTGCACATCGCGCCCAATCACGTGACACTTGGCAAGATCCGGCTGAGCATTTGGGCTAGGGATCTTGAGGGAAGCACTTGGGGGCTGAAATTCAGATGTATAGAGACCAGAAGGCATACCTGGGGATGGGAGAATTTTACTGTCCCCTATGTCCCTTTAGCTAAAGGGATGAAAGGGACATCAATTTGCACATTGCGCCAGGTTGTGACACTTGGCGGTCATCCGTGCACTATGAGGATAGGCTCCGGCAAGCTCCTGGGGGCTTAAATGGCGATGCAGAGGGTCCTATGGGTGATCAGGGGGCTAAAAAGGGTTGGGAAAATTTTACTGTCCCCATGTCCCTTTACTAAAGGGATGAAATGGACATCAAAATGCACTAGGCTCTTGGAGCTGACACGTGTCCACTTCAAGAATTGGCTAAGTATGAAACTTCACCTTGAGCCAACTTGTGACAGGCCGATAACTTGAGCTCCCGATGGAGTTTCAAGGTGAAATTTTATATGAATTTGACTGCAAATGGTCCTTATGAATCCAATGGTGGGGGTATCAAACTCTTTATTTCTCCATTTGAGCCCTGAAAAATCGGATTTTTTTGTTCTAGCTCCATGACTAAGCATGAGAAAAAACTGGATATAAACATATTGCGCCTAGGTGTTGTGAAAAATATGATTCCACCATCTTGTAGAGATCTGAATTACCTTTCCGACGATGTATTTTTTAGCTCCTAAATCCTTCCAGAGCTCCCTGAATCGCTTCTCGAAGCTCAGTAGCTTTTTTGGCCCTGTGCACCTGCCTAGGCCTGAGAACCATGTTTCTGATGAATCTTCCCCAAAACCTCCAAATCTTTCCTGAAATCTTCCAAAATCATATTCCCAATGTTCTTAGACACTTCAATTCATCTCCATGTTGAATTTTTCTCCTCTGTTCCACTCTAGGGGGTTGCACTAGTCCTGGGAAGGCCAGTGGTAGCCCTTCCCAAAACTGCCCAAAATTGGCATTCTTCAAGAACTCCTAAAATCACCTAGGGGGATTGACTTGACTTTCCTAATTCACCTAGGGGACTGAGTTGACATCCACTGGAGGGTCATTAAACTGGTTGAGTAAGGTTGGTGTTAAGAGCGGGTAGACCTGGTTTGTCTCGGAAAGGTGACATTTGAACATTTTGACACGGGGCTATTGTTGTTATGCTTGATAATTGTAATGTTTCCTATTGCACATTTGAATGACAAACACATCTTTGATTGAACCTCCTAACCCAACCTTTCATGGCGTTCCTTTTGAAGCCCCATTGAAATTTTAAGTTCATAATGTTCTTTTGAGAGGGTTTTCATCTCACATGCTTCCTACCTTGCAGGGTAAGAGAGATCTTGATGCAGCCAAGGATGGGGACCCAAGTTCATAGGTGCCCTTCCTTGCAACCTAAAACCCTTCACACACAAGTGCTTTAGCCTATGTATTATACGCAGCTTCTAGGGTCTCACTCAATACTCACACACACAAGGAGGCAAGGGACTAAATCAAAACTTTGTGACTTGGAATTAGCATTCAATTCTCATTCACCTTCTATATTTCAAATACAAATGTTTTTTTACAATTTTTTGACGCTCCTCTTCAGTTGACAGAGCCTACGCTGTGCCTCTAAACACTCTATGAATTTTCTTGAGTCCTCCGCATGCCTTTGGCATATATACACATACACTTGAGCCTTCAGAGGGCTCTATACATCACTCTATGCCTCTTGGGCCTTTATAGAAACTTTTTGATACTTTGCTCAACTCACAAGATTATTGTGACTCTCTTATGATACAAACAAACTATCTATATACCAAATACAGACTTCATTGTGATTGCTTGACTCTCTTATGGGCTTAGACTATGTTTTGGCAACATTTACTTGCGCTTAGTGTATCTTTTCAATGCCGGGGACTCAAATTTTCCAGCCTGTTATAAGCATTGGACACATCTAGAGCTCTCCACCATACTTTTCCTATTTGGTGAGTACTCACCACATTTCCTCCTAGGCGAATAATCACCCAAAAAACTAGTGAGCCCTATTTTGGCGAAATATTCCCAACAAATCGCTGCGAATATTTGGTGAATACTTGCGAAAACTCGGTGAGTTTTTCTCTCATACTCGCCATATGTGGCTGAGAGTTTGGGATGCGGAACACTCCCAAAATTCGAATTTTATGCTACAAAAATGTCGCTTTTTGTCTTATAAATGCTTCATATTCCCTCACTTGTAATCACACAACTATTGAGCATCCTTTGCATGAGTTGAAGATATTTTATAGTGAATTCTAAGAGCAAATTTGAAGAATTTCAATTGGAAGTGAGTTCTTTTTTTTTTCTTTTCAATTACTATCATCATAAATTCATAACACTTATCAGTTGGCAGTTGTATTCACATGATAATGTGATTTTGTACTGTATTTGTAACCAAATCTAATATAAAACTCTTCCCCAACATTTTATTGACTCATTTGATACATTTTGCATAAAATTTATGGTTTTCAAAGAAATTTGTGTATTTTTTTGGGTTTGCTGAATATTTTTTGAATACAAGTATGCGAACTATGCTCTCCACCTTCCCTTCAACCAGAATTTGAGTTGGTTTGGATCTCGAGATACTTCGAGCCCCCCTCCAAACTTCCCTTCTAGATCACAAATTCAAAATACATGGTTTTTGTGTGCTCCAATGGCCTTCAATGGCTAGGTTTTCTTGATAAATGTGTTTTGGGCTCTTCTCTCAATGTCTTAGGGCTGGAGACACCATCCTAATTAATAGTGCCCCCTCATTCAAAGTGCTCCTTTGTCAATTTTTAAATTTGGGTCCTCTTTCCTCTGCTTGTGTACCATATGGCTCCAAATGGCTTTTAGTCGCCATTTTCTTGCTTTTGGCAGATCCTCGTGCTCTAAATCTGGTCTCAACTGGGTAACTTGTCTCCCAAGCTTTGTATCGAGGTCTCCCCCACTTAAAATGACACCCTCTACCCAAAATTAAAGGTCCTTGCATTCTTATAGGCAATGTCCTCGACTCTCCTCTTCTCCTCTTCTCGTCTATGTGTCTCTAGGACCCCTTCTTTATCCACGTGGGCTCCCCACATCTTTTGCTTTTTATGTGTCCAAAAGTTAATGTCTCTCCTTGCCACTTGTGCTTGCCGGGGTCCCGCATATCTTTAGGTCTCTTTATTATGAACCCTCGGTCTTCATGATCACCTACTCCGTGCTCATGCTAAGTGTCACCTCTGACGTTCAGATTTATGAGGTCCTCTTTTCTTCATGTGATCTTTGTACTTTGTGAGCCCCCATCTCATCGGGATCTCGACACTTGTCTCCGTGATCTCCTCCGTTATCTTGCCATGGTGACATGCTTGGACTAAACTACTTTCGCGGGTTTTTTTTGGTCTTGGGTCTCGATGATTTGAACATGTGTCCTAGTGCCCCTATCCATGATTTGGACACGCGTAGTGCTCGGACTCTTTCTTACGGGCCTTAACTTAGCCCAACTCTTGCGACAGTGCCACATGTCCCAACCTTCTTACCTTTAAGGCGTGGGACTTTGTCATGGGTCCCTTCAACTTTTAGATTCGAGAAAAACTGGCTTTACTTTCCCACTAAGTATTGTGAACACCTTTATATTTAAAAGTGCACATTCTCTCCTTCTCTATGCACGTGGGACTAAGCCCTCGCCCGTGTTTTTGCATTTCAAGGTTCCGGCCACCATTATTGACCCTCTTTTCCTCTTTGAGCCTGTTGAACAGTCCTTCTCCATCCCATGGGCTCTGCAATGACCTTTTAGGGCTTGGCCTGAGTTCTCCACACTTATAACTATTTGTTGTGAGCCCTCCATGGCCATTAAAAGGGCCTCTTGCACTTCAGGTCCACCATCGGAGATGGCTTTTACATCTGCTTCTTCTCTAAGTCCCTTGGCTGCTCTTGCATCAGTCCCCATTAGCGCGGGTATTCTTCTTGAAATGTTAGTTGCACAAAGTTTATTCTTTCTGATTTGATGGTCAAGATGATGAGTTATGATGCCATCAGAAATTCTTAAGCGATCCCTATCAACAAGTTCACAGAGTGCTTCTTGTTCCTTATTGCGGTAAACTTCGTTGGATGTGTTTTGAAAGATAGCTGATAAGGTGTAGGCCATTTTAGGGCTGTAACAAACAATCCCCCCTTGGAAAGGTTTGCCATCCTTGATGAGTCATAATGGAACACTCAATTAGTTGTATTTTTGTAAATGTCTAATGATAGCTTCCCATTTGTTGTCAGGATCTGCACATAGGATAATGAGGCTTGCTAGAGGTGTTCTTTCCCCTTGTTTTTGAATTTATTAGAAATTACATTTCCTTTCTGTTATTGTTTACCAATGGAATTCATAGGGCATTTTGTATTTATGAGGTTCATTCTCGTGTACTACCATTCTCTGTTATAATCAAACATGTCATTTCGTAATCTAGTTGTGTATTTTTTAAGAGGTTTATAGTGTTTTATATTCTTGATCATTTGGTTGCTTTGTTCTTGTTTCATCCTTGAAGTTTCTGCCGACTTTCGATTGAATGTAATTGATATAAAGCTTCAGCCTACAGAATTTTATTTTCCTTATTTTTAGGGGAAAGTTGGGTTTGTATATGCTGAAGACTAATGGATGCTTTATATTGGTTGACTTTTTTGAAAAAAGAAAAAGTAAATTCAATAGCCACTTATGGCTTGTGGGTCAATGTATTCATTTTTTAATTGTGTATACTACCTCAGAGTCTCTGATCAAAATAAGATATCTATGTTCAAAGCATAGTTACCTGATACAGGGGGATGGGGAGATGACAGGACAGGGTTTCCAAGATGGCAAAAAAAATCTAAATTTTGGGGATGGCGGGGGGGACAAGTAATTAAAAAAATATATAAATATTTAAAATATAAAGATATAGTGACTAAATTATATAAATAAGCTGAAATAAAACCATTTTAGATTTAAATAAGGTGAAACTTGAACTCATAAACATCAAATACATTCCTTAATACTCTAATATCAATATGTTCATGTCATAAATTGAAAATTCATAATACATATTTGAATTTTGAATTTGAGACAAGCTGAAATTTCAAATATATTATAAAATAAAAAAGTAAAACCATTCTAAATTACGATTGATCAAGTGACAATAGCTGATATTCATATCATTAATCTCATAGCCAAATACACCAACAATTGTCTATTGTCAATATTACAAAAAAAGAGGACAACTACAAGTATCAGGCTATCAGCCTAAAAAATCAGAATCAACATCTGAAGCAATATCCGTGAACTCCTCCTCGCTAGTACTAGCATCCTCATCCTCAAAGGTAAGCCCAATCAATCCCCGCTGCACAGTATTGTCCTATTCAACTTGCTTCGGCTCCTCGGGATCTACATCCCACCGTAATGCGGGGGGTCTGTTTGTACTCAGGTGTCTTGCAATCCATAAGACGCAAAACACTGTGTACAACTACAAGCTTCTCCTCTCTCGCAGAGGTAAGCCTATTCCTCTTAACAGAGTGTATCCAATCATATGTAGACCAGTTCCTCTTAGAGGCAGAGGGAGCTAGAAACCTGGGAAATGACGTAAATGGCAAGTGGTCGCAGTAGTCCTGGAAGCCCATAAAGTTGCTACCAACTCATTGGCTTCTCCTATGCCATTGTTACCTTGTCTGCCTTTGCTAATGTTTTGCTCTCACTCTTGCTCTTCCCGTTGCTCTTGCTCTCACTCTCACTCTATTGCTCTTGCTCTTGCTTGGTGTGAATATGAAATGAGCCCATAATGTAAATTTATAAACATAAAGTTGCACTTTTAGGGTTAGGGGTTAGGTTAGTAATGTTATTTTTATATTATAAGTGATTTACAATTAAAAAAATATAGTTTAGAGTTGTTTTTATGTTTTTTTATTTAAAAATGCGGCAGACCACATGGGGGACGTCCAGACGTCCCCCACGTCTCCCACACGTTTCCCACGTCCCCAGGACGTTTCCCTCCCTTTGCAAGATGTTCCCAAGACGTTTCCCACCAAGCATGCACTGTGGGTAACATGGAGGAAATGTTTCCCCCACGTCCCCACGTCTCTAGGACGTCCGGTACATCCCGGACGTGTCAAAAAATGGGGGGGACGCGTCCCCGCGTAACTATGGTTCAAAGTCATCCTTCCTCTGTTATCTATTCTCTCACTATTTATGTAATGGTGTAGTTCCTATGCATTTATTAATGTAAGCACAGTAATTTCTGTTAACATCATTTTCAGCAGGTCAAAGGATAGTTGTTCCTTACATGTCCATTCAAATCTCTCATTCTTTTAAGCAAGGATGGAAAGTGTTTCTCATCGTTCTCAATGATAGTTGTAGCGGCATTTGTAACTCCAAAATGCATTAGTAATGATTTGTAGCGACTGTTATCTATTATACTTGAAGTCTTAGGTTTATCCATTTCCGTAATTCTAACTTCCTAACACTTGTGTCTAAGATCTCTGTTGGAGAATATTGTGGCTTATTCAAGGGCATCTAAAGTGTCATATGTTTGAGGTATGAAATTCTGTAGTGTAGACATTCTCGTAGTGTTGTCTTTCCTGTTATCCAAAAGAACCAGTGCACTGCGAGGAGACCTAAGATGGTTTTGTATGTCCAATTCATAACATTTTGTGTAACTTTACTTCTTTTTCTGAATAGCTTTATCTTAACTCTATTTGGTGCTTTATATATTATTAAACTAGTATTGGGGAAATAGAGCACTAAAATTGATAGAATAACGATTTTAACTTAGCCTTAATTTGAGTTTATGGTATATTTTAGAAACTTGTTTATTTGAATAACTCATAATAATGTTTAAATCATTGCCATATAATATGATGTTTCTATCTTTTTAGGGCTGGAGAACATGATCTTTATTGAACATTTTGTTGTATCCCAGTATTATGTGTATTGTCCTTTTCTCATAATATCAATACCATTGTGATTGTTATAATGTTGAATTTGCATTTTGATGTTTGGTGCATGCGTATCCCGCATTTAGGTTCCCTCACCATCTGCCAGTTCAATCTCATTATATAATTGGCTTCAACTATTGGGATATTGACTTTTTGAGCAAAATTGGTGGAAATGTTGTCTACATCCTTGAATGACTAAGATTCGGGATTGTACTTCAGTTCTTCAATAAATTTCAGCCTGTTGAAAATTTTCCTTTCAAATTTGATGTCTGACTCTGAATGATGTCATATTCTTAGTTTTTCTGTTTAAAATGAGCGCTTAAGGCGAATAATCATAGGTTCATAGGGATTCTTGTTCCTAATTGTTTGTATGCTTCCTTGCATGAGTTTGATACATAGTTGATGAGGTGTAGGTCTTGAGCAGGGCTGTAACAGAGAGACTTGAACTATCCTTACAATTTCATCTCTAAGTTCAAACACTTTTAAAAACCAACCATGAGACATTGTTGTAAAATGGGCTTTAGCCTCATCATAATATGAGCAACTAATGCAACATCTAATTTGTTTGTTTGCCTCATTCAAAAAATGATGCTTGAAGAGACTCAAATTCCTTGCAATGCACTGATAATGAGATCGTAAAGGAATTCATGACGTTCAATAGGAAAGGCAGATGCTTGAGGCTCAATGTGTGTATTGTCCAGAAAGGAGGAGAGGACTTCAGGTTAAAAATCTGCACCTCATGTTTTCCTTGATCAATATTTTCTTTCCTCCTAGGCCTATTTAGACAGTAAATAAGTTCTTTGGTATTAGTAGAGTTCTCAGAATTATATTCCTTATTTCTTTTAATTGCAAGGAAGCAAGTCAATGCTTAAAGATGAGCCCATTTGCAGCACTCTATTATTTGGGCTTCGTTCAACTAATGAATTCTCTATGTGAAGAGGACCTTCCTTGCAGATTTTCAAGTACCATTCACATCTCAGTTCAGTGACAGATGTGTTTGTTTGTTCACATAAAAAATTGTTTGAAATCCCTCGAGTTCATATGCATCATACAAAAAGAAAATTTTAAGTTTAACACTACTGTTGGAAAGTCTAGTTGGGCTTTTTTCCAAGCATCAATCTTACTTCACTTCTTTACACTGTTGCTACTATCAAGTTTATTACCCACAAGAGGTGAATAAGTGCAAAGATGAGATGATAATTTATTATGAAAAGCTGACAGAGCTGTAGAAAATACTGGAATGTTAGGGGGATAGTAGTAGCTACTGCTTTCTAATAATGAGCCATTCTATAAAGGGTTAAGGTCCAGATTCTTTAGTTTTCGTATTTATGCATTCTCTTGGTCAGGAGGAAAATCTGTAATAGAAGTTGGCTTGTCTGTTAGTCTTGTTATTTTATGGTTAATGTTTTTTGTTTCTCTTTTGCATCTGATTTTTTTGTATGAATTTAAGAGTAATTGCAAAAGAAATTTCTTGACTTATTCTTTTAAGAGGGAGGTGAAGAGCTTGCTTATTATCTATCCTTTACAACTCGAAGAAATAAGCTGTTTTGCATTGTTGGGTTTGTTTTGTGCAGAACCCTGAAGTTACAATGAAGCTTCAAATGGAGGTGTGGTTATTCACAACACCTATATGTGTGGTTTCTGTTAATGCTTTAATATTTACTCTTATTGGGAGAGGTTGCCCCCATTCTATCTTTTCCATTGCATGAATTGTGATGTGTTTCCCTCCAATTCCTTTTTTTTAACTGCAATCTTCAGCTGAAGTATTTCAAATTTTGGCAGGTTGACTCTGTCCTTGGAGATCGTCTACCCACTATTGAAGATATGAAGAATCTCAAGTACACAACTCGCGTTATTAATGAGGTGCAAATCTGGCTTTACCTTTTTTCTTCATATTTTGGAGGGTCTAGAATTTGTATACACATATGGAATATATTTTTTGGTCGAATGTCTTTTAAAATATGGATTGGATTTTGGTATATTTATCTCATGGTTGTTTTCTGCAGGCACTAAGGCTTTACCCGCAACCACCAGTGTTGATTCGCAGGTCTCTTGGGAATGATGTACTCGGTCAATACCATATAAAGAAGTGAGCTCTAACTGAAACTAACCAACTTTCCCTGGTTCTAAATTGTTGTGGCATTGCTGATTAGAGGTCTCTTGTTCTATAAGTACTTGAAAAACATTTTTATCTGCAAATGCTACAGGGATACCATGCGCCAATTTAGCTTCAAATATCAAATATATATATATATGGTTAAAGTGAAAACATGTAAGGGGTGACCCATAACCCAAACATGGGTGCTGGCTATCGTAGGGCCTAAAAATTTCCTTTGCCTTACCGATTATTTTGGTAGATGTATTCATAGTATGTACCTCTTCCTCATCATAAAGAACTATATTCTTTGCCAGAAATTCATGGGTATTTTCTTACCATCTTGTGATTCTAGAGAGCATTTATACTTTATACATTTGTCTATGTTCTTCTTTATTTTTACTATACGCTGAAAAATATTTCGTTTTTTTTTTTTCATATGGCTGTTGAAAACGAATTACATTTGTATTGCAGGGACGAGGACATCTTTATCTCAGTGTGGAATCTTCATCGGTCGCCTCATTATTGGGCGGATGCCGATCAGTTTAAGCCGGAGAGATGGCCTGTTAACGGACCGAATCCAAATGAAAATACAGAAAATTTCAGGTTGTCTTTCTTTTCCCTGGTGCAAGAGGGTAGATAAGCTAAACCTGAATTGACAGGACTTCACTGGTATGTTTCAATGCTTAATTTATAGCAACAACATGGAAACATAAAACAATGTCCAACTTCCATGTTGCACGAATCATTTTTATAATGTTGCATTTTTTAATCAAACCTGTACCATTCAAGCACAAGCAAACTAATCTACAAAACCTGTTTTAAAGTTATCTAGCAACACTGTTATGAATGCTTAGTATGTATTGGAATGATAAAATCCTCCCAAGGAGTTGGCCTTCATGAATCATGAGGGATCTGCTCAATAATATGATCTGTTAAATTTCTTGTTGGGTTATTGAATATAGCTGATTGTTTTTTGTGGGAAATTTAAACCTAATTCAAGAGATTGTAAAAAGAGCTGACCTCCATAAGAAATTTGTTTGAAAGAATCAGGTAGCAAAAACTTAGTAGTTGCTGACCTTTATTTTGTTGTGCTAAATCTGAATACGAACTGGCAAGTCATGAATCTAGAAGAATATCGAGACAATGTGGGAAGGTTTAGTGGATGTAAGAGGGATTTAGTTCACTGTCATTAGCACATGTAGAATAAAAGACGTGTGCATTAGACATTTATGAAAGTCAGTTGACGAACTCAAGGATCATTGCTAAAGTAGAGATGAAAGATTGAACATTCATATCTTTGTATGCCATTTGAAGCCAAAAATCAAGTGTATCAATTTAGTAATGGGACTAGTGGAGTGCCTAAATCTGCAAATGGTTCTCTTCCCTCATTTATTATGAGGACTTCTAAACAGGAATTGTATGTTTGCCAATTTTTCTGTTACCCAGTATAACAATAAATTCAGCAATTCAACAAAACATCCATCAAAATTGAATTTAAAGATGCTGATATGGTTCTAAGGATGAACTTCCTATGAGGGATCTTCTTACAAATTCAATGGGTGATGAATCTCATTGCTATGACTAAATTGAAGCAAGCATTTATTTTTGCATTTTGATTAAAGCCAAATTAGAAAAAGGGTAAGTCAACGCACCATCTTGGACACCAATTCTTTTCGTATTTTTTGGCTTCATCAAATTTCTCCTTTGTAATCCTTTCGAAAAAATTCTGCCCCCGCTTCTCCCACGTCTCATTACAGAACCAAGCCAAAAGACAGGATATCATGAATATTGTAGTTATTAAATAACTTGAACATTCTTCTAAAAAATGCATCTTACAAGAGGGAGTTGAGGCTCAGACACTTGTAGCCAAGCTGCAAAAAAGAGATCAGTCAATTGCATTCAAGAATCTAAGTGACACTGAGCCACAATTTATACTTATGACTATTGAGCTCTCCTTTGCAAACAAGGAGATTCCTTCGAAAAAAAAAAATGTGAAGTCACGAATCTTCTAGTCCAAAGCATTGTTGATAATGGAAGGATGAAGAATTTGGTATCAGGATTTTTGTACATCTTTGCAATTGCCCACAAAGCCCCTTTCATGGCCTCACAATCTTTGCTAGGTGAACACTAATGGTCTACTTGGGCTTTTGTCGATAAATTTTGCAGCATCTTTGTGATATTTGTACAGACTGCCTTCCGTGTACCATTATAGACACTTTATTTTTTAAAGGAAAAAAAAGAATGTTTTTAAAGAAAAAAGAAAGAATGCAATTATCTTAATCATAATGTCCACAGATAACCAAAATAGGTCAATGGGGCTCGAAAGTACAGCCTATAACAATAGAAAGAGGGAGTCAAATATGTGCTTGAAACACCTAAAAGAGCAGTGCAATCCTTATTGGCCAGTATGAGAGGCGAATAATGATTGCCTTGGACAAATTTGTTGGAGCAATATAGATTTGCCTCCTTGCATGGACAAATAAAAAAATTGAAGATGCACTTTATAAACTGCAACATTCAAGAGAAAATTCAGATTCATAAAAAGAGGAGTCTCCTCAAGGATCTGGAGATGTTGGTCTCCTCAAGGATGTTGAAATGTGACTGTCCAAGAATTGTGATGGCATAGGAGAAATTGCAAGGTACGTTAGGTAAGCTTTCCAATGATATATCACAAGCCATTGCTTGACAAGAAATACCTCGTGCTTCTAGTGAGCTACCATGTGACCCCACAATGAATGCAAGAACTCCATTAATTCTGTGAAGAATTATCACCATTGGAAAGTGTAAGTTATTTTCATTGATCATAGTGGCTGCCATACATATGATATACGAATATCATGTCAACATGAATACAAGCAAAACTTGAAAAATATATTAGGATCAACATTCAGATTTTCAAAACATACAATATACTTAAGATTTTACATTTCATTGATCATATGGCTGCCATACATTTCATTGATTTTAGCTTTTTGAAGGTGTTTAGGGGTTAATAGTTTATTCATTTAAATGTTAGGGTTCGTTTTATTTGAATTTACTAAGTCAAAAAATAAAATAAAAAAATGTTTTTAATGCCTTAAAGAGGCATATTTAAACTTGGGTTCGTCACGGGTACTTCCGGGTTCTACGTACCTGGGAAGAACGCCGGACCTACCCATCATGTATCCGTACCCGTACCGTATACGCATCAGGCAAGGTAGTGGTGTTAGAAGCACAGGAATGAATGAGAGGGGTGGGTGAATCAGTATTCGACAATAAAAAAACTTTTTCTCCACCTTATTAATTTTCTTTTTCACACTTAACAAGATATTCAAATCTGAAAGTAAAATGAGAGTACACACAAAAATCAAATGCACATAACACCAGATATATCGTGGTTCACCCAGTGTGGGCTACATCCACAAAAGAGACTGCTTGGATCCACTGTCCAAATCCAACCGAAAAAATAGTGTTTACAAAGTGTGAGCACCCACTCACAGAGGACACCAATCTCCAAGCCGAACACCAATTCAGCCCTTGAATGCAAACACCACTGACTGTGCAATCTCTTATTCGAAGCACCAACTTCTGGAGACACCAATCCCCAATCTGAAGCACCCACTCCAGAAAATTTGCAATACAAATCAATGATAACTTCTCCTTCTATATTCTCTCTCTCACATACTCATACTCAGTTAAGAGATTTATAATATCAGCTCACATACATCTCACACTCATGCAAAATGCTCTCTTTCTTGCTCTGCTCAAAATGTGCACACAACACTTGCTTATATAGAAAGAAGAAGAGGAAAAACCACTTGTGGTTTCCCTAAAACCATGTGCCCATACCATGGGCCAATTTGCTCCAAATAGCAATATTCTCTTACACATGTAAGAGTAACTCCTCTTACACATCATAGAATCTCTTACTCGTCATAAAATGTCATAAAATATTTACGCGTCATAAGCTGTCATAGAATCTCTTGCGCGTCATAAGTTGTCATAGAATCTCTTACGCGTCATAAGCTGGCATAGAATCTCTTACGCGTCATAAAATCTCTTACACATCCCGCCATGTGTCGTAAGATTCCTTGATGATGTTGAATATTAAAATATTCAAATTTTGACATCACTCTAATTTTGACATGGATAAATATTTTACGAACATTAATGTTGTACTGTTGAATATTAAACAAATATTCAAACCTCAATATTTCCATCAACACTAATGTTGTACCTTTGACATCAATGACAAAATACTCAACACGGGGGGTTGGGGGACGAACCCCGACAACAAAGCATTTGATCAACTCACTCTACCTACGCTACACCCTTCTAACTACAAGGTACAAATGCTCGACCTGCCTACTCTACTCTATTGGAACTCACGACACTACCCAGATGACTCTTCTAGTCAAGACCCTTCCCCTAGTGAAGGTGGTGTTTCTTCCTCCGTTGTGGAACACCTAACATAATATCACACACCCCATATATTGGAAAAGATGTGTTGACATTAAGAGGCTTAGATTGCCACTCGAGCACTAAAAACCAACATTGCAAGAATAGTTCGGGAGCAATCAATCAAGTGCGGCAAACCACATTGCATGGCATTAGAATTCTGTCATTTCTGAAGATTCTAACATCCTCTTCAGTTATAGACCTAACATCTCTGACAATTCCTGCTTATTGCAGGAAGGAATCCAAGAAGCAGTAGAATGTTTTACTTTCTTTTGTGCCCAAGATGCAGGCAATGCCTCCCTACAAGGATCTTCTTGGCATGGACATGGACACTTTGGCTTTTCTCAACTCCACCCCCTTGGAACGGGGGTAGGGATGATGTTGGCACCTGGTCGTACCATGTGGCATGACTTGGCCTTAGTTTGCAGACATTTGGAACCCTGAGGAATCCACTGATGCAAATCACATAAGGCTCAATGCATGCATGGGTGGCACCATGTCTAAACTATTCAAGTGGCGTGACAGCACTGTAGTAAGGTGTACAGCTTTGGATGAAGGTATATTGACGCTTCTTGAAATTATTGCAAACTCTAGACATAATTCTGGAGTAATGCAGATCATTTACCAGTACCACATTTACAACAGGCATAAGAAGGGGACTATGCGGTTTCACAACCTTGGGCAGTCTTGTGGAATTTTTCGAAGCCTTGTGGAACTCCTTAACTACTCTATAAAGGATAACCTTTAAGATTTAGTGATGCTCCTACATTAGACTCCCTTGGAAATTGGATTGTGAGCATGGTGCTCAAAATTTGGGTGCTACAACTTTTGGTCTTGGGCAACACATTCAGCCAAAGTCCTCCTCTGAAATCCATGAATCCTCTTGAGCTCCTTTGCTCTTCCATCGAGCTAAGTACTCTTTCTGCCTTGTCTTCTTCCCACGACTTCTTCAAAGTTCTTTTTAGTTATTTGAGTTTTCCAATCTATAGGTTCTTTCTCCGCTTCTTCAATACTATCAATTCCACAATAAGGACACAAATATGTAACATTGGAAATTGGTGATTTTTCTAATCCTCCTGGCATCTCTATCTCATATGCATTCTCTAAAAAAATTCAAAATCTTGCAAGTACCAATATTCTTAAATTTCGAATTATCATGTGTTCCTCTTGGGAACCTCTTCTTCCTCAGCGCACTAGCACTGAATCTCCTTCAGCAAATGATATTTCTCTCCTCCTTTCATTTGCTTTCTCCGTGTAACTTAGACTACATTGTTGTAGCTTTCTTCTCAATTCCTCATACAACTCGTGCATAAGCTCTGCAAAATCCTCTACATCTGCACCCTTCTTTTTTGGTTGTCAGCCTCAGCAGATCTATTACTCCCTTGAGTGATCTTCCATACACAATCTCAAATGTGGTCACTCCAACTGACCTGTTCATTGAATTCTTATTGGCTTATTCTGCTTGAGCCAATATTCTGCTTGAGCCCAATATCATATCTCACAGTGTTGCCTTACTCCCAACCAAACAATGAGCGGATTCCCTAAACTTCTATTCACAACCTATGTTTGTCCATCCGTTTGTTGGTGGTATGCTGAGCTATACTGCAACGTCTGCCTACTTTCCTCCACATTATTCTTCACAATTGACCTAAGAATCTGGTGTCTCAATCTTAAGTAATACTCTTTGGCAATATAACAACTTCTTTGAAAATTAATCTTTGCAACATTTGAAGCATCATTAGTCTTCCTACATGGAATAAAATGTGCCATCTTCAAACATCAATCGGCCAAAACAAATATAGAGTTGTTATCTTTTAGTGTCCTTGGCAGTCCAAGAACAAAATCCACAGTCAACTCTTCACACAGTCCTTCCGGTGCTTGCAACAGTGTATACAAGCCCGTATTCCTGCTTATTCCATCGTATGAGATCTCCATTAATTCTTTGAAGAAGTAAAGTCTTTAAGTATATTGAATATTTTGAGCATCGATGTAAGTTTTGTATTACTCTTTCAGTTTTTTATGAACTGAAAAATGAGTAAAATGAGTATGTGTATATATATATATATATATTTAATATATATGTACGGACGTATCCAAGATGGATCACACCCAAGGGTTTTTAAAAATCGACGTATCCGCGCATCGAACCCGTACCCAAACCTGTATCTGTATCATGGCAACATAGATCAAATGTGTAGGAAGTTTGTTTGTGAGCTCCACAGAGCTGACAGTGTAAAGGAATGAATCAAATGCATCCATATTTCTTTGAATGAACGAGTAAGTTTTTGTATGCCAACCTTGTGTTGCCATTGGAGCGATGCATGCTTTGATACGGCTGTGAGTTGTCTGTCGTTCATTTAACCCACAACCCACCTCCCATTAGTTGTCATGATGTTTTTGTAACAAAAGTTTTTTGTTAGTTACAGATTAACCGGCTTCCACTGTCAACAAAATAA
The DNA here is from genome assembly GCA_019776745.2 of Taxus chinensis. Classification (NCBI taxonomy): domain Eukaryota; kingdom Viridiplantae; phylum Streptophyta; class Pinopsida; order Cupressales; family Taxaceae; genus Taxus; species Taxus chinensis. The sequence continues at coordinate 683,995,147 of CM034147.1, read as the reverse complement.
CATAAACAGGTTTTGGGAAACAACTGTGTAGGATTATTTTAATCGATGTTTGGGAAACAAGTTTTTGTTTGTTTCTATATTGTTTCTTGTCTGCACGTCATTTTTCCAAATATGTGATGAGTTTTATTGTTCTCTAGTTGCTGATGTTAATGTAATTTGAATGATGTTTCTTAGAGATAGATTTTGTTGATAGCTTTTCTTTGGTATTGTGAGAGATCTTCATTTTGGAATCATTTTCTTCCCAAATACCTACAAACCGTGATAAAATACAAAGGTACTAGTAAAACATTAGTGAAATTATAAGTGAGGAAGGAAGAAAAAAATTATATTAATGTCCACAAATGACCAAAAGTAGGTCAATGTGACTGAAGGATACAACCATTAGCAATAGAAAGTTATAGGAAGAGAAAACCTATAGGTCTAGTGCAGAGGAAAACCCATCACCAAATTATGTCCGAATATGGGCATTACTGATGCCCTAGTTACCATAAACGAGAAACTACAATGTAAATGTGACAAAAAAATGAGTTTAAGGAGGTTGCATATTAGAACTTATTTCACACACACACACACACACACACACACACACACATGCACACGCACATGCACACAATTTAAATTTTTTTACGAATATTTCAATCACAGATAAAAATATGTAACATATAAAACAAAAATTTATTAATAATACACACATGGGGTAAATTTGACAGTGGACTGTGCCAATCTAAATGTTTTTTATTGATGAATAGCTCTTCATACACTAGGACAGCTTATGATAATGAAAGGGAAAAATCAAAGAATAAACATCCATCATGTAAATTTATACATTGTTCCTTTAAAGTTTTTAGTATTTGACGGTCTGGCAAATTTTTCTCCATGTGTTTACATACAGCCTTGAAAACTAATTGATTGTACTCAGCAGTAAAAATTGGATGTACACTTCATCAAATGCAAGCCTTTCTTTGCACCCTTTCTCTATATGTATATAAATCTTGGTAGTTTATCACTATACTTATAATACAAAATAAATAATGAAACAGAAACAAAAGTACACTGCAGAGACAACAGGCTGCAGCCTGTTGGCAAATGGTCGTTCATGGTGCGAAAGGGCTGTGGCCGTTAGAACATGCAACAACTCAAAGCCATTGCATTTCTTGCAACTATGCTTGACGTTCACAGATGTGAATGCATCTCTAATTTGGGACTTTAATTGAAATACATCTTTTCCAATAGCTTTTGGTGGGGGTCTTAGGCTAGGAGGCCTGAAACCATAGCTCAGTCCAAATTGAGGAAGGATGTGAAATGGGCTCTATCTTGGGACGATGATATCTGATACTAGAACTGGGGGCCGCACTGTAGGACAAAGATATTAAATGTAGCATTGAACCCCATCTCAAGACAAGAATATTCACCTCAGAAAATCATTCTTTGATAAAACCAGCAGTGTTTATAATAGAATAGCAGATCTTTATCATTTATAACTCTCAATGTTTCCTCATTTCACTTAGAAAACATTTACACCAGATCAATACATGATAACCATAAAAAAATCAGTCAAGCAGTTGCTCATTGATGTCAATGGTCAACCTACAGTCAAACAGTAGTCAACGAATGCTATAGCTACGTTTTCTGATGTCACTAAATGGTTTGCTGACATACAAACTAATACCAAATCATATCTCCATCACTATAAATGTTGTACCTGCTTCCCAGATTGAAAAATGTGTATCAAATAAAGTTTAAAATCACAATACTTAACTATTTAACGTGTAGTAATTGTCTCGACATGGCGAGAAGTTGGCCTAGTTAGAAAAATTAATTATTTTTCTGTAATGAATTTTCTTTTCTCCTTGGAATTTGCATCAAAATGGAGATTATATCATATGTGGCCCAACGGATGTCACAGAGACTATAATGAAGGCATAATTTTTTTATATGCCACACTGATGTCACCTTCGGTTCTCAGAAAGTTCAGTTCCTTGTGATTTTTGATTTTGAGAAGGTTCAGTTTCTTGTATGAGCATGAGCACAATTGTTGAGGTGTTGGCCTAACCAGAGCCGTAACTCTTCATATTTTTAAAAGAGTTTGCAGGTTTTCCATAGGCTCAGAAGATTTAATCTACTACATTGGATGCCATCTAATGATTTTAAGAAATCTTGAACGGATTATCTGATGCCCATGTGTATTGGCAGCAAGGGTCATCCTTTTAAGGTGTTCATTGTGTTTTGTAGTTCACTTCAGTCGTAGGGTCATCAATATGAAAGGTTGGATGTAGCTTTGTAAGGGATTGTCCACAAATTTGATATTTTTGGGAGTTGGTCAAAAGTTTCTTTCTCAATATATTGAGGTGAGGAAAGCTTTATGCTTTCCTCTGTTATTTCAAGGTTTTCCCTCTTTGCTTGTCATGAACAACATGTATTCCTCAAATCTCTGCACCAACCAGCAATCCGTGTGTGTTATTGAGAAGCTTACTTCCTCCTCAACCCAGCAAGCTAAGTGCATTCATCTCCCAGACCAGAAATGTGGATGGCCTGAAAATCAGAATTCGATTCACTTGAAGAAAGGGGTGGGAGTGGGAGTAAGGAAGCCACCGATCAAACAGTATCTATAAGAGAGCTGCAGACAAGAGGAAGCACATGCATTACTCAGGCCCAAGACATTGATTGGCAAGTCCCTATCTACACCACCCAGGTACTCAATGTGCCCCCAACACTTGGGGCACCACTCACACTGTGCAGGAAGGTGCTGCGAGTGCCCCTCAAGACAACAGCCACAAGAAAGATTATCAGTGTTAAAGAACTATTGACTGGACCTGTCCCTATGATACTGCTGTCAATTTATCGTTTTTTGTTTCTAATAGCTCTTGCCTTATATTTTCCGTTTCAAACTTTTCTCAGTGGCCTCTAGTCCTTTCTTATTTGTAACCGCGGGTGTATTTATCCTTCTGCCGTTTCAACTGCTCTTCTGATATACTGGAGCTTCTAGTTGATTTTCTATAGGAACAGGTTTTGTATGCATTTATATCCACCTTTAGTCTTGTGTAGCTGAGGTCTTGTAACCTTTTATGCATATCAATGTACATATTAAACTTAACAGGACACACACATACAGAATGTGGATGGCCTGAAAATCAGAATTTGATTCACTTGAAGAAAGGGGTGGGAGTGGGAGTAAGGAAGCCACCGATCAAAACAGTATCTATAAGAGAGAGCTACAGACAAGAGGAAGCACATGCATTACTCAGGCCCAAAACATTGATTGGCAAGTCCCTATCCACACCACCCATGTACTCAATGTGCCCCCAACACTTGGGGCACCACACACGCACACACAAACAAACACACACGCACATGCACGCACGCACACACACACATGCGCTCACAGACACAGACACAGACACAGACACACACACACACACACACACACACACACCACGCTCGCACACACACACACACACGTGCCCATGCCCACGCACACACATGCACACATGTGCACACACACACGCGCACACACACACGCGCACATGTGCACACACACATGCACACACTCACACATGCACATGTGCATGCACACGTGCACATAGATGCACACACGCACACCACACCCACGTGCGCACGCGCACACAGGCACACACACACAAACACACACACACACACATATTGACCATTTTCATTTTTTTTTAATGTTTCATTCCGGGCTTCAAGGTGATAAAACGACGGAGGAAATTAATAGTTTTCATAGATAGGTACCATAGCCAAACCAAAGGCAGTCAATGTTCCAACCAGTAATCCTTGATGATGTCCGTGAGCAAAATTGTCACATAAAACAAGCTTCCGATGCTACTCCTTTGGTGAGCCATGTGTTGTAGTCTTAGGGTGATTTGATCCTTATCACTGGCCTTGCCCCAACAATACTTCACTCCTGTACAGTCCAACAAGACCAACACCATACTCCGACAGCCGCTCATCTATCAACATCTTCCTGCTCTGCCCTAGCCCACTGCATATCCAAAATGGTAAAACATTCCTCAACAATTGCTCATCCTGGTTTCATAATCCCTCATTATAGGTATGATGGTATCCAACTCCGTGGAGACCCAGGCACAATGAAATCACACGCGCACACACGCACACACACATATTGACCATTTTCATTTTTTTTGAATGTTCATTCCGGGCTTCAAGGTGATAAAATGACGGAGGCAATTAATAGTTTTCATAGATAGGTAGCATAGCCAAACCAAAGGCAGTCAATGTCTCAACCAGTAATCCTTGATGATATCCATGAGCAAAATCGTCACATGAAACAGGCTTCCAATGCTACTCCTCTAGTGAGCCACATGTTGTAGTCTCAGGGTGATTTCATCACTGGCCTTGCCCCAACAATACTTCACTCCTGTACACTCCAACAGGACCAACACCATGCTCCAACAGCCGCTCATCTATCAACATCTTCCTGCTCTGCCCGAGCCCACTGCATATCCAAAATGGTAAAACATTCCTCAGCAATTGCTCATCCTGGTTTCATAATCCCTCATTATAGGTATGGTGGTATCCAACTCCGTGGAGACCCAGGTACAATGAAATCTTGTAAGTGTATTCAGACCAGGATGTTAGGTCCAAACTGTAGTACGTGTCACTTGTCAGAATATTTGAAGTGGATGGAGTATATAATAGGAGTGCGAAATAGAAAACAGAATCAAGATATGATAACTTATTGAGGATGATAATATAATGTATGGGACTCCGCTGAAAATGAAAGCATCACTGGCCAAACTACTGGAGAACATAGACAAGGATCAAATAGCTCAATCCAAGGGCCCTGAGTTTGGACTAGCTCTGTTTCCTTAGGTATTTAAATGCCCACGTCTTACTTTACCTGCAAATGTGAAGAGCTCCATCTAGGACAGTAAACCTAGAGGAACAATAGATTAAACAATAGACTGCAGATGCAACCCCCTGAACAGACTTTGTTCAAGTGCAAAAGATCCTGGACGAGGAGCTGCAAGCTGCAGCTGGTCATGCCTCATAAATTCGAATGCGGCGAGTTCTGTTTTGTGTGGATTATCCAGTCTATATTTCGATAAGTCTACTAATAAGGACCGTCTTAATAAAATAGTATGATTATCATACAACTGTGTTTGCATATTTATGAGACAATTTTAATCAGAAACTTTGTACTCACAGGATATGATTGGATGAAGTACTGTATGCACATAAGCCTGTCATTAGAACTATCTATCATTTGCGTTAATATTGATCTCTAGCACATCAGCATTACAAGGTTTTGCTTAGGAGTTTGTCTGTATTTCAAAGGCATCATTGTACAAGAAGTCAAGCCCATTGAGAAAATTGTTTATCTCAGTCAATGGAGCAAGAACATACAGATATAAAAGAGTCTTTTTCTGCTGGACTATCTACAGAACTGTTCTGTAGTTTTTGTTCAGTTTTTACATTATTAATAGAACTGTATGCTTATCAGAAAAACAGAAATGTCCATGCATGTCTCCTCGTGCTAAATTTGAAATCAAGCCATTAGGCTCATGGTTTGTAAGGAAGACAACTAGAAGAACATATTATCTATATTTAATTATTTTTACAAGGGGAAAAGAAGTTACCTTTGCTTTATGAATGAGGTGCCTCTTTTAAGTATTTAAATTATAAGAAAACACACCTTATACATATTTTTCTTTTTGCATGCCTCACCATGCAAGTAACACAGCTTGTTTGGCATGTCTATACTCTCCTCTTTGCCCCTTTTTCTGGCCTTACCAGCATCATAGTTCCTTTGAACAGATCCTATAACGACCCAAGCAAACTTGAACATACTTCGATTCAAGGAACTAATCTTGGTTGAATTCTTGTTCCGAATACTGCAAAATATACTGAATAGTTACAGGTTTTTGTTTTCTGCCTCCTTGTATAGCAATTTTTTTTAATGCATACCTACCTTTTCTAAAATCAACCAAAAGTGCATTGTTTTTTATATGCTTTTGTGAACTCTCTCTTTAATTAAATTTTAAGATGAACAGCTTTTAACATAAGTCTTGTCTGTCTTTTGTGTATATGTACACAAATTGCCAAAGAATTGCTTAATTTAAAACTATCTTATTGAGTACTCTACATGTGTACTATCTTTTGATGAGCAGTTGTAGTGATGGACTGCTGCATCATTTATAATTTTTGTTACATCATATATGTGTAGGGGATTGAAATTTATTTTTCATATGCCTGGATGGGGACGACTTTGAACTCTCTGTCACCCACACACCGGGCTGTTGTGATTGTTAACTTTCTTTAGGAGATATAGCTAGTTGTAGGTGGGCAACTTGCAAACACACAGGCTACCTTCAGGAATTTCTTCCCTCAATGAGGCACTTATATTGAGATAATCATAATCATTATATTTTCTTAACTGCCAGTTATTCTCTCCATGCTTATCAGAGAAGTTTTCTTTTATGTAGCTAACGCCTATTTCAGCCATTTTAGGTATGCACAAGCTGACTTGTGTATACCAGAATCATCCTAGCATTTCAACTTAGTAAAAGAATTCATTCTTCCATGGCTGCAAGAATGTGCCCAAACCTGTAATCAGCAAGCAAATCCCATCAATATATAGCTCCTGTTTTTTTACATTTATGGGTTATTTCCATGATATACTTCGTGAATGCATCATTAGGAGGAAAAGCTTCCTCATGTGTGCTTTCTCGATGTGAAACTTTTCCTTGCCCCCATCAACATAAGCTTTCTCTGTCGCTACCTGTAGCTCAACTGCCTCGTTTACCCAATTGCATCATATAGCTGAGGGGCTTAAACTCCCATGAGACCCTAGTTTCTAATGACTTTCAATGTAAGATTCCTTCCTTTCGTGGACAAAACATGCAATTTTAATAATTCCTTTCAAGTTCGTGTTGCTTTTACTTATCGGAGCTTGAATTGCCTTCCTTCTGGGAGTAGAGTGTTCAAGATTGAAATATGTATATTACCCTCGGAAAGGGAGGGAAATCAACTACCTTTCTACCATCTTTGTAAAATGTTTGCAGTAATTGAAATAAAATTTTCTAGCACCTTTCTTCAGCTTTTGCAGTTATTATTATGCCCTATGCCTGGTTGAATACATTTTGAATTCAGAGCTTTCTATGACTCATGGTCTGGGCTAGTAGAACATCATGATTGTTTGTGGGTCTTGTGAATAGAAAAAACATGTTTTTTTTATACATATGAAAATATTTCTTTTGGAAGCATAATCGCATATTTTCAATCCTCTGTTAATAATTTAGTAGGTTTCTGGACTTTATCGTGAACATTTTAGTTGCTCTGAATTGTGTTCCAAATGTTCAACATGGTGTCTTGTAATTGTGACCACATTCCATGCTGCAGTTATCTGCCTTTCGGAGGGGGGCCTCGAAAATGTGTTGGTGATATGTTTGCCACATTCGAGGTGAGCTTGAGAACCAATTTACTTTTTGAGAGCACATAAAGGTCTTGATATCTTAAAAATTATGTGTAATGAAATTAATTACATTAAGCATGAGTCTTGGATGCTGCTAGTTAGCTTGTTTTATCACATGATTACTTGAAACCATTCCATCCATATCATGTTTTTTTGTTGCAGTATAGACAATTTTTGTTTTTAGTTTGTTTTTTGGATTTTCACCATGTCATTTCTTTATAATACCAACTTTTTGGGTATTTTCCCTAGTCCCCTCGTCAAGGTAAAAATGTTTATGGTATTACCACCATCCTTTACCCTAAGGTATAAGATAGATCTAAAACATCGGTATTTTAAGGAAATGACATGATGAAATCCAGATTTTTTTTGAAGTCTTCCTCTGGAAGTTTCAAACATCTATTTTTTGTTTTTTCTCTCTTCTGAAAAGGTGACCCTTCAAAATTTTTCTTAGATAATAGGAAGGCATTGTTCCTTCCTTGTCATCATTTCTTTATTGCTGGAATGCTAATAGATATTGGTCTTGTTCTAGTTTCCTATCACTCGGTTCCAAGTGGTTTTGGCCTTAACTCGTACTGACAGGTGTACACATCATTGTTATTCACACCCTATATATGCCAATTGTTGCAAATGCATGTGGAAATTGATTCATTTGTTTAAGGATATTCTGCTTGCTTCTGCCTATGTGGTATTGGCAGACACCCAAGAAATGATTTGTCAAATCAAAAGTTTATCACCACAGTGTACCTCTAGGTATTCATATCGATTATGTTGTGGATTCTCAAGTCCTCTGTGCATTGATCTTAATGTTGCTAAATGTTACCATCATAGCTACCGAGTCTTAGTTCATTTATGGCACTTTTGACCTTATTTATGGCATCATCAGTGAAATCTGAGTAGAAGACCCTTTGATCATATTGTCATTTTTTTGGGCACATTTTGGGTGCTATATTTGCAGTTTCTCACTTTCTAACTGAAGAGTTTGTTTTTGCAGATAGTTACGGCAACTGCAATGCTGATCAGGAGATTTAATTTTGAACTTTCTGTTGGGGCTCCACCAGTAAGTCAATGTGCATATACAGATATCCTTTTCACTAGAGGAAATGGACTTTGTTACATATTAAGTGGATAGCTTTCTTAGACATGATTGATGTGAATTGGTATATTTAGTATTAACTCGCTTCCTGTTTTTGTAGGTGGGAATGACAACTGGAGCAACAATTCATACCACTGAAGGCTTAAAAATGACAGTGACGCACAGAATTAGGCCTCCAGTGATTCCAGTGATGCAGGTTCCAATGCTCACTGTGGTTGATGAAAGTGGTTTAATCAAGAGTTATAATGCTTCAAATGGATCTGTCACTGTTTTAAATCCAGCAATACAGGAAGGAAAACTGAATCAAAATGAAATAAACATAAATGAGGTTCCTTCTTCTTACCCATAACCTTTGTATTACAGCTCATTTAGCTGGGATGGGAAGTACTTTGCTTGGTGAAGGGAAAAGCATGGCTTTCCCTCTAAGGGTCTTTCCATAAAAGGGTATTCATTGTTTAGGTAGTTCTGTCATTTGTGTCAATGATTCCGTGCTGTTACAGTGTCATAAGGTGTTGTTTTGGTGCTTTAATCTCTGCCTCATTGTACCATGATAAGCTTTATGAATCAGCTATCATACATAATCCATTGCAAATGCCTGCTGCCAAATATCGGACAACCTCTTTTCTTCTACATGGTTGGTAAATTTGTGTCAAGAGAAAACCCCTCTGGAAAACCACCACAGAACAAGCTGATCTCAAATTTTCATATTTGGTAAACTCTATTGGAGGTCTACAATTCTTTCGTATGGGGCGCACTAGAGATACTTGATAGTTTGGGCTTAACATATAATGTAGCTTGTAATTGGTTGCAGGCAGAATAGCCTGACCCCAGACTATTATGTGCTCGAGTATGATCACTACAAAAAAAAAAAACTGTTCTCTCATGTTCAGTGATATTATTCTGCGTGATAGAGTAGCTACACTCCTTTTTTTGAGTGTATGTTTTTAATCAGGAGTATCAATACATTATATTAAGGCACCTCTGCTTTCCCAAAATGAGTTGTAAGTGACGAACTGTAATGAGAGGTCATGAAATGTGCACACCTATGCTTTGTAAACCTGTAAAAACTATGGAAAACCTATTCTATGCAGACCTGTAAAAGCTTGAATTTACTAATTGGATTCCAGATCTATGAATTTTATGGTCTCTTTTTTAATGTAAATTCTGCATTCCATATCTAACCATGACACACCTAAAATTAGTGAGAAATTAGCATGGTAACAATGCTAGTGTCAAACCATTGAAGTAAAAATTCCTTTACTGATTACTACTCTGGTATGAAATTTGATACCAATCTCAATAATTTTTCTTCTATATATAGTTAGAAATAGATCAGTAAATTGGGGGTTGCAAAAGGATCCCCCACCCATAAAAATTCATGGAAAAGAGCTAAAAAGAGGCACCCAGTCCAGTGCAGGATTCAGTTGCAAATTCCAAAACTATTAAATATTATTTAAACAAAAAAGTTATAAGGAGGAATTTTTCAAAGAATTGATGCGATGCCAGGAAGGGTAGCACTGCTCCTTCATTTTTCAGACCTCCCTTGCTTTTCATCTAAGGAGAATGATGGAGTGCTTTTGAGTAACCATGTAAGGATTCACTTTCAGTGGAGGGAGGGTGGACCAGACTTCCTACAAACAAGGATGCCGAACAGATTGCATCTAGAATCATTGTCCCAAGCAACAATAAATAGATTATTCATACATAAGAAAAAGATTTCACATTTGCATTCATCAGCGCCTGACAACCACCTTATATTTACACTTCAACAAACCACCATCCAACAATCAGTTACACTGCCACCCAGACATAGGTCATCCAAACAAAAATTCCCCAACATCAGACCATAGCCTTCACAACTCTCACACTCCAATCAATAGAAAGAAAAAATCAAAAGAGAAAAACCACCAACATGGACAAGCAAAACATGCCCAAGGCCAAAATTATCCGACTTGAATGATTTTTGTTCTAAGTTGGCTGGGTGTGATTTTGATTTCTCCAGGTGGAGGGAGGACGGCAGCTTCCCCGCCATCCCCTCAATTATGTGAAGATGCCTGCCAACTTCAGAGTTAACAAGTGGGTTTTGAGAGGCAAAAGGAGAGATAGGGGCTTTCTTACATGCAGAAGCAGAAATGCTAGGGGCCATCATGGTGAGCTTGAGATGGATACTAGGCTCTCGATTTAGTTGAAATGCCAGAATTTGATGCCAGCATTTGCCAAGAGATCTGCTAAAAGGCTGCATTCCCAAAAGTAGTGGTTGAAAGAGACGTTTTTAGAGGGGATGAGGAGCCTAGATTTTCTAAGGATACATTTGAGATTAACGAAAGAGCCCCCACAAGAAGAGTCTCCTTGTGGTCCCTGAGCAAGCACCTAATGTCAACTGCTCCTAGGTTGCCACAAAATGTCTCACCAAAATTTAGCTTGAGGAAGCCCATTAACGGGAGGAGGTGAGATTTTGGGCCATAAGTTACGAGTAACCTTTTGAAACTAGGAGAGAGACTGGGGGTTCACCCTTAATCACATGATGGAAATGGTGGAGATGGCTGATTATGTTTTTGACCAACATCTTTCCCAACACAAAGCTTTGTCCTAATTTTTTTTTTCTTTCCTTCCAACAAAATGTTCTAGTCTCAAGTGTAGATTGCAAATGAAGAACTGGTATCAGAGTCCCCATTGACCACGAGAAAAAGGTATACAAAGTTAATTGAAGAAAAGCCCAAGACATTAATTCTTACCAAGAGAGTTCCCAGATTTTTTGTACTTAGCTGGAGTGGATCAGCATGTGGTCAACTATTAACTCATCCATTTACATGAAATACACCTTGATGGGCTCTAGATTCACATTCTTTGCAATCTATCTTGTGTGAGAATGTTTTTTAAGCAAGCTAGCCAAACAAATGCATTTGCCTTTGGCACGTGCTTGTTCCAAATTAGATTAGATGGCTACATTTACAAACTTGAGGCTTCCTTGGGAACCATCAAATTACTAGATCCAACCTTAAATCTGTTCGTTTTATCCCATTTCCACCTTAGTGAGCCATCTTCCATTATCTCGGGTTTTTTTTTTTTTTTGAGAATGAGGGTTAGAGAATCTAGGTAGGGGTAGCTACATAATGATTCCCAACTTTTGTTTATCCATCATTACATTGTTCCTCCTCCCAATAGTCACAAGCCTTATGTCTCTAAAGGTTTTTGAGGCAAGCTCTAGCATCCTTAGTGTTGGTAGATTTTTAGCACTTAGCAGCTTGGTCACAAATCCTCCATAAATTTATGTAATGTCCCTAATGGACATTATTTCCCCCCTGAACGGATTTTAGGCAGTCCCAACTTTAAATGCAACTTGTAGACAAAATACCAAACAAGTATCATGCAGATCTGAATTAAATAAAGAAATTGCGACTTGGGTTAAGTGGAAAACCCACACTAATTAACCTCTAAATTTATATATTTTCACTCAAATCTAGTACCACTAATTTATAAAGCCCAAATATGTATAAAATTACAGATTTCAAATGTAAGCAAGGCTGCAAAAAATTATTTAAAAACCCTGTCTGCAACATAACTTCAAAAATTCATATATTTTGTTAGAGAAGTACATATGGGTTGAAACTTTGGATTTTTGGCCACAAAAATATGAAGAAAAATATTCCAAAATTAGTTTTCGAACATCAAACACAAAACTCTAATTTTGCCTTAAAAAGTAGGTCGCTCAACACATTTAGGGCATCAAATCAGCTCCAAAAATTAAGAAAACAAGCTATTTTGATTCCCAAACAAATCAGCCCTGAATTAACTCCAATAATGACAAACTAGGGTGGATCTTTTACTACCGAAGAGTGCCGTACTAGCTAGGAATGAATCTCTCACCACCGAAGCTAGGGTCCTTGTGGGATCTTACTCCACAAGCTAAAGAAAATCCAAGCGTATATGAAAAAACTACAATCATAAGACACAAATTAGAAAATATCAAATGGTTATACAATATCTTCCCCTCAAGTCGACTTCTCCTTATAGAGGAAGAAGAGACTCAAAACAACCTCTACAATATCCAATTAGTTCACAAGAATTTTTCCTATGCAAGCATTTAATATTTTCCCATATTAAATGCTTTTCCCAACAACCTTTTCTCTCCTAATGCAAGTCACATTTTCCTAGGGGAAATACATAGTAAAATGGGCATTTATCCTTTCTATGTTCCCATTCCCCTTTTTAAGTCAAGTCACCTTTTCACCTAGGATGGATAACAATTTATATTTGAGTTTTTTCTATCCTAGATTTAATAATTATTATATAAATTATTATAAGTGCTCCATATTTTATTTTATTTATTAATGACACTTTATAATAATTAAATATAACTTAAGTCACCTAAGTCAAAGGTCTTCGAATGGGAAAGGGATATTACAATTTACCATTTGGTCAGTTTTTAGTCTCCCAAGTGAGATTGTAACATATCAAATATTTAACGGAAGCAAAAAAGTCTCAAATATGCAACCTAAAGAGTAGTTGTCTCGTCCTAGAAATCCATTCAGGGGTTGTAGATTTGAGGTACTTGCCTTGAATCAAAGAGCTCCAACGCCTATCATGTTGTTCATAGATAGGTCACAAGAGTTATGCTCCAAGGTTTTTTGTTTTATGATGGGTTAATTCTGTTATATCAACTCCTCTTGCATCCTTTGACCTGCAAACCTTTTCCCATTTTAACAGATGGTTCTCTTTTTAGTACAACCCTACCATAGAAAAAATCTATTCATTCATTTCAGCTTAGACTTCCCTTGGAATTTATATGACAAAACATGTAAATTAAGTGAGCCATCAAGACAACCTTGATTGGACGGATGCTCCCAACCATATTTAGCCATTCTACCTTCAAAGAACCAAGTTTTAGTCTCGTTTTTTTCCTGAAATCTTGTCAGATTTTGGACATTCCCAACCTTGTGAAGGGAGGGGAGCCAAGGTACTCACTTGGGAGGGATCCAATTAGGAAACCCAAGATTGCTATTGTTTTCTTTTTCTTTCTTGGAGAGACATCGAAGAGGTAGACTATTGACTTTCCCACATTTATGACTTGACCCAAAGCATTTTCACAAGAATTTAAACTTGGCTTCAAGGTATTGTCCTCCCCAACACTCGCAAATTGATTGAGGGTTGTAACATTCAAAAATTTAAGTGTGGTCAACAAGAAAGCCGATAGTGAGATTATTAAACTTGAAATAACCCCTTCAATCTTTTGTTTAACAAAAAGCTTATTAGAGCTTCAACTAACTTGGGAGTTTTTGAAAAATCCCACTTGATTGCCATTAACTAAGACAAAGGAGACAATTGTGAAGTACAAGGCCCAATTTGTCCATTGTTTAGTGAAGCCAAAAACCCTAAGAACCTCTCTTATGTATAACTAATTGACATGGTTGTAAGCTTTGGCAATATCCAATTTCGAGATCATGCCCTTTCTTTACCTGATTTGAGTGAATGCAAAATACCGTGTACGAAAAATATCGTCTAGAATTTGACGCTCTTTGACAAAGTCTCTGTGTTCCTAAAAAAAGATGTATAGGAGAATGATTTTCAATCATTTGGTAATGGATTTGGAGATAATATTGTACACAATATTGCACAAGGATATAGGTTTGAAATCAACAAAGTTGGGTTTAGCTTCAACAAACAAAGTTGGGTTTAGCTTCTTCAAAATGAGTGTGAAAATTGTGCAATTAAGGTTCTTTAACAATTTCCAAGATTTATGGGATTCATTAATTTCCCTTGTCACTTTAAACCCCACTAGGTCCCAAAAAGGTTGAAAGAATCATGTGGGGAAACCGCCCAAGCATACAATCTTTTATTTTTGCATTTGGTTGAGGACAAATTTGATTTCTTCCTTTAAGATTGGCTTCATTAAGTTCTCATTTTGGATACAAGAGATAATTTTTAAGATCGATTGGAATAATCAGGTATGCTCAAGATTTCTCCTCGGGAATTCTGTGATGAGCTCCATGAAAAATTCAACTTCCTTTTCTTTGATTTGTTTTGGTCCAGTCAATGCAATCCAGTTCCTTGCGCCTATCTTTCCAATTCTATTCGTTTGGATTCTTGCCATATTTGATTGGTGGAAGAATTTTGTGTTACGATCACCATCATTAAGCATAGTCTCATTAGACTTTTGTTTCTAGATGTTTTTCTCCTTGAGGTAGACCTATACCAATTGAGCTAGGAGATTTGCTTGAGAAACATTTCATCTATCACTGGTTGGACCTACGATTTGGTTATTAATATCCAAAAGTTAAACTTCATTGAAAATGTTCCGAAAAACATTTTCATTTCAATCTTGAAGGCAACTCTTGATATATATCAACTTTTGCTAGGTGCATAACATTTTCTAGCTAGGAATTGGGGGGTAGTTTTCCCACCGTTTGTCCATTAAATCTAAAATTCTAAGCTCTTTCAACCACATGATTTCAAACTTGAAGGGGAGTTATTCTTGGGAAGAGTCTAATCGAACCTTGAGCCAAATAAGGTAGTGGTAAGAACTTCAAACATTGAGGATAAGAGGATGCATTATCCAATTTTTTCCTAACCATTTGGGGGAAAGCAAGAATCTTTCTAATCTTTCTAAAATGTTGCAAAAACCAGGTCTTTGGTTATGGCCTTCCTTTGACTCTAATTCCATCAGGGCATTTAGTGTGATAAAGACCTTGAAATCTTTTTCAAATTGGATCGCTTTGCCTCCCTCATGATCTAAAAATCAATTTTAACTAGCAATTGTATAAACCATAGATTTTGCTTTGTATTGATTTTTTTTACTTAAATTGAGCATTATATCCTTTTGTATTTTTAATAAAAGAATTAAAACTGAAAGTACTATAAAAACAAAAAATAAAGAGACGAATCACCAAGAATTTGACACAAGAATTGATAACGAAGTTTAGCACTTGTGGCTTATGTCCCTGGTCCGGTTGAATGAGACCGATCTATTAAAATCTTGAAAATAAATTGATACAATGATTTCTACAAGAATATGATCTTCTCATCACGTTCCTCTGCCAAAAATAATAGGAATCACTTTTTACTTCATCTCAAAATTCTATCTCTAGCTGAAGTTATTAGCAAAACAATAACACAATCACTTTCCAATGTGCATACTAGTAAACCAGAGCTCCTTTTATAAAGTTTTCAAAGGCATGACTCAACGGTCAAAGCCTTATCCTCTTACCCAAGCGGCCTAGGTTGAAATCCCATTCCATGTGGGGCGCATTTTGTATAGGGATAATATCCCACATTCATGGCGCATTTGGAGGAGAGAGGGCTTAAGTATGGGCGGCCTAGAGAAACGCATTGGCTATTGATAGCCATTTGACTTGGTCCACCTTGGTTTAGGCGCTAAGTTTGGGCGCTTGGTTTGAATTTAGTACATGGAAAGGTGTGGGAAGGATAGGATGGTTATGCTAATGTTTGGCTGGAAATTTATTACATATATTTGGTATGAAATATGCATTGAATTCGACCTAGATGAGTGGAAATAAATAAGAATTAGTTGCAATATTTAATTGCACTAATGGATTAGTCCCACATGTAGGTGTATAGCACATTATTGATACATATATGCAAGAGCTGTAATATGCAATATGAAGTGAAGGAGGCCAAGACACCCCTCCATAATTGAGTGTGTCAAACTTGGCTGAGGGCCCCTAGCCAATAAATAGCGGGGTCCACCTGTCCGTGTACGAGTGTCCAAGATCGGTGTTCCAAACCCAACTTTTGCTCCATCACCTACATTGTCCACATGTCACAATCCCATTGATCCACTTGGCGAGCATGCATCCATCCAACATGCACATAGTCCCAAATTTTGCTAGTTGCCTGAAAATTTCAGCGGCCATAACTTGTGCAAACAACCTTCATTTCCTGCAAACAAGATATCGTTAGAATCCTCTGATTTTTCTCCACACCATGGAACTGACTATAACTGATTCTGAGAAGATCTTAGATCGGTGTTTCTCGGTGAGGATCCTCTGGATCACTTCCCACCACATATTTTGTGGTATTCATGACAACATTGAAGTTTAGTTTGATAAAGACTCTTTTTATGAAATCTACTCCAAAAATGTTGTAATGTCCTTCCATGTTTTTTTTACCCGATAGGACTATTGGGGTTGTAAGTGTTGATGATCATCCCCGACTAGTTCTCTTTGAAGTTGTCACATTGGTAGGCGAACTAATTGATAACTTTGGAAGACACCTCATATGAGGACCAAAATTCCAAAGGATGCATAGGTACTCTAAGGCCCCAATGGCATCACATGCCAATCATGACTATGCTTTCCAATCATGAGATATAAGTTTGGCAATTTCTTCTTTTGATAATTTGGTTTCCTTTAGGATACTATATGACCTCTAAAGTTACAATTAACACCTAATATCTTCATTGAAAGTGGATGGATCTTCCCCCTTTTCCCTAACCATATATATTTCATTTTTCTTTGGGTTCCTACTCTAATTAGTAGTTGGGCCTCTTCATGCAGTCTTTCTAACTTTGTTCTACCTCTTTTCTTATTAGAAGCAATTGTAGGCATTGTTTTTGAAGGTCCATTTGATTGATTTGACATGCCACTTGAATGCTCTATTTTCCCTAGGTTCCCTAATTTTTATATCTGTTTCATAATTTTCCTCAAGAAAATCCCCCTTTTTCCAATTTCAAACCTCTCTAAATATATATGACCAAACAATATAAAAAAATAGAGTCATTCAACCTAATCCAATCTCTAGCCCCTTTTATTGTCCAAGGGGAAGGAAGACTGGGGAGAGGAAATATCATTTTTGGCTTTCAATGTTCGGTGGATGGCAATGATTCTTACAAATCGGGGGGCATTATTCTTTAGAGAACTAAAGATGATTCCTTTTGAGGTGGAAATATACTCTTCCGTATGACAATTATTTCTTTTTCCTATTTATTCGTTAGATTATTTGGTTTCCTTTAGAATGACAATATTTGACCTCTAAAGTTGCAACTAGTTCCTCACCAATTGTTGTTTATTAGGGGCATTACATTCTAGGAAAATATCTTCATTGAGAGTGGATAGATCTCCCCCCTTTGCCTTGATCACATGTCTTGTATTGATCTTTGGGTTCCTGCTCCAATTAATTTTGGGCTTCTTCCTACAAAGTTTCTTACACCTCTTCTCGTTTTAGAAGCAATTGTAGGTATCATTCTTGAAAGATTTGTTTGAGTGATCTGACATGCCTCTTTAAAGCCTTGTTTTCCCTTGGTTCCCTAAATTCAATATCCATTTCAGAATTTTGCTCAAGAAATTCCCCGTTTTCCAATTTCAACCCTCCTGAAAGATATCCAATCGAAAGGCATTGAAATAATTGAGGGGTCATTCAACTTGATCTAATCTCTAAACCCCTTTGTTTTCCAAGGGCGAGGGAGATTGGGGAGGGGGGAAGCTGATTTTCGGCCTTCAATGTTAGGCAGATGATAGTGGTTATTCCAAATTGAGGGGAATTCGACTTTAGAGAAGAACTAAAGATGATTCCTTTTGACTCGGAAATCTTCTTTCTTATGACAATTTTTTTTCTTTTCCAAACCATTTTCCTATGAGTCTCATGCTTTCCATGGGAAGACCTTGGGTGGAAAAATAGAGTAGTATGACCAACTCAATGACATGAGTAACTAATGAATGGGATTACTTCATGGCCAAGATTATGTACAAATTTACCATAGGAAGAAACCATTTTAGTTTGGGAAGGGGTTTGGAAATATTCATGTATATATTTGTCTGATTGAACCTTTTATGTAACAACATAGCATTGATCTCCAACAACTTCCCAAGATAGTTTGCAAGTGATTCAAATATTTTGTGTTGTCAACACTCAAGGGTCAAAACATACAAGCATACCCAAATGTCCTTTAGCCTTGGAGAATGTTAATTACCTTGAAAATAAGGATGTCATGGTTCTAATTGGATTTTTGAATACTAAAAGTACCATGGGTCATATGCCATAATCTAATTCATGTTCTTTGATTGAAATCTTATAATAAAGAGGCCCTTTAGGAGGTAGATGTTTGTCAATTGCTATCCCACCCAATTAGGTCTAACTTGGTTTTCGAAGGTGTTTGTTGCATACAATTGGTCCTTGACTTTTGTGATTAGGAAAAGTTAAGTGTTGGATTTTTTCTTCCACTTTGTTTCCCTCTATTTTGGCTTCCAATAGTTCATTGAATGACTTGTCCTACCATGTGTTAGGTTTGGAATTTCTGAAACTTGTTTTCCTTGAATTATCTTGCTTTGATTTTTCCTTTCTTTCACCTTGCATCATTCCTCTACAAATTGATGCCCCCCAAATGGGATACAATTTTCTCCTATCACCACCTTTGATGTTCTAGAATGCCTTTCTTTGGCACCATCATCTTACCTGGTTTGATTTTGAGTAGGTTTGCATTAATTCAAAATTATAACCTCCTTAAAGTATTGTAAGTTTTGGCGTGAGGAATTCCCCATTGAGATTATTATGACTATGCTTTCTTCTTTCAATGGGGAAAGATAACTCGTAGCCTAAATAGAGTCACTCTTGTTTGTTCTAATCTTATTTGCCACACTTTCCTAGTATTCTGGATTCATTTGTCTGTTGGCATTACCATCATTGCTCTATTTTTCTCCTTCCAATATATGTTACATGGTTCTCCTAATAATATATTTGTTGTGAGCCAACACACCCAATTAACACCACTATGTTTAAGGCCATATTGATTTTGTCTCAAAGTGCCATTATTTTGATTCTCCAAGGTTCAAAGAACCAAAAAAATTGAAATCCCAACGTGAAAGTGTGTACCTATTATTTAAAATGTGTAGACACTCATTTTTGGTAACTTATCCTTTGATAATGATAAGTTTGGCTATGGTCTCTTACTAAGGGAAATTCTCACATTCTAAGTCCAAATAGTACATCTCCCTAGCTCTGTCTTGACTTTTTTATCTCGACACTCCACTTTGTCATTGACTTATGAATTGTTAATTAAGAAAAGCAATAAACTATCACCGTGCATTATCCTATAACCTTTGGTTTTACATCACAAGCTTCTTGGGCAAAACCATACAATTTTGTCAAGAAAGGAGTGTGTCCTTCGCTGGCTTGTATGGTCCTTCCCCTTTGTATCTTACAACTCTACTTCCAATTTGAATATCTTAAGTGTGTTGCTTCATCTTCCCAGGGCTCGCTTCATCATAATATTTCACCTATGGAAGGCTATATTAACAAGTTGATTTCACTTTATTCCTCACCTAACACTTCCATAAGCTCTTATTGCAAATATCAATCCAAAAGCACTCAAGGCTCTCTTAAATTTTCTAAAAGTAGCTGCACATCATTTAGAGAAGTCACTAATACATGTTTGAAGCACTAAACTAGGTCAAAGAGTCTAGCTTCCTCCATTTCCAAGCATGCAAAAGTCCTAGAGCCATGTCTTGATGATGCAGGAGCATCTAGCAACATTCATGGAGAAATTTTGCAATTTGGCTTTCTTAAGGTCTAGGATTTCATCTTGAACAAAAATACATGTTTTCCGTGCCATTTTCTTGCACTTGAAGCCCTCAAAATTGTTCAGATTGATTTTCCCGCCAAAATCAAGAAATTTGAATTTATAACAATGCTTTAAAGCTTCCTTGGGGGGCTTATTTAAGTGTTTTGATCTTGATCATGAGTGGGAGGTTTAAAGAGACTTATTTTCATGTAATAAAGATGTTGGGCCATGTATTATCTTCCCCTCCACATGTGCAACTCTAACGAAACCCACTTTCTCTGCCTCAAGCCAAGAAAAATTGAGGTTAGTTAAGTTTGCTAACTAAATTTTGAGAAAAGGTGGTGGATTCGAAGCAAACAAAAAGGACCAAGTCAAGAAAGGATTAGGGAAAATCAAGGAGAACACACCAAAACACCAAAGAGGTGGAGAGATTTTGATGAAATAATAAGATATACATGTGGTATAACAATGTATGTGCATGAATCTTGCAAAACTAGCTCAAACTGTAAGATCGTTGTGTTTTCCTAAGAGTAATGAGTTTGAAATTGATGAATGCATGTAACAAGATGAATTTTAGGATTTGGTTGTTTGTTTTCTATGATCATCACTTGTATCAATGCTGACAGGCATGTAGTTGACTATCTATGAGGAAATATTTGCAATGTTTTGTATTATTCTTCTTGTCTCCAATTTTTTTTATAGGGACAAAAGCATTAATGAAGCTCTTGAAGTTGAATGAGGTGTTTAGGAGTTGGAAGAGAGATCAAGAAGCTCCAAAAGGGGTGAATAGTCTCACAGTATAGTCAGGACTCTCCCGCAGAAGGGTTGTCATAGTTATTTTGGGATTGCACTAGTAGAATAAGGTAGATTTGCATTCAGCAAAACCTAAACACGATAGAGAATCCTAGTTAATGATTTGGAGGAGTTTGAAGTCATAAACCCATATAGAAAGTAAACCATATTATAGGTTTTTGAAAAGGTAATAGGTACCATGTTTTGGGAGTTTTTTTTGTAAACCCCTCATAAGTGTGGAAAACTGTGAATGGCGAAGCCTGAAATAGGATTAGATAAGATTGAATAGGCTCACAGTAATTGAGTGACTCTGTGTTTTAGGTGAAATCCTTTTCAAGACAAAATATTGAGTTCTTAAACACTAAACCTTTGTATGTGGACAAAGAGTACCCTGTTTTAGAGATAATTTTTGTAAAGAGATTAAAAAGGCTCGAATCTTGATTGGCTCATTATGATGGAGGGCTGCGAGATGTATTTTTTTTTGTTATAATTCCTGTAGTGGTTGAAGGAGGAGTTAGTAACCAAAAGAATAGGTGAGAGACCTAAAACCCTAAACCTTACTACTCATACAATCCAGTCTCGTGATTCAGATTGATAACTTGTATGATAGTGATTAAAACACTCCAAAAAGGGACTCCAAGGAAGCATGAAGTATTCTCCAAAGGTTATTAAACCTTCTCGTTTGAATAGAGAAGCCAATAATAGTGAAAAGAGAACTAAACCCAGTATTTTTGTAGATAGGTATGTAACCTTGACTTAAGGTTTATTCACAGTTGATAAAACACTCTCCAGTTGGTCAAAGTTATCTGATAATGAGTATTGGATTTTAGGAAAAGAAAACACCTTGAGAAGAGTTTTAATGCCATGAAGAAGGAAGGTTCTTGGATGAAGTTTAGTTTTGACAGTCAAGAAACAATTTGTTGGCCTTAAGTAGCTCAAAGAAGTGGTTAAACCCTTAAACCCTATTCTAGAAATAGAGTATAGCTAGTTGCAAAGGTTACCATCTTGAATGTACTTCTAATCAACTTTTGTTAGTGTGAATCACTCCTACACTTCTACATAGGATTGGTATGTAATGCCCCAACAGGGACACCGAAAAACGCACCAAGCAAGGTAAAAATTTTAGGGTAATTTTTTTTTTTGAAATGTATAGTTAAATACTAATACATCTTTTGCAAATTTTCCTGGTAACTACAATTTTTATACCATTAAATTTTTCCAAATCTAATATGTTTACTAACCCTAACTCGAATTTACTTATTTAATTATGTTTTAATTATACTAGTGTCCCAACGACCAATCCTTGTTGTAACTTTTCTCTCCTCTAAATTTCATCTTCTCAATCTCCATTGTTTTTTTTTTTTTTTTTGTAAGGGAAGGAGAGCTTTTGGGTTTTATTTGATTTTGCATTGTATAAATGGTAGATTTAAAACAATAAACCTAAATAATGCCCTAGTTATCTATATCATTTTGTTTTGTTTTCTTACACACATCTTTCATGTCTATGCATTTGTTTATTGGTTATTAATTGTTATTATTATTTTTCTGTTCAAGTTTTGCACACTCTCAAAACTATGGAATCATATATAGATATACACACACATCTTTAGTTAGCTTTATTTATTACTATTTTTTTGCTTAACACATATGTTTTCATACTTGTATTGCTTTGGCCGCAGGTGAGAGGAGGGTCGGGCGGCGGTAAGGACAGGCAGCTAGGCGCGGCCAGGGTGTACAAGACTGTGGGAGTGTCGGCCGGGTCAGACGACAGGGGCGACCGGGCTGTGGCAGCGTGGGGGCGGTGGTGGGTAGCAGTGCATTTCGAGGCAGGAGCAGCGGTGGTTTTGGAGTGGCCGGGACGGCACGGTTGGGGGCGTGCACAGTGGCGTCGGATGTTATGGAGAGGGGGAGCGGCGCAAGGGCTGCTATTGAGGACTGTAGGACAGGGTGTCGGCAGGCGCCCACAGTTGTCAGGCGGCGGGTGTGGGGGACGGTGGGGGCAGCGCCCCCCCCACCGCCCCATTACTCATTTTTTTTTTTGTTTTGGTTAAAACGACAGTCGGCTGGGGGAGGAGGGGCCGAACCCTCCCCCATTACTATGTTTTTTTTCTTTTTTAATTTGTTTATTTTGTTTACAACAAATTCTTTAAACTAAGTTTTATATATAATATTTACTATATAACTAAATCATTAAATCTAAATACAGTACATATATATATATGTATATATATATATATATATATATACAGACACCTTGCCAATAAAAAATCATTACACACACACACACACATATATATATATATACACCTTGCCAATAAAAAAATTACACACACACACACACACACACACACACACACATATACTTATTTAGATATAATGATTTAGTTATATATACACATAACTACATATATATATTGGCAAGGTGTATATATACACATATTTATTGGCAAGGTATATATGTATATATATATATATATATTCTGTTCAGTTGTATCATCCTAAAATTTGGTAAATGTGCAGGTAATTGTGCAAACAAACAGCATAACACTATAAAATAAACTTATACACATTAACTTGATAACAGCTGTAAACTTCAATAGAAAGGGATAAAGGAGAATATCACAGAGATGAAACATTTTAAAAACCATTTTTTTTCAATATACCAATATGCCATATTTCTTATGGTTATCAAAGAGAAAAATTCCTTATGCATCTTTCCTAGCCATGTATTAAGGTAAACTTAAAAAGAAATTATTACATATCCATTTCACAAACTAGGCTAAAACCCAAGGGAAACTTTGTTGTAAGTTTTTAAAAAAAGGAATGAGTTTAAAATGTATATCTATTTCACTTTATCAAATCTATGACCAACCAATAAAATTTCTTTATTGCAAATGTAAGAGGTGACAAGGTAACCCAACCAAGAAAGGAAACTTGAAAGTATAACAAGGAAGATGCTACGAACAAATACATACTTTGAAATTGGTTTTCAAATACAAGTATTCATTTAGATTTCACAAGCAAGAAAGTGCAAAAATATATCAGATTCATTTTCTTAACATAGTCCTATCCATGTGGGCAAGGGGACAAAGATTATGGCAACCAACACCTTCAACCCACTTTGTTTCTTTTTTTTTTGCAAGATTTACATTGAGATTTAAGTAGATATATCATTTGCTTCAATACCTCACATCCACAAGCTTGGGCTACAAGCATGTTGAAACCCAAGTAGCATCAAATCAAATATACAAGTGATACAAAATGTGCAAAATGGAGTATTTACAAGGAGATGTGAACTCTCACATACTATGTTCTAAAAGAGGATTACATTTCAAGGAAGTATCACAAGGAAGGATAAGAACTATAAGAGCCCATAATGCCACCAATCCAACTTGAGAGCCATCTTCTATGTCTTCCCAAAACCATGCAAGGAAAAAGAAAAGAGCTTGTTCACCACCCAACCATAGGCATCATCACATGCCTATCCCAAGGTTGGGATGCATGCTAGCCTCCCCCAAGCCCATGGGAAAGAGGATAGCTAACCAACACTTGCACAAGGTGAAGGGTAAAACAACAATGAAACAAGCACACAAACATAAATTTCACAACAACACAAGACTCCAACTTACAAGGAGGAGAACCCATGTTCATCCTCCAAGAATGGGGAAGAGAGGAGAGAGTTCTCCAATATTAAGCATCAATATTATTTGCACATTAAACACATCTTCTTAACCTCCTTATTGCTCCTTATTCAAAACAAGACCCTCCTTATTCCCCCCCCTTTCTCCATGTCCTCCTTGGAAGGATTTTCAAACCCCAAAAGGGGTTTCCTTACCAAGGATGGGGAAGGAGATTCAAGCCAAATGAATCAACTTCCCCACCTCAACCATTTGAGGGGAAAAACAATAATGTCCTACAAGGCTTGGCCATCAAGCCTTGAGGATTGAGAGGGAAAATTCCCTCTCTCTTCCCCCACACTCCAAAACTCCATCATGCCATATGATGGAGGGAGTAAAAACACACAAACAACACTACAAGCTACATTCAACAATAACAATTTCAAGCAGTCCATCTATTAACTACAATAAAGCAACACAACAATAAGATCTAAGAGCCTACCTCAAGGAAAACTCTCCAAAAAGCTTCCTAACTTCAAGTTTTTTTTTCCACTCTTAGCTCGAAGCAAATCCCAAGCTCCAAATCACCCTAAGCATCCAAGCAAGAAAATCCAAAGAAAAAAGTCCCTCTCATTTCCCATGAATGAGAATTTGAAGAGGAGCAAGCAAACATCCTCACAAATGAGGGGGTGACATGTGTCACCCCTCTCCCTCCTCATGGTCAAAGATGCCAAAACAAAAGAGAGAAAGGGTAAAATTATCTTTTTGCCCTCTTCTCCCAAATTTCCTTAAATGTTAGCAAGACAAAACTAGTGGCACTTTTGATAAACACACAAATCCACATCCCTTACATGGATGTGACAAAACAAGGGTAGAAAGGGAAGGAAAACTCCCTCTAGCCTTGAAAACAAGCCCCCCTACCCATTAGGTAGGGTCCAAGGGCTCATTTTTGTGATAGGGGGACTCCCAAGCTACAAAGGGGTCCCCAAAAATGCCCAAAATACTCTAATTTCGGGTTTTGCATTTTTGGCACAAGGGTAGAGGGTGTGGGGACCACCCAAGGGTCTCACATGTGACCCTAAACCCTTGTGATTAAGAGATACATTAAGCATAATCCACAATTCAAATGAAAGAGGAGTTATTAACTCCCAAAACAAGTTTACAACTTTACTAACAACCCTAAACCAAAATTAATAATTCAAAACAACATACTTTACATACATTGGGGTCACTCATAGTGCCCAAAATTAATAATCATCTATCCTAAGGTTTCACACAGTGAACATGGCTAGGACTCAGCCCGTGGGCTGCTTGTGCAAGTTTTGAGTAGCTGGCCTGAATCCCACGTTCTCCTGTAAACCTGTCACCTGCACACTCACTGCACACATTAACCGCACCTGTCCGATACAATATAATTAAATGACATAGTAAGATATCAATGCATGCTAAACTAACCTAACATCCTACTGAAATCAAGATGCAACAACGTGCACAATTATATTCCATATTCCAAAAGTTAGACAAGATGATAAAGTGATATATAATCCCACCATGCAACAACTATCCATCAATATAATTAGGCTCCAAGCACATCATATTTCATTAGTTTCCATGTCATAACAAGAAAATGCGATAATAACAAAATTAGGCTAAATTGACGCTATACGCCTGAATGTCACACATGTCTTATAAAATCAAATATCTAAATATAATGTCCAAGATATCACCAATCACTGTCAAAACATGTCTATGAGCAAATAAACAACAAGCTACTGAGCTATAAAAAGTGTGGGCACTACATGGTATCAAAGACAGGTTAGCTCCTTGAGGAAGAAGAATTCAAGTTGTGGTTGAGAAGGTAAGGTGTGAAGACTCCAGTGAGAGTTAAGAAGAAAACAAAATGGCTCAAAGAGCTAGGGCAAGAAGAGGTCTCAGAAGGCAACCTAAGGAAGATGAGATGATGTCATTCATGAGAAATGTCCACAAGTGTTTAGAAGAAATGGAAGTTGCTCAGAGGTGTGATAGTAGGTGATGTAAATGACAGAGAAGAAGAAGCAGAAGCAGTAGTGGAAAATATTGATGAAGAAAGTGTAGAAACAAAACTATGGAAAACACTTATATGGGAAAGTACCAAATTTAAATTGAAGGTTCCTGAATATGATTGGTGACTCATCTTATTGATTGGATTAGTGACATTGATACAATACAATTTCAGACATTATATGGTTTTTTGTGGATAACTTTTGTGTCATAGGTTGTGTATGAGGCACATGATGACAATCTATGGTTATGATTTTTATTGCTAGTTCTTAGTGATGTTTTTATGGATTTTATCAGGATGTGGTTTAGATGGATTTTATTTGGTATACGATGGATGTATGTCACCCTGGCTAATTATTTTGATTACTAGTTATGGTGATGGTGCTATAGATGTTCTCGTGATATGATCTGGATGGATTCTAATGTTGATATACTATGGATGTATGCCATTCTAGTTATTATCTCATTTCAGTTATAAGTTGATTTCCTAAATTAGATTGATTAACCTGTAATTGATTTGATTATTAAATGTATGTGGTATCATTTTGCTTGGTTTATTGTATCAAGCAAGTATGATGACGTGTGAATCGAGTGTACATGTTACAGGTTCACACTGGGGAATGTGGGACTCAGGGTTTGTACCTCCAAGATTGCACAATTCGATGTTTGGGCCAAATCCTCACCCCTTTATTGGATTGGTTTTGGCTTGCTTGTCCTTGGTTTTGAATAGATATGAGAAAACCATTCTACTTGTATATGTTTCATCATTTGTTACATATACCTTGGGTTATTGCCTCCTTGATCTCTTTTTAGTGTTAATTATTCTTTTTACCTCTTGGTTTAAGTTATTTTAAGGGTCTAATGATCCCTACTTGTATTAGTAGTGTTTTTGTTAATTAATCATGTTTAAAGAGGCGTTGGACCACCTAAGCAAGGGTTAGGTGGGCGTCATCACCTCTGAAAGTGGGCCACTTTTTCTAAGCCCGAAATTGGACAAAAAAGGGAAATTGTAAGGGGTGATTTACCCATTTGGGGTCTCATTTACATAAAAATAGACCCCTTGGACCCTGCATATGGGTAGGGAGGCCTTTTTTGGAAACCTGACGATTTGTGCCCACTTAACTTCCAATTCATTGTTATTCTAATATTGACTCCGAGAACTCTAAAAAGGAGGTTTTTATGTGATATACAACTTCTTTGTATCCACGTCTGTTTTAATTTCATATGTATGCCCACACACATTAGATTGAGACGTCATATAGGCACCTAATTTTGGTATGAGACTAGTTATTT
The DNA here is from genome assembly GCA_019776745.2 of Taxus chinensis. Lineage (NCBI taxonomy): Eukaryota > Viridiplantae > Streptophyta > Pinopsida > Cupressales > Taxaceae > Taxus > Taxus chinensis. The sequence goes on along the minus strand of CM034147.1, from coordinate 683,967,347 downwards.
GTTATGAAATTGTGTTGTCCTACTATACTTGCGTGTTTCTCAATCTTTGGTCTAGATCAGGATTTTATTGACACGTGTTCCTTATTTTTATCTTCTAACAAGTTCTCTACCACTCTTCTCTCTCCTCCCCATATTTTCTTATGATTTTGGTTTTCTCCAAAATCATAATGTTATGGTTATGGTTCCCTATAACCGCACCACTACGGTTATAGACCCATATTTGGATCCCTTGGGGGGTTTGGTCCTTCGTTGTCACCTTTTCCACATGTTATGTATCCTCTCATGTACCAGCAAGGTCTTAATTTGTGGATACCTAAATACATTTAGGATCAACATAAGAGATGGATGGTTGGGTGAAAAGAAACATCCATGTGCAAAAAGAACTTATAAGTATTTAGAGCAAGGTTTAAACATTTAAGAAAATGTGGAGCATCTAGCATTTATTATGTTGTACTAATTAGGTCATGGAAAGGTATAAGGGTTAGGTGCTTGTATTACGTTGGATTGACAATCGACTTATATTGTACATGGTGTGTTAGATTTAAAGCATTGTTCCCATCAACATGCTTGATCATAATGGAGTGATAATGCATGTCCCCCGAAACATCCCCTATTCTTTATTGTGTTCTTGCAAGGTGTTGTTGCTCTATTAGAATTCCAAAGATCTATTTTCATGAGATCTGTATAGATTTTAAGAAAACTGAGAAAGACTTTTAAAACCTTGCAATAGATGAAAACTGATAATGAAAGAGGCATTCCGGTGCAAAAGTAGCCACCTCATGTTGTGGTTAGTGGCGCAGAGGTAGCCCGGGTCTCATTCTGTGTCAAAAATGGCCAGTTTTGACACAGAATGTTGAGAGAGCAGAGGGGTTGGCGAGGGCATTTCTCCATGACCGACTCACGCAACGCGCGATTTCCGTGGTTGGCGAAAGAAGCTTTGCCAAACAGAGTAGGGCAATTTCGCCGAACGAAGAAGAGCAAGCAGAACAACGCGATGATGATGATCGCTAATGACAGATTTAAGCGGAGGTTTAAATTGTAGGTACCGTTGTAATTTTGGTATGAATTATCATTATTGTTGTCATCTCCCAAACTGGAAGATTTATCCAACAAAACTCTCCATCTTCGTCCAAACCTTTGACATAATCCTGACAATTACGGCAAAGATCATAATAAATCTTGATGTAGACGAATTAATTATGATCACGAAATAATTGGTGAAAATTTGTTCAATTTCAATTGCACACTGACCACAGTGTATAGGGTAGTTATACAATTCTAGCACGAATCAAATCCATATGATGCTATTGTCGACCCCTGGTGTTCAAGCCAAGAAAACCAAGCATGTTTTATTTTAATATCTAGTACTCTTTCGGGAAGGGGTTAAATTTGACGATCGTTTAGACGTTTTTCATGATTTTAATCATAAAATACTTGCAAATATTTGAAATAACCGTCACAAGTGTCTTGCACATTTACGTATGACCGTTATTTTTTCTATAGATTTATAAATAGACTATACTAATATATATTGAAAATAATTAAGTATACATAAAATATTTTCAAATATATTTTATTAAAAATGTAAAAAATAACATTATTTTACATTTTTGAAGGGAAATATTTAAAAATGACTGTCACATAAAAATTGGCTGTCAAATTTAACCTCTGAAGTTTCGGGTCTTTATTTCACGTGAACATGGCACTATTGTATTGACCCAACATGAACATTGAATAGGTTCATTTCCCTTCAAATTCAACAACTACCATGTCGAAAACGTAACCACAATGATCATTTTCATGACCCATTAGGTTCCAATATTTGGTTCCACAACATGACGCTCGCTACAAAATAATAGAAACAAGCAGACAACTTAAAAATCCTCCATTGCATTGACAAAATGTAGATTGTAAAAGTAGAAAGCATCAGTAATATACAAACAAAAAAGATAGTTCAAATATAAATTATCCAAAAACAATACTACACGATATCAGTTGAATTCAAAATGTTAATAAATAATTAAGTATTCATTTACCATGTTTTACTTTCTAAGATATCTTCAAAGTACGTTGCCTCAATGACCTGCACACCACACCTCCTTTATCGGTCAAAAGATTGACAAAAATGGTAGGTGATTCATATGGTCCTGTTCGTAAGAAATAAGAGTTTGACATTAGTTTCCCCCAAAATTATCGCCACCCCAACACTTCTCCTCTCTCAAACCTGTTCTTCATCACTATTATTCTTTCTTCAATGTTTCACTCCCTCTCAAGTTCAACTTCTTTAGCATATCATCTTCGACATTTCTATTGCATGGTTAAAATTAAAGGATTGAAGGTAAAACCCTAATCGCTAATGTGCATGAAATCAACAACATAAGTAACCACAAATAGAGAGTTTTTGCATCTAACATATGTAAAGTTGTGGATTCATATATATGCAAGTTAACCTTTGAAGTAATCATCATCTAAAGTATGTTTCCTCAATGACCTACACACATCACCCTTTTTCTCTCTCATACGATTGAAAAAAGTGGCACATGCTTCATATGTTCCTTTTCGTAAGAAAGATGATTTCCACACAATAATTCCCCCACCATTTTTCCTACCAATTTCCTACTCATCCTTCAAACCCCTTCATAATCATCCCTCTTCCCCCTCCAATGTTTTTCTCCCCCAAATTAAACTTCTTCTAGACATCCCCTGTAGGTGTTTTCATCACACATTTTGCATGCGATTGCTAGTAGATAGGAGCACCCAACATTTTCTTCAAATTCTCTCTTGTCAATTTACAGGGTTCATTTTAAGAATACCCCTCTGAAAAATTACTTTCGAATCATTGGCGAATCTCATAAATCGACTTTTGAATCGTTGGTGAATTTTTGAAAAAATGTTTCGTGGCAAAGGCGATTTCACATAGCATTGTTCCCTCGTTTTTCGCAATTTTGGCCAGGCATGTTGGACGGACAGGTTGGAAGGGCGAGTTGGACGAGTGGGTTGGATTGGTCAATGGCTGGACATGTGAGTTGGACGAGGTGGTTAGGCGAGCGGGTTGGACGGGTGGGGGTTAGACGGGCAATGGTTGGATGGGTAGGTTGGATGGGTAAGAGTTGGACGGGCAGGGGTTAGACGGGACGAAGATGGACGGGTAATGGTTGGTTGGGTGGGTTGGACGGGTGAGGAGTTGGACGGACAAGGGTTGGACGTGGTGGGTTGGACGGGAGAGTTGGACGGGTGGGTTGGACGAATGAGGGGTTGGACGGTGTGGGTTAGGCGTTCATATCAATGAATTTAATGTTCATTAGTGATACCCCTGGGCGCTATAAATACCCTTTCAAGGTTCATTTTTTCACTTTTATATGTAAATTTTCAGTGCTCTGAGCTCTCCAATTTTACACCCAAATTTCACTTCTCCCAAATTTCAGCAATGACCAATACCACATCTATTCCGACACCCAAATTTCAATACAAAAACCTCATGTGCCCACAGATTTTAGCTCTACTAAAAGCAAAAGACGCTCCAAAGGATTGGCTCGAAAAATCAAAATTTTCTCGGGCTTGTGAACATGCCCCAATTTGACACTGATACATTAGTCCTTGATTACCTACTCCCTCTTACAATGACAATGATGGACAATTTTTCTATTCTTGTTGTGCATCCGAAACATCGTCAAATTTCTTTTTCTATTGAACCCGAGGACGTGCATCGGTTAACAAGTTTACCTTTCGAAAATAAGCCGCCTGATACTACAAAGGCTGTCCTTACAGACGAAGACAAAAAGTTTTTGGAGTCTCATTACAATGTACATGTTGATGGTAAGTTTATTATTTTCAAATGCTTTTTTTCTTAACATTACTCAACCACACAAAGGATCTAAGCGTTTCTTTTATGTAATTGCAGCTCCTCTTAATCGTTCATCATGAGGCCTTCTTCTACAAGGTATTACAAACAAATTCTTTATTGTAATTGCTTCACTTTTACAGGGCAGGATTTATTACAAGGCAGATCTGTAGACATTCTCATATTTGGCAGTTCAGTATCTATTACGGACACTAGCAGGTCAACAATTTAATTGGTGCAGTTATTTGTCCAACAAAATAAAATCAGATATCTCCCATGCCCGCAAAACTAATCAAACTGATAAATCGAGGACTGTATTCTCTTGTTGCAATTTTATTTTTGCTTTCTATAATGAAGCGTACCACGAATTGACGCAGCATAAGATTCCTACTCCAATCAATGATAAGATGATTGGTCTTAGTCTCAAAGAACAACAGATAACAATTACTTTTATTGTTTACTTGTTATAACGATTTCAATTTCAATATTTTAAATAAAATAATAATTGTATGATTTTATTTTGTAGAGAAAAATTATAGGTGCAACATCGCATAAGGAGGATATTGCTAGAGGTAAAGCCCCTCCAGAGGTCTTTGTTGATTCTGACATGGATTCAACAAAATCAACACTAGTAAGACCTCGTCAAAAGTGACGCAGGGGTGGATATGCACAACACGTTTACCATCACATTTAACTACAAGTATGAATAATGAAGTTATCTTTTTATATAAATTACAAATTTAAACAATTTCTATAGATTATGTATTCTAATATTTCTACTGATCTTTTCTACATGTATTGTATTTAGAAACTACTGAGTTTGATGATGAAGATCAAACTCATTCCGGGTGTGGAGATCAAAATGTCACGAGTGTGTCTCCATCTATGCAAGGTATATTGTATGGTAGTTTGATTTGCATGTTTTGTTTCCTTACAAAAATTAGCATTTACAAAGCCCAACCGTTATATTCTAACAATTTGTTGTTTTCTTTATGCAGGTAATATGGCTTCAGGTCATGTTCCGCTTGCAAGGAGGCCACCAATTCCTCCAATATGTCAAGTACAAACACAAAGGAGGACTTCAGGAAAGAATATTGGGATTCCTGCAGAGTCAGCAGGAACAATTCATCCTGCTACTAATCCATAGGGATCCAGAAAAACACACCACTTCATCAGTTACATCAGCACCAAGAAGAAGAAACATGAATAGTGAAAGAAATGAGGTAAACGAAGGTTCTGGACAGAACCGCCACCCAGCTAGGGCGATGGTCCTGAGACCGCCGTTCTACACAAAGCGGCGGTCCTGAAACTTTCGAACAGAAAATAAGAATGGAACGTGAATGGATGCGAATTTGAAGTGCCCAATCGTGTCTCTTCCCTTCCATGCCCTTTCACATTCTCCAGTGCACGGGAGGACATGTGAAGGCCTATAAATACATGGAAGGAGCAAGAGAATAGACATTCGAAGACGAATCCGAATTTAATGAGAGCAGTGAGAAAGATCTTCAGTGTTGGAATGGAATTGTAGGAGCAAGGTGTAGAAACAGAGCAAACAAGTAATTGGAGAGAAGGTTTACATTGTTGCTTCTTTTCATACTTATTGTAATCTGTAATTGTCTATGTCAGACCAATAAAAGTGGGAAGAAAGAGCAGCTGCCCTTCCCGACTGGTTTTTCCTCCATGGAGGTTTCTAGGATAAAAATTGTTGGTGTTGAAGTTTGAATTATTTTCCTTCTCTACAATTTCCTTTCTATAGCACTAGATAATCAGTCACGAAGCTCTAATATTTAAGCAAATATGTCATTTTCCAGAGTTGAAAGTAGAACAACATAGTTGTGTGATTCGTAGAGTTCCAAAGTAGAAGTTTACGGATCATTTTGGTATCAGAGCTGATTATATATCCAGGACTGTGGTATTTGAATCTTTCTTTTGATTTTGTATGACAGTGACAAGGTCCAAAGGTGAAGAAGTTTTACCTTGATAGCTAGATATTTCTACGAAGAAGTGGAAACAGAGAATTTGAGCTCAAATGGAGGAAGAGAACTTGGTCCGTAGATTCGAGATGCTAGAGACCATGATGGATAGATTGCATAGAAAACAAGAAGAGCTTTCAGATTTGCAAAAGACGGCTTCGGTTAAAAAAGATTCCATGGACTCAGTGGTGCGAGCACTAGCCAAAAAAATTGGTATCAGAAAGAGCCACGAAGAGGAAGGATGGGAAGAGCATGAAGAGACGCCAATTGTAAGCGAGAAGGTAAACTCTGCACATAAACCTTTTAAAGTTGAATCAAAAGTGGAATTAAAGAATTTTGACAGACGAGTAGATGAAAAATTATTGGATAAATGGCTAAAACAGTTGGAAGTCTATTTTAGTGTGCATAATGTCACTGAGGCATAAAGGGTCACCTTTGCACGTCTCAAAATGGAAGGTCATGCTCTGGTTTGGTGGGAAACCCACCTTGCCACTTGTGAGAAGAAGAAATGTCCTATTTTCAGTACTTGGAAAGGTTTTAAAGAATTGATAAGAGTTAACTTCTATCCTATTGGCCATAAGACTGACATGATGATTAAGTGGCAGTACTTTAAACAGGCCAACGGTCAAAGTGTGCAAGACTACACTATGGAATTTCAAAGACAAGCCATGTTGCTTAATATGGACTTGGAGGATGAGGACATTCTGACCAAGTATTTGGGAGGACTTCACACTCACCTTCGGAGGAAGGTAATCTCCATGAAGCCCAAGGATCTCAATGAAGCTTGTGTACAAGCATACTACATTGATGACGAGAAGAAGCAAGGAGAAATAGAGCCAAAGGGAGACCAATCAACCGAACAGTAGGACAAAGAACATGGGAAGACAAGTAGCAAAGGTAAATGGAAAGGTAAACATGCCACTACTGCTTTGCATCCTTGTAAAGATCCTAAGAATTTCTGTAAGAATTGTGATGTAAATGGACATGTACTGACGCCACATGTTGGAAGTTGCATCCACAATTGCACCCAAAGCACCGAACCAAGGATTCCAAGAAATCCATGGCCACTGTGAAGACAGAAAGAGAGGTGGAGATTGAGGATGATTCGGATGTAGACGAGAGGCTGGGATGCATGGTCACTAACATGTCCAGGGCAGCAGAAGAAGAAGAGATGAGTAAGCTATTTCAAATCAGAATCCAAATCAAGAAGACTAAGGTAAACGCTTTAGTAGATTTTGGTTCCTAATCAAATTTGATTTCTGATGCAGTTGTAAAACAACTTGGTCTGGAGACTTACGCGCATCCACATCCATACCCACTGGGATGGGTGAAGAAGGGTGTAGAAATACAAGTTACAAGGAAGTGTAAGTTTCAGTTTGGGATAAACACCTAATACATAGATGTATTAGAGGCTGATATTATTCCACTTGATGCATTTGACGTTGTCTTCGGAAGTCCTTACTTGTATATCAGGGATGTTGTTTTCACAAGGAGGGAGAACCGGTTCAGATGGGTCAAGGATGGAGTCAGTTTTAACATCCAGGCACACCAGAGCAAATCAAAGAAGGCTATATCAAGTGTCAACCAAGCAGAAAGACTTTTTCAAGAAAATCATCAGTTTTTTTTGCGTTAATTGGAAGAAAAGCAAAATGGAAGTGAGAGCATGGATATTTCTTACCAAAGGATGGAGAATTTGGATAACACTTATCAGTTTTTGCAGAATAAGCCACCAAAGGAACTGCTCATTCAAGGAGCAAAACAAACTTCCGCTATGTAGTCACCGTATCTTCTTACGAATTCACTGGACCTGACCGTGGGGCAGTAAGAATAAGAGGAGATACAAAAAACGGTGGTGACTATAGTAGCAACGCACTTGGAGAGGATTAGACCAATCCATCTCAAGAGACAAAGATAGGAAAGGACCAAACCACTACAGTATGGGACCTTCGACATACTTGAGCAGGTTGAAGAAGAAACCTGTAGGCCATAATTCATGCAGATGTACGCGATAGTAAGTTGCAAGAGCTCGCATCCACTAACGCCATCTATGCATGACAAAGAAGGAAAGACACATAAGTTACCTTCTAAAGAGGATTGTACTCGAGGCATCTCAGAGGAGGATGTAGCATTGGGAAACTAGAGATCCACAGGAGTCTTGGCAGGTTGGACGAGAGAAGACACCAAGGCAAACCCATTGGTACTCGAATGAGCACGAGAGGAATTTTATTCCTCTACCACTCCACCACTAAGCTTTTGTAGGACCAAAAGCCTCCTAAGTAGGGGAGGTATGATCCATAGGGATCCAGAAAAACACACCACTTCATCAGTTACATCAACACCAAGAAGAAGAAACATGAACAGTGAAAGAAATGAGGTAAACGGAGGTTCTGGACAAAACTGCCGCTTAGTGTAGAGTGGTGGTTTCAGAACCGCCACCCTGTAGGGTGGTGGTCTTGAAACTGCCACCCAACCAGGACGACGGTCCTGAGACCGCCGGTTTGCACAAGGCGGCGGTCTTAAAACTTTCGAACAGAAAAGAAGAATGGAACGTGAATGGACGTGAATTTGAAGCGCCCGGCCATGTCTCTTCCCTTCCATGCCCTTTCATATTCTCCAATGCACGTGAGGACATGTGAAGGCCTATAAACACATGGAAGGAGCAGGAGAATAGACATTCGAAGGTGAATTCGAATTTAATGAGAGCAGTGAGCAAGATCTTCAGCGTTGGAATGGAATTATAGGAGCAAGGTGTAGAAATAGAGCAAGAAAGTAATTGGAGAGAAGGTTTACACTGTTGCTTCTTTTCATACTTATTGTAATCTGTAATTGTCTATGTTAAACCAATAAAAGTGGGAAGAAAGAGCAATTGCCCTTCCCGACTGGTTTTTCCTCCTTAGAGGTTTCTAGGATAAAAATTGTTGGTGTTGAAGTTTGAATTATTTTCCTTCTCTACAATTTCCATTCTATAGCACTATATAATCAGTCACGAAGCTCTAATATTTAAGCAAATCTGTCATTTTCCAGAGTTGAAAGTAGAACAACATAGTTGTGTGATTCGTAGAGTTCCAAAGTAGAATTTTACGGATCAGCTACAACCGAATTTCCTGGACTGTCACTAGGTGGTGTTTTAAGTGTAACAGCCACACATTTTTCAACAACGTCGCCCTTGACAATGAGTATTTAGGCTTCAATAGTGGCGATGCAAACAAGAGTAACTATTTTGACACCCACGACATGATTCAATCTATTTCGCCTCAACAACAAAATGTGCATGGAATATAGGGCAGTGACTCTCCTCCTCCCCCAAGGGCTGCTCCACAAACACATGATGAAAAAACACATTTTATATTAGAAAATATGATATCAGATAGCACGGGGGCAACAATTCAAGAGGTTGTTATGTCTGATGTGGATTTGGTGCGGTCTTGGGAGAGGATAGCAAAAATTTTGATAAAAGAAATAAATACAAGATACCATAATCATGCTCAAAGGCATTCATTGTTCACTGCCATAGAGAGCCAACCAACATGGCAGGATGTTTTGCTAAAAAAAGCTCAATCAGGGAAAATTTCATATAGTAATGATTACAATAATGAAATTATAGACATAATGTTAAACATGTTGGAGTATCTCAATGCTGAAGCACATGCTTACTACAACAAATGGTCTAAAGACAAGACTAATGTTTTAATAGCAAATGCAGAAAAAGAGAAAGTTGTTGTGAGTGGAAATTTACTTTTACATGAAAAACTAAAAATTATCTGACATTATAACCACTGCAATATATTTTTTCATATTATCTGATAGACTAAAAATTTAATATTTCTATTTTGCAGGTAAAATATAAAAATTTAAAGAAAGAAGCAATTGTTTTTTAAGCACATTTGAAGAATGCCCCCAAAAGCCTAAATTCTTTTATACAGTTGAAGGAAAAACTCATTGTTATTAATAAAAAAAATAATACATTGAGAAGGATAATAAAGGAGCATAAGATGGATCTAGAAGTCTTACTGAAGGAAAAGACAGATGCAGATGCAACACTTTTGTCTGTAGGAGATGTAGCGAGGGAGGAGCTGAATATACTAGAAAATATCAACACTGCAGCAAGAGATATCTTTAGGCATAAGGAGTTATTCCTCCATCTCTTACGCAAGAAAAAGAAAAACCTTCACCTGCATCATAAAATTTGATAAGTTAGTAAAGTTCACCATGTGACAGGTGTGTTGTCACAATTCCGACACTGGCATAGGAATTAAAAGATAGTGGCCAACCCTTTTTTCATTTTTATTCCATGTGGCAGATGTAAGGACAACTATGATTTTGAATCATAGGCAGAAAAGAGGATGACCTCGTAATGTGTCCTTATATGATAGAACTTGTCTGGAAGCTTTGAGATGTTATTACAACCCCTTTTTGAATTGTATTGGCCGAAAATGCTTTATGAATTTGTAATTTTTTCATAAAGTAATCCGCCACATGAGAAATCAATTTCAAAAGAACTTTGGAAGTTAGAATTGTATAATGTTACTATATATTAATACAAACTATGTTTCTTTTCTATTGTTTATGTAAATGTTGCTTAAATTTACACTATTTTCTTTCTTTACGTTTCTGAATTGTTGCAGATGTAAAATAAATAAATTAACAGATATAAAAGACGAACGTGTCCTTATTTCAGTCTGAATTTGAAAACCAAACATAAAAAAACAAATGGCATAATTGAAACATATAATGACATTGTTCCAATGGCAAAGGATCAAATAATGACAAATATAATATTGCATTTATTGAAAGTTGTAATCACTGAATGAAGTACATAAGTAGTCTCAATAATGTATAGAAGAAATGCAATCTATGTGAATTCGAACAGTCCTGGAGCAACACTTTCATTTGTGTCTTGGAAATCAACTGTAGCATGATTTTTGGATGTGTCTCGATCCCCTGGGTTAGGAAGAATATTACTTACTCCTCTTCTGTCTACTAGTGAATTCCACAATGTCAGTGCTCTATCATAAGGAAAAGACTCCACTGAGTAACTCGATACATACAATCTGAGATAACTTTCTAGATTCCTATCCAATATGTTTCAAATTTTTGACTTTAAAAAGGATAGTGCATTAAAAACCCTCTCATCTTCCACAGAACCCAGAGTCATTGTTTAACAAAGCTCATACAACTTAATATACTCACTCAAATATTCACTTAGAATACGACTAGACCATATATCCTTCCAAATCTTTTTCATGGAACTGTAATCATGTGGGTTTTATAGAAGTTGAACTTGTCAATATCATTGTATTAGAAATATTCATTAACTGTGAACTATGTAGTTTTATTTCCAAAATTTATTCTATAGAAACTCCATTTATCTCTTCATTCTTACAGAAATGATCAGTTAGATCACCCATGTTTTTGAAAAATAAAGCACTAATAGATGTATAAGGTTTTCTGTCACACAGAATTACAAAACTGTGGATTCACAAATCCCATTGCTTCAAGTATTTTATCATTTTTTGACTCTTTCCTAGATCTCTTTAGCTAACGATTTAGACATCTTTCTCAACTTATTCCAAGTTTCGATTAATACTGCATCATATAAATGTTGTGTCAATTTTACGTCTTCTATTTCTGAGTTAGCCATATCAATTATTTTTTGGTACATATGAAGTTGAATCTCTCTTCCATGTGATGTTATACACAGATGATCATTTATATTGTACTTTAAGAAGCCACCTAGAAATTTTCAAATATGTCAATGCATTCCATAGTTTTCATAAGCAGCACCCTGAAAACTGCCATCAGAACTCTATAAACTTTCTAGATTCCAACAAGCACATATTCTAAGTCTTATAAAGGTCTGTAATGTAGAAATACTGATCTTAAGCATGCTTCATTAAAAGATCAAGCTCCCTCAACATGGGAAAAATACTGCAAAGTGTGAGTAAAGTTTCTATGTCAGTTAGATGACATAATAGATCTTTAGCTTTATCCACATCCGTGTGGTATTTAAATATAATTCATTTCATTGAAGGATATTCATCATATATTCTAAAGACAAGTTCGTACATAGATATCCATCTGGTATTTACATATTTGAGAAGTTTTTTTTTCCCTTTGTTAGTCCAATAGCAAAAAAATTTGAAATTCTAAAAATCTCTTAGGACTGCAGGAATAATAGGCATGGATATCATGTATCAATTCCTCCACTTTAGCTACATTTTCAAATGTGCTCACAATTTTGTAGGCGAGATTCATTCTGTGGGCCATGCAGTGGAAAACAACCATATGCGGAGCAATATTTGTCTGAATTCTAACACAAAGACCATTTCTGGCTCCCTGAATTATGGCTACACCATCGGTTTTGACACAAACTAATTTTGTTGCAATGGAAAATTAATCCATTCTGGTGATATCCTTCAGATTTGATACCATCAATTTATAAATATTTTTAGAATTGTAATTCTTTGTCATTTTATGAATTTCCAAGAGGTGTGGAGTCCTTATTTCATAAACAAATGTGTAAACATGAATACATATCCATGAAGTATTATCTAGTTTAGTAACCTCATCTAAAGAAAGGGAAATATACTTTACCTTTTGAACACAAAAGTTTTAGATCCTCCTTCTCTACCAGAGATAGACATTTTGCAATCTCCCAGCAGCTGGTATTTGACCAATAAGATTGAGGAACATTCCTTAAACCAATAACTTGATACAACATTTTATTTTCTCTGAAATCTAACATCGGTCTTCCCCTTTTCATTATATGAAATATGGTTGTAAATTGAATACCGTTTGCTTGTATTTTTTCCTCCATAACTTTTCTCAATTTTGCTACTATGGTCCCACCTTTTACATTTACATATTTGATATGTTTTTGTTCCTTTTCATACTCTTTTACGTATTTGACATGTAGACAATCTTTTGCAATCTTTCCATTTATGTGTTTTGACTATGCTTCCATCCTTAAGATTTTGGGAAATGTATATTTTCGCCACAGATGTTTTTCAATTGTGTCTAGTTTGAGCTGCATTGTGTGATCCTTCCCCTATTTCTAACCACATATTTTTCATCAACATTGTGTTGGAACATCATTACAATTTTTCAGTGTACACAGGTTCAATAAAAGGATATTTTACAGCCCATTTGAACTAGAATTTCCTTCCAATTTTCCAGTTTTCCATCTTTCTTCAAACATATTTTATTTTTTTTCCTTGGGATTCAAATTCTACATTTGGGTTGTCAGCAGAAATATTTTGAATCTCATGTCTCCTTTTTATGGAAATAGACCTTGGATTAGAAGATTCCTATGGTTGGTGTATCTTGAGAGTTTGATGAATTTTCTTATACTTCTATTTCATCAAGGGACTAAATGTTTGCCTCAACATATATAATGGATCGTCAATATCTATAAATTGATTAATCTATGAAGGAATTTGTGAAACGTCTGCAAATAATTTTATAAAATTGTTACTTATATATAGTATTAATTTTGTATATAGTTAAATTTTTACAAAGTAAAAATGTCAAAGAGTTCCAAGAACAGTATCATAAACATAATTATTAAATTATTTAAGATAAAATAATTAGTAAATAACACTTTCCACATACTGAATATTTTCAGCTGTAGCAGAAACTGACTTCATTTTTTGTGATTTTCCAAAATATCCAAGCAAAGTATTGGCACCCTTTTTTGAACTTACTAAATTTGTAATCTTCTTGCCCTGATTTCTAGGATCCATAACTCCTTACTACTTAGGCCCTTAGGGTTTGCTCTTATGCTCCAAGGCTTTGAGAATGGACGGTAAAGGGTTAGACGACTAAGGGTTGGAAAAACTATAGATTGGATATTTTAGGGGTTGGACGGCAAGGGGTTGGACGACTTAGGATTTGACGACTTAGGGGTTAGATGGCTTACGGGTTGGATGGCTATGGATTTGGATGGCTCAGGGGTTGGACAGGATAGGGGTTGGACGGCTAGGGGTTGGACGAGTTCAAGTTGGATAGATTAGAGTCGGACGATTAAGATTGCTACAGTTAGTCGGGTCAAGAGTTGGATGGCTCAGAGTTTAGATGCCTTACTGGTTAGACAACTCAAATTTCAGACTTTAGTGTTGGTGAATGAGGATTTTCTTATGTTTACTTCGGCAAATATGTGCATGATATGATTTGAAATGGTGGCAAATTACATTCATAAGCTCTTATATATGTGTAAAATCTAGGCGAAAGGAATAGTAGAAGGGACATGTCGGCCAATTTTTTTGGTGAATAAGTCGACTTTGAACAACATAATATTCGCCATTTCGAATTTCCATAATCCTCGATTTTTGCGAGTTTACGAAATTTTGCCACTAAAATTCTCCGTCAATTTTACTTTTACTTCAAAAATATTTTTGTATGCGATTGGGGTTAAAAAAACAAGTGTCACAATGTGTGACTAGTCTCTGCCTCAGTGTTAAATTGTTGAATTGTTTTAAAAGGTATTAGTATCTTTTTAAACAAATAAGTAGTATCAAATAGTTTCAAAAGTGAGACACGAGACCATAAAAAATGGGTTAACATTTGGGCCTATTTTGTATTTTGAGTTGATAATTTAAATCCACAAAAAAAATTATATTGCTCTTCAATAAAAAAATTGCTTGAGAAATGTTCCATGAAAATTAGATTTGTCTTGGAGCATTTTGATGTGATCTTTATAATAAATGTCATGTTTTGGAGAGAGCTTAGAGTTGACATGACACTTCATTTAATGAGCATGAGAAAAGTCTATCAACCAATCACATACATAGAAATTAGTTTTGTAAATGAATAAAAAATTATATATTGTTTGAAATTATTGCTTAGACAATTGAAACAAAAATACTTAGGCCGCAGTCCCATGCATGGAGCAAGGCAATAAATTTTTGCTTAGAATTTTTAAGAAAAATTAGTAGAGCCAAGATGTGCAAGGATTGATTTGAGGAAAATAGATTATAAGGTAAGTTTCTTTTTTTACAAGGAAATAGTCTTGAATAGGTGCGAAAAAAAATAGAAACGTAGGAAAATAAATTACAGCACCCCACCCAGGGGTTAAATTTGACGGCCACCTATCCCTGTCAAACAATTTTCGGGGTGACGGTAATTTTTTTCAATACTGCCCTTCAAAAACACAAAATAATGTTATTTTTTACTAATTATTCTATATTTATTATATCTTTTCTGATATATATTTACATATATTTTTATAATTTATATACAAAACCTATATAAAAATTGACAGTCAGGTTTTAAATGTGCAAATCGCGTATGACGGTTAGATAAAATATTTACAAGTATTTTACGTCTAAAATCATGACAAACGTCTAAACGGCCATCAAATTTAACCCCGGCCCCCACGCATTGCAGCCGCTCAAACTGACCCTCTATGCAACCATTGCTCCACCCGTTCAAGGGAAGATTCTATTTTATGCTGTCCCTAAAAACAATTATAAGGGACCCCCTGCAATTTGCATTGGACTTTTGCCTAGGACTGCTGCCTTAAATATGATTGATTGAAAAAAAGATTTGAGTATAGGAAAGTGAATCCTATGGTGAGCCTGCTAATAATTGCTTCGGTTCCTTCTGCTTCATGAATATTCTTGTATGCTGTTAGGTTAAAAATGATTTCCATTGTCGGATGCACAACGGTAACCCACAGAACACAAACCAGGAAGGGCTGAAGTTTATCTCGAAGCGCGTGGGGTTGTGCTGTAACAGGGTACATGTGCAGCAGCAGAGGTAGGCAGGTTACGTCGCAGATTATGCTGCATTCCATGGTTCACATTGCAAGTTCCAAATTCCCTCTCCCATAAGAGCAGGTGCGATCCACTCCATTTCTACAGCACTTCATCCATGGCCAGGGCGTTTTTGTTACTGCTACTGCTTCTGCCTCTGCATCTGCACTGTGTCGTGTGTTACGAGTATGAGAATGCAAGAATGAGCGTGAATGAAGTGTTGGAGAAACACGGATTCCCATCTGGTCTCCTTCCAGACACAGTTTCAGCATACTCTATGGAGAACGGCAGCGGTCGTGTGGTGGTGCATTTGAAGAAGATATGTGACGTTTGGGTAGAAGAATACAGTTACAAAAATCCGGTACAAGCGCACCATTACGGGAATCCTGTCATACGGATCTCTTTCCAGTCTCAATGGCATCACCATCGGTAAGAAATTGCTGCCACGGGTGTCGATAACAGGCGTTAGGGTTACAGATAATGGAGATTTGGAGATCCAGGTAGGCCCTGTTACCAACTCCTTTCCACGCAAGGACTTTCAACACAAGCCTGTTTGCCAACCGCCACCATTTTTGGAGTCAATATTGTAAATGTTTGGACGATTTCATTATAAAATCCCCAATATTCTATTTTTTAATGTAATATGTTGGTTTTTATTTTTATGGATGTATAATCTCTGGAACCTTTAGTTCATAGGTGTCAGGGGTTTGAAATAAAATGGTTTGAGACCAAAGGTTTATGGGACTGCTGAAAATCTCAAAAGTTTATTTCTAGTAGTATTTTTTTTAGAAGGTTGTTGCTCCTCTTAATAATTTTAGTTAATATCTTCTTAAATCTTTTATTTTGTTTTCTTCTAATAATTCTATTATGAATCAATTCCTAGAATTTCCTCATTTTACTTAGAATTGGTATAATTAAGTAGGATTTATCATCAATTAGACTACAATTTTATTTTAGATACAAGAGTTTATAAAATAAATAAGTATAACGATTGAATTGTATATTTAACATTTTTGTTATATTGTATGTTAATTCATGCGCAATCAATAGGAATATAATATTTTAAGAATAGCAAATGTTTTACAACTGTAATTGTGATATGCATGTGCTTTACAACTGCAATTGCAATTGCAATTGCAATTGCAATATGCATACCTCAT
Organism: Taxus chinensis; assembly: GCA_019776745.2. Taxonomy (NCBI): domain Eukaryota; kingdom Viridiplantae; phylum Streptophyta; class Pinopsida; order Cupressales; family Taxaceae; genus Taxus; species Taxus chinensis. The sequence continues at coordinate 683,950,621 of CM034147.1, read as the reverse complement.
TTTTAAGGACTAATGAATGCATCCCAAAGGTGTAGTGGGGACAGAGAGGTGAACAATAAGAAAATTTGAACTGAAATTAAATAAGTGGAAAACAATATTTCTAGTTTTGTTTTGTGGACACAAAATATAAGTACTAGTGTAAATTAACAAGGCCATGAGATGGCAAATTTGACAAAAATGCTGTATATAAAAGGAAGAAGAAACATAAAATAGTAGTTTTTGTTTGGAAGAAAGTTTTCTATTTTTCAGTTCTTTTTGAGTATTAAGCAAGTTTTTAGTATGAAAAGATTCAATTGTTGTAATAGAGACTGGAATACAAGGGATGATAGAACATAGATAATTTTTGAAGCATTTTGTTTCTAACACCGTAATGAGTATAATTGTATGCATAGGCTAGTCAGAATCATAATCATAGTTTAATAAATGCAACAAATAATGTTATATCTTGTGACTTCCACAGATTTATTTTGCCCCCAGGAAAGTCACATGAATTTTGGCCCAATAATAGAAATATATTATTTTAAAAATTTAAATAATATGCTTCAATTCAATGATATTAAAAACCCTTCAAAAATAATAGTCAATTGCCATTCTATCGCATCAATATTTATCAACTTTTTCCCTCAGATTGAGTCCATTGTAACAGCAACATAGGGCAGCCAAACCGCATAAAAGAGTGATAGATTAGTCAGTTTTCCAAATACTTCTTAGGAATCTAAACTTCTCATCAATGCTGCATAGATATTCCAGCTTCAAATCACATGCATATGCAGCAAAGTTGATGAAGGAGAGATTGTGCAAAATTTAACTCAAATGCACATTGAGCTCTTGGAGATGAAGACAAACAAATGTCAGGGTTATTGTGTAAAAAACCCACATATAATAAATTGAAACCTACCATTCTTCCATAAATTATGGGTTGTTCCTTTGTTGTTGTTGACCATACTAAGGAGCAAGTTGCCCGTAGCCCTATGAAGAATATGCTTGAGCAGGATAAACCTGAGGGTGACTTTGTGGATATCATGGAGGCGGGTAACCTTGTGGATGGAAAGCATCTTTTGGATAGCCATCTAGAGGAGGATAACTCTATAGGCGCTGCTGATAAAAACAACAGAAAGCAGTTTGAAACATCATGAGATCCTTGCAAACCATTCGTGCAAGATTATATGTTCTAATTTAAACATTGACACTATCAATGAAGGGAACGCAAATGGAACTCTCAGTGGCACAAGGATACACACCAGGAATAGTCTTATTTGCTATATTATATCTGAACATGACAGAAAAAAAAAATTAGCATCTAGAGCAGAGGCGTCAACTGTTTGACAAAATGACTTGCAGAAATTAAAAAAAGGCTGCTGGCGCGCCTCAAAACCCAACGCCAATTCTTGCCACAGAAGCTTCTACATGATTGCAATATTGCCAAACAAGACATACAAAACCATATTCTTGAATGCGGAGACCGATCTATTTTTGAATTCTTCATTCAAGGAATATCTAAAATTTCGATATTATGTAAACCATTAACGTCAAAAAACCAGAATTAAAAAGGAGAAAAGTACGTAAAGAAATTTGGAACCAACATCTAGACACAAAAATGGCAAAGCCACCAAAAAAACATAGCAGTTGATAGACAAAGCATCCAAATCGAGCAAGAGAGGGGAAGGGACAAGAGATAAACCTCAAGACAAACACAGGTTCCCCATTTCATCAAATTTCAGCTCCCACAAACTCTGGAACTAAGTTTGGCGCAAAAAACCAAATAACCATATAAATTGCGCACCTTCTCAAGCATTTCAGAATCTCAAAATTATTGTGAACTAGAGGGCCTGTGAAGTTTTAACCCATATTCGGAGGCAGATGCAACGAAGTTTGCGGAGGATAGAGTGCGCAGTTTCAAGAAGATCTCTTGGCAGGTCGCAGAGGACGTAGGTGCAATGGGGACTTCAGGGACCCCTAAGCCGTGATGTGGCTTCTGGATAAAGCCCAATATCAAAGAGCTTATTAAGAGGCGGAGAAGATGCTATAAGAAGATGTTCGAGGCGAGAAGTGCCTCACAACTTCATCAGGAAGCTTTGCGAGCTAGGAGGGAGGCAAGAGAGGCGTGTAAGGACAATTGGGTGGCTTTCCAGGAGAACCTAGAGAAAGGAAAGAATCCTATGGTGGAGAACAGGTAGAAAGAGTAATGGAATTTGTTGAAAGCTCTTATGGGCATAGGGGACAATGGGAAATGTAATGCCCAACTGATGAGGAATAATGATGGTGATCACATCACAAACCCCTTGGAGGTCTTGGAGAGGTGGAAAGCGCATTACACTAGACTTCTCTGTGATCCCTCGGCTAAAGATAGGTGTCATTGGGACGACATTCCATTAGAGGAACACCCCTCTTTGACATCCATCAATGGCCCCATTAAGTCGAAAGAATTCAGAGCAGTCGTGAAAACTTTGGAGTACCATAAGGCAGCGAGTGAGGATGGGTTGCCCCCTAAGTGGTTCAAAGTTGTGCTTGGGCAGAAGAAGTGCGGTCGGCACGGGGAAATGGCGGAAGTACAAGGCATTTCAGAGTCCCCTGGCATTGGCTTGCCTAAAGGTTATGAATTGCATTTGGGAGTATGGGGTGATTACCAAAGATTTTAACGCGGCAATCTTGGTTTCCATTCCTAAGAAGGGAGACTTGATGCTTCATGACAATTATAGGGGTATTTCCCCTTATAAATGTGATGCTTAAAATCCTCACAACTGTGATCATCAAGAGAATTGAGAAGGAAGTTCTTCTCTAAAAGCCAAGTCGGGTTCAGAAAAGACGAGGAGTGTGTCGGGTAGGTTGCAACGCTTCATGAGATTGCTATGAGGCGTATGGCAAAGCCCAAGAAACCTACGTATGTGGCATTCATTGACTTCAAGACGGCATGCGATATGGTACTACACGAAGCATTATTTAGGAAGCTTCGTGTGGCAGAAGTGGGGGTGAAGGCCCTCCACTTCTTTCAAGAATTATACAGTGGCTCCTCAATTTGGGTCAAGTATGAAGGTATGTTGACAGCTCCCATTCCAGTTTAAAAAGGTGTAAGACAAGGATGCCCAGCCTCACCCACTCTCTTTAACATCTTCATAAACAATATGATGAAGGGTCTTGAAGGGATGGGGGTGGTTGTTCCTGGCCTTGTTGAAGTGATTGTTGGGTTGATGTTTGTGGATGATCTTTGTGGCGATGGTAGAGTCTGTGGAGGACATCAAAGAGATGTTGTAAAGGATTCGAGTTTGGAGCGACAAGTGGGGCATGGAGTGCAGTATCGACAAGTGCAAGGTTTATGAAAATATATGGGGATCAACAACTCAAATAGCATGAGTTCCAGATTGGGAATCAATAGATTGGAGTGTGTGATACCTACAAGTACCTGGGAATAGAAACTGATCCGTGGTTGTCTATTGAAAAGATCATCAAGGAAAGAGCAACGTCGGGGAGTAGAATTCTTCACAGAGTTTGATGTAACTTCCTAGCCTCTCGAAGAGTCTCCACATGGTCTAAAGTCCTTACCATTAAGGCTTTGGTCTTTCCACTGCTCATTTTTGGTGTAGAGGTGATAGGGATGTTTGATGTGGCCAAGAAGAATGCCCTGTAGAGGGTGGTTGTGGAAGGGATGAAGTGGATGTTTGGGGAGTCTTCGACCTTCAACCTTGTTGCGCAAGTAGTCATGCACTATGAGTTTAACATTTGTTATGTTCCTGTTTTCAATGCGGATTAGAGAGCCTGGGCTGTGGAGAAGTACGGTGGTCTCAAAACTGTTATTGCGGATCTCGTGAATCATAATCCGTCGTGCAGGGTGGGGGAAATCTGGACTTGGATTCATAGGATAACTAAGTGGCTCAAGAAGAATGTGCCAAGTGCTAGCAATAGTCTTCTAGTGTGCGAGAAAGCTTGGGTGGCTTGGGAGAATAAATTCAGGCTTAAGGGTTCCCTAAGATTTTACAAGGAGGTCAAGTTTAGAGAGACTCAAAGCTTAGTCAAGTGAGCGCAAAGGTTCTAAAATGTGTTGGCTGAAGTTGTTTGATGACTCCTCGATGCCAAGGTGGGTGGGTTTGTTCTTAGTAGTCATGTTGATAGGTTTGGGACGTTGGATCCTGCCTTCGGGAGTGTGTGCCCGTTATGTGAGGATGTTGGAGGGGATTCTCTCTTACACCTTTTCGCTAAGTGTCAACACATTAGGCTGCGAGAGGCAAGATCGTAGGCTAGTTTTCAAAGTGTACCGCAAGAGTTGTGTTGCCTTGCCCCTGTGGATGTCGGTGAGAAAGATTTTCTCTCGATACCACTTGGTGGGGAGGGTGTTAGACATTGTCTATCGTATTGGTTAGGCGGTCGCTCGCATTAGAAGGGAACTATAGGCTTTGCACTTGTGGTGAACTTCCTGGTTGTGGCACTACTCTTCCATTAGAAAGCTGTGCAGGGTTTGGACGATGGGGGGGGAGGGGGGACGCGTCGCTGTCAGCCCCTTTGGGGCATCAAGGATACCTAACCGCTAACGAGCCTATGCATAGTCATGTAGGGCAAAGCCTTCTTGTCAGGTGTATTGTTGGAAGAGTTTCTGGCCCCTGTTCTCTAGAACATGGGAACCTACCGTGAGGCCTCCATACGGCTGAGTGGAGGACATCGACTTTCACCAAGAGTATTCCTTGGAGACTCTAACATTAATTGGCGGGGTCAGTATCGCTAGATGTGGTCACTAGATGGTTTATGTTGCTCGGTATTTTTCGTGGGGAGGAGCTTCAGAGGCCAAGTCCTAGTAGTGGTTGCTCTATCAGGCCTGAACTTGGAGTCGAGGGGTTATTCCTGAAGACTGTGCTTGCCCCTAGCCGCCCTGAACAAGGGACTCTTCCGTTTAGAAAAACTGGGAAAAAAATCTGAAAAACCCCGGCGTATAAAATTTTATTTTGAAGGGATAAAATGTCTACTTTAAAGGCCCAAAAATGTGTATACATGCTTCTCGGAGAGAAAACATTATCTGGAAGCGAACAATAGCAGCTCAAACTGTAATAGAAACATTCATAATCTCAGCCAGTAGAGTGCATGGGAAAATCTTACCTAGTACAGTCAAGCCCTTAAGCCCTTTTTGAAGATTACCCAGATTGACGTTGCCAAATCTCTCCTTCCATATCACACAACCCCTGACTTTTGTTTCGTCACAGGTAGGCGGTGAATGAACCAACAAGTCTACAAGTAGACAGCATGAATATTTGTACACCAAACTCTTATAATGAGTGACGATCACCACTCTCTCATTATCGAATTAAAGAAAGTGCAGATTAGAAGATTTTATGACATTTTATTTTAAGCGAAGGTGCTCCTCTCAGTAAACCTTACTTTATTCATTTTAATATTCAATAAGGTATACATATGTAATTTAGAATTTTAGCTACGCATTCAACAACAATTTTATTCTATCATGGCAGTCCATGATTACGAGACACTGAAACTTGTCTTCAAGAGGTGGAAACCATAAATTCTCCATGGTATTAAGGGAAATATAAATATTGAGCTAACGTTTTCAGTGCAATTTTTGCTATCTTATTCTCCTTTTTTTATTTGGCAAAATCAAGGCTTTGGGCATCGAGTCTACAATTAAGTGGCTTCCTGCACATTCTCACTAAGTTTCCATGTCTTAAACCATTCCTTTTGCATGGCAGTGATTAGGATCACTGATTCTCCCAAAACCAATAAATCATTTCAATCCATAATTCCAGCAATTTCGAAACTCTTAAATCAAAGCCAAGTGATCTACATAATTATTGTTGTTTTTTACGAATATAGATTGCATGGTAAATGGATACATGTGGAATTTTCAAGCCAGCATCTGGACACAAATATGACAGAATTATAAAAAGAGGGAGATTAAAGGACTGTTACATTTAATCTTAAAAGAAGCACCCCTTCTCACAGTAAAATCCGGAAAGGTCGTTGGTGAGGAAGTTTGAGATAAGACAAAGATGTTGAACGTGGCATCTAGAGCCAGCATTAAAATGTGGCTAATTTTTTTTTTAGAGTTCTCAGAGTTTAAATGTATGTCAGTTTCATTCGTCTATATTTGGGAAGAATAAAGGGAGGAGCCAAGTAACCAATGGAAACCAAGATAAATATGATTTATTATCAAATATAATTTCTTTAATAAAAACTATAGTGTATAATATTAAATTTTCCATATGGCAAAAAGTAGTTGGAAAGAAAAAAAAATTAATTAGAAAAGCAAAGACAACCTCCAGGGGAATAAAAAGTAGTTCTATATGTCATCAACTAAATATTTTTAAAAACAAAGAACTCTACCTGTCATCAAGTAAATATTATTAATAACAAGTGTTGTCATGGAACTCTACAAGAAATACTAGTTCACCACAAATTAAGTTAGGATGTTAACGAATTGAAAATACTAATCATTCATACAATCAATGCAATTTAATTAGGTTGTTTTTATTGGATCTAAGATTCTTTTATCCATTTTACATAATGAATTTAGTGGGATAATATAGCCATTGCCATAATATACAATAATTGCATCATTTACAACCAACAAGAGTTTCAGCTATTATGATATAGAAATAAGATACAATATTGTCATAGTTAGCAGCATTCAACATAATAACCCAAAAAAACTACATTTTTCAATACAAAGCAAAATGTGTGATTACCCCTCCAAACCAACAAAAAAATCTGCATCACAATCCATGTTTAAAAAACTCCAGCACACCAATATTTATTCCCACGAACCTAAAATCTGGCAATGATTTTGGTAATAGGCAGTAATAGATCAACTTAGACATCAAAACACATGAACTTGTCCCAAAAATAAAGAATAAAACAACATGTTTGCAGATTGATGGCGGATTATATACCCCAATCAAAGATGCTTGCTCTTAGTAAAACATAAAAATGTTTTAGAACTACAAATGACTCGCAACATTTTCTTATGTCAATCCTTGAACATTTATAAGCTTCAATATTCTACTTGGCACAACTTATGTGGCCAGACAGATTATATGATAATCAAAACTAGACTACCAGTAAAAAAACACCATTGTATGGAAAAAAATCATGCATAAAGCATAAGATTCTACTTTAAATGTTTTATACATTTTCATTTGTTGGAGTATGTTAAATCCATCCCCATTCTCGCACACACACATTTGGTGCTCTAAGCTCGCTTAGGTTGCAACCTAACCAATCTCAATCACTAGACCATAACATGACTCAAAATTTTGGAGCATGTCAACTCCACACTCACACATGCACACAAGCATAGCATAGAGCTCTAATCATATGTAGTTTGAATCTCATTTCAACTATTAGACCACAAATTAGCTATGTGCCACATCAACCACTAGACTGCAGACTAGTTATGTACCATATCAACCATAAGGGAAAATATGGATGGATTAAAAAGGTTTTTCTCATAAATGAAGTAGCACCTTTTCATAGAAATAAGTTTTGTCAAAGCATGTTCAAAATCTATTCAATAAGGCCTTTTGAACATCTAGTTCTATGAAATAAAATAATAATGTTTGTTGATTATAAGCGATTCCATCTCTAGCCCTAAAAGTTCCAACAACTTGAACCCATCCATGTGAAGGATATAAACATTGCTTATCACAAGGTAAAATTTATCCTTATTTTCCTTATGTAGATTCAAGGTTGTAATTCCTTGCCCACAATTTGTAATTTTGCAAAGCCCGAGAAAAAGCACAAATTTTAGCCTTAGATAACATGAATAGAATGTTTAACGATGAGCAACAAAGAAAGAAATTGGAACAAACCAACCATTATACCAAATGATCTTTCAATTGGAGTAAGCAAATGGGATTGTCATCAACCAAAACTCTCATGCCCACTAGAAAACTATTATTCAACTCCTCATTTACAATTCTTTCACTATTGCCATTGTTGATGTTGATCTAACTCGATATGTTATAGTGAAGAGACAATTTCATTGTCACAACTGTTGTCTAAAATAACTCACAGTTATTTTGACAACTTGTTGTTCCATTCTGGATTTGACATCAAGTTTTTAGGTGGCGCACGCCTCTGGTTGTATTCTTTGGCGCATTTGCTTGACTACAGTTCTTCACGCGCGCTCTTGCGCGCTTTTCCTGCTTCTTCCTTCTCCTTCCCCTTCCCTTCATTTCCTTCTGTGCACCCCTACATGCCCGTCGTTCCTCTCTTTTCTATAGAGCTTGAACCAGATTTAATAAGAAAAATACACCGGAAATAGAATAATGGAGTTTTGATATTGAAAACTTCCGGGATAGATTACACTGGAGGGATTACATACATATATAGGTAAATGACATCCTTAAAGTAAGGAGTCAACTTCTATCCCTCATATCTCTCTCATGATCACTCAGCATCCCACAAATCTCTCCCAACTTATCTCATCCCTATAAGATCTCTCACACTCCTATCAACGTGAGTTGTTCTCACAACTTCACAATTATTCTAAACTATATTATTAATAATGTTACACAATATATTCGTAACATTCACTCCCCTATTGTTTACATTATTAATCCCTATTACAAACTCCCCTAATGTGAACAAGGTAGAGAAAAACATTCACACGTCTTCTACAGCTTGCCTGCCTCTGCATGCTCATGATCTTGGTACGCTGAACCTCTGTTCACCAAATACGAACCCTTGTTCGACAAAAACAAACCTCTGTCCTAGGTAAGAGCCCCTGCTCATGAACCTCTGTTCATCCTCTTCAAGAAAAACACGATGCTGCTTTTTCTTGTGCTTTTATCTTTCTACTATAACATATTTACATCAGGAGGTTATAAAAGGAAATACAATTCTGAACAGGAATGTGACATTTGTTCTTATTACAAATAATGAAACACACAACTGAAATACTTGGCCACCAAATCAATACCGCGGCCTCGTCGATGGTGCCTGACAAGAGGTTGCTGATTGCCCTCCTGCCTCCGTTGCCTCCAGCCTCCATCTGAATGCCCCTGCTAACTCAGCAGAAAGTATAGTCGAGGAGGATAAGCGTTCCCTGTCACGATACAGGGCGGGGTCAAGGGGCAGAGCCCCCGAAGCCAAGAACAGTTTTCATTTGCATTTTTCCTTAAAAATAGAGTGTCGGATTACACCGAAAATGCACTCATTTGTCCTTTTTTTTTTTAACAACTTTTCCACTCAATTTTGATGACAATAGAATGACAACAAACAGATACCCTAAAATCACCTATTTTGACATTTTTAATGACTCTCAAAGACACTCAAAATAACTCAAGACTTCAAAAATATCAAACCTATTGTATATCGACTAAATAAGTTAAAACTCGCATCGACCTTATAAAGACTTAAACGAGACAAATGAGGAACGAAAATAAAATAATAACTCGAAAATTACTTTTTTTTTTTTAAAATACCAAATAGACAAAGGTAATGACATTAGACTTATCACTTTATTTTAGACTCTCACGAAAAAGAAAGACTATTTATAACTACGGACCACCACAAACTTACGATACCAATATTAAAACAAGACACTTTGAAGAATTTAATTTGTGACTCATTGACAATGAATAAAACAATACTAATTACCTTATGAAATGAAATAGATCATTATCAACTAACCATGAAAAATTAAAAAAACTTAAATACCTGACTGGACTTGATAAGAAAGATTACGAGGTGGGTGGACTTATGCAAACTGTACTAAGCATGAGAAAGGCAAGTCGACTGGGTTTTAACAGTAATTAATACTTCAAGGTGAAGTGGTCGTGAAATGCAGATGGACATTGAATGTATGAGAAGGTCATAAATCTACATGGCATTAGATCTATTTGACAAGGAGACAGTAAAAACACATTCTTTTATGAACCTGACGTGGCACAATGCTAGTGGGTCGAGGAGGATAGCTCGCAGATCGTAAGATGCTTGCTGTCAGCTCACTGGAAGGAGATATCTCTGACGGATTTTTCCTTTGACATGGATGTGCAGGTATCTACATGATGTAATTTGCTTGTGGATCGGTAAAGACAGTGTAACCACAGGTAGATCTTGGCTCAATGTGGAGACGTTTGGTGAAGGCTGAGATGTGGCAAACATCAATCGATACACATGTAACAATATGAACCTGAAACTTCAGATCCGTGAAGCCATGATCTATATCGCCTAGACCAGAAAAAAATGTGGGAAACGTATAATATACTGTGCAAGATAGATATACACTCCAATCGGATTTATGACGTAGACACTTCAATATTGTATCTTCCTCATGATCTGAGAGAGGGTGAATCCAGATGCCATATGATTCTAAACCTTTGAAGCACAGATCTGCAGCAAGACGGGAATGCAATTAGAAATGGTAAGAATTGAGTCATAGCTTGTGGTGCCTTTGCCAATCAACACAATAAGACCAATCTAGAAGAGCATGCAGAATACGAACTGGGCAGGGTCGCAGATCCCTAATGCTGGAAGAGCTCGCCAGGTTAACACATAGAACCCATCAATTTCAACAACCTCATAAATTCATCTCTTGACAAAAATATGCATCCATGCCATCTCACCAGAACCGTGTTGATCCAAGACGTAAACCATTAATCAACCATTATGCTGAGGAACATCGCTACTCTGATACCAAATATAGAGCTTGAACCAGATTTAATAAGAAAAATACACCGGAAATAGAATAATGGAGTTTTGATATTGAAAACTTCCGGGATAGATTACACTGGAGGGATTACATACATATATAGGTAAATGAGATCCTTAAAGTAAGGAGTCAACTTCTATCCCTCATATCTCTCTCATGATCACTCAGCATCCCACAAATCTCTCCCAACTTATCTCATCCCTGTAAGATCTCTCACACTCCTATCAACGTGAGTTGTTCTCATAACTTCACAATTATCCTAAACTATATTATTAATAATGTTACACAATATATTCGTAACATTTTATTCTATCTCCCTTTGCGCACATTCCTCCATGCATTCACCTTCTTCTAGGTTTCCCTGCCCTCCTTGCGTGCACTCACAGACTTATCTTGCATCTCACTAAGTCTCAGGCATGCCTTGCACGCATTCCTTTCCTTCCTAAACCCCGCACATATCTTCGCGCACACTCGTTCTCCTTTCACTTTTTCACTGGTGCATTTTCCTTGCACAATTTCTTTCGCGCATCCTTGTCTCATGCACTTCCCTTCATCCTCGCATGCTTGTATACCTTTGTAGATATGCACCTTTTCTTCCCATCTCCAGGCACTCTCTCGTGCGTGCTCATAGACTTCTGCATTCCTTCCTCTTGCGCCTCCTACTCCAGCACATGCAACCCCCTACGCTAGTCACCGTGTGCCACATGTCACTCATAGGAACTTGTTGGATGAACTGCACAACACACAACCTATCAGAATATGCCAGTTGTGCGTCAAGTCCTTATGGTGAATGAATGCATGACATGTGGCAGAAGAGACAAAACAAACATATATTCAGCAAAATTCTTTTGCCGATTAGATCGTGCCACGTGTCTTGCGTGTTTATCTTGCACTACAGATCTTTAACTCAACATAACTTCTGCTACAAAGCTCGAAATCTAGCATGTTTGGTCTTGTTGGAAAGTTGTTGACGTGGGCTACACATTGGACTCTTCAAAATGAGATTTTGGGCGGGATTTGGTAGGTGAAAATAGGGAAATGCGACTTAGGCCATTAATGCACACATCTAGTCGACCCAACCACCCAGATCTTATCAGATTTGGTCCCCTTCTTTCTTCTACAAGTTAAACTAACATGTGGAGGCGGATTTGATAGTGTTGCAAGCGGATTTCTAGGCATTTAATGCTTGTTGTTGGTGGTTGGATTTGAAAATCCGAGTTTCCCTCTCCTTCCCCCCCTTTCTTCTATATATTGTTGAATAATGCTCATTTGTAAAGGTTGGACCCTCTTGGATTCCAAGAGCATTATTTAGAGTAGTGTTCCCTTGCATTTTGAGTTGCAGACCTCAAATTTGGTCCTCTGCATGTGGATACGTGTCTCTTTCAACATTCTAATCAACTGTGTATTATTTGGAAGCAATACAAGTCTTGTTTTGTGGCTATTCTCTGCCCTATCCCGTATTTTTTTGCATTGTCTTGGTTTGTTGTGCATTCTTCATGTCCCTTCTAGGTTTCTTTTCTGTTATGCTCCATGAAAACGAGTGTCTAAGTGTTGTTTCAGATTGTGGCACATTTGTCTGCCCTCCCCATGTGCATTTTCCCTTATTTTCACTCATTTGAGAGTGTTCATCCAACTCTTTCTGGTGCTATCACCTCCCCTTAGCTTAGGTTTTCATTTAATGCATCTCCTTCTCACCATGGTCCCTTGGAATCGTAGAGTAGAGTTAGATAGTTGCATTTCCCTTTCTAGGAGTATGTTTAGTAGTAGAATAGGTAGAGGAAGTTGGCCTTCTCCGGAGGTCTGTCACAACCGCAAGTCCCACAACTTGGATATAGTCTCATGTTTCCTCAAAGCCCCATATCATCTTGATTTGGGACGGGTGTAATTTTGAGCTCCAACAACAACAAACCCGCCTCATATCGACCCATTCACCCACTTCAAATTTCTCGACCAATTCTAATTTAACTCAAACCCACATTAAAAAAAGCCACCTTTTTAGAAAACCCACATCTCATATCTACTTCTCTAATCCTAAGCCGAATTCTCCAACCAACCCAAATAATAAAATCTATTTAAGACCATAGAGAATTTGTTTTTTCTCAACACCCAATACCCAAATGGTACGATTTTTAGTGCATTAAACCCTCACGTTGTAATTTCTTGGAAACCTTATCAAATTGTTACAAAACATGTATATAGAAACCCCAAGCATATAATAACGCAAATACCCACAGACCCTAAAAACCTACTAAAATCACCAAAATATTATCACTGCTGAAACACACATTATACAAGATCCTAGTTGTATAGAAACTCTAAAACCTACTGAAATAACCCAAAACATGTTGTTGTAGGGGTTAGCAAAACCCATATACATATTTTTTTGTAGATGGAAAAAAAACACAAACCTTCAAAGTGGGCCACAAAATAAATCAAATCAGAGTTGGGAAATCATAGACATTAATGAAGGAACAACTACGACAAATGTATTTTTTCTAACATGAGGAATGGAAGGCTAATATACAATCTATGGTCTTGCCTATGCTAGCCGAATTGGTAAACGTTGATTCTTGTATTCACAATTTAAGGTACCCCATAAAAAGAATAACATCCATCAACATACACCCAACTAGTAGATTTTGATGTAGCGTCACTTTTTTCTATTTTCATGAGTTTTGACACAAATTTATGTTATAGATTTTGATGTAGCGTCACTTTTTTCCATTTTCATGAGTTCTGACACAAAATTATGTTACTTTTTTCCTTGACACAAAAGTGGTGGAAAGTGCATAAAGCTTTGCCGAAAAACACCAAAAATAATGGCACTTGTTCTTAAATAATATTTTGAGGCAAATGTCAGGAATTTTACCTGACACTAATTTGTCTCAAAACCCATGATTTTTCAAATAAAAAATAATGTCAATCCGTTATTCAAAACATTGATGCTAGAATTAGTGTTGATATATAAGAGTGTTAACACAAATTATGTCAGGATTTACATCACCTCAATAGAAAATAATGTTAAAGCTTGGGCCCAAAATTCAATGAACACATTTAAAAACACATCTATTTCACTTACATGCTATAAACAATTATTTTGTGTGTTATTGGGTGGTGTTTCATCTCAGGGATAATTTTAGCGGTGAATATTCGTAATATGGCGAAAATTTCATTTTAGGAAAATTTGAAAAGGCGAATTATTCGGAGTGGGTCGGTGTCCTGTTCCCCTAAAATATATAGTATATTTTTTTTGGGGGGTTGGCTTCGCCTTCATTTGAAAACATCTCCTATAAAAACCTATGTGATTCACCGGGTAGTATACCTCAAGTAGCTTACCAAATTACCAATACTGTGAAATTTGAACTCGCATACCCTTGAGCACCAGAGATTCATATTACTGTTAGCCTGTGACTGTTGACGTGCACGACAAATGCAGTGTTGACGCGCGACAAGGGCATTATTGATGCGTGACAAGAGCTGTACTGACGCACGACAAGACTCAAGAGCTGTACCGACGCGCGACAAGAGCTGTACTGACGCGCGACAAGTGCTGTATTGACACGCGACAAGAGTTGTATTGACGCGCGACAAGAACTTTACTGACGCGCGACTTGGGCTAGGAAGTGACGCGCGACAGAGGAAGGGTTGACGCGCGACAGTCTGGATAGAGTTGACGCGCGACCTCAGACAGTTCACGCGTGACAAGACCTCAGAGGCTGGACAGAGTCGCTTCTTGGTTCTTTTGCTGACGCAGGACTCTTTTCAGAATAATGGAAGGTGCCAGCTCAAAGAATACGAATAACCTAAAAGTAAGTAAGAAATCTCAGAAATCACTCTTCAAGTATTTTGGAAACTCTGCGGATACAGATATTGTAAATACCAATCATATCCATGCCACCAAAAAGAATCAGAATACTGACTGTGTGGAAGGTATTATTGAGGTGGACATGCATTCTGCACAGTATCACAGTCAAACAAATGAAACCTATGATAATATGCTAGATCTTGAAGATATTGTTCCTGTTGGGGTGCAACCAGAAGTGCAGCTAGATATCACAGATATAAACACTCAGCAAAATGGAAGACAGAAATCAAAATCAAACTCTGGTCCAAGAAAGAGGAAACCAGGTGATTGTGATATTGCTCAAAATTCTACTCAAAAAAGTAAAGCATTGAAAACGAACAAGAATATGTGGACCATTGGCAGAACATACAAGTTTGATTGGGCAGCTAAATTTCCATTTATTGAACCTGTACAATCATCTAATTCTGAAGAAATCCCATGTGAATGTACATGTACACTATGTACGTGGAAATTGGGAAAGCAACAAAAAATGCAACTGAAGCTGGACACTATAGAAAAACATTGTGGAAAACAATATTTAACTGTAACGGGGGCGGATGGCCAGAAAATCAAAACACATAGGTGGAAAACTGAAAAAGAGTGCATGCGTGTTAGATACGCAGCGGAATATGAGGCAAATCAGAAAAAACACAGACATCTGTTGGAAAAGGGAGGAACGATCACATCGCATATTGGTAAGATAAAAGAAACAAATCTACATGCAAAATTCATACAATTCTCTACTCTTTTTCAAATACTTAAAAAAGGAAGAGCGATGTCGGATTTCCTCGATTTCAAAGTTTTGTATCAATTTAACAGAATGCTGAATGTACCTCAGTCTCATTGGTCTGAGAGTAGTGGATGGGAAATGGCAAAATGCCTCTCGATGATAGAGAAGGAAGATTTGAAAGAGAATGTAAAAAAAGCAAACTTTATCTCTCTTTCAATTGATGAAGTGACAGCATTCGACAACACCGCATGGGTATGTATCCACATCTATACATTAGAAAATCATATAAGGACACCTCATCTGTTGGGTGTTATGAAAATGGTTGAAAACTGCAATGCTGAAAACCTATATAAAATAGTTGTTTCTCATTTGAAAGATGTTGCTGGTATGACTGATTATGAAATTGCTACGAAGTTGGTATGCATTGGAGCAGATGGTGCATCTGTCATGCAGGGTCACCGAATAGGGTTGTGTGTTAGATTACAAACAACAGTGGCCCCATATATGCTACCAATTCACTGTATGGCTCACAGAATGAATTTGGCGTATAAAATGGTAAGCAACCACGAAAATGTTGCTAAATTAGAAGACCTCATAAGAGAACTTCCTGCCTATATGTCAAGCAGCCCAAAGCGTTTTCTCAAGTTCCAAAAATTTGCAATTGGAATTACAGATGGCAAAAAACTTCTAAAGGATGTGGAGACTAGATGGATATCTTTGTATGAACCTGCATGCAGAGTTCATGAGGAGTATCCTTCATTGGTTGGTTTCATGCACAAATACCGTCATGATGTTGATAGGGCAAGGGACCTATTGTTCCGCTTAACTGATTTGGAGACATTGCTTACATTGGTTGGTATTCTTCCAATGTTAAAGGAGATCAATACACTGATGAAGCATGCACAGGGCAGATTAATCTATATTGTGGATTTTATACGGATGAGGAAAATGGTATGTCAAAGTCTTGATATATTGTATTGTTCCCAGGATAGTTTTGATGCACCTGTTTTTGAAAATTGGAGAGATTTATTAGATCTTAAAAATCCTAACACCTTTTTGAGATTTAATATCCACGATCACCTATGCATCTCTGTTAATGGGAGGGAAATACCAATGCACATTTTGCAAAAACGTCAAGATATTACAGGATCAGAACGAGAAGATGTTCCCGTGACATGTAATTTGTTTGAGTCTGTGATAATTGAAACCAGAATAAAGCTTAAAAAATTTTCAAAAACCTTGTCATCGAAAATTAGGGAACGTTTCTGTAAAGATAAAATTCTGGAAGCCATGGGTGTGATGAATCCAAATTTTTGGAATACAGAAGGTGGCCGTGCAGACTTTGTCAGTAAGCATTTCCATAAATCAATGGGTACAATAATGGAACAATTTACAAAGACGTCAGAGCTCAAGGGTACAGAAATCACAGTTATACTGAATGCCAATTTATTAAAGTCTCAGTCAACAAATTTTGCAACAACAATGAGGAACCAATATAGGAATTTAGATCAACCTTCTGAAAGTGGAGCTATTACAAGGCTGTGGCGAGGAATCTATCAAAGTTCTATCTTACAAGAAGATATCAGTGAATACTTCAGACTATATGAGTTATGCCAGACAATGATTTTGGGGTCTGAGGAGGATGAAAGGGTTTTCAGTGCATTGTCATTTATAAAATCAAAACTGAGAAACAGGTTGGATAAAAATCTGGAAAGTTGCATGAGGTGTTACGTTTCTCGATACTCCCTCGAAACCTTTCCGTTTGACAGAGCAATTACGCACTGGAATTCCCTTTGCGAAAGAAGAGGTGTAAATAATACAGCTACAAGTACAAATATTCCCAACCTTGAGAGTGTAAATGGCTCTTCGTCACATTCTACAGAAGACAACATCGACTTTGATGAAGCTATTGATAATGGATTGTTTCAACTTTAAGTAGGTATCTTCTTTATCTATCTTTTATTTTTATCATTAAAGATGTTACAGGTCTATATACTAAAAATGTCAGGCAATTCACCTATCTATCTACTAATCCATTTCTCGTGTTGGAATTTTTTTAAAACACAGATCTAGCTCATTACCAGTGGCAGTGATGATTTCAACTTTAAGCAGGTATCTTTTTCCCCTTAATCTTATTGTTTGTTTCTATTCATTTTTTGACACAGCAATTGCTCACTGGAATTCCCTTTGCGAAAGAAGAGGTGTAAATACCTTGAGAGTGTAATTGGCTCTTCGTCACATTCTACAGAAGACAACATCGACTTTGATGAAGCTATTGATAATGGATTGTTTCAACTTTAACTAGGTATCTTCTTTATCTATCTTTTATCTTTATTATTAAAGATGTTACAGGTCTATATACTAAAAATGTTAGGCAATTAACCCATCTATCTACTAATCCATTTCTCGTGTTGGATTTTTTTAAAACAAATATCTAGCTCATTACCAGTGGCAGTGATGATTTCAACTTTAAGCAGGTATCTTTTTCCCCTTAATCTTATTGTTTGTTACTATTCATTTTTTCAGCTATGGTTATATTTAAAGATGTTACAGGTGTATGTATTTACATTTAGTTAAATACAATCTTTTTATTTTTTGAAAACGTGGGTTGACATCCGTTTGAGGAAGCTGTTACTTCTCGGGACTGACAATGTCAGGCAACTCGCCCATCTATCTACTAATCAATTTTTTGTGTTGAATTTTTTAAGACAAAGATATAGCACATTACCGGTGATGATTTCAATTTTAAATAGGTATCTTCTTCAACATAATCTGATTGTTTGTTACTTTACATTTTTTCAGCCCTTGTTATCATTAAAGACGTTACAGGTCTAATTCTTTATATTTACATTTATTTAAAGATATTGTTGGTCTATATATTTAAAGATGTTGCTGGCACTTCTCAGGACTAATAATGTCAGGCAACTCACCCCTCCATCTACAATGTCATGTTACCCTTGATGATTGCAATACTCAAGAGGTAAGCTAAACCATAGAATATTTGCAATTATGTTTAATTTCTTACCAGTGATGATTCTTTCTTGATTTCTTAGAATTATATTTAATTTATTTTTAAATACAAGTCCACATAAAATTCCTAATAAAATTCACATAAAATAAGGGATAAACAATACATTATACGATTTTAAATATAAGTCCACATAAAATTCCTCATCATCACCATATCATTATCAATTCCTCATCATCATCATCTATCATTAATTATCAATTATCATCATTCATCATCTACGTCCACATACAATTCATGACAATGCAAGTAAACAATAAACATACATATAATTCATGATAATCAACATCTAATGCAATTAAAATTAAAGATTGTATGTAAATCCATATAATTAAATTCAAATACCATAGTACATACACAATAGACAATAGTAGAAGTTTTAAAATTCATTATTTAAAGTTTCCACAATAATAAAAGTTTCTAGTTTTCAAAACCCTCTTTTTCTTTATCCAATTCTACTCCTCTGCACTATTCCCCAACGGCTTCTTCCACTGTGGCTGTACCTCTTTCCCAAACACCAGAAATCTCCATGCGACAGCAAATTTGGATCAGCTGCAGCGTATAAACTATTCCGTTGCCAATAATTTTCGTAACGACTAATAATCTCATTGATAAGAACCTTAGCCCTTCTGTCCCATTCTATAAGTTGATTGATATGAGGAAGCATCTCCATCTTTCTCATCAACCCACACAAAATCTTTTTTGTGCTTGTCCAAATCTATGAAATACTCCTTGCCCTCTTTAGAAGTACTTGTGCCCAAACCGGGAACCCTGTATGGTCCAAGCAACAAGTGATACCTAATCAGCAAGTGAACAAAACCATAACTTGAAAACATATAAAGAGAAAACAAACTAGCATTACTTTGTTGTACTATATGGTCCAGCCGGTTATCGATCCACTCAATGATTCTCTCCAAGCTTCATACTCAGGAATTGTGTAGAAAGATAACACATTTCCATTTTTGTGAGTTGCCTACATCAACATGTGCCGACATTAGACATGGAGATACATAACATCTGGAGGATTAGAAAACAAATATAAAAAGTCTCGAAACACAACCAAATATACAGGGGGAACATTTACAGAAACTAAACTGCGCTATACAAAGATCATGTACCTGGTCTGTCATTATCATCAGATGGCCATATCTTAAAGATTTAATGTTGTCATATATTTTATCTTCCTGTAGACCAAGTATTTTTTTTCTATTTACTATCTCTTTATTCTCCATTTGTTGGTGAGTGGTAGCTTCCCAAAAAATAGATATTCCTGCCACCTGATAGGATAAAGATAACTAAAATAACAAAAAATTAAATTGGAAAGTGATGTCGAAACATGTCACAATACTACCAAATTCAGTATTCACATTTCCCTGATTAAAGGCACAAACACTTACAGCGACTGCAAGAGCCTTGGCTGAGTCACCCTCCGTTAATATTAAAGTACATTGATCAGAATTCTTCCCCCCTGCTTGATTTGCTTCATCAGGTTTGGGAACATCAATTAATTTCCTCTTCTTGGTTCCATCAGTTTTCTTAAGATCTTTTTTTTTGTTTAAACTTTTCCACTGCACTCATCAGGTAAAACAAACTTACAAAGCTCATCTTAGACACTAGCATTGCAAAAATTGCATGTACTCAGAAATGGCTACATATTAGACACCACGCCTAGATATATGGACATGGGCTAAAAATGTGAAACATAATAAAAAATATGAATTAAAACGAGTTATACTTACAATCAACATGGAAACCAAACATTGATTCGAGAAATTTCTTTTCTTCCACGAGTGTTGCCTTGGTTGTAACAATTGGTAAATTCTTTTCTTCCACGAGTGTTGCCTTGGTTGTCACATAAAAAATGCCGTCCTCTGAATTGTAGGATGACAGAAAGTAATTCAAAATATCCGGATCTGTTTCGAAATGGGGCATATTAACGATATGGATGTGAGGGCATAAGGGACATTGATTGAATTGGATTCTCTTGATTTTTGTTACTGAACTTGCAGTTGGGAAGCATTGAGACCTGCAAAAATTCAAGAGCCGGAAGATGAAAATGAGAAAATGACAGGTTGAAGGGTATTTATAGGCTAAATAGGGCGTTAATGGCTTCACATGACGCGCGTCAATAGATGCCAGTGACGCGCGTCAATAGATGCCACTGACGCGGGTCAATAGACACCATTGACGCGCGTCAATAGATGTTACTGACGCGCGTCAATAGATGCCAATGACGCGCGTCAATAGATGCTAGTGACGTGCGTCAATAGATGCCAATGACGCGCGTTAATAGATGACAGAGATGCGCGTCAATAGGGTCCAATGTCATGCGTCAATAGGGGACATTGACGCGCATCAATAGGGGCCAATATTACAAATTTAATGGAATTCAAAGTTTTCACCTCTTTTGCAGTAGAGGAAATTCCCTTCATGTTTTGCAATGCAGCCAATTGAGATGAAGATTTCAAATTTATCCCCAGACCAAAGAAGAAACAAACAGTGATTGGTGTGTACTTGATGATGATAGGGTCTGTTTAATAAGTTCATAAAGAAACTTGTTTGAGATGAGGTACCAGTAAGGCATTCTTGACAAAATTCACCACAATGTTATCTTTTTAAGATGATCCAACCTTGCACTCTTGACAAAATTTACACAATGTTACAGTTTTTAAAATGATCCAACCTTGCACAGAGAACGTTATGTTGAGCTGTAATTTTTTTTTCAATATTTTAGACACTTGATTTTATAGATTGTACTTCAAGAAGATCATGATTAATCAATTTAAGGCATAGAAATGGGGGGAGCTTCAAGAAAAGTGTCTTCAAACATACACTTGAACATTGTATCTTCAGCAATGGAAAACAAAACAAGGTGGGTAGCAGGAATTTTATACTTTGATACTCATTGCAACGGGTCAACCAAGTATTTCATCAGCTCAACAATGATAATTAGAAGAAAGTAAAAACAACTTTCTGTTACACAACAATTTTGATCACTTTAACCCTTATTGTATCTTTCAAACCTTCTTGTAACTAATACGATATGTAAACAACCTTATTGATCTATGATCGTATGCACCACCTTACAAATTTGAAAAAAAAAAAGATTTTTTAATTCAACAACTGCAAGAATCAGTCCCGAAGAGAGAATCTCAATATGTGAATCCTATACAACATATTTTACTATGATCATGTTTGCAAAATTCATTATTTTCTTATAGACTCAAAATTATTCCAACTTATAGCCCTCCCAGTTTCTAATCCACAGTCATTCTTCACCCTTATCAAATATAAAAAATGATCCAGTTCTTCAACCTATGAACTTCATATATACAGACTTTGGTTAATTCACATGGTTATTCCAACTTTGGTTAATCTAGCCTCCATAGCCTCCATAATCTACTCTACACAAAACAATATCCATGATAAAAAAAACCATATTTTTAAACCATGCTCTTGATTATTTCCCAAGCTCTGTAAAAAGAGATTACACACTAAATAGTAAAGATCTGTTTACCAATGTTCTTTTTCCCCAAAGACAATTTTGAAGATAATTAAAGTCCCACATTAAATTGATCATCGTCTTTCATCATTATCTATCATTGATTATCAATTGTCATCATTCATCTACGTCCACATACAATTCATGACAATGCAAGTAAAACAAGAAACATACATATAAATCATGATAATCACCATCTAATCACAATATAATTAATTCAAATACCATAGTAAACATACTCAATAGTAGAAGTTTTCAAATTCAATATTTAAAGTTTCCTCAATAATAAAAGTTTCTAATTTCAAAACCCGCTTTTTCTTTAGGACAATTCTAAACTCCTCTCTCTTCCCAACGCTTCTTCCATTGTGGCTGTACCTCTTTCCCAACACCAGAAATAACCCCTGAACTTATAAGATCTTCACAGCGCTGTCCAGATTTTTTTAAAATTCTTTCTTCTGATTGTTGCATCTCCATGCGACAAAGCAAATTTGGATCAGCAGCTGCTTTGGCTTTGAAAAAATATGTCAGGGGTCGAGACCATGCTCTTTAATTATCCGCTTTAGTGTATGTTTTGTTTGTTAACCAAAACATACTTTGCTTCAATTTTTTGCTGGCGGATAAGCTGTTCTTTGTTGTTTCCAAGTGAACTTGTAAAACCTTTGCCTGACTCTTCAAATTTTCATATTTCAACTGCACAAAAAGAGTAATGTCAATTCAAAATATTAATGTAAATTCAAATTTTCAAATTAAAAAAAAAAGATTGTTGAATGTAATAGTACTTTACAACCGCTCTAATCTCTTTCGGCATTTGCGATTGATACCAAATCCTTGTCCTTGGACATTTGTTAAAATATGCCTGGGCCTCGGCACTAATAGTTTCCATTTGTTTAGTGCCTTATCTAAATGCCGGCTTTATAGTTGTTGTTAAACGTGACAGTCCCACATTTTACTTGGGTAAGTAAGAGAATCATCTTCGCAGGTTGATGTCTGGACTGCAACGTATAAACTATCCCTTTGCCAATAATTTTCATAACGACTATAATCTCATTGATAAGAACTTTAGGCCTTCTTCCTCCTTCTATCCAGCTGTTGATATGAGGAATAATAAACTCACTGACATGGGATTGACAATCATTACCTATTAAGTTCTCCAAAGAAAAGGTGGGAACTCTTCACTATCTGAATCTGATGCAGACGATCTTGCGGGAGAAGAATGGGGGGGCTTTCACAAAGATCAACTGCTAATTGTTCTCTCCGCTTTGGGTGGGCTGATCCTGTTTTTGAAAAAAATAAATCAAGATTTTTGTTAGAATAATTTAAATCAGAATGTATTCAAAATTGTAAAGCATATTAAATTGAAATTTGAAGGTATACCTTCTGGCCTTGAATTCATCTCGCGGGTATCGAAAAAACCAGTGGGTCAGTGCTTCAATGCCCAAATAATCTTAATCCTAAATTATATTGTTCAAAACAGATCTGCCCGTTGGCTTTGGGCAAGCCACCAGTGGGGAGAGCGTTGGAAAAATTCGAAAAGAGGAGGGCAAAGGTTAGTGTCCCCATCAGGGGCCGGAGCAAAGCCTGCGTTTACCAGTTCTTTTTCCCTGAAAGATCTGGTGGCATTTTAAACTTACGGTTGGTGGGGATGCGGTTTGCAGTGGTGTGATCATGACTGACATGTGCTTGAAAAAGTATAAGACCAAAAAATTGTAACATATTAACACAACTCATCACGTGAAAAACTTACGAAATTACCGTAAAGATAGAAAAGTTTGTAACTTGTTGTCGGGGGGTGATTTTTTTTTTGGTGACTAAGGGGTGGCCTTGTAGGGAATGAAATAAGTGGCTGTTCAGAAGATATGAATGCAACTGAGACTTTGTGGAGCTGCGTTTTGGCGATCAAGACGGGTTTCAAAATTCCCCTGTCACTTCACTCAATATTTAAATGCCGCGTCGTCACTTCTTTGGTTAAAATTTAAATGCATACAAAACTCAACATACGCCATCCTTTGGGAATTTCTGTCCCCCTACTATCTGCCCTGGCTACTTCTCTGGCTGTTTTTTTAACGAGTTTCACAACTTGAATGGTTTGGCGCGTGCCCTTCCATTTAGAGTGGGTTCCTCGACGCCTCCCCGTGTTGTTGGCCTCTGCCTCTCGCTTGCTTCTTTTTTCGGGGGGGCAGGGCCTTCAGATCTCTTCTTGCAACCACCTTCCCTTTTTCCGATGTAATACCACCCTTTGCAATGTCATGCTGACCAATTGTCATACCCACTTACAAAACGACATAGTTTCTCCTCGTTGTCCCTTCCCATGGGCATTGCGAATTTCTTCCACACGCCTTCAGCGCAAGTAGGAATTCTTTATGTTTTAAACTTTAAATTTAAAAGTGCCTCATAGTAGCCGCCGCGGCGATTCGTTTGTTGCCTCAACTGCCCTGTTTCTCTGACAGTTTGGCATTTGTTATGTAGTTCTTATTTTTGTGGATAGCTCGGCTGCACCAATCGAATTGATGTTGGCTCTCGTGGCCGAATATAGCAGGGTCCCCTTTGGTACATCGTTAGCGAGCCTGCACAAACACTTCGGGCTTGACCACCCGAAATAAGTGCCCATCAAGACAGTGTGTGGCCCACTGCTTGTGTCTCTACACCCGCCTGGATTTATTGACATGGGCTGCAAATGCCAAACGTGAAACTTCCTTTCCCTTTCTCCCAGCCCTTGTTCCGCCTACAATCTCGCTCCCACAATACTACTTAAAAGGAATGATACTGCCCTTCCCCTGGACACCGTATCGTTGACTCGCGCAATTTCTTGGTTCTTCCCGAGTGTTGCTTGGTGGAACACTTGGAAACTTTTGCTCGGACCGGCCAGGTACACCCGATGTATGTCCTTTGCGTCACTAGTGCATTTGGAACCTTGGCATCGGTCAGGTCACTTTGCCTTATACCCCTCCTCTGCATTTGTAGCATGACCAAAGGTAAATTTCAAAATATATGGCTCTATTTCGAGTGGGGCATATTAAGGAGCCCTTACCCTTCCCCCATCTTCCTTATAGCTTGATCTTGTGAAGACCACTCGTTAAGGCCGTATGGATGTGAGGGGCTAAGGGGATTCTGTAGTTGATCTTGGAAATTGTGGAGTGTGCTTCTCTTGATTTTCTTGCGGCCCTTGCAATTGGAAGCATGGAAGTCGGAAACATTGTAGCTGTTATTGCCTCTTTGTCCGAAGATTTGAAGATTTAGACCCTGCTACCCAAATTATGGAACGGGCAACCCGAATAACGAGGAAAATGAGGCGGAACAAGGGTATTTAAACCTTAATAGGGCGTCACTAACCCCCCCTATTGACGCGCATGTCACCAGGTGTCCCTTGATGGCGTCATTTGATTTCACTGTCGCGCTGTCCAAGTAGAATAGACTGTGACTGCGCCTGTCCATGGCGATAATGTCGCGCTATCCCTAGCAGCCCATGTCGCGCGTCCATAGCCGATAATGTGCGGCCGTCAGTAGAGGATAATGTCGCACGTCAATCGCCAAGATCTGTCGCGGTCCATTGATGACAGGTGTTTGCGCGTCAATATACGGTAGTGTCGTGCGTCAATCGGGTGTGATTGTTGTGCGGTTGTCAATAGAAGATAAGTGTCGGTCCTCCCCTCGAATCTAGTGTCGCGTCCTCACTTGAAGCTATGTGCCGCATCGATAGACGATGGGTGTCTCGCGTCACTCGAAAGATTGTTGCGCGCGTCATAGCAGATAGTGTCGGCGGTCTATGGTCGCAAGTTCCTGTCTTTCCGTAGATGCCCCTGTCGCGCGTCGTCAGGTTCTCGAGACGCTGTCCGTGTCGAGCGTCATTGCTATCTTTGTCGCTTCCCGTGTCAGCCTCATTCGCGAAAAAGTGTCGCGCCGTGCGGGTGTCATTATAACTAGTGTTGTCGGACAGTCACTGATGGGAGCTTGATAACGCAGGAGCAAATTTTGTTTTTTGATACTTGTCCCCAAATTCGCCTTTGCTGATGAAAAGGGTTACGGGGATATTCGCCCGGTATTTTCCCTTTACCATTTCTCGGGGTCTGTTAAAATGCCCCTGGTTTCAAAATAAAGGGAGGAGGCAATATGGTTAAGAGAAAAACATGTACGAAGGGAACTTGTAGTTTCAAACATGGCTTGCCTCAGTCCCTCCTTTTTACAACTTTATTATTATCTTGATTTTTTATTGCTTTTCTTCGCTGTGATATAATCATTGCTAGCACATTATTTCTCACAGCATTCAGGTCCAATGACCGTCCATTTTAGATTTCTATTGGGAAAGGCGGGGATTTGTAGAGCTTTATCTCTAATGTTCGAGTTAAAACTCCGTATTGTCTTTTTAAACATTGTGATATTTTGGCAAGCTCTGCTTGCATCTTCCCATTGTTGTTTGATTCCTAGTGCCAAGTCAAGAATTCTACCAACCCATGCTTCAAACCAAAATTTACTAACTCCCTTATGATAAACCAATGCTTCAACTCTTGATGCTAACATCCTCGCCCCCATATTTTGCTCTTTCCACCTGCCGTACTATCTGATGGATGAAAAAATATCATCGCCCACAACTGTTCACATGCATTTACCCCCCCGTTGTCCCCTACGGTTTCTTCCCGCAAACTTTATGAGCACTCAATGTCTCCCCCCATGGGTCATAACCTGTTAATTTTCTGACGCCCTAATGCCAACAAAAAAAAAGTTGTCCTTAGCATCAAGGCTTTTCCCCCCCCCCCCAATTGCCTCCTCCAAACACTTCTCCCTGAGGCCCAAAAAACCTCCTAGCAAAAAAAACTCAAATTTTGACTGTTCACCATGACTATGCAATCCCCCAATTATAGTGCTCCTCTTAAGATGGGGATCCCCCTACATTTGGACAAGTGAGATGAATTCGATGGTCTTCCCTGCCTATTATGCTCATATGTGTCTCCCTAATCAGTACCTATTTAATTGACTTCACTTTACACATCACGGGCAACGTAATGAAGATGTGGCAATACCCCGGCTCAAGTTACGTAACCACCCCCCATTTTACAGTCCACTCTCCCAAATGAAATGAAACTGGTTAAAGTGGATGGGTGAAGGAACTGATTGTATATTGAGTATTGGCCTGGTAGGGTGGTGGGCATTCGGGACTGTCGGAATAGGCTAGGATTTAATAACAAACAAAATCATGACACAGATCCTAAAAACAATTCCCCCCCCTCCCAATACTGGAGTTTAAACTAGACTCATCCAAATAAAAAAAAATAACACATAACACAACATGTACGTGTGGTTCACCAAGGGGGCTACGTCCACCAAAGTAGCGATCTCAGCTCTTTTTTAATACAACAGCGTCCAATCATCTCTCCAAGGGTATCTCTCTCCTCCGGATCCTAAAAGGATAGATCATTGAGTGCACTAAATTGTGCCTCCAAAAAAACACCACCCCCCGCTCTCAAGAACTAGGACTACTGCCTCTCGGAATTGTACCACAGTTCTTTGGTGGATCAAAAACAAGACCTTTCACTGGGTCTACTCCATATGTGCACCTCTCGACGTATGGCCGGTGACACCAAGACGTAGGTTTGTCCTCAATAACTGCATAACTATGCAAACCTGACAGACAACCTCCTCTACAATATATAGCTACAGGGTCAACAAGACAATTGATCTAATGGAATTACAATACAAGACTCGATTAATGGATCTATAATACAAGATCGCACCAAAATGTGGATCTACCAAGAGAAGAAACTCTATGTGCTTTGCTACTATGCAAGCTATACACAATGCGACATAACTATACAAAGGAAAATTTACAATAGAAGACGTTAATCCTTTCTCACCCTCTGATGTAACTGTTATTTCCTTCTGTCCAGCTCCTCTCCATGGAGGGACTTTGTCTTCATGTACCCTGTTTGTTCTTTCTTTCTCGTCTTCTCTTATCCTTCTCCTTAGGCGACTCAAGGATCTAATTCATTCTTCTCTAATTCTCTTACGACCCCTATAAACATGCAGGCATGTAATATCTATTCTATATCTATATATATGTAATTAATTTTTCTTCTAAATCAATAAATCATTCTTTTAAATATTGATTATTCAAATTAGCTCCCCCCCAACAACCATGTTTCGCGACAGGTACATCGTCGCCGGTACTGCATGACCGGGACGAGTCACTTCTCGACCTGGATTGACGGCGTCGGTACACCTGACCGATCATCGATGACACCATGAACCGATGCCGGTTATGTCATAACCATTGTGTATGTAAAAACAAGTTTTTGTGCAGCAATTACGCTCCATTTCTCAACAATCTCCCACTTGGAGATAAATTGCGAATCTTTGGACAGTACTGTACATACGGTCCTCTCCACATGTGACGCCCCCATCTATTTTTTCCTTCAACAATTTCTTTCAAAAAATATTAAAAACCAGGAAGATCAAATGACTTCTCAAACCAAGAAGATAAAAAAAATGACTTACCAAACCATCACGAAGCTACACTGGATCTGTGATAATCGCGCTATCATACATCAAGCTCCCCATGAATCATAACACCAAGCCTCTCATGCAACCCAGCCATCATGCTAAACCATGTAAGAGCTCCCATCCAACACTAAGTACTAAGCTTCACTGCACCCATATCTACTGGTAAAACCACCAGGTCTCTCCATCATCTATCCATTGTCTTCATGCAAACCCCCCCAACGCAAACTGTCCAAAGACAAGTCAAATGGAATATGTGAAAGCAAAAACAAGAGATCCCCGGTAAAAAAGTTTGAATGAGTTCTACATGCAACAGTGCGTGATCAATCCACAACCTGCCCTAACTCAAAGAAACCAAACCCTGCAATCAGCAAAATCCCACCCTGCATAAACAACTAGCAGGGCCAAGACATTCATCTATAGATCACTACCTTCAAGGAGGAATAAGTAAGCAAAGGAAATACCACAATCAACTATTCAACTGAAGGCATCATGAACCGTGTGTTTCATATGCTCTCAGTGCAAATTAAAAAAAAAAGATTGTTTGAATGTAATAACTTACAACCGCTCTATCTCTCTCAGCATTTGCAATTGCTACCAGATCCTTGTCCTTAGACTATTTGTTAAAATATGCCTGGGCCTCAGCACTAATATTTTCCAATTTGTTTAATGTCTTATCCAAAATGTCATCTTTATAGTTGTTGTTATACGTGACAGTCCCACTTATTACTTGGGTAAGTAAGGAATCCATCTTCGCAGGTTGATTCTGGACTATAGCGTATAAACTATCCCTTTGCCAATAATTTTCATAACGACTAATAATCTCATTGATAAGAACTTTAGCCCTTCTCTCCCATTCTATGAGCTGATTGATATGAGGTAGAATAAAATCACTGACATGGGATTGACAATCATAACCAATTAAGTTTTCCAAAGGAAAAGGTAGCAACTATTCACTATTTGTATCTAATGAAGATGATCTTGCTGGAGAAGTATGGGGGCTTTCGGCAAGATCAACTACTACTTGTTTCTGCCTTTGGGTGGTCTGATCCTGTTTGTGATAAAATTAATCAAGATTCAGATAAATATATTTAAATTGAAATGTAATTCAATATTGTAAAGCATGTTTAAATTGAAGTATACCTGTTGGCCTTGAATCATCTCACGGGTATTGAAAAAACTAGTTGGGTCATTGTTATCAATGCCCAAATAATCTTCATCTAAATTTATATTGTTCAAAACCAATATTCCCATTGCACTGGGCAAGCCACCAAGTTAGAGCGTTGGATTTCAAAAGGAGGAGGCAATGTTTAGTGTCCCGTTAGGGGCCGGAGCAATTGGCATGTGTTTACCAATGTTATTTTTCACTGTTCCTCTGTTTGGCATTTTAAAAATTATTGGTTGAGTGGGTGTTGGTGCCGCTGTTTGATCAGGACTGCAATGTGCTGAAAATTTGAAGAAAAAACATGAAAAATAGGAAAACAATCCAAAAAGGTAAAAACTATGAAATTAAATGTAGTATTGAAAAGTTGTACCTTGTTGTTGAGGGGTAGTTTTTCTCGGTGCTAAGGGTGGCCGTGTAGGAGTAGTATTCGGCGGTTGTTCAGAAGATATGAATGCATGCGACTATATGGAGTGAGTTGGGGTAGAAGGTTGAGTTTCTGAAACACGTGTATGGTCCAAAGTCCCTGCAATGTCATCAACATTAAATGTTATGTCAATTCAATTGGTTAAAATTTAAATTGGAAAATAAAAATACAAATTTGGAATCTGTAAATAATATATGAGAAGGTATTACTTCTCTGGCATTTAACGAGTTCAAACTGTTGAGGGTTCAAAGAAGAGTGAGCTTCCATTTTAGATTGGGAGTCTCTCGAAGCCTCAGCATGTTGTTGGCCTCTTCCTCCTTATAATGCCTTTTTTTGGGGAAGGGCTTCAATAAATCTTCTCTGCAAACCGTTAATTGTTAATAACTGTGCAGTGTAATATCGAAAATTGAAATACAAACTAAATAGTTTATACTTGTTGTTCTTCAAATGGAATTAACAACTTCATCAACTCCTCGTCAATGTAAGTAGGAATTTTTTTATCTTTTAAATTTAAAAGTGCCTCGTAATAAAGGCCGAGGAGATAGTTTGTGGAAAAAATGACAGGTTTTTCTGAAAGCTTTGAATTTGTTATGTCAGTTCTTATTTTTTTTATAGATAGGTGCACCAATCGATTTTTTTTTGAGATAGTGGCAACTATGTATGCAATGGCCCAGTTTGGTATATCTGTTTGGCGACCTTGGATAACTATTCTGGATTGAAAAAATGAAATCACTACAGCAAGAAAGTGGTGTGCAATTGCTTGCGTATCCACACCACGCCTGGATTTATTGACATGAGCTGCAAATGCCAAACAGTGGGAATTAATATAAATTTATAACACCAAATTGTATTAGAATAAAAATGATGAATTAAAAAGAATTATAATACAATCAACATGGAAACCGAACGTTGATTCAAGAAATTTCTTGTCTTCTTCCAGGAGTGTTTATTTCATTGTAACAATTGGTAAATTTCTAAACAGAAGGCCGTAAACCGATGGATGTCATTTGCTTCGATACTGAATTAGAACATTTTGTCGTCATTCAAAGTCACATAAAAAAGGCCGTCCTCTGTATTGTAGGATGAGAGAAGGTAATTCAAAATATCTGGATCTATTTCAAAATGGGGCATTTCAACGATCCCAGTAAACTCACACGAATCCATCAAATCTTTATATTCATAAGACATCTTTAAAACAGTATGGATGTGGGGGCATAAGGGATTCCTATACATGATCTTGCCATGGATTGGACTGAATTCTCTTCTTGATTTTTTTCCTGAGCTTGCAGTTGGGAAGCATTTGAAGTTGACATTATAGTTGTGCTTGAGTCTTTGACAACGAGGGATACCTAAAAAATAAAATTGAGAGCCGGAAAGTGTAAACGAGAAAATGACCTGTAGGAGGGTATTTATAGACCAAATCGTGTGTCAATGGGCTCTACTGACGCACGTTAATGAGCTCTTCTGACGCATGTCAATGGGCTTTATTGAAGCACGTCAACAGAGGTAATTGACGCGCATCAATAGAGCCAATTGACGCACGTCAACAGAGCCCATTGACACACGTCAACAGAGCCTATTGACGTGCGTCAACATAGCCCATTAACATGCGTCAGCAGATCGCATTTGACGCACATCAACAGCAGCCATTAACGCGTGTCAATGTGATCTCTTAACGCACGTCATTAGAGGCCATTGACACATGTCAACAGATGCCATTGACGCATGTCAAAGGGCTCTATTGACATTTTCTTGATGTGCTTCAAGGATGGTCATTAACGTCGTATTGTCGTGCTTCAAATTTACATCGATGTATAGAAATCTTATTTCTTCGGCTCAAAAAACCAAGTGAAAATTCAGTTTTGGAATATTGTCAAATTCGCCTTTCGCTGAAACTGGTTCTGAGGATATTCACCAGGTATTTTCCACCTACAATTTTATAGAGGTTTCTTAAAATGAACCCTGACTACATCTCAGATTCCATGTAGTTCTTGTGTGATTTTCATAAAATCATGCTCTGGGAATCCCTTGTGCAAGTGTGCTTGATAATGGGTGATAGTTAGATGTACCATTGTAAATAGATGTGTGGATGGAAAAATGAAATACCCCTTCCCATGAAGTGTATGTAGAAAATACAGTCCCTTGTCCCTTGTATAAGTAATATATGGATGCCTTTGATGCTCTTAGATGCCTTTGGGTGCAACCTTAAGTGATGATAGTAGATGCTTAGAGCTTGGTCCTTTATTTTGGTTACATAGCTTTGTGTTTATATGATTCCCTTGGTTTAATTTCATAATTGACAACTTGAAGGCCGAACCATAAGAAAATAAGATGCCCAAAAGATAAAAGAAGCCCAAAAAGAGAAAGTAAAGTAGAAAGAGATCAGGGGTTCTCAGAGGGGATGAGGGCACCTAGGTGCTAGCATCCTGGATGGGAACTGGAATCTTGGATGGGAATTGGTGTCTGAAGCCATAAAATATAAGCAATAAAATTTCATATTGGGCCGTAGGATGTGTAAGACCAAAGAAAAATCAGGAAAGACATAAAAGAGGCCCAAGAAAGCAGTGAATTACTAGTTTTCTCACTTAGGAATCATATGAATGTAAGTATGATTTTAGGACCTAGAAATGTACCCAAGTTTTATGTCTACAGTGACATGACATAAAAACATAAAAATTCAAATAAGTTAAAAACTAGAAGACAATAAGGCAATGTAAAAGTAAAGCAACAAGGATCTCTTCCATTAAGACTTAGTTTCATCATTCAATATACACATACATAAAGTTTTCCAAAAGCATGATATAATTAATAATGAATTTGTGCCAATTTTAGTGTCTACACATTTCTTGAAAAGTAATTTATGAGATGCCTATGTCAAGAATCATAACATCTGAATCCAAGTCATCAAGGGATTCATTAAAAATTATTGTTGGTTAGTAGACAAAAAATCATTGAGTTTAAATTTCTATCGGGATTCCGGAAGAATTTATCCTTCCTTGAGTTAGCGAAGAGGACTATGATATTGAATAGTGCTATGATTTAATAACAAACAAAATCATGCACACAAGATCTAAACAATTCCCCAAAATCTACAGCAGTGGAAGTATAAACTAGAATAATCCAAATCAAGACAAAATACACACACATAACACAACATGTACCATGGTTCACCCAATGTGGGCTACGTCCACCAAAGATAGAGATCTCATATATATAATACAACAAGAGTACAAACCAACTCTTCAATACAAGAGTATAATGCATCTCTCCAAGAGTATCTCCTCTCCTCCAGATCTCTAAATGGATCTCCATGAGTGCACTACAATTGTGCCTCCAAACACCACCAACAGATCTCACATAACCAGGAACTACTGCATCTCTAAACTGCTACCAAGTTCTCTGTGGATCTACAAACAAGACCTCTCACATGGGTCTACCATATGTGCAACTATGACTGTGCACCAAGAAGTAAGTTTGTCTCTCCATCACTACATAACCTGTGCAAACATGAAGACAACCTCCTCTACAATATCTAGATCTACATGGATCAACAATACAATATGATCTCATGGATCTACAATACAAGACTAGATCTACATGGATCTATAATACAAGATCTCACCAACATGTGGATCTACAAGAAGAAACTCTATGTGCTTTGCATACTATGCAAGCCATTACAATGAGACAATAACTATACAAAGAAAATACAGTAGAAGATGTTACCCTCTTCTCACCATTCAGATGTACCTGTTATTTCCTTCTGTCCAGCTCCTCTCCATGGAGACTTTGTCTTCATGTAACCTGTTCTTTCTTTCTCTTCTTCTTCTTCATCCTCTCAATCTAGGAGAATCAAGGATCTAATTCAATCCTTCTCTTAATTCTCTTACTTAAACCTCATACAATGCATGCTACGTATATATATATATATTTTGGGTACTTAACTTTGCAATTACAATCAATAAATCATCTTTAAAATAATTGATTTATTCTAATTTTCGTCAAAAAACAAAAACTGACGTCGCACAGGTAACTGTCGCCAGTTACTGCCTGACCGGGTTCCGGTCACTTCCTGACCTGGATGCTGACTGACCGGGTCTTACCGTTGCCGGTTACACCCTTGACCGACGCCGGTTACTGTCAGAACCAGTAACATGTAAAAGTAAGTTTCTTGTGAAGCAATTAAGCTCCATTCTCAACAATCTCCCACTTGGAGATAAATTGTTGAATCTTTGTACCTGTACCTGTACATCACTGTCCTCTACACACCGTGAAGACCATCTATTCTTTCCTTCAACAATTCTCTTAAAAAAAAAAAAACCAGGAAGATCAAACCATCTTCTCAAACCAAGAAGATAAAAACATGACTTACCAAACCACCACAAAGCTACAACTGATCCATGATAATCGAGCTATCCATACATCAAGCTCCCACTGAATCATAACACCAAGCCTCTCATGCAACCAAGCCATCATGACTAACACACCTGTAAGAGCTCCCACTCAAACTGAAGTACTGAGCTTCAACTGCAACCATAGCCATACCTGTAAAACCAACCATGTTCTCCATCCATCTATCCATGTCTTCATGCAACCACCAATGCAACTATCCAAAGACAAGTCAAACTGGAATATGCGAAAGCAAAACAAGATCCCAGGTAAAAACAACCCTGAATGAGTTCTACATGCAACAGTGGGTGATCAATCCACAAACACCTGCATAACTCAAAGAAATCCAAACACTGCAATCTACAAATCCAACCTTGCATAAACAACTAGCATGTCCAAGACATTCATCTATAGATAACATACCTATCAAGGAGTAACATAGTAATCAAGAGGAAATACAAACATCCCCTACTCATGCTCAAGGCAACTAAACCGTGCTCATAGGCATCCATGTGCAAATCAAACATCTGCATCATCATAGACTCACAAAACTGAATCTATCCACATGTATAAACTCACCTATACATCCATCCATATCATCAGGCTCTCCAGAAGCGCCAAGTCTCTCACCGACTAACTCCAAAGCAATATATGAATCATGTGCTCATCAATGTCAATAACAAACAACCATGCTAAACCATGCAACTAATACCAAGTGCAAATACCAGCAAACATGTCATCAACATACTGCACAAACCAAACCAAGATGAAAGCAAAACAAGGGCACCATCTAAAAATGGTAAATAAACACTGTTGTCAAACTTGTAACCAAACCAACCACGGTTTCCCCTAACTGACACCGGTCACTTCCTAACCGACCACGGTTACCAGATGACCAACCACGGTTCATCCTAACTGACACCAGTCTCTGTAACTAGCATATTTTCTCTTTTAACCCTTAAAACTCTGAAAAATTGCTCTATCATCTTCACCCAGCTGAATCTAACCATCAACTGTAATCCCATAGGGATATCCAGGCACCACAAAATAAACCAGAAGTGACATCACAAAGCAATAAACTCAATATACCTGTAAATCTATGACTTCCCTCCAAAACCAACTAGTGCCTCTGTCACTTTGAATAGTAGCAATCTCCTCTCACTCTGCATGTGCATCATGTATCCAATCCTGCAATGCCAACAACCATGGCTTGCTCCCACTGAACACGAAATCCCCTGCATTGCCTCTAACACCAAGCTCAAAAGCTAATATGTCAGTGAGAAATAAAACCAGATGAAAGAAAATATAAAATGATTCCCTTCTTATCAAAGAATACTCCTACATCACAGAAGTTTGGACTTCTTGTGAAGTAGGTGAATCAACTTCTTTTCATCCTGTGTACTCAACATCTTTCATTACCTGCAACTATGTCTAACCATGACTTTTCATTGAGGATCTCATCCTTAGACTAGATATCCTTGTCCTCAAGATTCCACACAACCGGGAAATAAAAGTCAAACAACACCAAAAACATGGTGTAAATCTGTGCACACTATCCAAACATAATATCAGTCTGCTCCAAAAGAAAGAAATAAAACATGAACCATATAGAGATACCTGACCCAAAGTCTCACTGGACTAACCAAGCCAAATCCATCCTCTTTCTGATCCAAACATTGAAGTGATCAACATTGTTTCTACCTGTACACACTGTGCAAGAAACATGATCCTCCAAAACAGGACACTGAACCATCCATGCCCTCTTCTACTGTAAGAAACCATGTGCAAACTCATTGTCACAGAGACCGACTATGGTTTGCTGACCAGTACCGGTTACCCTCTGTGACCGATGTCAGTTCCCTGACCGACATCGGTGTTGCTAGAACTAACACAACACCACAAATTGGCATAGGTCACCAAACCAGGTGCCTACTCCGACCAAAGCCGATAGTTGTGTTGAGCCAGTCATTTCAAGAAGCACCCAAATCTTGCACAAAAACTTAACAACAATAATACATGCAATAAAAATTACACCAAGATGAAATACATCACCTTACCAGCACCAAGATACTCAACCACATCTTCAACTGAAGAACATGCTTCTCTAATGGAAACCCCGTCTTCATGTTGTGCTACTATATTCTACCTCTCTAAGAAGCCCATGCATCTAACTGCACCAAAGGATGCATAACTGCTCCTTTTCTCTCATTCTCAGATCTAGATCTGCAATCCCAAACATGCATGTGCAACCAAAATAATATAAGCACTGCAATACCAAGATAAAACCATACCTCAATAACCGGATCTGCAATCTGACCAACATGCTTGTGCCTCCAAGAACTAGGGGACACCTCAACAAATAAGATACATTCCATGCATCTTTCTATTTCTTCAGATATGTGATTTTCTGTTTAAAACTAGGTTACCCAGTAACCGACCACGGTCACCCTGTAACTGACCATGGTTACCCTGTAACCGACCATCACCCTGTTGGTTTCCACTTAACCGACGCCGGTCACTATAATTTCCAGCAACCTTACTCTTCCATCTCCCACTTGAGATTGAATCTCTTCCTGCGATCTTCTCATCAAGAAAAACAAACCCTGCTCTCATACATGTCAGTCAAACCACTAACAAAACCATGAAGCAAACCCTTTCTCTAAAATAACCAATCTAACCTCGCTCTCTGATACCAGTTGTTGGGAATTCGGGACTGCAGAATAGTGCTATGATTTAATAACAAACAAAATCATGCACACAAGATCTAAACAATTCCCCAAAATCTACAGTAGTGGAAGTATAAACTAGAATAATCCAAATCAATACAAAGTACACACACATAACACAACATGTACCATGGTTCACCCAATGTGGGCTACATCCACCAAAGATAGAGATCTCATATATATAATACAACAAGAGTACAAACCAACTCTTCAATACAAGAGTACAATGCATCTCTCCAAGAGTATCTCCTCTCCTCCAGATCTCTAAACGGATCTCCATGAGTGCACTACAACTGTGCCTCCAAACACCACCAGCAGATCTCACATAACCAGGAACTACTTGCATCTCTGAACTGCTACCAAGTTCTCTATGGATCTGCAAACAAGACCTCTCACATGGGTCTACCATATGTGCAACTATGACTGTGCACCAAGAAGTAAGTCTGTCTCTCCATCACTGCATAACCTGTGCAAACATGAAGACAACCTCCTCTACAATATCTAGATCTACATGGATCAACAATACAATATGATCTCATGGATCTACAATACAAGACTAGATCTACATGGATCTATAATACAAGATCTCACCAACATGTGGATCTACAAGAAGAAACTCTATGTGCTTTGCATATTATGCAAGCTATTACAATGAGACAATAACTATACAAAGAAAATACAGTAGAAGATGTTACCCTCTTCTCACCATTCAGATGTACCTGTTATTTCCTTCTGTCCAGCTCCTCTCCATGGAGACTTGTCTTCATGTAACATGTTCTTTCTTTCTCTTCTTCTTCTTCATCCTCTCAATCTA
The DNA here is from genome assembly GCA_019776745.2 of Taxus chinensis. Classification (NCBI taxonomy): domain Eukaryota; kingdom Viridiplantae; phylum Streptophyta; class Pinopsida; order Cupressales; family Taxaceae; genus Taxus; species Taxus chinensis. The sequence continues at coordinate 683,912,862 of CM034147.1, read as the reverse complement.
GGAGAATCAAGGATCTAATTCAATCCTTCTCTTAATTCTCTTACTTACCCTCATACAATGCATACATGCATATATATCTATTTTGGGTAACTTAACTTTGGTTTTACAATCAATAAATCATCTTTAAAATAATTGATTTATTCTAATTTTCGTCAAAAAATAAAAACTACGTCGCACAGGTAACCGTCGCCGGTTACTGCCTGACCATGGCAGCAGTCACTTCCTGACCTAGACTGACCGACGTTGGTTATTGTCAGAACTAGTAACATGTAAAAGCAAGTTTCTTGTGAAGCAATTAAGCTCCACAAGTTGGATTAAATTATTTGATTCCACGAGCTTGTAAAGAAATTTTTCATAATCTAGCCATTGGGTTTCTGTAGAATTATTTTATTATTTGATTTTCTCTTAAGTTGAGGTTCTCTCTAGAATACTTTGGGATTATATCTTTCTTAGGTTGGAATCAACTTTTTCTTTCTAATGTTCATGTAACCCTCCTTTTTTTATTAAATCATCTAATTTCATAAGCCTTATCATTTTATTTATATTTTCCAAGATCTCTCAAAGTTTTTTTGTGTCCTTGCACTCTTCATCATACCATGTGATTTGTCAAAATATTGCTTATGTTTCTCTTCTTAGGCCTATTATCTTTTGTAAATGCTTAATGATTTGTGGATCACGAGACTCAACATATTGTTATTGCATTGGACAATTGGTTAGTTGTTGATACTCTATCCTTAACTTCCTGAAATTGTTTTTTCAAGGGTTGCCTTTAAAAGTTCTCTATTCTTGTGAGCCATAAGAATTCCATTACCCTAAAGAGGTTTTTTTGTTTGGTTGTGGCGAGTTTGTTCTCCTAGCTGATTATTTGCATGCATTTTAATATTAGCATATATTGGGGTCATATGGTTTGATAATTCATATCCATAAGACAATCCCCTATTTCTAATTTTGTCAATTTTGAAATACATCCATAAATAGATAATTTTAATAGCATAATTCACCACAATACTTTGGCTATTATATGTTTTGCAAGTTATTTTTCTTGAATCATGTTATGATCTCTACATATCATATAATCATGTTATAGAGGCTTAAAAATTATTAACGAGGAGTGAATAGAAGGAAAAAAGAGGGTTATGAGCAGATGTAAAGATAAGGAAAAGCATATATAATGTGGAATGATAATAAGTGAGCCATAACAATAGTTCTCATAATATGGAATATAAGTTAGGGGAAGTAGACAATAATTACAATGGATAAGGAAAAAGAATAAGAAAATGCATGTGCATCCTCTTTTTTTGTTGAATGGATTGATCAAGGGTACAAGCCTTTTTCAGTGCAATGTTAGAAAGAGAACAAATATGTGAGCCTATGTAATAAAAATTACTTAGATAGATTTGAGTATCAACAACAATGTAATACCTAAAGAAGTGATTATAATCACAATATGCAGGTAGAATGCCTTAGCCACTTTGAGGGGAAACCTCCAATCCATACAATAAGACTCAAGTACTCAATATGATTATCATCTACTACTCACTAACTTTTATATGTACCCTACATATGTTATGCAAAGCACCAGGGATGCCCTACTAAGCATATGAAAACATAAATAAATATGATAATGACATGCATTAGAACTCTATAAATTTTTGTGCACTGTGACAACCTTAGAAATATGCGGATCATATGACCTAGAACATGAGGTGTCATAGCATATGTAAAACCCTTTGTATGGTATGAACATTGTCCTCAAACCATAACCATGGGTAAGAGGCTCCTAAAAACAAGGTTATTGTCCTCAATGGGTTAAAGTACAATCCATATCTCTGTACATTAGTAATACTCCAAAGAGGCCTCAAACCACACATATTTCTCCACCTAGTCATGTGATATCTATCCACTGGATCAGATAACTTAGTAATCAGAAATCTTGATCACCTCTGGAAATGCAGAAATGAATAGTTTCCTCATGTTTATCTTAACTTATCTTGTGAGGTCTTTATCCAACTCAAGTAACTCTATTTGAATCTGATAACATTTTGTGCAATGATATCCTCAAAGCCATAACCATGGGCTAAGAGATCCTGAAAGTGGAAAAGGTTATTGTTTGGGTACTAGAGAGCTACAATCCATATACCTCTTACAATTAGTAATACTCCAAAGAGGCCTCAAACCACACATACTTTCTCCACCTATTCATGTGATATCTATATGGATGTACTCTTCAGAATCAGAAATTTGAAGCTTCCATCTTGGAAGCTGAGACTATCTAATAGTCTTGGCATGTTTATCTTAACTTATCAATTGTGATCCTCTTCCTATCCTTGGGACGTATGAATCTATAACATGGTCCTAAATCCTCCTCCTCCTCCTTAGACCCATGCAGGGGTCTTCTCCTATGATGTGCTACTTATTCGTCTTCTTCGTTTAATAGATCCTTGTAATTGTTCTTTAGAATGATATTCAATACCAATTAGTTCCCTTAAAATCCTCTTCTTCTTTGAGTAAACTTGAGTACAGAAGACTTGTTCCATTTCCTCCCAGGGGTTTGTATGTATAATCTCTTGATTCAATTGAAAGTTTCATCCTATGAGTTGAAAGTATCAACCCACAATAAAAACCATATAACCATGTCCATCTAGATGAAAAATGATTATTGTGTGGATGGTGACACACCATTGTCTATCTTTATTCCAAGACATCCCCATGGTTTGGTCCATAGATATATTGCATCCCTATGGATAGGAATATTTTGGGTCTTCAAAGTTATAGGAACCCCTTTAATTCCAAGAATAATGGAAGTATCTAATTTGTAGAGTGATTGAGTAGTGTGAATAGAGAAACAAGTCATGCAAAAAGGATAAGAACCCCTGAGTAATTAGGATGAGATCTGTGTGCACCATGTCATAACTTTAGGGTTAAATCCAATATTATCATTGTCAAATTGTAGGAGTTAAATTTTTGGTGTCTAAATTTCCCCCTTTAAGTATGACAATTAACTTATGTGCTTAAATGGAATCATACCTTAGTATGTAAGCTACACTTTTTTTCTGGTCAAGGTTGTTGATTCCACGTAGTGTGTTGGCAATGTTCCATAATAAAACATGGTAGACATAGAGTGCAGATCAATTCCCATAAAAAGATATAGGAAATTTAGATCAAATGTGAATTATGCATTTGACCTAATTTTGGCCCAAATTGAAGTTCTACTACCACATAGTAATTTGAAATCAGATAGATAGACATGGAAGTAGTCAACAACTTATTTTATTTTCTAAAGGAGACAGCTCAAAATATAGAGATTTTTTCACATTAGAGATGTATTTGGAATTGATTTAGCCACTTCGAAGGGCACCCTCCAGTTAACCAATCCTTAATAACTACTGAAGGAGATGCCAAATATAAAAGGAGTTTAGCATGCCACTTGACACTTACACACACATACACACAGACATTTCACATGAGACTTTCTATCACATCACCACAGAAAGAGGACAGGGTGTTGTGCATGATGTTTATCAATGAGGCCAACTTACTAAGCATACCAAAGCAGAGTGAGAAGATATATGATATGACATGTTAGGAGATATTGATTAGCTACTTTTCATCTGTGACATATCCTTATTTAATTCCCTTTGGGATTTATTATGTTCCTAAGCATACATAAACATATGAACCCATTACAACAAGAGGCTATTCTTGTAGGTTTAATTAACTTCCAACATTAATTGCCTATCAAGTGAAGAAAAATGCTTTATAAAGTGACTATTCACATCTAATCAACTATCAAATATTTCATAAGTGATACACATTATACTTAGTAGATTCTATAAATATAGGAGAGATTACGAAGACCCATATACAATGTAGGTACCAAGACCGATCTGGAACCATAAATGAATTTTTTTTAGACCGACATCTGAGCAACATGCACTTGGTCAAAACCGTGTAACTAGGTCAAAACTGTTTGTACGAGATCTCAAGGACCCTTGCTATACATTCTTGGAATTATTTGGATTTGGCTAATATCAACTTTCTATGTACTAGTCACCTTAACTAGAAATGAGTGTTGCTCTTCATGTAGTCTTCTGGGGATCAAATTTATCTAATGGCTCTGTACATTCTGATCAAACCTCAAACCCTCAATAAATGCACGATAAAGAAGTATCTAAGTGATCCAAAATAAAGTTAGGTAAAAGGAAAATGGGAACCATTAATGTACACCAGGGAAAAGAATTTCCACTCAGCTCCAATAGAGGATGCTCAAAGTACACGTCATTATCCTACCATGTAATATCTATCATAGTTTAATCTAGAAGTTTGAACGACCATGCTTTGACAATATTTCAAATTAAGGATGGATATCAAGTATCTTGCTTAAATGGACTGCCTAGAGAGGGACTGGGGCACGTGTTGTTTCCATGGTCTGAAAACTGAAGCACCCTGCATACTATGTGAAAGCTCTGGTACTGAGATCTTCAGAATGTATGAGAGGTGGTACCGAAACCCTAATAGATTGTCACATCATATTCGCTTCATTGTTTCAGGAAGTAGTTGAGTATTCCTTTTGATGCTTTCTTTAGACACTAGGAGAATTCCAAGACAAGTGTTAGGACCCTATAATGAGGTATAATTGACTTGCTTATGAATAGGATTTTTATTGATTTTTATTGGCATGGCACAACAGTGGACTTACTAAGGGATGAGCATTAAACTTCACTTCAGACCCAGATGTATGTAATCTAAAAATTTGAGTGCATAATGTGCCCTAGGTGCTCTTGTGTCAGTCGCACTTTGTGAAGTAGCCGAGCAATAAATAAATGTAGAAAATGTAATAGAATGTGTGCATGGAATAAAATAGAATCCCTCCCCCTATGAAGTGTGATGTTGATCTGAAAATCAAATTTAACTAGCAATTGTGCACACACATTTCTTTGCTTTGTATTGATTTTCGATGTAAAAATTAAGCATTATATCCTTTTTGTATTTTTAATAAAAGAATAAAAACTGTAAGTACTGTGCAAATATTTAAAGAAATGAAGAGAATTCACCAGCAATTTGACACAAGAATTGATAACGGAGTTCGGTGCTTGAGGCCTACGTCTCGGGGTCCGGTTGAATGGGACCGATCTATTAGAATCTTGAAAATAATTCTTTACAAAGAATTCTACAAAATTATAATCTTCTCACAGTCTTCCTCTGTAAAAAATAATAGAGGTTGCTTTTTACATCTCCTCAAAATTCCATTCCTAGGTCAAGTTATGAGCATTTCAATATTTTAGCACAGACCTGAATGCTATACAAATAAAATATCACTCCTTTTATATTGTTTCTAAGCCTCCTAGCATGCCGGCTGGGCGCTTATCCTTTTACATGGCCCACCCGGGTTCCATTCTCCTCCCCATGCATTTGTCTTATCTCCTTGGGATCAATATCCCACATTTGGCGCATAAAACCTTGGAAGAGGTTTTAAAAGGTAGGTGGGTGCATGGTTTAAGTGGCTTAAGAGCCACCTTATTCGTGGAAAGAGGTGCATTAGTTGGCTGGATGTATATGGCGCATGGATGTTATTTTTAGGAGCCAAAAACAAGGCAAAATATAATGCATGGGAAACAATAAGGATTTGGATTTAATGCGTGGAATAAAAAGGTAAGAGTGATTTGAATGTAAATCATGGAATATGGAGTTAAATAAATAATGCGTGGAAATGGTAGTTGCATAGTTTAAAATGGCATGTCTAATAGTCCCACATGCATATCGCAAATGCAATTACAGGCATATATATGTAGAAGTTGGTATAGTGATTAAATGAGAAGGAGGCCAAGACACCCCTCCATAATCGCGTGTGTCGAACTTAGCTGAGGGCCCCTAACCAGTAAATAGCAGGGGTCCATTTGTCCGAAAATGAGTGTCCAAGACCAGCGTTCCCAAAAACCACTTTTAGTACGTCACGCAATTTTTCCACATGTAGCAATATAATTGAAACACTTGGCGAGCGTGCACACGTCCAACCTGCACAAAAACTCCAAATTTTGCCAGTTCTCCTGAAAATTTCAGCGAGCTATAACTTTTTCAAACGAGTTCTGTTTCCTACAAATAAGATATCGACGGAATCGTATAATTTTTTTCCACGCTTTTAAAATGACTACAACTTATTTTTAGAAGATCTTAGATTGGTGTTTCTCTGTGAGGATCCTCTAGATCAAATGTAGATGTCCTAGCCTTGTGCCTTGTGATGGAAATATGTGGATGCAAGTGATCTCTAATGCAATAGATGAATGCAACTCTAGATGGATGATAATAGTGAATGATGTTAGGTCCCTCATTATGGTCTCATAATTTTATATTTATAGGGTTCTCTTGATCTAATTTCATAATTAACCCCACAATGTCTGACCACCAAAAAGATACAAAGGTAAAACGGCTAGAAAGAGCTCAAAAGATGTTAGGAATGTTTAAAAGGGATCGGGGCGCCTTGGTGGGACCAGGGCGCCCCAATACTAATTTGGGCGCCCCAGTCGAGGCTAAAAATAATGCAGGATGACAGAAGTTGAATGGGCATATGGGTGCAATAGGTCGGTAATGATGAAATAAAATAAAACAAGATGGCCAAAAGATAGGGGTTAATTAGAACTTTCTTCATTCAAGAACCTTTTAAATAGTAGTATGAGACCGAGATAAATAATATCTAAAGTGCGTGATTTTGTGACTACAACTAGGTAAGAACTAAGTGGATTCGTCCTCTAATGTTTCACTATATTTAGCATGTGCCCTAATGGAATACAACTTATCAACATCATTTTAGGTGTAATGTCATATTTCAATGTTCGAAACATTTATTTATTAATACGATTGCACATTAGTCTCTAAGATCTTCATCCTAACTAAGGTTTTCCCAAACTATAAATTGGGTGTAATCATTTGGTCAAGCTACTTATTGATTGAATCCTTAACCTATTCCAAATAGGCCTTATTTTATAAAGCCTAGTTACCCTAGGATTTCAATTTTTTTTATTTTTTGGGTTTCTACTTAGATTTAATTCTAATTTTTATATATTTCATGACCTAAATCTTATTTAATAGTGCCAACATAGGTGGCATACAAATTGCATTTCAATCCATCCACTAATATTTTTGTAGGGGTTTTTACCTAAGATTAGGGTTTCGGGTGAATGTGGTTGATTTAAGAGGGTTTCACATATTATTAAGACCTAATAGTTCATAGCGAGGCACATATTGGTTGTTCACATAGGTCTTGGAAAGTGTTGAGCCATATTTTACAAATCTAAACTAAACCATTCGACTGAAAAAACCACTAAATAGTTTAGTCATGTGCCAATCGGTTCCGTCCCTGAGTAACGTAAAATCCCAGAATTAAAGACAAAGCATCTGCAAGAGATTTCTAACCATTTCATGCCTTTGTCACACCCAAATCAACTTTAAGACTAGTCAAAGAGTTAAGTGCATTCATCCTTTTGTGTTTTACTATATTTAGCATGTGCCCCTAATTGAATGCAACTTATCAACTTCATTTTTGATGTACTGCCATTTTTTAATGTTGGCGCATTTATTTATTAATCTTATTACACATTAGTCTCTAAGATCTTCTTTCCTAACCAGGGTTTTCCAAAACTCTAAATTAGGTGTAATTATTTGGTCAACCCATTTATTGATCGAATCTTTAACCTAATAATGAGTAAGCTTTTGTTATAAACCTTAGTCACCTTAGGATTTCAAATTTCTCATTTTTAAGAGTTTCAATTTCTATTTATTTTATGGCCTAAATCTAATTTTCAAAATTTTCCCTAGGGTTTCATGTTCGGGCTTCCTATTATGCTCTCTATCTAAGGTTCTCAAATGGCCAAAGCACCTTTCAAGGCATATGTAATAAATAACTAATATGTTTTTTAAATCCCTCAGAGTTTTTTTGTTAATTTCAACAGATTAATCAAAAACCTCTTTTTTGTTTTTCATAAATTTTAGTATAATGTTTGGCATTTAAACAAATCTTTGTTTTCCTTACAAGAATAACAAGTGAGATATAAATTTATTTGCAAAACCCTTTGATGTTTTTGTCCATCACATTGAGGTATCCAAAATCCTATTTCTGTTTGACAAATGTAACCAGAAAAATTTAGAAATATTTGTTTTATTAATTTGAAATATATAACGTTTTCCCTACTACTTAGGACATTGGTCGCCCTAATAACCATGGATTCCTAAAAGGTAGATACATTATGGACATTCTCCTCTATACATTGGAAACTGCGCAATGGGCTGAAGATACTGATCAAGATGCAATATTGGTCAAAATTGACTTTGATGAAGCATGTGATTGGGTTTGTTGGTGATTTATTCTCAGAATGCTTGAGTGGTTTGGATTTGGTCCCTTTTTAGACATCACATCCAAACGCCCTTTATTGAAGCACAATGTCAAGTAATGGTTAATGAGAGCCTCATAGCATTCTTTGTTCTTCAGTGCTCCATTTGCCAATGTTGTCCACTTGCCCTCTTTCTACATGTTCTAGCTAATTGGCACTTCCAATGAGCTCATCACCAAGGAGACTTAAAGGAATTACTCATCTACAAAGTTCTTACGCTCTTAACTCCCATGTCATTGATGATTCTCTTCTCTTTCTACAAAATATCGAACAAGAAATTGTTGATGCTCAATCAGTTCTTGATATTTATTGTGATTTGTTTGCATCCAAGTTGTGTAGCAATAAAACGGAAGCCCTCTTCATCAAAAATGCCCCAATTTTGGCTTGGATTCCTCTGGATTGGAATGTTATTCCCCATGGGAAGATTACTCATTACATGGGGTATCCCATTTGGTATCCACCTTTCCCCTCGAGATGTGTGATTGGGTGCTCAACAAAATTTAGATAAAAGTGGAAATTTGGTTTTACAATTTTTTTAATCTTTGGCAACCAAACTAATAGTATTAGTCGAATTGTTCTGGCTAACAATGTATACTACTAATCTAGTTGATTTTCTTCGGAAACAATTAATGTTAAACTTGTAAAATTTATTTGCAACTTCCTTTAGAGACAACTTGAGTAAGAAAGGTATGACAACCATTTCAAAGGAGCTTTACACTTAGCCTATAGCTGAGGGTGGAATGGCAATCATTGATCCACTACAAGATAAATGTCTTGTTGCTAAGTGGCTTGCACCAGCTATCCAAGGTTCCAAACCTTGGATGATCCTTGTTAGAGAACGAGTTCAACATGCATCATATAAAGGGCTCTTGGATCTCCATTCCTTGGGAAGATAAAATCCTCGATGCTTCCTTTTTTGATATTTTATACTCTCTTCCTCTCAAACACGACCGGGAAGCTTGACGAGAAATAACCCCTCTTCTCCGATGGTTCCACCAATCCCTTCAACATGGATTGAGTATCCCCAATTCAAGTCTTTGGTGGAACCGTGTTATTCAATCTAATGACTTTCCCCGTGTTGTCTGGCTAGAATTCAGTGCCAAATCCTTTGCAAAAAAAGTATAAATATAGTTAGGATATTTGGGATAAAGATATTGGCAATTGGCTTCCTTGAAACCTGCTTCAACATATGTTTGGTTTGCCTGCAAAGCTTAATTAGACTTATACCTTTATTATACAACAAATTTTTCCTAAAGTTCCTTAAAATTACCATCAATACTACATCCCTTTGGAAAGATTGGTGTTGGCCAAACTAGGTGGCCATTGAGTATCCCCAATTCAAGATCTATGCTCTGGGTACTTTTACCAGGGTTCGTCCCCCCACCGTCCTGTACCACCCTTCATATGTATCTAATGTACTGATACGTCTATGTACATCTTGGCTAGATTTTGACAGTGCCTCAATCCTATTGCAAAAAAAGTATAAATCATCATCCTTTGAAGGAATATTTGGGATTGAATAAGATATTGGCAATTGGCTTCCTTGAAACCTGCTTCAACATATGTTTGGTTTGCCTGCAATCAGCATCTAAGAACAATACTTATACCCCCTACATAGGGTCTATTTTATTACAACGTAATTTTAAACTCAACCTAAAACAAGTCATCTATTAACTGACTCATTACCTGGATCAATACTACATCCCTTTGAAAAGATTGCTGTTGGCCAAACTAGGTGGCCATTACTAGATCTGTGCTCTGTTACCAAGGTTCGTCCCCCACACAAGTAATGAGTAAGATCAATTATACTAGTCTAAATGTGTTAAGGTGTGTGAACATAGCTCTAGATGCTTGAGCATTTAGACTGTTTCAATATAAACAAAAGAAAAACTGTCTTGATATGTATCTGGTACTTATACGTCTAAGTACATCAAATTGATTTACATATATGCCACCCTCACCTATTTTGACATTGCTCATCATCCTTGCAGGAGATTCCACTTATGACTTGCTTCGAACTCACTTTGCTTAATGTGCATGTTCCTCCCAAAAACGAGAATTGAACATACATCCCTTTGTTCATCAATCAAATTTGAAGGGCTGGTATCACTCTGAAGGGTAAATATTGGACCAATATGATGAAAAGTAGTATAAATATTTCGCACTTCGCATGACCACGTCATAAAAATTAAAAAACATTTTTAAATTGAGAGATTCATTTTTTTAAAAATGAATGTTTATAAAAACTAAGAACATAGAGAGATCTAAGAACATTAATTCGGTGTTGAATATAATATTTTACATCAATCACATCTAAGAACAATATCTATACCCCCTACATAGGGTCTATTTTATTATAACCTTATTTTAAAACTCAACCTAAAACAAGTCATCTATTAACTGACTCATTTACTTTGAAAAATTGCTTAATAGTTTGTTTTTTACAACATTAAACACACAAGTAATGAGTAAGATCAATTATACTAGTCTAAATGTGTTAAGGTGTGTGAACATAGCTCTAGATGCTTGAGCATTTAGACAATATAAACAAAAGAAAACTGTCCATAACTATTAACTCAAACTCAAATTTGATTTTATATATGCCACCTCTATGAATGCCATTATTTTGCACCTTCCACTATCTTTTCGAACTCACTTTGCTTAATGTGCATGTTAAACGAGAAGAACAACATCCCTTTGTTCATATTGGGCTCAAGCCAATAGGTTCCAATGTAGTGATCTTCTGACTTGACATTGATATGATCCTTGACTTACATAATTTATACTTCGAACCTTCATGGTTAATTGATATTGTCCACTATAACCATCTCATAGGTTGTGGGTTTCACTCAGGTAAAATTTTAGTGGCGAATCTTCATTAATTCACAAATATTCTAGTTTTTAAATTTTTGTGAAATTTTAGGCATATGGATATACTAATTCGCCTAAATTATTAATCCTTTTGATTAATCCAAGATAAATATGGCCAAATATCACTATGGTTGGAGCCTAGAAGCCACTAAACTATGCAAATAGTTGTTTACAATAACAAAATCTAATGGACTTTACTCGTATCTTAAATTTTTGCATCATCACTCATCACATGATTTGATATATGGGATGGAAATTTGGAAAACTGATATACTTATGTTTGTAGTATATTTAATCCCATATTCCCAATGCTCAACATCCAAATTTTGTGTTTGCAACTAAAGATTTTATCGGAGATTTACAAATTGAAATGATAGTGGTTGACGACCATTTTTTCCCCACAACCCTTCTTTTGACAATTTGAATAAAATATTACACTTAAAGTTTGTCAAATGATTTATAGGTTTTGAATTTTTTTTTTCAGGCAAATTTTGACTCGCCCTTCTCTGACGGGTTGGAAGCCCTCGGAAGGGCTGTGACAGGTGCAATTTTGAATGTTGCTTGTGATGCCTTTCTTAGCACATTTCTTGCATAACTCTGATTTTGAGTAATGGAAAGATCTACTGTTTTTACAGGGTTCTGCCAGCACAAAGTACAATTGAATTTTCCTTCGTTTTTTAATGATGTCATTCTCTTGCGGATTATATGAAAAATTTGGACTTCTTTGTTGAGTGCCAGTGCAGTAGTGCTGTGATAGGATACCAGGAGCAAGTTTCAAAAGAATTCAAAGTTTAAAATAAGCTTCTAAGTTTCTAGAATAACATTTACATTGACAACAATTCTAAGGTAAGGGAACCCACAGAGCACCCAAGCACTTCTAAGCAGTCGAGGAGGAGAAAGGAAATTGCACCCCAAAGTCTGCTTCCAGATTGTTGAAGCTTTTAGTGAATGTCAATACAGTTTATAATCCCTTTTATAATGTACTACATTTTATTCAGAAGTAAGATGGGACAGGGAACAGGGCATGCAGTCAGGCAATCCATGTTACCACAGTTGCAATGAATAATGCTAAGTATGTAATATACAAGCCTTCACTAATTGGACATGCTGATACTACTATTTGGTAAACAGGTCTCATTTACAAAGAAAAAAAATTTAAAAGAGATAAAAGCTGTGGGCAATTGAATTCATGCATATAATCTCCTCCACAATAAGCTCCTGGATAGATGGTCTCTTAGCATTTGAGCATTTTTATCTTCAAATCGACAGAGTTGTTGGTTGTAGCCTTCATCGTGATGATGAGATAAGGGAACATCTTGGTGCAACTCATCACCTTGATCAATCATGATGTTATGCAAAATACAACACACCAGGATTGTACGAGGCAATTTATGTTTGTTTGGTCGCCACATCGCTCCATTAATAATTCTCCACGTTCCTTTGAACCGTGCTAGTGCTCTTTCTGCAACCAATCTCGTGTTTTTGTGCTTTGCATTGAACTGCATTTTCATAGGAGAAATATCTTTACCTTGATAAGGAGTGAGAAGCCATGGCAATAATGGATAACCCTTATCACCCACTATGTATTCTCTTATTTGACTGCCATCGTGTAACTCCTTCACAGGGCCGTTCAGCCTCTCGCCATTTTCACATAGCTTGAATAATCCTGAACTTTTTAGGATGCCATAGTCATTGATGCTACCAGGCCAACCAGTTAGAATATCAAGAAACCTCATTTCAGGGTCCACAATTGCCTGCATAGTCATACTGTAGTTTTCCTCAGAGTCGTGCCAGATACTTGAAGCTTCTCCTGAAGGCAAACTCATCACAATGTGGGTGGTATCAATGGCTCCACAACAGTTGGGAAACCCTTGAATTTTTTCAAATTTGGCCTTAATTTCCTCTATCTCGATCGCATGGGGCCACTTCAAGTGATGCATGCCTCGTTGTTCCATAGCTTCTACAAACTTCCATGTCACTTGAGAAACTGTTGACTGCCCCACATCAAATGACTCCCCTACACTGAGCTGTGACTCACCTGAAGCTAACCTTCTCAAAGCAATAGCTACTTGTTTTTCAATTGTTACCCACTCTGCCTTCTGCATCAATTATACCTGATGATGATGACCTCGCTGCCAAGTAGGACCTCACCAGAGTGCAGATATAGTTAAATGTTTTCCTAGAGACCCTGAAAAATGACTTGAATTTCTCTTCTTCGTTATTTTCATATGCTTGTCCTGCATCAATGGAAATCAACGAGTCTGCATATTACTATCAAAGAAAAAGAATAATAAGGAATGATTAATACCCTTGTCATTTATTCAGAGAAAAAAATGAGTTTCCTGTACTGGGTATAAATTGGTAAGTAGGTCCTATAGAAGTCTTGGAATATCCTTGAAATTCACAAACAATTTGATTTGTTAATGCACTGGCATATGTTATAGACTGTTCAGCTGTCTGGCAACACAGTTTGAAACAAAGCACAAGTGATAAAATACCTAGAGGAAAGCAACTTAGAAAGATAGATTTCAGAATATTGTAAGACGTCGTTGATCTTGCCAATAATATCATTTCCAAAATAGTTGTTATTTTACCAAAGGGATTGTCATAGAAGTGATTTCAGATCTTTCTATTTTAACGTCTGATACTAAATTGGAAGAGGTCTTGATGATTAAGTGAATCTCATTGCCTTAACTTAAAATTTTCTTTCCATGATTCAATAAATCTGTGTCTGGCAAGAAACATATCAGCAGCACTTTTAAATCAGGCTGGGGTTACTCCAGAACATGCTTTCCAAGCACTGGACATTCAGAACACACCAAACAATTATTCCCTACTATTTTCACAAGGACTGTTTGTATTTTCATGTTTCCTTACTACTACTAAGGTATATATTTCCTCAAAACATTAAATAACCTATTACAATTCCACTTCTTATGACTGCTTTTCTGTTGCCTTTTTTCTTTACCATCTAACATTCCAAAAAACCAATTTGAGTGAATCACAGATGGATGCCTTTGAAGCAGGGCTCCCAAGTATAGTTGCCACGGGATTATTAGAACACAATCAATATTGAGACCATGAGAGTGATAAACAAACAGAGAATGCTAATTTCCTCTGGAATCGATGTTTCACCATTAGGAAGAAGTGATTTGAAGTTTCATCAAGGAAACAAATAGTGAACCCATATGTACCATAAATCTCCAATGAAGAAGGGACCTCTTGTCCAATTTCAAACTTCATGTTCTACATCAAGAAAATTAAAAATACGGTAGAGGGAAAAAAATTATGAAAGAATTTGCAAAAAACAAAAACCAAAAAAGGGCCAGAAATAGACTTCTAGTAGCATTTGGGAGAGCGGAAACATCATAAGTCAGGAGTGGAATCTGACACGGTAGAAGGCTAAGTGGAAATCTAAATGAAATGAGAAAAAATAAGGTCAAAATACAAGCCAATATCCATCTCAAACAATCCCTCATGGTGATGCTGAGTTTAGAATTGGCTTAGCAAACAATATTATATCTAGAACCGAGTTTTAAAGGAAAAGGACTGTTTGGAGAAAAAAGCAGACATAAAAGCTTCCTATGTAACTCAAATGTAAACTTCCTATGTAGCTTTTGTTTTGATCAAGTAATCACACACCCTTGGTTATTTTATTATGAGTACAACGAGCCTTAAAATTGGCATTCAATTCATTAAGGTTGCATATTCTCTTTTAGATATATTTTATAATTTCTATTTATAGAAAGAAAGAAATTTATGTTAATGCCCAGGAATGACCAAAACAGGTTTATGGATCTCAAGAAGTACAACTAGTATTTGTTTTTTTGAAATTAAAATTTAGACAAGAGCTCCTGCATTATATTCCTGAACTGAAATCTTATGGCGCTGAATGAATTCAAATTTCAACTTAACTATTTTAAGAGTCCAAAATGGGACCTTAGAAAACAAATTTTAGCTTAACTATTTTAAGAGTCCAAAATGGGACTGTTATTATTAGAATAAGTGTCAACTAACATCAGTGTTGAGAGATCATAAAGTGAAGTCGATACATGCAGCTGCGTCATGAGTAAGTTTACATACACTTACCATCATGAATGTGGGAGAGGAGAAAAGAGATTCTATTGCAGAAAATAATATAATTTTCTTAAAAAAATATCTCCATGCGACAAATCTGAAAACAGATGACTCCAATTGCAAAGACTCTTGTTGTAGGACTAAAAATCATATTCAAATCTGTTTCTTTTGAAATAAGTCATTTTGCAAATAAAGACACCATATATCTGGTAATATTTTCAGATGAATGCCAAAGTTGCTGGATATTTCTTCTGTTCAGTCACATACGTCCACAGTGCACAGATGGAGTCAAACGAATCATTGATGAAATCAGTGGGGAGAGAAGTAAAAGGCATGAGCAACTCTCCTTTCTTTTCCCTGATGATGGATCCAGCAGAAAGACCCAAAACATCATAAACCTTAAATTCTACACAGTTGTACCCAGAAACCCCTTATACATTGGCAACTTCTTTGACTTCATATTCTGCCAGGAATAGTCAAATAGTCTTTGCCTTTATAGTTTACTACATAAAGAAAGCTAAAAAGCAAATTAAAGTTAGAAAAAAGCTTCAAAAGGGAGTGCAGAACAATGCCATAGGATTGGCAAAATACGAATTCTTCTTGGTGGAAAGAGAGAAGCAATTCAAATTAGGAAAAAAAGAAAGTGGAAAGAGAGATGGAATTCAAATTAGAAAAAAAAAAAAAACTAACTGAAAAAAACAATTCACTCCAATCATCTGTGGAAATTGTACAACCTAGAACATAACGTACTGTTGTGTTTGTGACCATGTTTTTGTGAAAGGTGGTACTAGTTACGATTTTAAAAAAAGTCACATGTTTTTACTCTCAATTATGAAAACTATTTGTATCATAGAATCCAAACCATTTGAGTTCTGACACCCCAATTTTTCAAACAGCATTTCAGTCATTGATGCCATAACACCTATGCAAATGTGATATGTTTACTGTCTCAAAAAGCATTGCATCTATAATACTTTCTTTGTTATGATGACCAACACTAAGATTTTGGAGAACCCAAAGACACGTTACTTTTTTTCCACTATAGTGTGGGACAATTTCAGCTTCTAGAACAATCTGCACCTACTGTGCAATTCAGCGCTTATAGGTTGTTTCAAAAGTTTTTTCTCGCAGTGGTTAACATGGTAAACAACATATCCATCTTGCTTGTAGAATAAAAACATATTATGCTCCTAAAGATATAGTCATCCACTCTTGAATTGGGAGTTGACGTTTGAATCACCCATTGATAATCATTCACTGGATATACACGTGTTGCATGAAGACTTGTCCTCCTACCACCATAGATACATCTAGGAGATAGTTAATCATTGGTACTTGTCTCAGACACTTGCATTTCAGTGTTTTGTTTTTTAATATGTTTTGTACTCTTGATCCTAGATATGATGATATACCAAAGATAAATATCAATATAATTACTGGTCATCTGTGAACCTAACATCTTTACTTAACAAAGTTGTTGATGTTTTTATTAACCCATATTAGGTTTTATATTATTGTTTTCATATATATATAATTCCGTTTCCGAGTACGTCTCTCATTTTTCTGAAAAACGACAATACCCATTTCCCTGTAACTATGGTAAAAAGTGTTCATGCACCATAATATAGTGTAGGTACGGCAAAGTATTAATGTAGTTACAGGAAAAGAAAGATACTCTGTTTTTTGTGTCAAGAGGAATAAAGTCCCTTGATTAGGAGAATAATGTTCCTTGATTAGGACACAGGAGAATAAAGTTCCTTACTCAGGAAAGTATTTTGTGGCAGAGGAATGCACAAATTTTGCACTTTCCACGTTCAATCTAAATTTAGTGAGCAGATCAGTAGTTGATAAATGTTTCTGGCTGCTATACAAAGAGATTAAAATTTTCCATTATATTGCCAATCCGTAAAAGACCATATTTGTAGGAATAAAACAGTAGACTATTCACCATACATGATTGTTAGATGTGTCATTTTGCAGTAGGTATGATGGTTTTGTACTCTGACAAGTGCTATAAAGATCCATACTCAAGATGTTCATCAGTTGCTGGAGGTCCATACTCAAGATACTCGCAAGCATCATAATGATAATATTGGATGTAGTTGTATGATATGCTGCTCAAGTTGTTGTCAAACAATTCATTGGCCACCCAAAACATGTATAGTCGCCTCCTACTTGAAAAGAGCGGGGGGGGGGGGGGGGGGGGGGAGCCTTATTGAAAGGTCTTGTCTAAGGTCTATGAGTACAGACAACAAAGCTTTAAAAAGTTTTATATCATTCAAGTATATGTCCATCGATGAAATCTATGCTTTTGAATAGGTAGTAGATATTTCATCCTCTGCAAATATAGAATTTCTTGTCATTAACTGTTTGTGACTACTTGTTGCATCTCTATCGAATGGTTGGTGAATTAAAGAAACATTTGGCACTGATGCTTGATCCTCTCCATTTGAGTAAGAAATGTTCTTGATCGTATGCATTTCATTGAATAAGAGAAGAATTCTTTGAGACTACACATAGCTCATCCCATTAAAAATAAGTTGTTGCATAGAAATTGGTTTTGATCCCATGTATTTAATTGAATAAGGGATGCCTTTTGAAGGAATCCATATACCTTCCTATTTGAAACCAATACACTAAAAACGATAATTAAATGCAAAATAACCAAGTTCTATATCTAAGCTTTCATGCAAAAGAAAATCAAAACAAACAAATGAAATGCCTTTGGTACTTTTTTTTATGCCACTAATGTGTATAAACAACTGGTATCCAACTATAATCCAATTAGATAGAGAGCCGAAAGGCATTTGTTTGACAGCAAGAGTATGCATTGAAGAGGCGGTTATTTGAACCTATTTGACAACCCAAAGAGGTAATTATTTAACATCAAAAGAACATATTAAAGAAGTGATCGTTTGACACCCAAAGAATTAACCAGGGATGGTACTCCACGAGACGTACCATCCCATGCCTAGCTATATAGCCATACCTTTAACTATAGTGTGTAATCGCAGTCGTTTGCATCTGCTAAACTTGATTTTGAGACTCTACACATCTCATATTGAACTCATGAATCTCATCACTTGTTTCAGCACTGATGGCTCTGTATGACTCTCGCAAGTGCTTGCAAGCCATCCTTCGCTTATTAAAAAAGAAACTCCCAAATAAAGAAAATGAGATCTAAGAGAAAAGAGAGACTCTTGAATGTCTGACAAAAATACAGTACCTTCCTATTATTCATGACAGACTAGCAAAGAAAACCTAAAATGCTCCTTTTCTTAATTTGTAGGAATCACAAGTCACAGCTGTAGAGGTCTTGCGGTTAATAAATATTTACAATTGCTATCCAAATTTGATGATGACAAAATATGAACTATGTGTCAAGATTATATTCTAAGAATCTAATGCAACACATGGAAATGTACATCGGTAGCACATTCATTATCCAATATGTGATATTGATGAGATTCGCTCTTCTAAATATTTCTGTAATTAGTTTTTAAGTTTTTAGTTTTTTTGGCTTTTTGTCTTTGCATATGCTAGACTTTATCCTGCTACCACATAACCTCATCATTTTACATCTATTCAATGCACCCTAATAATGAGTATAACCTTGACAGCCATGTCTGCTTAATTCTCTTGTTTTTTTTTTCTGCTATGCACTCTGCTCAGGTTTTATCACACATGAGGAAAATGCTCAGAAAGAGGACAAGTTGGGTAGAAGAGTACAGGAAAGTTCAAATCGAGATACATAATAAATTAGAATCTACTCAGATTCTTAATGATACTGTTTGATAGATCAAGAATGAAGATTAAGAGCATATTAGCTGGAGTAAGAATCATGGGCTCTTTTTGGAAGGAGAAAACCAAGCGACAGGTAGACTGATAAATGTTTGTAAAACAAGCCAATGAAATATGGGACTCAAAAAGTAGCATTACATAATATGATTACTAATTCCATGATATTGTTGATACCATCTTTGATAGGCTAACCTAGATCAACTGTAATATTTCCACATATTGACCAGCAAAAATACCATAATGCAGCACATGCTTATGATCATATCCATCAGTAGGTAAAGCGCGACACACTAATGACCAATCCTAATTTGAGAACCCAAATCCTGTTTACCTCGTGGCCATCAATTGAGACGGCAAATTTAGCTCCTATGTTCAATGAGGACGTCTGTTTGATGAAACAATTTGGCACTTCAGCATCCAATTGCCCTAAATGCTAAAACTTTCTTTTTGGTATGATATTCTAATTTCTAAGCGTTTTGTTCGTTCAATCGTTAATTTATTACTCTTGCTGCAGTTCTGCACCTGCATATTTTATATAGACACGAATAAAGTTTGCTACCCGGCATTTGGATTACTTGAAAACCCGATTTGTTGACACAAATTGGGTGCTGACCAGTGTACTTGAGAACTTATTCCACATCAGGCTCTCTAGACACAGTTGGTCGCCACTTCAATTTTCCACGAGTTCTCAATCCAGCCCACTAAATCTACAAGAATAGTAAAGGTAAAAAATGTTCCTGGCCCAACCGAGATTTCAAACTTCTTACACTATAAGCTGTGTCCCCAAAGATACAGACATTACCAATATGGCTAATTGATTCCGATCACTTCATTTTTCAACTAGAAGTAAATCAATATCCTCGGTAATTATAGAGCACACTAAAAAAGTGAGGTAGAAAACAGAAGGATCCAAGCTAAACTCAAAACACCCAATCAAAAAGAAGTCGGATAGAAAACAGAGGAGTCCTGAAGCTAAACTCAAAACACCCAATCAAAAAGAAGTTGGATAGAAAACAGAGAAGAGTCCTGAAGATAAACTCAAAACACCCAATCAAAATATGCATACATTTGCATCAGGAATAACCAGTTCAAATCACCAGTCTTCTTCCAGCAGAAAGAAATCAATACTCTATTCAATTATAAAGCACATTAAGAAAAATCGGAAAGAAGAAGGGAAAAAAACCTAAGTACAAAATAATAAGTACATTATTGGGGATTGAACTGGCCGCCTGGGGCCAATCGTGAGCTGATTGTCTCTTTATCCATCGACCGAAATGTTCAATGTGCAAGAAACCATGGACCCAGATTTCCAATAATACAGAAACCGGCTCTTCTATAACAGGGGAACTGAGCTTTCTATAACCTATTAGACCATTAATGTTCAAGAGAAGGACGTATGTTTAAACTTCCTGGATCCAATCCAATTTTCCATACGAATGAAAATCATGACACTGATCAGCCAATTTTTGTCAATTCAAAAAGCAAAGGAAATTAGCGAAGCCAATCTTGATTTTGAGAATAAACTAATGCGACAGTTCTTCTAATGCTAACCACACAAAACAAACAATATGCATTTCTTCATGAACTAATAGTAATACTAACTATTGAGAGTTAATATACATATTAGTACCTGAAGTAGAGAGCTTGAGCGAGAGGTCATGCCACCAGGCTGATTCATTACCATCCATTGAGGCTTCTGCAGCAGCGTCATCATCTTTCCTCCTCTTGTTGCTAAATTTTCTTGGAGGTGCCATACTGTACAAAATATACAGATCTGAGAGAACCCAAAAAGCTTGTAGGACAATTGCATAAATCTATAGCAAGAAATAGTGCCAACTGGGGGTTGCGAGGAGATTGGGTAAGAATAAGAATTAGGATAAATGGATGTTAAGTAACCCAAATAAGATAAATACATCAATAAGAGAAGATGGATGGACGATTGAATAATCCCTGTAATCCTTACTGGGAAAACTACTGGATAATCCCTGTAATTCTTACTGGGAAAACGACTGTGTTCAAAGCTAGACGAGAAAGTCGCTCTAAATTAACGCTACACGTTGCTTGAATCTATGTATATAGAGGACTGTTGGAGACGGTTAAGGTTCCATGATCAGAGGTCTTTGTTCCATTGGGTAACTACTTTAAGAAAGGAATATAAAATCTCAGTAAATATGTAAGCTATGCCACATAGTTCACTGGGTATATTACTGTTGTGGTGAATTTCAAACGGTGGGCACAGGGCATTAGGATGTTTAAAAAATTGGATGATTAGTTTTTCTCCGTGTAAGTACAGACCCCACTTAATCTGCATGTGAACGTCGACTTTTTAATGACGCATCCAAGACTTAGGCAATAATTAGATGGTGGTTTGTATGTAATTTTTGTCTTTCCCCATTATTTTAAATTTATTTGTTCTTCTTCATCGTATTGAACACTGTTGATAATACAATCTACTAGCGGTTGCTCCAAGAGGAGCAAAGCAACGCCAAAAGGGATTTTGGTAAGGTCGATGCTTTTAAGGTACACATAAGGGTTTGAGACTAAATCCTACGGGTACTGTAGTAGGTGGTGTGAAACTGCCACTAAAGCTACTAAGCATGGTGTATTTCCATAGTGGTAGTAGAAAAGGTGAAATCTAACTTACAAGTGGAGCATGTGTTGAGATGTGTATGGTAGTTGTAATATTTAGAAAGTTTGAAATGATTATATCTCGTAACAAAAAATTAGAGACTACTAAGACATGTTTGGGTTTTTTTTGTACTTTTGCAAACAATAGAACAATGTAAAAATATTCTTCGTTATGTGTTTTTTGCATAAATTGTTTTTGCTAGTCTTGGAGGGGCCTCTGTCTACACTCTATATGGTAGATGAATGATGCCCTATTATAGAGTTGGTAGTTCCGTTGTCAGAATAGATGGGATGGGCAATGGGTTTGGAGAGCTTTTGGGAGATCTAGTTAGTGGTGAGCCATTGGGAAATCCTGAGGTAGGGGACGTGAGACACGACCTAGACTCTTATGGGAGGCAACAAAGAGGAATTTCTCATAATGGACGAAGGCCTTGTATTTGTGGCTTTGGTTTACAACCCTGGGTATGATGCATTGCATATGGAGCATATATGTTGACAAAATAGGGAGTCTAACCGATCGAGCAATTTTTTATGAATGTTATTGAGACTAATGGGGTCTCTATCAAGTAGGAGGGGGCATATTTGTGTCAGGGTGAGTGCATGGGTTTCTTACCTGGTGTGACGTGTTGGACGCATCTTTAGTCTGAGCGTAGGCCAGCCAAGGGTGGGCATTATTTATAGTAGTCATGTAGGGCTGATGTATGGAGCATACAAGACAACCAATGATATGACTTGAAATAAGGAGTATGAGGAATGTCAGTACAACATATGGGATGAAAGTCATGAAGCAACTATGCATGCATAATAATGTTGGGGACATGTAATAGGGGCAAGTAAAAGTGGCGAAAAGAGGAACTTGTTAGTTTTTGAGGCGAAGTGTTCCAGCTCATCAAGAGCGCAATACATCAAGTGAGTATCTTCGGTTGCCTACGGTGCTTTTGTTGTTGTTGGTGGGCAAGTAGCACAAGGTGGGAAAAGTTGGGAATTTTACGCCATCACGTACATTCATAATAAAGGTCTAGTGCAATTCTACGATGTAGTGATATGGAAACAATTAGGTATAGTCTATAGCAATGTATAATGGTGTGGATGTGAGAAGTTTGGGCTAAGCTTCACTGGTAATGCAGCCGATGTCGTAAAGTTGGCTGCCTAGTTTATAAGCATGCAACTCTAATATATTGACAACGGAATAATTAGAATGTGGTGTACAAGAGTACTGGGGGAATATGTGTTAGAGTTTTAAAACTGTTAATAATTAGACATTGTGTAAAAAAGTTGGTGCAAGTTGCTTTAGGCTCGGGGGAAAAGGTGTTTTTTAGGAGGAGGTTGGAGGTAATGACATTGTAGTACAGAAGCAAGAAGGTAACTATGAACCTCTTAATTGGGGCTATGTTGTATGCTGTCACTAAAGCTAATTCTTCCAAGAAGGGGTTAAAATGGTATAATTTATGCGTTTACATATGCATGTTTGAACACGCCTTTACTTTGTGTTAGTACTTATAATGTAAGTATGATGATGTGCACATAAGGGTTTTGGACTAAACCCTGATGGTATGGGAGGTGACGGTGTAAAGCTGATGGATAAGCTTCTAAGATGTAAGTTTTGATATATCAGTGGTGGGGCAAAGACTGATTGTAGAAATAAGTATGTCTGAGGTGGTTGTGGGAAAATTGTTAAGAATTAGGCATTGTTTAAAAAATCACATGCAATGTTATTTTAGGCCTCGGGGAAAAGGTGTTTTTTAGGAGGAGGTTGGAGGTAATACATTGTAGTGCAGAAGTAGGAAGGTAACTATAAACCACTCAACTAGCGTTAAGGGGTTGAAATGGTATAATATTATGTGTTTACATATGCATGTTTGAACACACCTTTACTATGTGTTAGTACCTGTAATGTAAGTATCGCAATGTGCACATAAGGGTTTTGAACTAAACCCCCAGTGGTATAGGAGGTGACGGTGTAAAGCTTATAGATAAGCTTTTAAGATGTAAGAACTGATATATCAGTGGTGGGGCAAAGGTTGATTGTAAAAATAAGTATGTCTAGGGTGGCTGCGGATTAAATTACAATTTTAGGTTGCAAATTCTAAGATACAAGTTGGAGCAATTGTCCAACTAAGTTAATTTGGTTGGGAGAATTGGTAAGCATCAATTAAAGCACCAGGAAACTATGTTTTGGAATTGTAAGGTTGTTAAGAAGTATGTGGGGATGGTACATATTTGCAGGTTTTCCTATACCCAGTTCTAGCTAGTGGCATGTGAGGGTCTTGGTAGTCTTATAGTTTGGCTAAGTACATCGTGCATAGTATGTATAGTGAAATAAATATTACATGCGGCATGGTTACTGGGTTCATGTTATTTCCAATAAGATTGACACACTACACGTGTGTATTTAAACAAATGCTTATATATGTAAAACAAGCTTGGGGTGTTGCTAAAAAGTGGCAGGTGGTTTTCCAAAGGAAGTAAGAAGAGTGGGTGTGCATAACGAGTGTTGGAAAATATGTGTTAATTATAATTGTACGGTAAAAAATTGGTGTTATACATATGTGAAGGTATTGTTGGTCACAATTGGGGTAGTGTGACAGTGCTCTTTAACACATTCAGATAAGAGGTGTTGTATATAAATTGGTATATTTGTCAATATGTGTAGCTATGTTATAGAAACCGTTGGCTTTCACCATATAAATTAAACGTCAACAAGAACTACAATCAATATAACTAAAATGGAGAAAAAGGGATAGAAGTTTACCAATTTAGACCTCCTTGTTTGTAACTATTTCTTATAGCTTAACTCTAGCTGGAATCTCTCTTATTTGCATACTGTAAATGATTAAAAAAATAAGGCTCTTTAATAGGGAATTCTTGATCCAAGAAATTCGAGAGGTGAGAATTTGGTGGTAAAAGTATAATATATGTGAGGTTTTATGTTTTCACATTTGCATAAGATTCTAAATGATTATATAATTCTTCTATCTACATGTCGAATCATTTTCCATACACCAATATAAGATGAGTCTATACTTCCCAGGGTGACAATGCCCAAACATATGGGCATACAGTACCAAACTCTTGACATTGGCAGGATAGTACAGAGCTCTGTGGTTGGAAGTTGGGTGGCATTCCAGCCTCCTGTCTGCCAGATCCTGGTATTTGCCTTCCAAATCCCTGAGCATGGGCCATGTAGGGAAATAACAAAGCAAAGGATCATAAGCAAAAGGGTCAAAATTCCTTCTTCCAAACACCAATTAACAACACCAACATATAACAGGTGGGCAGATGCCACGGCCAGCCGCAAAATCCAATCAAATCTAATTCTCACTCTTGAATGTTCAATTGATGGCATTGGCCAACAGTGCCAACAATAATATCTTGTGCACCTGGCTAAACATATTATCATAGAGAGCCAGGCCACTTTGACCAACAACAACACATGGCTTTCCGTCAAGTTCATCTTGAGGCTTCTGCAAATCTGCAAAACTACCAACTAGAAGAGATGTCAAAAAAAATTGTATAGGCCTCTCAAGTATGTTTAAGCATATAAAGCATAAACGATGGAATTTTGGTTGTCTTGGTGCTCGAATGCCTAAAAAAATGCATGATAGAAATGGATTTCTTCATAATCTAATAGCAAGAGTACAACTATTTGGGCATGATTGAAAGTACTGAGCACAAAAATACTTGTCCATGCAAAATACCATTAAAATACCAATAGTGCAGATTAGAAAACATCAACAACTAAAGACTTGTTGAAAATAAAAACTGTTATTGATCAGTTATCAATACCAAAGTCTTAAGAGGATCATGCCTTGAAGGGATTTGAACATGAGTGGGCAAGCACACAACCATGTGACTTGACCGCACCACTCCCACCCCATCAGCGGAGGCACCCAGTTTATTACTATTGTAATTACACCAAAGAATATTTACAATATTCACACTAATCTAATATGGGAGGTGGGATCTCATCTCGATATATTTATCTTTTTTAGAATGAACAATAGATTGAGAATGGAAGGAAGTTTTAAGAAGTTAAGGTTGAAAGGAGAAGATGAAGGGAAAGAGAATAGAAACGCGTTTTTTCTCTAGAAAATGCAAATCTAAAGATACTAACACGAGATAAAAGAGTAATAAACTTGAAATAAAATCCAAAGAGTGATAAATTGGAATTTAAAGGAAAATATAATTCATAGAACTCAAGAACAATACATTGATCAAAGAGATACATTCAACACAAAGTTTGTAATAAGTATCTTATATTCCTTATTTAGAAGATTAAAAATACAAAGTTTTTCTTCCCTTTTAACAATTCCAGCTTATAGCCTTTATTCCCAAAATTTCTCTCCCTCACAATGCCTCAACATTTTACATTTATAAAGAGAAAAGGGGAAGTTGTTTAGATTGCAATCTAAAAATAACAAATACACATTAAAAGTTTATTTGACTAGTTCCCACAAAATGACCAAGTGAACTTGCAAATCCAAATGATGTCTTGAAATTTCAAAAATTTACATGCTCAATGTTAAACAGGAAAAAAAAGACGAATCCTTAATTTGATTTTTCCTTTTCAGTCTCCTGCTCAACTTGCCTTTGTCGATACTCATGGAATCTTTAGACCATATCTTGTGTCTCCTTTTCATCAGGTCCACATGAACATAAATTTAGAATGTCGCATATGTCGATGATGCTAACCATATTTCTATGGAGCTTTTTGATTCTTATGATATTTTTGGCCAAATTGCTCAAGACATTTTTGCACAGTATCAACTTGTCAATTGCCTTCAAGTCAAAATCAATATTATCCAAGGACTCCTTTTCGAATAAATCCTTAAATTCCTTGAGGATGTCGTCAACTAGTAACTTGTTCATCTTGTCATTAAGGACATGGTGGAGGATATTTGCAAATTCATCACCAATATCTCTAGTGGCAGCGATTCCCTCTTCCCGAGCCTTTTGAATCTGTTCACAAGATTCCTGCATAATCTTGACTCAAAATTCAATGGCTTTGTAGAACTCAAAGTGCGTGTCTCTTTCATTGATCAATCTCTCCTTGAGAAGGGTATCTGAATAAATTTTATTGAGGTTGCTCAAGGCCAACAAATTCATCTCCCTGTTGTTGCATTCCTCATGGAGCTCATTGTTCTTTTTTTCAATGGATGACTTCTCCTTCTCAATATCATTATGGACCTCAACAACGTCCTTGATCAACATTTTTTCCTGAGGAAGGAGTCAATTCATTAGATCCAACCATCTATGGCTTGCCCCTTATGTCCAATCTTTTCCATTTTTGGCACAGATGATGTGTCAACGCTGACTGGAGCCAGAGAGGGAACCTAAGTTGGTTCGGAGAGTTTAAGAAGTATGGTTGTCAGTTGCTCCATTTTTTCCCTTCAAGTCATCTTTGATAGCCTTGGTTTCTTTAAGTTTCTTAAATAGATTATTCATGGCTACCTACAAATCATATTGCACAACTTCAGTAGTGACCTTTCCTAGTGCCACCTTGGTTATTTGATAATTGGAAGCAATGATGTCTTCCTTGGTTTTATCTACAACAGGCACAACAATCTCAACAAACCTTTGACTTGATGCATCAATGGTGATGTGTGAAATGGTCTTGGGTTTCTTAGGTATGCGAGATGGGGTAGGAGTCAGTGCAATAAAATTAAAGGCTTTTAGAAGGAAAACCTTCTTCCTCTTCTTTATGGTTTGGATGGCTAGCCAAGATAGAAAGAAGAGGAGGGTGTTTGCTGAGGAGGAGTAGTGATCATGAATGTGGTACTGGGAGGAGTAATAAATGTAGTTACCAAGGATGAAGGAGTGGAGAAGATAGTTGTGACAATATCCGAAGATGTGGGAGGGGAAGAAGGCATGGAAGAGAAAGAAAAAGATGGAGAGGGGAATTGGGTTATGTGAGGAGAACCCAAGCTCATACTCATCCCAGATGAGAGAAGAAAAAGGGATGAAAAGACCTGTTCCATAACTGAAACTTGAGGAGATGAAGGTGGAGGGGAAGAAATGAGAGTGGTGGAAGTGATAACCAATGAGATCGAAAAGGATGAAACATGAGTATGAGAGGAAACATGTGGAGGGGACGTGATGAGAAGAGTCACATGTGGAAACAAAGTCACAATAGGGACCACATAAGTGATGAGGGAGGGGAGAAACAAGAGAAGGCCGAGTGACCATGGAGTCGACTGACGTTTCTTACATTTTTTGAGAATGAGAATCAACCTCAATGCTAGTTACAGATGGAGCAGAATGAGGAGGAGGAGGATTCTTTGCTCGACTTCTATAGAACTTAAAATTCAACTTCTTCCCAGGCACTTCACTTTTATCTTTTCCTTCCTGAGAGGGGCCCACCTATGACGTAGGAGTTACTTCCACTTTTGGGAATTTGGGGTCGTTGGGATGAATATTAATTGAGAAGAGCCAATAGTTGGTTCAAAGCAAAATCTGAGTAGTCCTCTCTTTGATGGATGTAGATTCTTTGATTAATCAATCAATTTGGGGAAAGTCCATACTCTCAACATTCATATAATTGTAAATGGGATCCAAGACATCCTCGTCATCAACAACATCTTGAGGAATAGTATAAAGGTTGTACAATGTTGTTTCGTCTAAAGTTAGATGACTGTAATCCCTTTTCCTGATTGTAATTTTTTCCCTGCAATTGATCCACATGTCTTTAATTTTAGGAATATGAAGATGCATTGTTCTGAAAAATCCTCCAATATACCTCGTTAATCAAATACATGCCTTGAATAAAGAGATTTCTTGTCCACCTCATGCATTTTAGTCGCAATGTTGTTGGCCTTGATTACTAGCGTGCAAGTATAACGACCAATGGATATTGGGAAGTGAATTCCCACCTTATGATTGCTTTGTTGGAACTTGTGGAGGTCCAAAAATTGCCTCACTAACTCCCTTAGGATCCACTTTTCACTTGGGAGCCTTGGTAAAATATATGGGGTTTCTTGAAATGCTCCTAGCGAAAGGTGGGTGAAAGTTAGAAATTAAAAGAAAATGCAAACCCATTGAGATACAACATTCCAAGTTGCATCAGTGGACTTGAATCAAGTGATATCCCTATTCAATTTGTAGATAATGTTTTAGAAAAAGACATCATTCACCCTTCTGAAATGACTTCATCTTTGCTTCAGAGATAATTGAGGAAAAAATTGTATACATATTATGAAGACCTAGTTCCTTGGGTGGTTAATTCGGGATAAATTCTCATACCCTATTCCAGAAATATTTCATGTCAATATTCCCTAGCTCAGTATCTCTAGTATCAATATTAGAATCAATATTGGAAGGGGGAATGCCCCCTTGATATTTGTACTTCATCTCTTTAGAGGATTCTTCCTTTCCCTAAATTAGACATGTGAAACGAGCCCTATAAAATTGCTTGAGGACCCTCCTGAATGCCTACGAATGAAAATCAAGAATTCTACCTTGATCAACACCTTGAAAACCCCAATAGACTATTGGAAACTTGACCCTACTTTGTATCTTGAAATACCTGAAAGAATCTTGGGATTTGGGACTTGTTGAATGCTTTGGAAATCCTGACACTTGGGTGGAAAAAGGATTGTGTTTTGCAACCTTGAAAACCCGAAAAACTGGAGGAATGGTAATCTTACTTTACAACCTCAAATCTTTGACATGCTGTTAGAGCTTAAGACTTATTTTGCACCAAAAAATACCAAAACATGACGAGTTAGCTCATAAGCGCATTTTTCCTTGTTGATTATGTATTTTTATCATGATGGACATGCCAAAAATCCTGACAAACTTATGTCAGGGTTTTTTATGTGTTTATCATTATAAAGATAAAGGAATGAGGAGAAAAACCAAGTTTCTTCATCATCAGAAAGAGAAAAACAAACAAGGGAGAAGGAAAAATTAAGAAAAATGAGCATAACTCCCTTAACAATGTTGCATTCAAAAATGATGAAGAAAAATTAACCAAAAACCTCAAAAAAATGAAGGACAATCAACAAGATGAAAAGTACTTGTCATGAAATAAGGCTAAAAGTTGAAAAATAAGAAAAATCGACCAAAAGCGCCAAGAAATTGCAAGTCAGGTTTTGGGAATGCAAAAGTAGTCCAACAAAATTTTGAAATTTGAAATCGTTCTAAGTACGAATGATGTGGAAAAATTCTTTTTGATAAACTTCCTAGCATTAATTACACGTAGGACAATATGTGTGGGACACCAAATCCACCCTGACATTAATTACATTGACCCGGGTGAGGAAGCTTGACTACATGAAGCATGCAGTGTAAATGTGCAATCGGGTCCCAAAAACCCAACGCAAAGACACCAAAATAATTTTTTGGGATCGGGAATTAGAACACATGATGTAATTTACATGCTTTGAGCCTCCCATATTTCGATGCATAAAATTTTGAAAATCTGACACGCTATAGTGTTTCAGGGTTCAGGTTTGGAAAACACCTAACATGAAGCATATGCTTTTTAGATTCAATGTTATGATGCTTTCAAAACCCAAAACTCGAAATATTATAGTGTGTCAAGTTTCGGGGTTGAGAAACACTTAGTAAAAAACCTATAAAATGTAAAAGGAAACCCAAACCCAAAAAGACATGAAAAGTAATTCGAGGCTAAAATTAGATTTTTTTGGATTTTAAAAGGTACTCAAGATGAAAATTTTGATTAATTATCGTACACACTCAATATTACACGGTGCAACATTGTTAGAACAGTTCGAATCCCCGATGATGAAAAGTATCAATTCCAATGATGTCTAAGTCCGATTTCTTAGCTTGTATCATGTTCTTATAGCTCATTATGCTTTACTTATCTTTTCAAAGCTTTTCCCCACTTTTCCTTAGTTTGCAATTTTTTCTTAGCTTTCTTTCCTTTAGTTACAGAACTGCGCCCCGATGGTTACATAACCGTCAGTCTGCACAGACTGACAGTTACTTGTGTATGTTGAGCAGATATCATATTGCTCTAAGGTGAAGGTACATAAAGGATGCACGCGCTGGAGAAACATGCATTTGAGGGCACGAAAGAATAGTAGAATAAGTGTGCACCAGAACGCTTTAAATTCAGGACTTAGCTGTTTTGTAGACAA
Organism: Taxus chinensis; assembly: GCA_019776745.2. Classification (NCBI taxonomy): domain Eukaryota; kingdom Viridiplantae; phylum Streptophyta; class Pinopsida; order Cupressales; family Taxaceae; genus Taxus; species Taxus chinensis. The sequence goes on along the minus strand of CM034147.1, from coordinate 683,881,997 downwards.
GGGCTATACTTGGAGATAGAGTGCTGAGCACACAAAGACATGAAGACTTGTGGTCTATGCAATGGTATTTTGGGAACAATCAACAATTGAGGGCCATGCATAGTTTAGGCTAATAATAGGATTTCTAATCAGAGTTAACTATATGAAGTTTATTCTTAGGAGCACTTGCATGTTGTGCAACCTTTTGTAAAGGAGCATGACTATTATTAGCATGTGACCTATTTTGAGAAGTGCATGGGCGGTGAAGGGAAAGTCCCCACCCCTATATATATATGTATTGATTTGCACGGTTTAGGATGTGTGAATTATTGTAGAGTTATGCTACTAGTTTTGTCATGTGCATGACTCATGGAGATACTTTATAGTGTATGGAGCTTCTGTGTTTTACATTATTTAATACAATGGTTCGTATTGGCTTGATAATGGTGTTGAACATGACTAAATATGGTTCTTGCATGGTAAATCTTGTTATAGTCATTGTTTAGTTCATCTTACATATATTCTAAGATCTAGATCTGGTTTATGCATTGGGTGTTGTTTACAATTGGTAATGAATCTAAATGCCTATATGCACCATCATGCTAACATTCTGAATAAGAAACCATAAAGAGGGACTTGGTGCCTTTATGTGCTTTGGGTGAGCGCTCAGCTCTAGATGAGTGATGTTCCAATGCGCATGGGTCATTTTTAGTAAATTCTAGGCTGCATCAACACATTTAACCAAGCTTTTTCCAGCACATTTTAAACGTGTGTCACTTTCTTCAAACTCATCTCTTGTGCACATTTCTTGACCAAATTGGTTGTTCTTGAGCTTGTTAGATGCGTAAAAACTTATCTGTCCATACTTACTATTCTTAGTAAGTTAAATGCCCCTTTTTTAAGTGATGTGGCATTTCTTGGATGCCAAGTGGACTGGACCACTTCTCTGCCAATTTTCTATAAGAACCAAACTTCTTCCCGAAGCATTGGTTGGAGTTTCTTGTTTTATAATTACATTGTTACGATGCCAGAATCCTACCAAGAAGGAAACAAGAAAACCCATTCATTTACCTTGTTTCTCTCTTGCTCGCATGGCTACCAAACTACCTGCAAACCAGCAAGCTTCAGTGCTCTCCCATTCTTTCTGCACACTTTCTAGCACTACTCCCTAGACACGTTTGGATGCTCATTGGAAAATAAGTTGAGGGGATTTCAAAAAGCATTGCCAGTATTGGATTTTTCTTTGTACAAAATTTTCAGGCTGGGGGTGTCATTAAATTCGTAGAGGTTTCTTTTATTTATTCAGATAGATTTAAAGTTACAATATGTTGGAATACATTTTCCTATAAAGGTATAATTACAATAGTAGTTAGAATATATTTCATTTGCAAAGCTTCCATTGAGTATTTCTTCTCATCTCATCTATGTGGATTTTCCTAGGAAGAATTCAGAGGAGTTTATTGCCACACTGTGTTGTTAATTCTTCACAGTTTATTTACCGATAGTTTTACATTTCTTCATTTAGAAATATTTTGTTTTACCGGGGAAGCTTCAAGGGAAGAATTGCTTCTGAGAAGATTTTTATTCTTCCCGTGATTTTGAGGTAGAGCGAGAAGACGTAATATCCAAAAATTCAAATTAGAAAAGCCTTTATTTTATTAGATTAGATTAAATCCTATGCAACAGGGATATAGCCACATCTAGCTATTTCACTGTTTAGTTTAATTTGTTCTAGAGTAGAAACAATTTCATTTACTTAGAAGAATTTGAATTGTCTGTGCACATTTTATTTATTTTCTAGTAAACTAAAAAACCAAAACATTAGATTAAATTAGTTAGTTTGTTTTATTTGTCTTTTTTTCCTTTATGTTAAAAATCATTGAAAAAGCACAAAAAAATATATTAGATTTAATTTCACTTGTTTAATTAATTAGCTTTCATTTGTAAGATTAATTAGTTGCATGTAGATTTAATTAGATTCAAGGAGGGTAATAAAATTGATTTAATTTAAAGCTGCTTGCTTTTATTTGTTAATTTAGGCACATAGGATTGATTAGACAGAAATTAACACAACTCCATATGTTTCCTTAGTTGGCCTAGGTTACCTAAATTCGACCTTGCCTCTTGTGGATTCTTTGCATGTTTTTTTATTTCCTTAGATTGTTTGTTTATTCATCCACATGACCATCCAAGGCCGTAGGAAACCGAAAGATTTAGTGTGCGATCCAAGGGTGCTACAACCAAATATAACTACACAGTTGAAAGATATTGATAAGGGCCTTAGACATCTTGTTTTTCAGACCACCCCAATTTCACCCGGTATTATCTCATAGTTGATGGATTTGAACGTCAAAGTGGACAACACTTATGTGTTCTGACATAGTCACCCTAGTGGAGATTAGATTTCGTGATCTAAAGGTTCACCCTTCCTATACATCTCTTTTCACACCTCCATGACCTTATCTGGAGATTTTTACGCAACAAATGCATGATGATTCCCACGTATCCCACAACCCATTTTAGGAATATTTGGTGATTACAATATTGATCGAAACCTTTATGCAGCCATTCTCCTTGACCGATCCATCTCACCCGCACAGGTTAGACATACTTTCATTTCCTTAGATGAGCACATCCCCATAGTGCCCGTAGCGGACATTCGTCTACCTTGATCTATTTTTTAAATCCATTTCACATATTTTTCCTATTCTCCCAAGTTATCCATTCCATATCCATGTTTCAATATCATATCAGTTGTCCTAGAATGACATCGAGAGATTGAGTGCATCCTAGAGTCACATGTCGATTCTTAGACGTACAAAATTGGTGAACCCAATGTGAAGGACTAGTTCCTTTTCATTTCCTCTTTTATTTTGTTTCTTTCATCCATCCTCCTCTCCCATTATTCTGCAGGTGTTTATACACCCCCCTAATATGTTGGATCAAGAATATGTTAAGCCCATTTTGGGTCTTGAAGCAAATTATTACCATATGGGTATGCAACAATCACCCTCACTATCAAGGTGGGATGATAATTACTCATCCAATTTACCTTCTTCTCACACTCCTCCTCCTCAAGGTGCCAAAAAATTAGTTATAATTGAGGATATTGACCAACCTATATATAGTCTACAACTAGAGTTCTCCAACTCTAATAATATGATGTTCACGAGAGAAAAGTGGTCTTATCCACAAATTTTGGCTAGACCTCAAATCAACATGCAGTTTGATTCCATCTCTTCTTACCTTTTACCTAATGATGAATTCCTAACATGATTTTTTAGAAGCGATGAGAATCTTAATGCAATAGACCAATCCTTGGATAGGATGCATGAGTATACTGATGTTCTTCTTGAGAATAACAATGTTAGCCCTCCTCCTAAAACAAAAAATACATCCAAAGAGGGGTGGCCTCCCAAGTATCAATTCATGGAAGGACGTCACGTGCCTTTTCTCCCTAACAAGAGTCAAAAAATTCCTAAGTCAAGTGCAACTCCTTTATTAGGTGATGTGATTTCAACATTGGTGGATAGAGTTAAGCCACTAGAGCTTTCCCAATATTCTTGTTCTGCCTAGTTTACAGGGCAAGGAAAAGTCCCCCCATGTTCAAAATTATAGCCATGTGCCCTCCACACCTTCACCTCCCCTGATCTACATGGGTGTTCCTAGCCTTGGAGACCTTCTTACTAGATAGGTCACATTAGGAACACCCCCTTATTGTGCATATAGATACCCACCACAAGGGCCAACTAAAAGTGCATTATCAAATTCCATTCTAAACAACAATGTGATGTTCCCTAGTTTTGTCCCTACCAGTCCATATCAAAACAATGTCCCCCCATATCTTCACATGTATCTAAAATCACCATAAGGGGACATGTTTTCTTTTCCTAGTTCGTATGCTCAACATTTGGGGGTGCCTTATGCCCCATGTGAATGCTTATGTTATGCCATATTAGCCTCCTATACCACCTCCATCTCCCCATCAAGGGTCATCCATAGTAGAGTCTTGTGTGTTGGGAAAATATTTTGGATATCTCAAGGAGCCCCTTGACTTTACTATATGTAGTGTAATTCTACCACAACCTTTTCCGGATCTTTCAAAATTCAAAGGGGAGGGGTATTCTAATGTGTACATCAAACCGTATGCCACCACCATTAGAGAGTTACTCCCATGGGATGCAGTTGTAGCGAAGATATTCCCTAAGACCCTTGAAGGGATTGTTCTCAATTGGTACTATAAAATACTAGAAGCTTCAATTAAATCTATCAATAAAATCATATCTGAGTTCATAAAGGCTTTCGACATGAACAAGCTCTTAAGAACGTGTATCAAATAATTCCTTCACATCAAATAAGAGCATAATGAATCCGCTGCCCATTTCATCAAGAGGTGGTGGCAAGTCCTCTATTACCCTGCTAGTGCTCCCAACATGGATCAAATAGAGCTTTGTGTTCTATTCTTCTAGTCCCTCAATCGAGAAACTATGGAGGAAGTACAAAAGTTTCCTCTCAAGAGCTATGAAGAGGTCTTGGAGGGTGCTCTCCACATTGACCAAGCGGTGATAGATAGTGGTTGAAGTACGTATGGCTCAAATGGGAGACTGGTCACTCCCTCTCAAGGTAACTCAAATTACCTAAGTGGTTCAAACAATAAGAATCAAGGACCCAAAGTCCTTAAAAATAATTGTGGTGCTATAATATATAATGTAACCGACTAATCTAAGAAGCTGAACATTGTTAACACCAGCAGTGCAAGTAATGGTAATAACAATGCAAATGCAAACAACCAAAGGAGTAAAAATTTCACTCCTTCCATTAATGCAGTTGATTTTAATCATCCTCCCATTCCTTATCAACAGGTCTAGGCCCAAGGATCGGTTCAATACTCAAACCAATATCCAAATCAATTTTCAAATCAGCATCAGAACCAAGGCCAAAGGCCTCCAAACTTTGACTACAACAATCAACAATAGAATAACAACAAGAACTATGGGCCGTAACAAAACTAGAACCAAAGACCTCATGACTATGATACTGAATTGTATTGTGGTTTCCACATGGTTAGAGGACGCGATGCTTGAATGTGATGTAATTGTAATAAATTCATGCAACAGATTCCAGAAGACCAAAGTCAACTCTTCATTGAGATGTTCTTGGCTAACCCCATGATGCCTACACGAAACAATCACATGGGGCTTGTTTCTCCACAAAATGCTACTCTTGGGGTTTATAGAGACCATCTTCCAACACACCCTGAAAATGGAAAGCTTAACTCTCGTGGTACCAACAAGGGGATGCCCATGGGGAACAATGACCATGATGCACCTACATCTGCAGATTCTCAGGTAGCTCCTCCTTTGGACCAAGGAAATCAAACTAAGATCATGGGCTTGGTTGAACTAGAATCTAAATCAGTCCATGCGGTGACTTGCACGCATGATTATTCTTTGTAACCTATCCCCATTTATCCCTCCATGTCAGATGATACGCTAGTAGATCCTAATCCAATAAGGGCCTATGATTTAATCACATATCTAACTAAGGCCTTTTCCCACATTTCCTTTTTTGATTTTTTAAAGAATTCCCTTGTGCATCGATCTGCTTTACTAGAAGCTATAGACTTCAATGTCTATCCCCCGGGGCATCCTAAGAGATATGTCATATTTGTGTTTAATATAAGAAAGATGCCTACTGACGCTAAAATAGTACAAAGAGGTGACCCCATGTTGTACTTGCAAGTTTGGATTTATAACAATTATGTTAAGCGAGCTATGATAGATGATGGGGTTGTTGTTAATATAGTCCCTCGACTCAAAACACACTGAGAGGCTATGATACTCTCAAAGAAACCTCTATCTGAACCATCGTAATTCCGGTCACTCTTGGACCTAAGAACGTGTTGACTGAATTTTATACTATAGATTGGGAAACTAAATATATTATGATTCTCGGTCAACCTTAGATTCATAGAATGAAGGTAATCCCTTCCATGTTATTCCAAGAAGTCAAATTCTTGCATATAGGGAAGGTATTTTTGGCTCAAGGTGACCCAAAGTCATTCGACATCCATTTGGCCAACTTTAAGAAGAAACCAAGGGTTCACACCAAATTCGAGCTCCCAACGAATCAGTTAAACAAGCGACAAGAATCAATACCTTTGTCTAAGATTGTTCTTATGACTGATGTTAATGAAAAAAAAACTTATGCAATAGAAACCGTATCAACAAAAAATCACAACTAAAATTCTTAAGATTTTGGAGAATGATTTGCTTATTGTTCTCCCATTTGATTCTTTAGGCATAGGCCATGCTCTTATAATTTCATCTCTTCCATCCAGTGTCTTTGAAGAGGTCTGTGTCATTGAGGTCTTGGAAGTTAAGGAAGAAGACTCCAAGAATGATCAAGCTTCTATCTTCCCTGATGACTACTGGAATCTCAACTACGACAGTGCAAAGTGTCATTTTGGTGCTTAGGTAGGCGTGATCCTCATTTCCCCTAAGGGGAGGATCATGCTTTTTTCCTTTAAACTGAATTTTGAATGCATGAACAAAGGAGTTGAATATGAGGCTCTACTTATTGGTATTATCATGGCTAAGAGGATGGATGTGAACAACCTCAAATTTCTGGGTGATTCTCAACTCATTTTTAACCAAGTTTCAGAAGTCTATGAGACTAGAGAACAACTCTACAAATATGATGTTCTCGATCTTTGTAAAGGATTTGATTTCATCTCCATAGAAGTTATTCCTCAAGAGTAAAACCTATTAGCTTATTCTATGGCCACTTCCTCCTCATGGTTTTTTTCAAGTGAGGACTTAAAGGGAACTCAATCCACCATTTCAGTCTGAGCTAAGCCTTTGGTTTGAAGGATTCCAACCAATGCAATTTTGGCATATGTCGAGATTGAGAACGATCCCGCCATGTTTGATTTTACATAAAATGACGAGGAAATCTTAGGATACCTCCATGTTTATACATACCTTCATCCTGCACACCAAAGAAGGATTTTCCCTTATACCTCACTCTTCCTTTTACTTCTGAGATCATACGATGAGGTATTCTTTTGAAGATTTTGAATTCTATAAAGTCAAGGAAGACTTAAAGTTACCACTAACCCCACTTGAGTTTGAGGAGGGTAATGCCTATTTGATTGAAGGGACCATAGACATCAACATTGGAACAAAAGAGGAACCCAAAATATTGAAACATGGTTCTTCGTTATCTTCGAAAGAAGTAGAAGCGCACATGAAGGTGCTTAAAGAGCATTCAAAAGCCTTCACTTTCAGCTATAAGGAGATGAAGGGTGTTACCCTTGATGTTGTAGTGCAAAATTTGGTTACGAAGCTAAATGCTAAACCTTTAAAGTAAAAAGTGAGACCCATGAAGCCAAAGGTGGCTTTAATTGTTAAAGAAGAGGTAATGAAACTCTTATAGGTAGGGTTTATCAAGCCTATCGATTATTCCATGTGGGTATCAAACATCATCCCATTTCTTAAAAATAATGGGAAGATACACACCTGCATTGATTTTAGGGACATTAATAAGGCTTGTCCCAAAGACAATTTTCCACTATCCTCGACTGATGTTATCGTAGACGAAACGGTTGGATATGAGTTGTTGTCTCTCATGGATGGATTTTCTGGTTACAACCAGATAAGGATCTCCGAGGAGGACCAAATGAAGACTACTTTCAAAACTCCCTAGGGAACCTTTTGTTATGAAATCATGCCTTTCAGCTTGAAGAATGCTGGAACCACTTACTAGTGGGAAATGACGTACATTTTTCACAATATTATTCATAAGATTGTGGAATCATATGTTGATGACCTACTTGTGAAAGCAAAGAGACATGGAAATTACCACGAGATTCTTCCTGTCATTCTCTCGCACCTAATTGAATATGGAGTAACGCTAAATCCTGAGAAATGCATTTTTGGAGTAACATGAGGTAAGTTGTTAGGATATATCATTTAGTCTTGGGGAATCGATGTTGATCCCGTAAAAATATGGGAAGTTTTAGAGATGTCCCTGCCCACTGATGAGTCAAGCATCAGGTCTCTCTTAGGTAAGCTTAGAGAAATTTCCGGTTTATCCCCTAACTTAACATATGTCATTCACCCTATCAATGACTTATTGAAGAAAGATTGTTGAAAAATCTAGACAACTAAGTGTCACAAAGTGTTTGAGTTTATGAAGTGCTTCCTTATGTCATCACCTACGCTCATGCCACTAAAATTTGATCGTCCCTTGATTTTATACTCTCGAGCCACTGATGTCTCAATTGCGTGTATGTTGGCACAAGAGGATGATGATGGTCACAAGCGGGCTGTTTATTTCATCAAACATACTCTTCTTGATTACGAAACATGATACATGCAAGTGAAGGAGTTTTTGGCTATAGTATTCACAACAAATAGGTTAAGGAATTACATGCTTAACCGGGAAACAAGAGTGATAGTCAAATCCAACCAGTTGCAAACCTTCTTAACCCAGGCTACCTTGTCTAAAAAAGGTCGGCTATTTCATTATGCTGATGGGTGAGTTTTAACTCACCTTTGTTAACTAAAAGTCTGTAAAAGGACAAATTATCAAAAATTGGTTAGTAGATAACCCTATATATTATGGAGATTTAATATATTAAATTTCCTTGATGAATGCGTGGAGATTTAGTATATTATAGGTCAAGCCCTCGGTCACTTCGAGCACGTGGTATGATGCATATTATCAATCACATTATGGAATAGGCATATCTCGAGGAAGAAACCTCACAGATAATACGATTGCTACGTGTCATAGCCTCCAAGTACATGATTGTGGAAGAAGTGATCTATCATAGAGCCTTCGATGGTATGCTATTAAGATTAATTAATGAAGAAGATTTGGAGAAGATCCTCTTCGAGTCCCATAGTGGGAGTCTATGGGGGTCACTTTGGGGGGCATGCAATTGCTCACATGATATATTTTTGGCCCACGTTAGAGCACGACGCTGTAGAGTATGTACGAAGGTGTAAAAAATAACAATAATTATCACACGAGATACATATTCTTGCTTAGGCTCTACAATCCATTGTGACACCTTGGCCTTTCTCTACTTGGAGTCTTGATTTGATAGGGAAGTTATTTCCCTCGTCATTGGATGGCCATAACTTCATTATCAAGGCCACTGAGTATTTCAAAAAGTGGGTTGAGTCCACGCCTCTTACTACTGTACCCAGATCTGTAATTGCCAAGTTTATCTTAAAACAAATTATCTGTAGTTATGAAGTCCCACAAGTCATTATTTCAAATAATGGTACTCCTTCAAAGAACAAAGAGGTAAGAGAATTATGTGCGCAGTTCAAGATATCTCACCACATAGCCTCTTTGTATTACCCCTCAAGATAATGGAAAAGATGAGGTGGCAAACAAAACCCTAAATTCCATTATCCTTAAGACGGATAATGAGAACAAAAGGGATTGACATCTCAAGGTATTTCTGACCTTGTGGGCCTATAAGAATTTGGTTATAACTCCTATGGGGGAAACCCCCTTATTCTTTAGTCTTTAGATCTAAAGTATTTTTACCGTTAGAAATCGAGTTACCTAGTATTCACATATCATTGCGAGGCATTTTGGATGAAGACGTGTACCTAGAAGCACAATTAGTTAAATTGTAAATCCCTAATGAAGCTCAACTTAGAGCTGGACAATGTCATAACTTTTATGTGGACCGGATGTGTTGTCAGTATAACAAGAAAGTATATGAGTGTGAAATACATGTAGGAGAATTAGTGGTTTAACTCAATAGTTGGATTGAAAAAAATACCAGCGAAGGAAAAAAGTTCAGACCCAAATGGTTAGGTCCGTACCAGGTAATAGAAGACTTTAAAATGGTGTGTATTGCCTATGTACTCTGGAAGGTGAGGAATTCAAAAAATCCATTAATTCACTTCACCTTAAATGTTTCTACATATAATTCATTTGCATCTCCACTTGTACATTATTGCATTCATACTGCATCCATACTACATTATCATATTGTGAAATTGTAATCTGGAACTAACTTTTCAAGAAAACTTTAAGAAACTTTTTAAAATAGGTAAGAACATTCAATCATGCCTCTCCAAGTATCCATTATATCATCACAAATTATTCTAATCTTTTCATCATCTCAACTATTATATGGAATTTTGACATTGGTCCCTACCAAGACTCGTACACACCGGTTCTATTCAAATTTTCTTCTAGCTTAGGTTTCTTTTCCCATAGTTTGTACTAAAAGCTTCTTGATGTCACATATTTCCATAAAAAAAACCTCTCTTATGACATAAACAATCTAAGCATTTCACCTGGGGCTCTTGTTCGCTTGTCCTCAACCTTCGGTGGTGAGCCCCTCACATCTTACTGGTTACGTGGGGTGAGGCTAGCGGCAAGCGTTCCTTCCAAAAAACACAAGTTTAATGTCAAATATATATATATTACACCTTTTCCCTACCAATCTTTGGTGATGATCCCACGCTTCCTACTGGTGGTGTGAAGTTGGGAAAGGAGGGAAGTGCCCTTATTTTTCCATGTCCTTGTCCTTGGTGATGAGCTCATGCTTCTTACTAGTAGCATGGGTCAAGATGTAGTGGGTCTTTTCAAATAAGTCAATAAGTTGTAAATAATTTAATGAACAAAGAGTGCTTTGAAATGTCAAAAATCCCAAGAAAGTGAGTTAGATGTGTATGTTACAAGAGAATGAAATCATTAAAACCATATTTTGTCAATCAAAATGCCATCTATAGATCTAAGTCTAGTTAAACTTGCAAGCAAACACATTCTGGATTGGTTAGTTTGACCTAATTAGGGTTGGGTTGTACATTCTAGTTTGATCTTTGTTGAAATTTGGTCTTTCTCTCACCATTTTCACTCATCAAAATTATACAACTCGTGTTTCTCCTGGCTCTCGGTGATGAGCTCTTGCATCTTACCGGTTGCGTGGGAGTTAGGAGTTGAGTGAGTTCATTTTCTTATTATATCACACTCACCATATTTTTCCAATAAAATGGAAGTGCTAAATACTACTTGAAAACCAAACTATCAAATTACAAATTTTCCTCATTTGCATCATCATCATCCACAACATGTATCCATAAAATCATAATAAAAGCATAGGAGATTCTAACCATGTAAGTAAAACCATCATCCATATAATCATATAAGTAAAGAAAATCATGATTGAATCAACTCTTACATATAATAACTAAACCAAAAAGAAATGTATATATGTATATATCAATGAAGTCGAGTTTGTATACAATGTCATCATACTCTAATGAGTATGGTCAAAACACTCATCTATGAGCCAAAAAATAATAAAAAATCAATATATGTATCTAAAATAGTCTCAAAGCAATAAGGCATGTAGCCTATCCATCTCTACGAGATCCCACTGAAGGTGTAGGATGAGGGATCTTATTGCGATTCATATGGTGGGAGTGATTATCCTCAATGTTTTGATCAATGAGAATTCCCCGTGAGAGTGCCCATATGATGGCATAGGTGATCTGCCAGGAGTAGTACCCTCACCGCGAGAGTGGGCTTGTTGCTACCACCTCTTAGCTAGATGGTATCCAATGAGATTAGCTGTCATCTCAGTCAAGGCTACTCCAGTGTGCCACGCCGGTGTGAACACATTTATGTGGCAATCAACCATCGTTGGTCTCCCAATGTCTGCAAGCAACCGCTCTCGTGTCTTCCCTGTGGGGTGTGCGAAGGTGTTTAAGAGAATTCGACGAATAAGATCTTACCCAACCATCAACAGTAGCTACAAAGAAAGTGAAAGTAATGCCAAGTCATAAAACCTATAAAAATAATTAAATAAATAAGATATAGTGTGTAGTTTTCTAATAATCTTGGCTAAGAATTAAAGTCGAGAGAAGAGTATTTTACTTGCTCAGATCTTCCGGGCATCCAGAAGGGATCAACTGGTGTTGGTGGTGGTGTGGGAGCTACGGAAGGCTTCTCCTCCTCTTGAAACTCCTTGGCTACAACATCCTCTATGGCCATCCATAGACCAAATACTGACTCCTACCTCCCCTCCCCGTCAAATGGTCAAAGGACCTTCTGATTACATTGTCTCTACCTCAACCTCCACCTCAACCCTAGCTGTAGCGGAAGTGTTGGCATGTGGACATAACATGTTTTTTCATTGATGAAAAAACATTAATGACAAATTTGATGTTGTATTATGATCATATGATGATGTACATGATGTTGACATACTGGTTCAAATGTGTTTGTGTTGCTACAATGAGATTTAGTGAAGAATTGCTTATTCTTACAAGCCCATTTAGGTGCCTAGGTGATGTTTGCATGGAGGTAGAATATTCTTGGAAGATTAATAAGCATGTTGACATGATGAATAGTATGTTTGGAGGGTTCTTGAGAACTCACAGTAGTGGCATGATGCAGATACAGGTGGTTCACTATGTTACAGGTGCTCATTGGGAGCAGGTATGTCTACTTACAGGTGTGATAGTGTGGTTTGGAGCCATATGAGTTCATGGAATCATGCATTAAGGTATATAATGGTGTATCAGGTATGTTTAGGTCATTTTTAGAGGCTTTATGATGAGCTATTGTATTGTTTCAGTTGACCCTAGCTTCTATAGTGAGAAACATGCATGCACACAAAGATAAGTCTTAATGGATGGAGAGATTGAGGTATGGTATTGATATTATGATAATTAAAGATGTTATAAGGATGTGTCGTAGTGATTTGAGGAAAAATTTAGGTTTCCATTATGTGAATTTTGCAAGATATGATATTTTATGTGAGATAGTGTCAAAAACAAGTGAAATTCCAGCTCAAAGTTGAACTTCTAATTCTCATTGTGAATTGTGTACTTTACATGGGACCTTTTGGATTTTAGGGATGATTCTATGTTGAGTTTATAAGGTTTCAAAAAAATAATCAAGTTAGTTTATTTTCATGATTTTATGAACGAATGTTAAGAAGATAAAGTGGTTTAAAACCCTAATTAAACCCTAACTAGGAGTAGTTTGTAGAAAGAGAGGTATAGAGACTTAGTTTTGATTGATTAATCAAAATTTATGATTTTATGTTTTATAGGACTCTCTTATATTTCCAGAAATGTATGGTTGAGGTCATGGTGATGAGTAGGACCCATTCAAATAGGTCAGTTTATGAAGAAGAAGGTTTTGGGACAAGTTTATCCAAAGGAGTAGCATGAAAAATTGATGTTACATGATGTATGTGATCTGATATTTATTTACATGGAGGTTTCAGGACATGTTCATGTAGGTACATGGCCATTTGAGGTCCATATTGTTGGTGTGTGTTATTTTCCACATCATTAGGTGAGTCATCTCACTTAGGTGAGATCGTAGGTCCATGTGTCATTTAGGGGTCATTATGAGATTCTCTTACACGTCAGTGCATCAGCATATCAGTGCGTCATATGCGTCATTGGGAGTTACACTTCTATTCTGGGAATGTAACTCCCCCTCTCTACTCGAGTTGTCATGATTGTAGCACTGGGGGTTACTCAACACCTCCTATATGTACACCCCATTTGATCTATGAGATAGAGGAGAGTTTTATGGCTTAACCAGGTTCTACCCGTGTTTCAAATCTTTGCATGCACATTTGGTTGATGCTCGCTCCTCCCGAGATCTCTTCACACTACCGTTCACACGTCCGTTGATGTGCATATCATCCCTCGTGATCCTCACTTACGGGTTTTAAACCCTCTTTCATGGTATCAGAGTAGATCTTGTGGATCCGTGCACTCCTTAGCGTTGCTCATGCATTTTTCTAGCTTCTGGTGTGACATTCAAATTCTCGTTGCGTGTGTCGTAATGGTTATTCTGACCATGCTTTTCTTGCATTGATTTCGGGGCCTTATACCTCATTTTTAGTCGTGTTCGAGTTGTCTGTGTTCATGGGTTTCAGATTTTAGGGGTTTGCATGCATCTTTGAAGGTGGTTTGCAGGTTTGAGGTTTAGATCCGAGTTTAAAAGTGTTGTTTGTGAGTTTTTTGGAGGACTATTGGAGCTATTTCTGGCTCAAATCTGCCCTAGCTCATCGCTCTTATCTCATGACTCTGCTATCGTTGTTTTACCTCGGCTAGTTACTGCCTTATGCTTAACAGAATCTTTGTGCTTGTAGTTTTTTTAGGCTCGTTGGCTCATATGCATTCATTGGCGTTTGCATGCTCATTGGCTCGACGACTCACAGTTTGGTCTGCTCGATTTTCTATGAATCCTTCTCATTATGACTCATGCATGCATTGTCATTTTTGTGCCTTCACGTTGACTATTTGGCTCACATTGTTTGTTGGTTAAGCTTTTCCTTGGTTTGGGTGGACTTGCCATATTGATTCTGGTGCTCTCTGTCCTACTGGTGGTTCCATCTTGCTTATGTTGCTCTCAACCAGTGCACCTTTTCCTTGGTTCAGGTGGTTCCATCTTATCTCTGACACTTGGCCATCTAGCTCATGTCCACTGGCTCCAACGTGGGCAGAAGATGGTCTTCCAGGTAGTCATTGGCACATATTTTGACTTCTTCTCAGCCATTTCTGCCTCTCAACAGTTTCACACCTGCTTCTCTTTGTGCTTGCAGTGTTTTAACATGGATTTTACCTTGGAAAACCAATCCAGCTTGGCTTCCACCACAGCGACCCCTCCAACTGCTTCCATCAGCTCACCATCTCCTACTGTTTGGAATGACCTTCTGGTTTATTCTCGTCTACATGGTTGATTGTTTCTCATGGCACCTGGTTCATTCCATTCTTCACGGACTTTCCTGTTTGTTCACTTTTACCGCAGGCTGGAAAATTTCCCAACTTCAACTACACAACTCAGGCTAGCCCGACCATTACTCAGATTTTACGCTCTGCTCCGGCCCTTGGTCATTGGTCCAAGCTCCGGCCTCCAACGGTTACTTGCATTTTCTGACAGAACTTTCCAACTATAACTGCTTCAACACATCTCCACTGGCCTCCATTCTCAAACAATTCCTCCTGGTCAACACTGTGGTCCTTGAGCTGAGGTGGCATTCTCCCTTTTTTGTTGGTATTGATTATTAATCAATCTCACCTTTTAATGTTTTAAGGTGTTAAAACATTTCATTTCATGGCATTGTAATAAAAAAATTTGGGCTGTATTTTGCTTGTATTTCGTGTCCCTTCCTTTGAGTGTTGAAGACGGAGGGCGAGGTCCGGGGTTGGCAGGAGGCTAATCCCCCCTCGTAAGCAAAACAAACCCTATGACTAAAATTTGATGCCATTTCCAATGAGTACCCACACGATACCCTTTGCACCCATTTTGGGCACTTTTTTAATGCGTTTGCAGTATTTATTGCATTTTCCATCAGTTGCGGGAATCATTTTAATGCTATAACTTTTGACTCGTTGCTCGTTTTGAGCACTTCTTTAGTCAAAGTTGCATGATTTTTCACACATTACATGATGGCATTGTCAGTTTTGTAAATGCACTACTTTATAAAGTGCCACATTCTGGGGGGGTTGACTTGTACTCTTGGGCTTTCACACGTAGACGCATTATCGGCCGAGTCCGATGTCTTGCTTTTGTGCACTTTGCACTCTTGCATTTTTTCATCATGGAGAGTGCTCTTTCCAGACTTGAGCATCGTAGGATCACTTTACAGCCTCCGCCACTTCTCACCGGGAGAGGGAACTATTCAGCTTGGCGTGCTTCCATGGAACGTTACTTCGCCCACGAGGGTCTTTTACCCTTCTTGCTTGGGCCAGTTCCTGCACCCACTGATCATCGTCATCTGGAGGAATTTCTCGACACTTGTGACCATGTCTTTGGTCACATGATGATGCATGTCTCTCGTTCTCTCTGGTTTCACGTGGCAGACTCAGATCCACCTCACCGTGTCTGGAGCATTCTTCAGTCCCTCTATGGAGACCCTTCACATACTGTAGTCATTGTTGCTGCTACTGATTCAGTTGTCTCCTCCATTTCTTCGTGTGATGATAGTTCCACTGACATAGACTCGCTTGGTTCTACTTCTGATGATGAGGATTGTGCACCCAGTTCTGATGCAAGAGTACTACAGAGGACTCTCTCTCCTCTTTCTCTCACTATTCCAGAGAGTGTTGACACATCCCACATCTCATCAGATATCGAGCAGTCTCCCTTCTTAGTCTCATACAGTCATCACACCAGCCTCCTTTCCACTTCCAGTGTGCAAGGCCCACTTCACTCCTCTACCTTCATTGGATGACTCATACCTATCTGACATCACTCTTCTGTTTGTTGAGCCCCCTCATTGGGACGAGTATCTGCCTGACCTTAGTCATCTTTTCGTAGAGTACACTTGTGATGCACTACAGGTCCCTCATCCATCTAGAGGTGTTTCAGAGGAGTTCATCATCTCCGTTGTTGGGAGTGCCCCTTCTGGGACTCTTACCACTTCCACTTTTCTAGGAGACCTTCATTGATCCACCCTCAGCTGTGGATCCCTTTTCTGTTGTGGAGGATGTTTTGTTCCCTTCACATCACTTGGACATCCTTTCTGCGGGTGTTCCTCTTTTTCACTCTGACAGTTCTACACATGTGGCATTACCTTCGGTTCCTTGGCACTCACTCGCTAGACCTATGTCACACTTCCATGCACCAGACTCAGAGTTCTTCGTGTTGCTGCCTTTTGTTTCCTTTGTGGAGTGGGTGGACTTCCAACACATCATTTCTGTCCTTCCTAAGGGCAGGCACATAGTTTAGTGTGGGTGGCTCTTCTTCAGTCTAGAGGCAGAGGATCTCATCATCGACATTCTTCTGGGAGACCTCCTAGAGCTGCAGAGTTCAGATCCGTCCATGGCATCTTCTGCATTCCTCTCGTCTCCCTCTTCTTCTCTCTTCTTCTTCTTTCTAAGAGATTGCCTCTTTGTACATGGGTACCTTTTCAGGCTCGTCTATGGTTGGGACCCATATTTGGCATCTTTCTTAGATTAGAGAGTGTTTTTTCTCTTGTGGTGGATGTTTTTCCCACTGGGTTTTCCTTCACTGCTTGGGATCTTTTTCTTGTACATGGGTACCTCATCAGGCTTTGTGCCGGGACCCATTTCTCATTTCTGACTTGCCACCTCATCCTAAGTTATGATGAAGGGGGGGTGTTGGTGTGTGTTATTTTCCACATCATTAGGTGAGTCATCTCACTTAGGTGAGATCGTAGGTCCATGTGTCATTTAGGGGTCATTATGAGATTCTCTTACGCGTCAGTGCGTCAGTGCAGTCATCAGTGTGTCATATGCGTCATTGGGAGTTACACTTCTATTCTGGGAATGTAACTCCCCCTCTCTACTCGAGTTGTCATGATTGCAGCACTGGGGGTTACTCAACACCTCCTATATGTACACCCCATTTGATCTATGAGATAGAGGAGAGTTTTATGGCTTAACCAGGTTCTGCCCGTGTTTCAAATCTTTGCATGCACATTCGGTTGATGCTCACTCCTCTCTGAGATCTCTTCACGTTATCATTCACATGTCCATTGATGTGCACATCGTCCCTCATGATCCTCACTTGCGGGTTTTAAACCCTCTTTCAATTCATGCATTTTGTATCACATTCAACAACAATAGGGATCCTATATATAACAACTTACATATTGAATCCATTATTTTGGAGATTAAAAAAACTATGACTTCAAAAATCTATGATCTTAACGTACTCATCCTAACATCTTATTGTTGCTTGTTCAGGAAATTTGTTTATACTTGAAAGCCTCTAGAATATTTCCATAATTCCAGAATGTTGTTTTAGTGTACAAAATCATGAATTCTGATTCTAAAACAAATATACATGCTATTAAATTTGCTTTGAAGTGGTTACATGTGAATATTATCTTGCACATGTTGAAGCATAACTATCAGTTTGCTACTCTGAAGTTATCCATGATGTTCAACTCAATGTCTAGGAAACATCTGTGCTTTGAAATTTGCAAAGTGAACTAGGTCCAATAAATGCTTCAAGTAGCTATTTTATGGTTTGAGTTAAATGTGTGACCATGAATGAATATGACAATCTAAACAGTTAGTACATATTTTAAATGGTTCTTCTTCATGAATAAGTATGGTTTTTATGTAAGGGCACTATATCAACCAATTTGAAGACAATAGGATTTTCCACCTCATCTTGTATTCACATGTAGTGACCTTTTTAGGTAGGCTGATTTATTTGGGCTATTTTTCATGATTGTTGTGAATGCCATGTAGCTTCTGCCAAATAGTACTAAATCATTTATGCATAAAATGTTCTCTTTGATGTACCTTATACCTCCTTTGGGTTTATCTCAAGATGATGCTATAAAAGTGAATTCTTGAAGCTCAGTTAGTGAGCTAGTGAATGCATAGAGGAGTACCCTAACCTCAGAGTTTGACATTCTTTTGCAGGTATGAAGGCATGATTTCAGGTAAGATAAGATTTGATTAGATGATGCAGGAAGGTATGACCGTATGATAGGAGGTGGAACTAGAGTAAAATGAAGGTGAGAAAGAAGAACCAAAGAGAAAGATTGAAGACCTAGGGTTTCTGAGTCTGATACTCTTTTCATTTCAGGTTCAATTGTGGCAGCATACCATTTATTTCGAAAATGATAAGTTACATCCCAAGGTGGCTAAGTTGGTGCTTGAAAATCCTAGGGGGTTGAATCCTCCTTACATGAATAAATGATATTATTTCTATAATTAGAGGTTGTGTACTTCCTTTTAGGGTTCAGTTCTCTACTAAACTATGGGGTAATGATCCTTGTACAAGTTGGTGTTAAACAACTAAATAACATTGCTTAATAATACTCAATCATAAGGAAGATGATCAAATTAACAATACATGTAACTTAAAAATGAGACTTTGAGCCATGCAAAAAAGATACTGGTGTTCTTATGTTGAGTACTTTGAGTCAAACTCCTCATGGTATGTAACTGTTTCCTATCTTCCTCAAGGATATGATTTAGTTATTCAGATATTTTATATGAACAATATAATTGATGAATGTATGGTTTGGTAACATGGAATAGCAGATTACTTGTAGGACTGATTGCACCCCTCCTACAACAACACCCATGTGCTTCCAACATTTTGCTTTTAGAGAAGGTCCACTGTGACTAGCAACTTAAGCAACCTTTAAGAAGATCCTGTATGACTTCCCCCTAGTGGTAAGTATCCAGTTAATAAGGATATATTGATCAGATCGAATGACAATAGATTAGTCAAGTATTGAGGCCTATTTTTACACAAGTTCAAAAATATGTCAGACAATTCCATAATTTCGATGAGATACCACTGGACTCACCAACCCTGCAGAAGTCCCCTAATCCTGAATGCCTTGTACCTTAAAGGTACTAGAAGAAGATTGAAAGCATGTATCTTAAGCTGAAATTGATCATTCTTTTGTTCAGATTTACCAGCAATGGCACAAAGTACAGTCTGAAGATCCTAATTATATAATCCTTGAGATCTCATGCTCCTCAACTCAACTCTACCATCACATCTCCTAAAAAAAATCAATAAATTGGGTCTTTCCTTTCCCCGTGCAAAACATGTCCTAGAGTGCAAAGTTGTGTGCAAATTAAGACATAGTTTCTTTCACCTGGTACTCAGTCTCTAACCTCCTGGGATGATGAATGGTTTCTTAGTCGTATCCTTGTTGGGAAAAGTCTAACTCCATTATGAAAACCATCTAGTCCTATGATGGATGGTACCCTCTATTAAAATCGAGGTGGAAATGTGTTTGTTTGGAATAGATAAATGGAGAAAGGTGTTCCCTTGTCTTTCTTAATAAGTGTCATGTAAGTGACGAAGGTCATCAAATGTCCTTCACAAGTCCTGCTTGTAGTATCAATGTCAACCCTGGACTATAAAGAGTAAATAAAAGGTCTGACATCTCTGAAACATACGAAACTGATGTAGTATAATGAACCTGTCTTAAAATATTCAATGTTGAGTATGTGTTCTAAGGAACCTGTCTATCTCAAATGCATTGTCATACTCTCTAAATCTATGTCTCTGCAGGATCCCTCAAGATAATCAAAGTTGACCTAATCAAGGTCATTGTGTGAACTTGTACATAAGGTACCAAGTATACATGTTCTTCATGTTACTCATGAGTTTCGATGATGCCACAGAGTTATGTGCATGGTCCCTTCAAGTGCATGTAGGATCAAAAACTTCAGTTAAGATGAATCTTAAATGCGCATGAATGAGTATCAAGGTGGTAAAGTGTCATGAAGAGTGGTACCTATGTTCTGTAATCTAGGATAAAATATGTTCATCTATGTGAAAGATCTATTGGAACCATCAAAGTGTGTGAAGGAAGTAAATCTTCCCCAATCTTCTCTGTAACTCTAGAACTTGTGTAGTGTGATCCTCTATGGGCCTACTACTGTATCTAAGTCTATCTTGTAATACTCGATCAAAAGGTCTATGTTAGCCTTAAACGCTTTACTTGAAGGATTCATGATTATCAAGAACCAACAGTTAGTCTCCTCATAAATAATTTCTGATTTTTGTCCCATTTGTATATTTTCTGGATCTTTCAAAAATGTGTGCTCATGCATGCTTGAATGTGTATTATGGGAATGGGGAGTATGTTGCCCTAAATTTCTACTTTCCCCTCCTAAACCCTTCTACCCCATATTATTGTTTTCTCCTTTCTCCACATAATTCTTAAATCTACCCTGCACTAATATTTTGGTGATCCAGATTAAATAAAAATTAGTTGTCTCCTACTATTTAACCATATTCATTTTTTTCATCATCGCTTAGTTTAGCTCATCATTTTCACCCATTTTCTTCCATTCTTTTTCTGGTGTATTTCTCCTAGAATAAACTTTTATTCACACCCAGTAGGATAGTGGAAATATGGATCTGATACAAATGAAATATCCCTTGTGGGATATCAGTTAAAAAAGCACAAAATATATAAATATTTTATAGTAGGTGAGATGACAACCTTTTTGCTTAAAAAGGTCTAATGAAGAAGAAGTAACTTAAAATCTGGGAATGCTACTTTTGGAATGTGTCATCAAAACTTATGGATATGTTCTCAAAAGAGTATAAAAATCAATCTTGAGATATTCATGGAGGTGTGTGTATCAAGTGATTAGTATGTGTTTCTTTTCTATAGGGGCTTATAGGATGTGTAATAGCATTTGATGATATTATGAGGTCTCAATGAAATCTCCATGCTCTCTAAGTATGGATAAAAATATGAGGTCTTGAAGAAGTTACTGGCCTATTAACATGTTGAATGTTACATCTCAAGATTAGAGAAAGTTGATATGATTCTAAGTTATACATTGAGACAAATTTGTCCATCTTTAGCAGTATAACAACTCAGAGGTAGAGCATGGTAACCTTCAGGTATGGGTGTTATTTTCACATCATTTTGTGATTTTTATAGAAGGTAGATCTATGTATGAGAACTGACAAAGTCATCTCTATGGTAGGGAATAAATATTGAGTGTGATCCCAAAATTGTGAGCTTGAGGGAGTTCTCTGTTGATCCTTGTGTAAAATGAGCTTCTAAAAATTAGAGAAGTTGTTCTTATTAGTCTTTCATAGGTCTAAACCTAAATGATAGTGTGTGTAGTATTGTTATGTTATGTATAAGCCTTGATGCACCCTAAGATGACATTTGGAGGGTTTAAGTGTGGTTGTGGCTCCTAGTTAAAACATATGCAAAATTGACTACCTACAGGATAACAATACTTGTGGATGACAGTGTAATGAAGTCCTTCATATGTATATAGTGTACACAAGTTCAATTACAAGTTGACATGATGCTTTATGAATTATACTAGTGACTGGATTGATGGAAAAGTCAAAATGTTGCATGGCAAGAATTAGTCATAGTATTCTTAGAATTGAAAATGGGTTCCTACTGTGTTTTTCAAGCCTATAGGTGACTAATGAGGGTTGATAAGAGTCTTAGCACAAAGATTAAGTGTTCTTATTAGCTCCATAAGGAAAAAATTAATGATGAACAAGTATAAGAGTGAAAATAATTACCTGACCCTTGAAAAGTTGAGTGACATTGATATCTCTAAGTTGCTATAGTGCTACAGTAACAAGAGGAAGTTGCTTCTATAGGTATGTAATTGTTGCTCTAGTGTGTATGATTCCTTTATGATAGGGGGAACTAGTGGTTTGATCTCTAGATGGTGACTTGGTGTTCTTAAGGCCCATAAGGCATGATTTCATTTTGTTATGCATGTCAAGATCAAAACTTGATATATCTTAGTCAAATATGATTGTTCATGACCGAGAAAGGTGTTTAGGACTGGAAATTATTACTCAAGGTGATTTCTAGCCAAGTAACCAAGGTAAGTTTTATGAAATTGAGTCTCTCTACTTGATTTAGTGGTCTTGATTCTAATGGAAGTAATATTTTTCTGAGTCAAAAGAAGAGTGAAGCTAGTGAGAGCTTAAAAATTGGTTAAAATTGCACTAAAAAGTCTGTTTAGGGCTCTAAGTCTCAAGCATGGTATGGCGAGTAAGAAGTTTCTTAGTAGAGCTTAATCTAAGCCTAGACTAGTTGGAGTATGGTTAAGAAGGGTGGAGTGACACTATTATATGCTATTATCTAACATTGTTGGCTTGATTCAAGGTATGTATGTTTCAAATCACAGTGGCTATAGTGTCTCCTTGAAGCTTAAAATATTATAAAGAAGAAGAAATAGTTGATTTCGCATGCCTAGATGGTGGATCATAATTTTTTTCTCCAAATAAGGTATGATTATGATTCTCTCTTGTTTATTTATGAGGTTTAGATGTTGGAGTATCTTGTCCTAGGGGGAACATAGTGCTTGCATGCTTGAAATAGAAACAAAAATAAATTTTTGAGGTAATTTTCAAGATTCTGAGCTAAGATGAGATCTTTGGTTGATGTTTCTAACCAAAACATGATGCTTTGAAGCTGTGGAAGATGAAGGATATGCTGCTATAGGTATGTCTTTGTCATTAATGTACAAAGGGGATAAGTTCAGGGTATTTTCCATCAAAGATAAAGGGGGAGATTGTTGGCATGTGGTATTAATAGGTGTTGTCATTGATGTAAAACCACATTAATGAAAAATTGGATATTGGATTATGATCATATGATGATGTGCATGTTGTTGACATACTGGTTCATATGTGTTTGTGTTACTACAATGAGATTCAATGAAGATTGCTTGCTCTTGTAAGCCCATTCAGGTGCCTAGGTGATGTTGCATGGAGGTAGGTGATTCTTGGATGCTTGAGAAGAATGTTGAAATGATGAATAATAGGTTTTGAGGGTTTTTGGTCACTCACAACATTGGCATGATGCGGATATAGGTGGTTCACTATGTTACAGGTGCTCATTGGGAGCATGTATGGTTGTTTGGAGGTGTGAAAATGTGGTTTGGAGGCATATGTCTCATGAAATCTTGAATTAAAATATATAATAGTGTATCAGGTATGTTTGGGTCATTTTTTGAGGTTTTATGATGAGCTATTACATTGTTTTAGTTGACCCTGACTTCTATAGTGAGAAACATGCATGGACACAAAGGTAAGTCTTAATGGATAGAGGTATTGAGGTATGGTATTGAAATTATGATGATTGAAGATGTTAGTGGGATGTGTCATAGTTCTTTGAGAAAAATTACAAGTCTCCATGATGTTAATTTTTCAATATATGACATTTTATGTGAGATAGGGTAAAAAATAAGTGAAATTCCAGCTCGAAGTTGAACTTTTGATGCTCGTTGTGAATTTTGTGATTTTCATGGGACCTTTTGGATTTCAGGGATGATTATATGGTGATTTTATAAGGTTTAAAAAAAAAATCAAGTTAGTTGATTGTCAGTATTTTATGAACAAATGTTAAGAAGATAAAGTGGTCTAAAACCCTAGTTAAACCCTAGTTAGGAGCAGTTTGAAGAAAGAGAGGTATAGTGACCCAATTTTGATTGATTAGTAAAAAGTGATGATTTTATGTTGTATATGAATCTCTTATATTTCCATAAATGAATGGTTGAGGTCATGGTGATGAGTGGGCCCCACTCAAACAGGTCAGTTTCTGAAGAAGAAGGTTTTGGGACAAGGTTGTCCAAAGGAGTAGCATGAAAAATTGATGGTGCATGATGTATGTGAGATGATATTGATTTACATAGAGGTTTTAGGAAATTTTCATGAAGGTAAATGGTCATTTGAGGTCCATAAAGGTTGACTGGTCAAAGGGCATTTTTTAGGTCTCAAATAGTAGGGTTCAATAAAATGACTATATCTTGAGATAAAGATGGAGTTTGAATATGATTAAAGTTGTGTTGGAAAGATGATTCAGATATATATATATATATATATATATATATATATATATAATTTTTTCCTCATGATGATGTGATTTGATAGGGTTTCCAAGTCATTCTTTGGATAGGAAGGTTTTGGCAATGCAGGACATGATGCATTCTGGTGCAATTTTGGAGTTGTTTGAAGCATGAGATGAATTAGGTGATGCTTTATATCACATGAAATGTGAATATAGATTAATTTACAATCCAATAAATCCATTTGGAGGTATTTAATGTTTTTTAGAACTATTTTTATGAGCTATCCTTTGCAAAAAATGGTTTTGGAAGGTTGATTTGGTGAAAACAAAAGTAGTTGTGGTTTGAGCATCAGGTTGATTCAAGGATTATAAAATGATTAAAATTATTATAAAGGTGATTATATTTCAATAAATTGGTTACATGGCATATTTTTCTCATGTTTAAGTGATTTGGTAGCCTTATGAAGTTTCCAGGGTGCTAAAGGGTTTAGGAAACAACTGTTTTGAGATTTGCAAAGTGAACTGGGCCATTAAATGAAATAATTTGATTGGTTGATCAAATGTACGAAAATGTATGAATGAAAAATAATATTTCAATCATATGTAAAGGGTTATGGGTCATCGATAAGTATGGTTTCGATGTAAGGAAATTTTTAACTTTGTGCCCATGGGGTTTTGAGCCATTTTTGACACATGTACTGAGGTTTTTAGCTAGGCCTACCTACTTGGGTCATATGTGACTATTTTAATGAAATTTATAAATATTTTTGGGTCAAATTTTGCATGAGGGATTGTCATCCTTTGGGTTTATGATAAGAAAGTGCTATAAAAGTGAAGTTTGAGCTCATTTGGTGAGCTAGTCTTGCATGGGGGAGTAGTGTGACCTAGAGGAGAATTTTTTTCAGGTATGAATGCATGATTTGAGGTTAAATCAGATGTGTTTTGGATTGAGGAAGGTATGAAATCATGATAAAAATTTTTTAGAGGCAAGACAAGGTGAGAAAGAAGAAGAAAGAGCAAGATTGAAGATGTAGGGTTTGACCTAGGGTTTGTGAGCTGAATTAGTGATCTCCATTAGTTGCGGCAGTAGAATTATAAAATATCAAACATATTCAGGTGGATAAATTGGTGCTTGGTCATCCTAGGAGGCTGTAGCCTCCATCTGGAGTTGGTGCTTCACTAAATTAGGGGTTGGTGCTCCTTATTGGGTTGGTGCTCTACTAAACTAGGGGTTGGTGCTCTTTGTGAATTTGCTGCTTCAGTAAATAAATTTTATTTGTGTAATATAATCATCATTTCAATGGGTTTTCTTCTCCATGAGGGTTTCCCACTTACATATGGTGTTTGTGTGTTGAGTACTTTGTTTTATGTTCTTGTGGTTGAGGTTGCATATCTTAATAAACACACATGGTTATGAATGTTGTATGAACACTATAATTAATGAATGTATGGTTTGGTAAATGAAAGAAAATTAATCATAGGAATGATTCACCCCACCTCTCATTCCCTTGTGCTTTCAATAGGAAGCCTCTCTAGTGGTTTCCCACTCCGTATCACTCTTTATCTCTACCTTTGCCTCTGCCTCCGCCTTCGGCTCAGACTCTGCCTCTGCCTCTATCTTGGCCTCATCCTCCTCCTCCCCAATGTATGCGTGCATGGCCTCAATCTAGCTAGATCCGATATAATATGTGGAGTACCGATAATAACTCTAGATGTAACAATGGTCCACTCAAGCTTTTCCTTCGAGCTAGCTCTAACCTCTTAGATCCCTTTGTATACTATTGGGACTACTCGGAGGGAAATGGAGGGTGATCCGAACTACAATGGTACCCTATGAACCATATGGGTCTCTACCATGTTGGTCCTGTCCACTAATTTTGAAGTAGAATTGCATGTAGCCATAGTGATCGCCTCATCTTCCCATAAGCCAACAATGTCATGGTATGGATTTGCGATCATATCATATGTAGTAATTATAGAAAATGACTAATGTTACCCCTTAAGCGGAGCCATGTCAACCCATCTAGTCACTCTAATCACCTCAGGATCTGCTATCCCAATTCCCCTTTGATAGGGAACCATGTTCTCATACACCCAACTCATAACTAATGTAAGATGACTAAGGGCCTTTCCCTTTAGTCAGAAAACTATGTATAAGTCATGGTAGATGACACCAAGGATATCAATTCCCTATGTAAATATGCGACCATGTTGCCCATGGCTCTATATAATCGATGCCCAACAATAGAGTAACTTGTCTCCACCCTTATCCCTAACCAATCACGAAGATAAATTGCTAATGATGGCCTTGCACAAGGAAAGGATATGAGCGAAGGTAACTGGCAATAATATCATACCCTACTTGGCACCAGTATCAGGTTCATGTGCATCTCCCATGTATGCTTCCTAACTACGGGACTATACTACTAAACATGCACTCGCCAATTTTAACATCCTTTCAGTAACAGGAACCTCTAGTATCTAGTAGACATCCTCTAAACTAATCATCTACTCCCATATGACTCTAGGCAGCCAGAAAGTGTTCCGGTTTTCATCCCAGTAACTCAGTAAGTCACATAACAAATGGCTCACTTGTGTAACTAGTTGTGTCTGAGATATCCTCCATATCCTGGCCATGTGTAGTATGTTTCTCTCATCCTAAGTAAGAGCATCCAAAATCGGGGGCAGCTAGTCACATTCTCAAGCTACGATCCATCTAATGTACTTCCCCAACAATCATAAACATCAAAAAGAAAAATTTAGAATCATTTCAATGCATAATAAGATCACCAAAAACATCATAAAAACATTTAATTCTTTTTTATCATACTTAGTCAATTTTGTGAATTGCCCTGACAATTACACAACTGCTGCTTTGTGCAGAGCGACAGTTGTGTAACCACCCTTTTTCTCAGAGCAACGATTACGCAACCACTATGGAAATTCCACTTTTTTTCTAATTTGTGTAATGGTTTCGTAACCGCTACTTTATGTAGAGTGGAAGTTACGCAATCGCCATGAAGGTTCCATCCGCAAAAAGCGGGCCATACCCTAGGGCCCCATAAACTCAAAAAAGGACAAAAATACATCATTTTGAATAAAACAAAAGCAACATCTCATGTGGCACCCCCTAGTGAACATTTTAACAATAAAATTAGAAAAAATCTCCCCCTAAGTTAAATTTTTCATGTTTTTTCACATTTTAGGGTAAAAATAAACAAGTACATATAACTCACTTGTTCGTGACCCACTGCTCCTCCCGCTGGTTGGGATGCCATTGCATCGAAGAACTCTTCGTTTTGACTATATTCTTGCTTGAAACTGTCATAGGTAATCCAGAGCTTAATTTTCACCAAGTGGGTAAGTGTAAATAATTCGTAGAAATAGTAATTTCAATATATATAGCATGTTTTAATTCTATTTTGAGTGTGTGTGTTTTGCAGGGAACGAGTGCTGCACTGGCGCATGTATATTTATATCCCCACGAGTATGGTAAGTTCTCTTGTCAATTTATTTTAGCATGTTTTGTCAATTATGTTTTTATCTGGACTTGATTCACATTTTCTTCTTACATGTAGTGAGAAGCTTGGATTGGCATGGTGTCAATGCATGGGTGTGTCAAGTATAATTTCTAACCTTCCTGTTTAGGAGCTTCATACTTAGATCTCATGTTTTACGCCTCTTCATGGCTAAAATGCTTCTCTGAGGGGGGCAACATGTATGCACCCAAGTTTACATGGTACAACATTGTCAGAATAGTTTAAATACCTAATAATGAAAATGTTCAATTCCAATGATGTCCAAGTCTTATTTCTTAGCTTGCAAAATGTTCTTATAGCTCATTATCCTTTACTTATCTTTTCCTAGATTTTCCTTAGCTTTCTGGCCTTTAGTTACGTAACCATCAGTCTTCCCTGAGCGGAGGTTACGTAACCACTGTAATGGTTATATAACTACCGATCTGCGCAGACTGGCGGTTCTATGTGCATTTAACTGAGATATTTCTAGCGTGTTTTAAATACATGTCACCTTCTTCAAACTCACCGTTTACACACATTTCTTGACCAAATTGGTTGTTCTTGAGCTTGTTAGATGCATAAAAACTTCTCCTTCCCTACTTACTATTCTTAGTAAGTTAACTGACCCTTATTTGAATGATGTGGCATTTCTTGGCTTCTACGTGGGCTAGACTACTTCTCTACCAATTTTTTATAAGAACCAAGCTTCTTCTTGAATCATTAGTTGGAGTTTTTTGTTTTGGAATTAATTTGTTACACTATCAGAATCTTGCCAAGAAGTACACAAAAAAACCAATTCATTTTCCTTGTTGCTCTCTTTCTCACATTGCTACCAGACTACCCGTAAAGTGGCTAGCTCTAGTGCTCTCCCATTCTTTCTACACACTTTCCAACACTTCTCCCTAGACACGTTTGGATACTCATTGGAAAATAAGCTGAGAGATATCAAAAAGTATTTTTAGCATTGGATTTGTATCTATATAACATTTCCAGGTTGGGATGTCATTAAATTCCTATAAGTTTCTTTTATTTATTCAGATATATTTAAAGTTATAATTTGTTGGATTACATTTGCTTAGAAAGGTACAATTACAATAGTAGTTATAATAGGTTTCATTTGCAAAGCTTTCATTGAGTATTTCTTCTCAGCTCATCCATGTGGATTTTCCTGGGAAGAATCTAGAGGATGTTATTGCCACAATGTGTTGTTAATTCTTCACAGTTTATTTACTTATAGTTTTACATTTCTTCATTTATAAATCTTCTATTTTACTAGGGAAGCTTCAGGGGAAGAATTTCTTATGAGAATATTTTTATTCTTCTCATGATTCTGAGGTAGAGTGAGAAGACCTAATATCCACAACTTCAAATTAGAAAAGCCTTTATTTTATTAGATTAGATTAAATCCTATGCAATAGGGAAATAACCACATTCGGCTATTTCACTGTTTAGTTTAATTTGTTCTAGAGTAGAAGCAATTACATTTAATTAGAAGTTGTATTATCTGTGCACATTTTTTAAATTTCTAGTAAACACAAAATTACCAAAACATTAGATTAAATTAGTTAGTTTTATTTGTCCTATTTCCTTTCTGTTAAAAATCATTGAAAAAGCACAAAAAACAAATAAATTAGATTTATTTTCATTTGTTTAATTAATTATCTTTCATTTGTTAGATTAATAAGTTACACGTAGATTCAATTAGATTTAAAGAGGGTAATCAAATTTATTTAATTTAAAGTTGCTTGCTTTTATTTGTTAATTTAGGGACATAGAATTAATTAGACAGAAATTAACACAACTCCCTATGTTTCCTTAGTTGGCCTAGGTTACCTAAATCCGACCTTTCCTCTTACATATTCTTTACATGTTTGTTTATTTCTTTAGATTTTTTGTTTATTCATCCACATGACCATCCAATGCCCTAGGAAACCCATAGATTTAGTGTGTGATCCAAGGGTGCCACAACCAAATATAATGGCATATAATTGACAGATATATATTAAGGCCTCAGACATCTTGTTTTTCAAACCACCCCAGTTCCGCTCGTTATTATCTCACAATTGAAAACTTTAAACGTTGAAGTAGACAACACTTGCTTGTTCTGGCATAGTCAACCTAGTCGAGATTAGATTCCGTGATCTAAAGATTTTTCCTTCCCATACGTCTTTTTTCACACCTCCATGACCTTGTCTAGAGATTTTTTATGTAGAAGACGCAAGACGATTCCCACGTATCCCACAACTCATTCAAGGAATAGTTGGTGATTATGATATTGATCAAAACCTTCATGCTTCCATTCTCCTTAACCGATCCATCTCACCTGCACATGTTAGACAAGATTTCATCACCTTATACGAGCACATCCCCTTAGTGCCCATAGCAGACATTCACCTGGCTTGACCTATCTTTTATCCATTTCACATATTTCACCTATTCACCCTAGTTATCCATTCTATAGCCATATTTCCATATCATATCGGTTGTCCCGGCATGACCTTGGGAGGTTGAGTTTTCCTTAGAGTCACGCGTTGATTCTTAGACGTACAATTATCTCAATTTTATTGATGAACTCAAAAATTGGGATTAAAATTGACTTCGAATGGTGAATTTCTTAAGGTTTAGAATAAATAAAAGGAAGAGAACTTCCCAGATCTCATAAGTGTCAATCCATTGGGAAAAGGATTCAAAGACAAGAGGAACGCAGAGACACAAGAAAAGAAAACACACAAAACTAAACTAAAGAGCGAAAGAAAACAAACAAAATGGGAAGGGAAACACACAAATGAAAGGGATAAATATAATATAGGTAGGAGAACACTTTATTTACTATCTAAAAACTTTATCCTCCATCTAGGTACGATAGGTAGAATATTTTTTCTCTATAAAAGAGAGATATATTGAAGGGACCTCTCTATAAGGAGTCAAATTTTCCACGCATTCCCTTCAGGTATCTTATTTTTTGTCCCATAAAAGGACTAAGTCTCCAAACTGAAAATCTAGTTGTTTGGCCTCCTTGTCAAAAACCCTTTTGACCTTTTCCTTATGCTCTTTGATGATGTCAAATACCTTGGACCTCTTTTCTTCCAGCTCTATTAGGTACATGAATCTTTTCTCCATAGAATTTTAAAATGTATCCTCTTCAATTATCTTTCCCAACTTTAAAGCTAGAAACTCTAAGGAGATAGGAATCTCAACATCAACACCATAAAGAACTTGGAAAGGGGACATAAAAATATTACATTTAGGGGTGACATAGCCTACCCAAAGTGTGTCATATAAGGCCTTATGCCACGGTTGTTAATTGGCATCAACCATATTCTTGATTATAGTCACCAAGTTTGTGTTACTTGATTCCACTTGAGCATTCCCTTGAGGGTAGTAATTCAAGGCATGAGCCAAAGTGATCTCATGACCATAAAATAACTCAGTGAGTTCATAAGATGAAAATTTATAAGTGTTTTCGGCTACAATCTTATGAGGAATGTCAAACCTTACTATTATATTCTCTTTGATGAAGTTGAAAACAAATTCAGAGGTACCATGTTTTATAGGAATGGATTCCACCCAATTCATGAAATAATCAATTGTAGTTAGAACATAATTGTGGCTTACTCTATACTGAGGGTTTAGTGTACTAATGAAATCAATTCCCTCCTACTGAAAAGGTTCATTGATCATTACTGGCCTAAGGGGAAGTGCTTCCAATTTGGGATGGCCAATGAATTGCTAATAGGCCTCATACTTAGCTACCCATGTTTATGTATCTTGAA
Organism: Taxus chinensis; assembly: GCA_019776745.2. NCBI lineage: Eukaryota > Viridiplantae > Streptophyta > Pinopsida > Cupressales > Taxaceae > Taxus > Taxus chinensis. The sequence continues at coordinate 683,850,417 of CM034147.1, read as the reverse complement.
ATAAAGTAGGCCAATAATATCTTGTTCACAAAATATTATGAGCAGTGATAGATGCTAAAAAATTTCCTCTGCAATCCAAATTATGGTAAGCCTCCAAAAGCTTACCTTGCTAATTAGTATCCACACAATGGAGAAAAACTCCATCGATTCCTCTCTTATACAAGCCATTATATCAAATTTCGTACCTAGCTGATCTCAGCTTCATAGTCTTTTTTTATTTCAAAATTAAGTTCTCAGGAAATTCCCCATAAGTGAGGAAGTATGCAATGTTGGAATGCCACTCATCAGTTGTGCTTATAAAAACACCATGGGTAATTCATCTTTGACATCATCTACACTATCGGTTGTCTCTTTTGGGTTGTTTTTAGAAACAATTTTACATAATCCTCTTCCACGTATAAGTTTAGTAGGTTTGATCTATAGGTCATATTATTGTACCTTGGTGATCCAGTTTCCTCTTTGACTACCTAACTCCTTCTGAGTTAAGATGGATTTGACAACCATATCAAGAACTAACACCAATGTGTGAGAGTTCAAGATGTAATATCTAATTTTTTTTTACTGCTTGAACCACTACATAAGTGTGTTTCTTGATCTATGAAATTTTCAACTCACGATCCTTCAAAGGACAACACATAAAATAAATAGGAGCATCAATTTCTTCCTCATTCTTCTGGACAAAAATGGCGGACACAGTATGAGTGGAAGCATAACTATACATGATGAAATCCTTTTAGAAATTACAACATACCAGGATCGGGGCATGAGCAATGGTTTCTTTGATTTCACTAAAGGTGGATTTTCCATCAGGATTCCATAGAAATGGAACTTTACCTTTCATCATCTCGACAATATGTAGAGTCTTGTTAGTGAAATCAGGAACGAACCTTATCAGAAAATTAAATTTCCCAAAGAACGAGTGCATGCAATTTTTACTTGTAGGAAGCGTAAGTGTATGACCTTGACACATTTAGAATCAAAATTTAGTTCCTTCCTTTGTCACAATGTGCCCCAAAAAATTTTCTTTTGTGACCCGAAACATGGATTTTTTAGGATTGAAGGAAAATCCCATGTTTTCAACATCTGATTAGGATCTTCTCTAAATGGTCGCAATGATCCTATATTTTCTTTGAAAATATTATGAGGTCATCTAGGTACACTAAATTATTTTACCCATTAAATCCAGAAAGGCCATGTCCATTTCCCTTTGAAAGGTGACTCGTGTGTTGATAAACCCAAATGACATCCTTCAATATGTGAAAGTACCCTAATGAGTAGTGAATGTTGTTTTGTGTTGATCCTCAGTAGCTACCTCAACCTGGTTGTATCATGAATTTTTTTCCAACATGGAAATCATTTCAGAACCAGTAACAATTTGCAAAACTTGATCCATAATGGGAAAGTGGTAATTATCCTTTAGTGAAGACTGGTTGAATTTTTAAAGTCTATATAAATGCGGACTTCTCTATTTTTATTACACATTGGGATGATGTTGGCCACCCACATAGAATGGTGAATGAGAAATATGATCCTTGCATCCAACATATTTTGAATTTACACAAGAATTGTGCCTACAATTTTTGGATTATAATGACATTGTTTTTGCCTGTAGGGATGTGCATCAGTCTTGAGAGGAATGTTGTGTTGAACATATTTTGGCTTGAAATATTTCAAATTGATGCAGAGTTATATCTCAATTTAATGTACTCAACATGATATGAATAACTTCATTCACATAAACACCCTATTTTATAGATCTTGTTCTTAACTTATATAACTCAAATATGCACAATATTGACCTTTCAATGAATAAAATAACCCCCACCATCAATTTACCCCTGAATTATACTATCTATTAAGGCTATATCCACCTATACAATGGCTACTTCAGAAGGAAAAAGCACAACTCCTCTATTTTTCTCAAAATTGTCATATTTAGTTTCACAAGGACCTGTTCAAAACTAAGCAATTTTGGACCTCTAATATTTAAATGACCATGATAAAAAGTTCCCCTACCTCAAATACCTTAATAAATGTAAAATCAGTCCTCTTAAATGATCAAACTTATAGGAAAAATCAAATTACTTTTCCTTTGTAAAATTGCCTACTTTGTACTCAAGAACCATGACCACTAATGATTTCATGGTTACAAAATTTGGTGCATATCCAAAAATAAATAAAAAATCCTCCAAATACCCTTTATGTCCCTCAAGGTTTGGAGTAAATTTTATAACTTGAATCCATTTCTATGTCACTTTTCCATGATAACTTATTTTCCCACTATTATTGCTCCTACTAGCCCTATCACCTTACTTTTTTATGCATATCTTTCCATGCTAGATGTTCTATATCATACTATAGAGTTTTCCCATTACCTATTTCATTGTTTCCATGGTTCAAAAATTTGTAGAGATTGATAGACATCTAAAATGTCGACATGATCAATTATGATTAATCTGTCCTGTAAACAATATCATCACTATCCACATAATAATTAATCACGAGATTAATTATTATTAATCCTTTTAGCACATTTTATCATATTTCCCTTTTTTAATAATTTATCAAATATCCCAACATTTCATCATTAATCATTTTAATTCATCCAATATCCCATTTTCATCATTAATATTTTATTATACCATATTATCATCAAAATCCTTCATTAACATTTTATAGGAATTTAATATTCCTACATCTCACCTACCACCTACCCTACACATCCATACACCTAGCTTTTCCATGTAAACTCACCATTAATAATCATTTATTAACCTAATATAATTCTAATCCTAATCACACCCTCACACCTCTAAATCTAGAGGCTTCTATTTCTAGAAGCCTCTTCAACTCTCTCCTTCCATTCAATTTTTAATTCAATGGAAGCTTCTTCCCTCCATGAATTTTGAATTCAAAATTATAGATCCTTCCACTTTAGAATCCTCCATTCTTCACATGTATTCTCCACCCTTGATCAAAATCCAACATGGCGTCATCTTAGCCATTGAATCCTCCACCCAAAAACTATAAATTGGAATCTCATCCTCCATAAGATCTAGTTGGAAGATCTTAAGAATACATAACCAAAATTTTCGATTTTTATCACTCAATCAATCCACCCACTCTATCAATTCATCCTCAATCATCACTCTATCATTCCTTTGATCCAATCCTTCATCCTTCATCAAGAAATCAAAGAAAAAATCAAGGGGAGGTGTTGCCCAAATGTCTCCAAAATCTTAAGCAAACACATCTAATCCACCATCAAGATAAAATCCAACACATCAAAAGAGTATTTTTGCAATCTTGTAGGTAATTCTAAGTATTGAATCTCTCCTTTCTTTCCATATATTTCTCTACCCGAGGTTTTGTTTGACAAGATTAGAGTAGGAGAAAAATTTCTTTGTTTTTCATGCATTTCAAATCACTAATCTTTTCTTGCATTAAAAAATCCAAGGGAAAACCTATTTTCTTGATAAGTTGACCTCTCTAATTAGGTCTATCACTGTAGTGAACTGTCCTCTTTGCCTACTATCAAAGAATTTAGAAGTATGGGCCAAAAACAACTTTTTAAACCTTTTAAATATGAATGAATACATTTCCAAGATGATTTGCATCAAATTTGGGGTCATAACTCAAAAGGATAAGACTCCAACTAAGTTTTTCTTGTCAAACCCTCATTGTGCTCTATTCTATCCCAAGAATTTTCAAACTCTTATAAAACAAGTTTCCTTTAGTTTTACCCTTTGATACTTGACCTCAAGGTCTAATTAATCTTCCTTCAAAGTTTTGTGCTAATAAAGAAGACAAATTACCAATGTAATTTTGGAATTGAGGTATTTCCTACATGAACCGGTCTGTGTTAGAAAGTCTACATAGTCAAGGATTTTTCAACAATAAGAACTCTCTCATCCTAACCTTTCAACCTACAAATATGGTCTTCTCCTCTCTTCAATATGAAATACCAAATGAAATTCCCCCAATCAATTCTCATATCCCCACAAGTTTCTTTCAATCTTGAGCACATTCAAGGAGAAAGAGTAGGGCTTCAACATGTTAAGGCACCATTATACCAAAAAACAAAGTTAAATGTGTTAAATATAATCCTCACACCTCTTAAAAGACTAAAATTTCCTTATGAAAATGATCTCTATATCAAGATCCTAAAAGAGCCACCAAAAGATTGCTAACATCATGCAAATACAGTCTAAAATTCTTTTGTTATGAAATAATAGAGTATACCTTGATCAATTTGATACTAAGCTTGTATCATATTTCTGTGTTTAGGTCATTGAAACACTTCCTCCTAATGATCTGAGATGGAATTCAAAATTACAAATGAATCTTCTCCAAGTAAATGTCAAAAAATTGAATAATATAAATCATCCACACAATTTTCCTTCTACAATTTTTTTTTATCATGTCAAGTTGTATAATTGATACAAAATTTCATGTTGCTTCCCTTATTCCTCTCCTCATACCTCAAGGAATACTCTCTCCCATAATTTCTTACCTTCTCTAGGAGGATAAATCCCTCTCTCACTCGAATACTCTAAATTCAACTCATTTTTTGTAAACCTAACTAAATTTTTTTCATGACTCATGATGCCAATTCACAACATAACGAGGCATTTTACAATTTTTAAGAATTTATTGACTCTATCTAGCTCTAATATCTATTACAACATTCCTAGATGTCTAACACACACCCTTTCAGTCATTAAAAAATAATTTTAACCACCTATAAGCCAATTTCTTCATTTTCAAGATTTATAAGTTTACATTCCCATTTTGGAGGAAAGACACAATATGGAGAAAATTCAAATTTTCTAAACCTTCTCATCAACTTGAAATGACTCACATTGTCTCACTAAGGAATTTAAGACACTCCAAGAACTCAAAAACATGTCAAGAAGGAGAATTACCACTTTTATTCTTCTCTCCCTCTGATGCTTATGCATCACAAATATACATAAGACCAAGCTAGAACATCCATGTATTTATTTAAAAGTGGAAAGAAATTTCTCTTTTCTTTGAGTGGGAAACATTTTCCAAGATTTACAATCCTTGGTTATCATGTAGATTCTAGAATTACTTTTTTGATCTTGGTGGAAGAGTTGGGTTTATATTTTTGCTTCTTCTGAATGAAGAGGGCATGTTTTTCAAACAATCCTTCAAGAGACACCAATCCTTTTGGTATTTGTGCCCCTTGAGCTAAATAAATTCTTCATTAACTTCATTTCATGAATCAAAGGTAGATTCATGAAAATTTTATTTAGAACCTTTAAAGTAGAGTTCTCTGAATTTATTATACTTTTCAAGAAAGTTCAAGATGTGTTGATTGTCATTAAAGAATTTCTAATGGGTAGCATTATCAGGAACACTTGGTCGGTAGAAAATCTCAATTGTGTATTTGTCTTCCTTGAACTCTGGATGTGGTATAAATAGGGAAGAAGACATAGCAAGGGAGTCTAATTTTTCATTCTGATCTCTGGATACTATCTTGATGGAGAAAGCTTCAAAGTCTCAATGTAGTCCCAAACCCTGTTCATGTAATGTTTCAAGCGATCCTTCTTCAACTAATACACATTGCCGATTTGGTTTACAATAAGTTCAACATCCCATTCGGCCTTGATATATTTAAATATTTTTTATTTCACCATCTTTAGACCTTATAATAATGCTTCATACTCAGATGTGTTATTAGTATTATCAAAATGTAGTTTAAAAGAGAAAAGAAAAATATCATACTCAAGAGATATGAGAACTACACTGACATCAGATCCATAAGTTAAACAACTTCCATCAAATTACAAGGTCCATATTTCATTAGAGTCTCTTTCCTTGATAGAAGTAGAAGTATATCTTTGATTTGAATTCATGAAGTCAGTATGTAAACCAACATCTTTGAAAATAATTTATGCCTTAGGATCATCATATTTAGTGACCAAGTATGTTTCTTGAGGTTCAGGTTTAAGTGTGCACATCATTCCATTGACGTGTATTTTCACCTTTGACCAATCCATGTGGATTTATCCTCCTCCATCTCTATAAAATCCTCTTATAAACAATATCCCATATGTAGTTGGGATATCTACAACCATAATTGTCATCTTGACTCTCTTCTCAAGAAATGTCGCAAATGCAAACTAATCATCTTTGATGTTACCTATCAATGAAACTTGTTTGGTTTCCATTCAGTAACAACACCTGACAGGTGTTGTGAGAGTGATTCCTAAGGTATGAGCTACCTTTGTGGGCATGACATTGTCAAATGCTCTTGAATCTATGATGTAGTTGTTGAGTTTGAAACCATTAATGAATAGTGAAAAATAAATGGTTCAATTTTCCCAGACAAGGAGTTTGAGGCCATATTATTATGAGATGAGGGAGGTGAGGGATTAGGAAGAAGTTCCTCGGAGGAAGAATGGGGAGTTACTATAAATTTACTCTTAATAAACTTAGCCAATATTTCAAACTAATCAAGATTAGACTGAAGATATTTTGCTGTTGACATCTAGATTTTGGTTTTCTTGGCATGATCAATGATGTCAAAAGTAGTGTAGAATGGGGTAAGTCAAGGTGTAGGCCCTTTCTTACTTGATTATGTAGGGGATGAATTGGAATTAGGAATAAAGGAAGAGGAAGGATTATAAGTGGGAGTAGCCTTTCTAACATGGGGTTTCTCTTTTGGTTGAATGGGAAAAGGAGTCCCTCTTTTAACAATATTAGGAGTAACCATTAGATCTTCTTTCTCTTTGACATTTTCTTTGGGTCTCTCCACTTATTTCCTTTGACTCTGAAAATGGGTAAAAATAGAAAAGGATTGGTCATTCATATCATTCACTACATCATCATAATCATCTTCTTCATACTAAAGGTACCCGATATTGGAGTTACCAACTGGTTCGTTAGATGATTCATCAGTGTAACTAGTTCCTTGAAAATAATCATCAACCTCATCAATTGCTTCTTCTCTTTTGTCAATTACCTCAATAGTGGCATTGAAAGGATATTTAATAGCTAATATGGGTTGAGTAGCAGGAAATTGATTCTTCTCTCTGGCAGGAGTATTGTTGTTATTAAAAATTTTCTTTAGGATATCCCAACAAAGAGCATTAGGCACATTTTGGGACATTTGTTTCTTAAAAGTTAGAAAATCATTAGCCAATATCTGAATCATAGGATCTGTGGTGGTTTGAGATGTGCTTTTATTTTTAGGCTTGTAAGAGTCCCTTCTTATCTTATTGAAAATGATTATATGATCTTCAATATCTGTTGTCATTGATTACACGGTGGTCGGATCATGAAGGTGATAGATAGCTTCCTTGCCTATCCCTATGGATTTGCAAGGGAAGATTGTCTGGAGGAAATCTTCTACGTTTGTTTTAGACAATTAATATCCATTTCAATTTACAACCTCCATTGAATCCTTCTTTATTTCTAAACTAGGGAAGTTGCAGGGGAAGAAAAGCTTCTAAGAAGCTTTGATTTCTTCTCGTGCCTCTGAGGAAAAACAAAGGATTCACATCCACAGTTACATTTGGAAAAATATTTATTTTATTTAGAGTAGATTAAATAAATCATCACATAGTAAATAACTAAATCTAATTATTTACTTGTTTAGATTTATTATAGAAGCAATTTACTTAAATTAGAAGAAATTAGTTTGTTTGTGTATTTCATATTTTTCTAGAAAGTATAAAATATAAATAAACTAGATTAGATTAGTTAGTTTTCTTTTATTTGTTTATTATCATTATTTAATTAATGTTCTTACAAGTAGAGTAGATAAAATCAAGAAATCAAACAATAGGGAACGTACGCTACCCGTCATAGCCTCTAATTCCCCTTTGGCCAATTCAACTACTAAGAACTCACACTACCCAATCTTAGTCCCTGATTCTCTATAGTTTCCCATCACATTCCCGCAATCATTCCACATCAATTTTCTCGACACAAACCTTGGGAGGTCGAGTGCATACCTAAAGGTCACGTGTTGATTTTCAGTCATAAAAATTGGTGAACCCGACATGAAGGACTAGTTCCTTCTTATTTCCTTTTCTTTCATTGTTATTACCTCACCTTTCCATTTCTTCCCCTATTTTGGTAGGTATTTTATACTTCCTAAAATATGTCTGGTAGAGAGTTGGGTGGGCCATTTGGCTTTGATAGATATTACACCAATGTTCAACCACAACAATCCCCTTCCTTTTCTAGGATGGGCTGACAATTACACAAAAACATGCAAACCTCCCCTAGATATGCCTCAAACCCCATTAGTTATGAGAGAATAGAGGAGTTTGATCAACCTTTGAACATGTGATACATTCATCCCAATGCAAAATAATGTGATTATTACACATGGAACTCAATCTTCTCCTAATAATGTCATTTCTACCTTAGTGGGAAGGATTAGAGAACTAGAGAGTGTTGAACCATCACAACCAACTCATGTAGTAGGGAAGAACATGGGGTATCCAGTTGATAACAAGGGATACATCCCTACCAATGAAAAACCAATGCAACATCTTATACAACAAGGTTATCTAGTTCAACTTGAGTCTTGGGTGATCTTCTCACAGGATCTGACACACTAGGGATGGGTCCTCATCCTTCTCAAGCTTATCCTATGCAAGGGCTGGCTAGAAAGTGCATTCTTGAATGTTGCTCCTTCAGGAAATGTGTGTTCCCTGGTTTCATGCCCACTAGTCCATATCCTGGTATCATCCCACCCTACTTGCATATGTATTCAAAGTCCCCCCAGATGGACCCGTATACCTTCCCTACTCCTTATACGTCATATCAAGGAGATTCATATGTCTCATTCAATGCCTACAATGCAGCTTATCTAACTCCTCCTCCTCCACCTCCTCATCAAGGGTCTTCAATGGTGGAATCTTACGCAATGGGTACTTACGCCAAGTATTTAAAATAACCCCTTGAATTTACCATATGTGGTGTCATGCTTCCACGCCCATTGCCTGATCTTCCCAAATTTAAGGGGGAGGGAGATCCAAATGCTCATATCAAGGCCTACGCTATGGCTATTAGGGAGTTGCTCCCTTGGGATGTTGTAGTAGCTAAAATATTTCTAAAGACTCTTGAGGGAATTGCATTAGATTGGTATTATCAGATTCCAAAAGCTTCCATACATTCCTTTAAACAACTTGTTTCTGAATTTATTAGAGCATTTGACATGAACAAGTTGTTACGAATAGGGATTAGGGAGTTTTTGCATATTAGACAGGAGAAAAATGAATCTTCTACCCATTTCATCCAAATATGGCATCAAGTTCTTTATTCCTCTACAAGTGCACCTAACATGGACCAAATGGAAATTTGTGATCTTTTCCTTCACTTTCTCAATCGAGAGACCAAGGAAGAAGTCCAGAAATTTCCTTTCCATAGTTATGAGGAAGTGTTGGAAGGTGCACTTCGAATTGACCAAGCCGTTATCAATAGTGGGCATAAGACTTACGGTCTCAATGGGAAATTGGTATCCTTTAACCAAAACAATGTAAACCATCAAAACAATAGAGCCAACAACCAAGGACCTAAGGATTTGAATCGTAATCATGGTGCTACCATGAATGGTGTTACTGATCAAGTAAAGAACACTAGTTTTGTAAACAATAGTAACACTAACAACCATAACAATAACAACAACAACATGGGAAATCAAAGAGGCCCTAACATTGTTTCCTTAGTCAACATGGTTGATGTGAACCATCCCCCTCCTCAAAAAATCAAACCCAAGGCCCAAACCAGTACCAAAACTCCTACCAAGGGGAAACAAATCATGGTTATAACAATCAATTTCAAAACTACAATCGAGGTTATAATCAACAACAACAAGACACTTATCAAAGACCAAGAAATTACGATCCTAACCTATATTATGGTTTCCATCATGTCATCAATCATGACGCTAGGACTTGTAGAGATTGTAACAAGTTCCTACAAAGACTCCCCGAAAACCAAAGGTAGTTCTTTGTGGACATGTTCTTAGTAAATCCTGAAATAACCCCGCAGCCTTGTCATACAAGACCCATCACACCTCAGAATGCAAACCTAAGAATCTTTCAGGATCCATTCCCTAAACGTCCTGAGGATGTTAAGGTGAATCCTCATAACATAAATAAGGGTATTCTTGTAGGGAATAATGACCATGAAGCCTCAACTTCTGATAACTCTCAAGTTGCTCCCAACCTTGGCTTAAACAACAATACAAAAATTTGGGATTAGTTGAGCTAGAGGTTGAACCAGAAATTAATGCAACAACTCAGAACAAGGGAATACATTTTCACAACCCCTACCCACTCATTCCTTCTCACAGGATGACACGTCCTACAATCTCAAAACCAGTAGGAGCCTATGATTTGATATTGGATTTGAACAAGACTTTTCTCACATCTCGTTTCTAGATTTGTTGAAGAATTCCCCTGCACATCGTTCTGCATTTACTTGATGCATTAGGTCTTGGTCATCTAATCCATGTTATGCCTCCTCCTGGAGCTCAAATAAATCATATTGACTTTGACATACATCCTCCAGGGAAGAGTGATAGGGATACTGGGTTTGTTTTCGATATAGACAAGATGTCATCTGACACTGAAATAGCCCAAAGAGGTGATCCTGCCTTATATCTTGTAGGTCTGGGTTTATAACAATTACATCAAGAGAGCCATGATCGATGATGGGGCTACTATAAATGTGGTTCCCTTCTCTTTCTTGTAGAAGTTGGGATATGGGGAGACTAATTTATCCTCTACAAGAAACACATTGCAAGGGTATGACAGTCTTAAGGCTACCTTAATCAGAACCATAGTTCTTCATGTCTCCCTTGGGCCAAAAACCATCTTGACAGAGTTTTACATCATCGACAGGGAAAAAAATTATAACATGATCCTTGGGAGACCTTGGATTCATCGAATGAAGGCTATCCCTTCTACCTTGTTCCAAGAAGTTAGATTCCTCCATTTGGGAAAAATTCTTCATCACTCAAGGGGATCCTAAGCCCTTCGATATACACTTGGAGAACCTCAAGAAGAAAATAGGAGTCCATTCAGAGTATGAGCTCCCTATGAACAAATTAAACAAACCACCTCCATCAAAATAATTGGTCATGACCACCCCGAGTGTTCTGAAGGCTGAAGTCATTGACCCAAAAATGTTTGAGGTGGAAAAAATAGATAAAGGTAAGTCAATATCTATGGAAACGTGTCCACTAAAACCATAGTGGAGATCATGAAACTCTTAGAGAGTGATGAAATGATCTTCCTCCCATTTGAACCACAAGGAGTGGGCAACCTCCTTGGTATATCCTCTCTTCCTATCGATGACCTTGGTCTAGGCATAAACATGGTAGAAATAATGAAGGAAGGAGAGGATTTTGAGAACAAATTGATACCCATCAAATCCATCTCTAGGGATTCTTCCTTTCCAAACCTTGGTCTAAATACCAATATGTCAAAAACCAAGCTCATTTTGTCCACAAGACATAATCCCATAACGTAAAAAATGTCAAATGAAACCACTACCCCCTACATAGGGGAAAAGTTGAGTAGTGTAGTCATGCTCACATGAATATGATATGTCAAAAAAATGACAAAGAGGTTCACAAAGACCTCTTTCAAATGGACAGATTCACACCAATGTTATATGATCATATATATACAATTGTAGGAAAGGGTTGTAAGTTTAAACCCAAGATAGTAGGCCCTTGTCAAGAGAACATAAATTTTAAAGATCATGTGGATCATTTGTGTACCTTGAGGAGGTGAGGAGTTTGACATTCATCAGTTGGCTTCACCCTAAAGCTTCCATACATAGTTCATTTACATTTCCACATGTACATTATTGCATTCAATACTGCATATCATCTGCAGATCATATTGTAAAATTATAATCAAGAAACTTATTTTTCAAACAAATTTCAAAACTTCTAAATATTGGAAAAATCATTCAATCATGCTTCTTCAAATATCCACATATTATCATCAACATTTCTAATCATTTCATCATTTCAGCAAGTTAAGACAAAATTTTGACATTTATCCTACCAAGGCCTGCATACTTGGTTCTTCCCATATTTTTCTTCTAGCATAGGTGTATTTTCCCATAGTATGTTCTAGAAGCTTCTTGATGTCACATCTTTCCCAAGAAACCTCTTTGGTAACAAAAGCACTCTAAACACTTTACCCAGATCACTTATTTTCCTATCTCAACCTTCAGTGATGAGCCCTCACATCTTATTAGTTGCATGGGGTTGAGGCTAGGGGCAAGCTCTCCCTCCCAAAATCACAACTCAAAGTTAAAAAAATGATATAAGTTAATCAATAAATGTAAAAATATTTCATTTACAAATAAAACTACACTTTCTTGCCCTACCAATCTTTGGTGATGATCCCATGCCTCATATTGGTGGCATGAGGTTAGGAAAGGAGGGAAGTTCCCTTACTCACCTATATCTTGTCCTTGGTGATGAGCCCATGCTTCTTACTGGTAGCATGGGGCAAGGTGTAGGGGGTCTTTTCATAATAAATCAGTAAGGTATAAGCAATTTATCAAATAAAAGTGCTTTGAAAACTTCAAATCCCAAGAAAGTGAATTAGATGTATATGTTCCAAGAGAGTCAAAACCTTAAAACCAGATTTTTTCAATCAAGAGGCCATCTATGGATCTAAGTCTAGATAAACTTGTAAGTAAATCACATTCTAGACTATGTAGTAAATTATGTGTAGAGTTAGGTTGTAGGTTCCTAATTGGATTTTTGTCAAAATCTTGTCTTCCTTTCATCATTTCCATTCATCAAAAACATATAACTCACGTCCCTTCTGGCTCTTGGTGTTGAGCCCTCACATCTTACTAGTTGTGTGGAGTTAGAAGAGGAGTGAGTTCATTCTCTTATTTTATCACATTCATCACATTTTGCCAATAAAACAAGAAGTACTAAATATTGTTTGAAAACCAAAGTTTCAAGTTACATTATGTTTGCATAAGCATCATATAAAGCAAAACAACAAAAAATAAATCATTCTGTTAGCACATCATCATCATAGCATGCATTCAAAAATCATATAAAACATTAGAAATTATGAACATCTAAGAGTACACAAGTGAAGTAAAACCATCAATGAGATAAACTCTTACACGAAGATAACCGAATCAAAAATAATGTATATGTATATATATCCATAATAATTGAGTTTGTATACAATGCCATCACACTCTAAGTGTGGTCAAAATGCTCGCAATGAGCAAAAAATCCAAAAAAAATGATATATGTGTCTCGAAAAATGACAAAGCAATAAAGGCTACGGCCTATCCCTCCCTATGCAGGATCCAGATGAAGGAGCATGATGAGGACTCCTACTATGCAGCTCCTATGATGTGAATGTGAGCCTCCATGTGCCAGAATGATGAGAATGACTATGAGATGGAGCTGGTGATCTATCGGTAGTGGTCTTTGCTGAAGAGTGGCCTCTTTGTTGTCTCCTCTTAGCTAACCAGAATGTGGTGAGCTTGGTCCTCATCTCAGAAAGAATCTTTGTGGCTCACCAAACCAGTGTGAAAACATCATTATGACGACGTCAACCATCTGCATCGGTTGCCCCACATCAGCAAGAATAGCTCCTCTCGAGTCTTCCCCATGGGAATGATCAATGTGTCAACCAGGATTCCAGTGAATAAAATCTCACCAACCATCAGTACAGTGGCTGCAAAACACAAGTGAAAACAATGGCAAGTTAGAAAACTATTAAAAAACTCAAAAAGAAAGACAATGTGTAATTCACTAGCAATTCTAAGTAATAGAGTCAAGGGAAGAGTATCTACATACTCAGATCTCCTGGCATCTAGGAAGGGTCAACTGGTGCTACTGGTGGTGGTGGAGCTGCTATAGGTACCTCCTCGGCTGTGACCTCTCCTGAGGCATCTCATTGTCCCATCATAGACTTCTCATCACCACCTCCCTCATGCAGAAATAGGCTCCTCATAATAGAGAGTCTCCTTCTCCACCTCTACCTCTTCTCTCTCTGTAATAGAGAATCCCTCTAGTAACTCTCCACTCATTGTCACTATCCTCTCCTCCATCCTAGCCCTCCTCACGGCCTCCTCTCTCCTCTCTGGTCTCTCCCTTGGTCTCTTTCTCCATCTCCATCCTAACCTCCTCCTCTTCCTCTCCCCTATGTGTAGGAGCGGCCTCAATCTATAGTATAACTCCTAGCCTGGTTGGAACTAGAGCTACCCTCTCTGTAGTAATAGGAACTCTAAGAGTCATGACTATCCAATCAAGTTGGCCCCTAGGGCCGGATTGAGCCTCTCTAATCCCGATAGACTGTAGGAACAATGGGAAGTGTGTCAACATACGGAAACCCAAACTATTGTGGAACTTTGTCTATAGGATGGGCCTCAACTCTAGTTATCCTTGTCAACTAACTGAGTTGTAGTGCTACATGTAATCAATGTAACTCTGTCATCACCCCATAGTCTGACCATATCCTGGTATGATCGTGTGACCATATCATCAGTGGTAAGCGTGGCTATAGGCTGATGTGCCACCCTGAGAGGACCCAAGACTATCCACCTCCTTCCCTGATGGCCCCTGGATCATCTATCCCAACTCCCCTCTAGTAGGGGATCATCCTCTCATACACCCAACACATGACCAAAGTGGGATGGCTCAAGGACTTTCCCTGAAGTCTAACAACTCGATATAAATCATGGTAGGTAGTCCCCAATATATCAACACCCCAGGCACAAATCGGACCATACTTCTCAATGCTCTGGATAATGGGAGCCCAACAATAAAGGAGTCTTGTCCCCACCCTTGTCTCCTACCAAGTGTGAAGCCAAGATACCAATAATGGCCTTGCATAAGGCAGGGATAGGTGGAGAGGAAACAGAAAGAAGTATCATGCCCTGCTTAGGGCCCACATTGTTTGCCTGAACATCCCCCATGTAGGTAGCCCACTGACATGATCTCACCACTGACCCTGCACTATCAAGAGTAAGCCTCTTGCCTATCACAGGAACACCCAAAATCCTGTGCATGTCCTCTAAGGTAATGGTCCACTCTCCTCAGACCTCGGCAAACCGAAAAGTGTTCTGGTCTGCGTCCCAATAGCTCAAAAGGTCACACAACAAGTGACTAGCTGGCACTACTAATGCCATCTGAGTATATCCTCCATAAACCGGCTCTATGTAACAAGTCTCTCTCCTCCTAAGACAACTGATCAATAATCCCTGGAAAGCCACTCACACTCTCTGGCCTGGCTCCACCAAATGTAGGAATCCTTCTGCATTCACCAAAACAAGAAAAAGAGCAAGTTAGAAACATGTTTGAAAAAATAAGCTCATCAAAAACATTATGAAACAACATAAAAACAAAAAAATAATCATCTAACTTAGTCAAATTTGGCCTCTACCCCGACAATTATGGAACCACTGCCCTGTGCAGAGTGGTGGTTGTGTAATTTCCATGATGGTTGCGTAACCACCACCCTATGCAGAAGTGGTTGCATAACCACCACCTGCGTAGAGCAGCGGTCGTGTCAAAAAGGGCATGTCGTACCCTAGGGCCCAAAAACTTCAAAAAATGACAAAAATACACTATTTTCAATGAAATAAAAGGCATACACATCTAGGCACCCCCTTAGGAACATTTTAACTATAAGATTGTTAAAAATCACCCCCCTAGGTAGATATTTTCAGTTTTTCACATTTTAGGTTTAAAATGAATAAATGCAAAATACTAACCTTTTTCTTAGTCGTTGCTCCTCTCACTGGTGGGGCCATGATCATGTCATCTGCACTCTTTGATTTGACTGTACTCTCACTCAAAATGGTCACAGGTAATCCAGAGCTCCAAATTCTCTATGAGGGTGAGTGCAAATGATTTTGAAAATGATGGTTTTAGTTATATATATATATATATATATATATATATATATATATGCTTGTTTTAACTCTATTTTGAGTGTGTGTACTTTCAGGGCTAGAGCATCGGCACAGGTATATTTCTATCCCCGATGTAAATGGTAAGTCCTCTTGTCATTTTGGTTTTAGTATGTTTTGTTGATTTTGTATCTATCTGCACTTGATTCTTGGTTTGTTTCTTACAGTTAGCAGGAGTTTGGATTGGCGTCACTTTGACACACAGACATGTCAGGTATAACTTCTAACTCCCCATTTTGGGAATGCCATACTCGAGACTCTACGTTCTACGCCTCTTCATGGCTAGGACGCTTCTCTGAGGGGGAAATATGTACGCACCCAATTTTGCACGTGCTACATTGACGGAAATGGTTAAAATTCCCCTATGATGATTACTATCTTTTCCAATGGTGTTCGAGCCCCTTTCCCTCTTTGTAGCTTATATTTGTATCTTAGAATACTTTACTTAGCCATTTCCTTCTTTTCCCTTAGCTTTCCACAGTGTTTTTCCTTAGTTTTTGGCCTTAAGTTATGTAACCACCACCCTATTTGGGAAAAGGTTACACAAACTACCACGGTGGTTACCACCAGTCTACCCTCAGTGGTTTGTGCAACCGTTGGTCTACCCTCAACAGTAGTTGTGCAACCACCCTGGTGGTTGTGTAACCACTTCCCTATGTAGACCGGCGGTTCTGTGCATTTTGATCGAGACTTCTGAGGCATGATTTGGATGCGTGTTAACTTCTTCCAACTCACCTTTTGTGCACATTTCTTGGTCAATTTGGCTGTTTTGAGCTTGATTGATATGTACCAACCTCCTCTTCCTTTTCTAATTGTTGATTAAGAGTTAATTACCCCCTTTATTTGTGATGTGGCATCCCATTGGTTCCAAATGACTTAGACCATTTCCCAACCTATGTTCTATAAAAACCAGGCTTCTTCCCAAAGCAATGGTTAGAGATTTTATTGTGATTTACACGTCGTTATGTTGTCGTGATCTTGCTAGAAATTACACAACCAAGCACTGTTCTCTTGCATTGTTCTTCTTCTACCTGCATTTCTATCAGACTAGCAAGTAAGCCACCATTGCTCCAACACCTTCTTCTTTGATTTTCTATGCATTCCCAGTGTAACTCCTTGGACTCACGTGAACACTGAAGTTGGAAAAGAAACTGAGGGGACACAAAGTAAACCACAACCGAGTTTTTCCTCAAGTACTACAAATTCTAGGTTGGGGATGTACTTAGATTTCCTGAAGCTTTTTTGAATCTTTATTTAATTTGTATGCACATTATTGACTAGAGTAGAAAAACATTTTAATTTAAATCATTGCAATAGTTAGATCATTACTATAACTTCTATTTCTTTTGTAAAGCTTCTGGTGATAGATAGCTTCCCTGCCTATCCCTGTGGATTTGCAAGGGAAGATTGTCTGGAGGAAATCTTCTACATTTGTTTTAGGAATTTACAATCCATTTAAATTTACAACCTCCATTGAATCCTTCTTTACTTCTACTGGGGAAGTTGCAAGGGAAGAAAAGCTTCTTAGAAGCTTTGATTTCTTCATCGTGCCTCTGAGGCAAAACAGAAGATTTACATCCACAATTACATCTTGGAAAATCTTTGTTTTATTATAGTAGAATAGATCCACTCAGCACAAGTAAATAACTACATCTAGTTATTTACTTGTTTAGATTTATTGTAGAAGCAATTTAATTAATTTAGAAGTAGTTTGTGTATGTGTAGATTAGATTTGTTTTAAATTAATTAGTGAAAGGTAGATATTAGTCAGTTAATTTCCCTTGAAGTTAATTCCCTCAAGCAAGTAGATTAATAGATTAATAGTTAATCAAACAATCAAACCATAGGGAACTTACACTACCCGTACATAGCCTCTAATTCCCCTTTGGCCAACTCAACTACTAGGAACTCACACTACATCCTCGTAACATCGCAATACCAATGATAAATACACATGCCACTTGTCATCAACATAACCAATAGAAAATAAAAGGTGTTATGCCACATGGAACAATGAGGTCTAACAAAGGGTATTTCCACATTATAGTGCTATATTGATATTTTATGAGGGTGAGAATTGATGAGACCAAACTAAGTCTCATTTATTGCACAAAATAACATTAGTCCTTCTCTTATAAAATAGATTTAGATATAGTCTTAATAAATAGATAGCTTATTCAAGCTAAAATGTAGAATATATTTGATTTATATTTAGAAAATTCTATTGCGATCTAAATGTTTTCATTTCTTAATATTTCTTGTAAGTTGGAGTGTAGTATTGTGTATGAGCAGGTCATTTGATCTCTAAAATGTATTGCATCAAGTGAAATACTCACATAGCAAAGTTAAAGACTCAAAAAGATTATAGGAATCACATATTTAAGAGGGTAGGACTCATAAAGAACACATGAATCACATAGCTAAGAGCGCATAGCTCACAAAGTTAGGAGTGCAGGACTTGTAGAATTAACATGTGGAAATCACTCTAACTAATATTACAGACATCCAAATGAAAATATAAGAAAGGTTTTTATTCCTCTTATTATTAAGAAGAAAAAATCTCTCCATTTTTACACAACAATAATGGCTATGAAGATATCAGTATTTTTCCAAGCACAGGACTTCACAAGTCATAAAGCACATGACTCACAGAATCCACACAGGACTTTCTCTAACTAAATTTACAGATCTCCAAATGAGAATCTAATAGAGGTTTTTGTTCTTCTTATTGTTAGGAGGAAAAAAAATATCTCCATTTTTACGTAATAATAATGGTTACAAAGATATCACCATTTGAAGAAAGAAGTTTTCACTCGCAGGACTTGCACAGGCAACACTGGACTTCACTCAAACTAAAATTGTAAATCTCCAAATGATAAACTGAAAGAGGTTTTTGTTCCTCTTACTGATATGAGGAAAACCTCTCTCTATTTTTACACAACAACAATAATTAGGAGATATCTTTATTTGAAGTTTCAACAGAATAATGGTTGAAGGAAAGTAAATAAGAAAAAAACACATGCTTCAGTAAAACTACAATATCTCCCTCATTTTTGAATGAAAATAAGAATTTCAAAGATTTTTTGGAAATATTACACTAAGGAGCACCAAACCTAAAAAAGGTTTGAAAATTATTCTTCAAATTGAATTCATGGTAACAATCATAAAATTAGGGATGAGAATATGGTGGGACAACTATCATATTGAAAGATTCAATCTTACAAGAGTAGACTTGAAAAATGGAAAGAATTAGTTAAGTGCATTTGGAAGAGGTAGTGTAATGTAGAGTTGTAATATTTGATTAATTCTCTTCCACATTTTTGTCCTTGTTAAGTGGAATTAGTTTAAGTACAAGTGAAAGGAGCTCAATCTAGAGTTGTAGTGTTTGATTAAATCTCTTCCACGTTTGTCTCCTTGTCAAGTGGAAGTAGTTAAATGCAAGTGAAATTAGTAGTTAATTATGGAGTTGTAGTGTTTGAATAAATTCCTTCCACATTTATCTCATTGTAAAGTGGAATATGTAGTCAAGTCTGTACCCAAGATTATAGGTAGGTAGTTTTATAATCTTGGAGCATTGACTAAGGGATGAGTTATAAATATCTCTCCAAAAAACTCAATGCAATAGTGGTAGAAGATGGATGATTTTTGTAACATCATTTCTAATTAATAAAATCCATATAGTTCAAGTATCTTGGCGGTAACTTGTTTTTAGTTTTTGCTAACCCAACTTTGAGGGAAGAGCAAGGGCCCACTCTTACCCAAGGAGGAGGATGGTTTATTATTATTTAGAATAGAATCATTGTTGTTTTCCTTAGATTGTTTAAATCAACATTGTGTGTTTTATTTTATTTTGTTTGTGAAGCTTCACTTTTATTTGTTTACTGTCATTTATTTATTTTAATTTTTAGGTTATTTATTTTAGTTTGTTAGATTAGATTCACTTTCAGTTATTGAATTTCATTTCAAGCATTTTCAATTCTAGAGCAAAGAACTGTAAAATCATTATTTCCTTTAGTCCCTTTTGCAGATAGCCTTGGACATCATCTGGTTTTGACATTATTTAAAGATTAAATGATGAGGATTGCAACAACTCTCATCATTTTTGGTTCCATTGTTGGGAACAGGTGTTAATAGGGGTAAGTTGCTAAGTTAAGATTAGTGAGAAGAATCTCGTAAGTTTCCATTTAGAAAGAAAATTTCCTTACTTCTTCATAAGATATAAAAGATTTTTTGTTGTGACAAAAATTACTCTTCATGCCATTAGAGTAAGTGGAACAATGAACTTCTTACAAAATCTTAACTTAGGGGAGATATTAGTTTAGCAATCCTTTTAGACAATAGTTTTAATTTTTTCTATTTTCTTAGTTAAATGTTTGGGATTAGTGAGAGAAATTTTAGAAGTTTTCATTCCTTCAGATGATATAAAAAAGTATCTGTAGTGACAACAGGTAACTTTCAAGCTATTTGAGTCAATGGAACATGAATCTCTTACAAATCCTTAGTTTAGATTAAAATTTTATTTAAATTCGTAGGATTATAGATTCAAAAAAGATTTACTAAAAAAACAAACCCCCCAAAACAAAATTTGTGTAATAAACAATAAAAATTATAGGGGAAGATTTTCTCGTGCATGGAAATACGAGGTTGAAAAAACATGAAGATCTAGCCAATGTATACCAAGAGATGAAAACCCTCATATCTATGATTGAAGAGCTATAAAGAGGAAGAAGGATGCCTACAACATTTGTTGATACAGAGATGAAAAAGAAGACATCATGTTGAATGCTTTTGCTAAAAGAAAAGGGATTGCATGCATTGATTTTACTATAGTAACTCATGTAATTTTTTTGTCAACATGCAACTACCACTTTTTCTTTTGACTCTGAGACTATCAAAGGAGGGTAGTTGGAAAGGCCTATTTTGGAAAACAACTTGTTTCTTTAAAGCAAAAGTTTTATTTCATGTAGAAAAAAGAGATTTCAACCACGGGTTCTAACCATCATGCAAAGAAGCTAAGGATGCAGATAAAAATAACTACATGGTTGATCAAGGAGTGCACAAGAAAAAAGAAAGAGTTGAAAACCACCAAATGACGACTCTTTTCCAAAAAAAGAGTAAAAAAAGGAAAGAGTTGAAAACCAACAAATGACAACTCTTTTACAAAAAAAGAGAAAAAAAGAAAAAAAGGAAAGAGTTGAAAACCAGAAAATGACGACTCTTTTCCAAAAAAAAGAGGAAAGAGTTGAAAACCTAGCAAATGGTGGTTCTTTTCCAAAAAAAGAGGGGAAAGTAGAAAACTAAAAATGGTTGCTTTTCCCAACTTGCAATAAAATATCTTTGATACAATTTGCTTATTTATTTCAGATATCTGCAAGGTTGGAGTCCTTTGAAGCTGAAAATATTGGTGTTACAAGTAAAAGATCTAAATTTATTTACTGTTCTCTCTAACATTTATTCAGAAATCAAGGTTGTGTCAACACTAAGAAAGCATGGATGAACTTTGAAATATGGTCCTAGGTATATTCTATCATTTTATTCTCAAATAAAGTTATTATTTGTTTTGATTATAGATAAGTCCACTTCCAAGAATTCCTATCCAAAAGAGAAATTTTTGCTTTTCAATAAGGGTTGTAGCAACAAGATGAGAGAAATTAGATGTTGAAAAAAAAGTAGAAAAGAATCTGAATAACTTTTTTGCAAAAAAAAAACCAGTCATTCAAGAAGCCAAGTGTGGGGGAGAAGAAGATACAAGCCTACAAACATATTTGAAAAATACAAAAGAAATTGGTTTATATATATAGAAGACATATGTTGATTTTGGAAAAGAAAAGAAACATACTGATTTTGTCAAGAAAAAAAATGATCCATCTTGTATAAAATGTGAAGAAGAAAAAAGAGGACTCAAAATCAAAATTTGAATTAACTAATCAGATAAGAGTTTATATGTATGAAACATAAGTGTGGGGGAATGATGAGACCGAAAACATATGTCTGATTTTGAAAAAAACAAAATAATTCATGCTCTTATATAAAAGTGGAAGAAGAAAAAGAGGACTCAAAGATCAATATCTTGCATTTAAATCAACAATGATGCATGAAGTTAAGTGTGGGGGAGTGATGTATGACCAAACTAAGTCTCATCTATTGCACAAAATAACATTATTTCCTAATTCTCTTATAAAGTGGATTTAGATGTAGTCTTAAGAACTAGATAGCTTATTTAGATAAAATGTAGAATATATTTGATCTATATTTGAAAATTCTAATTGCAATTTGAATATTTTCATTTCTAATATTTCTTGTAAGTTGGAGTGTAGTATTGTGTATGAGAAGGTCATTTGATCTCTAAAATGTATTGAATGCAAGTGTAAGACTTGCAAAGAGTGCATGACTCACTTAGCTATAAGACATGACTC
Source organism: Taxus chinensis (assembly GCA_019776745.2). NCBI lineage: Eukaryota > Viridiplantae > Streptophyta > Pinopsida > Cupressales > Taxaceae > Taxus > Taxus chinensis. Next base: position 683,828,041 of record CM034147.1, on the reverse strand, counting down.
ATGACTCACATCAAAATGCATAAAGTTGAAGCACAAGATCACATGAATCATAAACATAGAGCATGACTCACATGAATCACTAAGAGTGCATAGGATCACAAATATAGATCACAGGACTCATAAAGCATAGAGCATCAGGACTCACAAAATCAACACTGAAACTCGCTCTAACTAAAATTGTAGACCTCTAAATGAGAATATGAGAGAGGTTTTTTTCCTCTTATTGTTAGGAGGAAAAAATTATCTATATTTTTACACAACAATAATGGTTACAAGATATCAACATTTTTTCAAGTGCAATACTCATAGGTTCCCAAGAGCACAGGACTCACAGAATCAACATAACACTTGATAACTAAAATTGTAGACCTCCAAATGAGAATCTGAGAGATATGTTTTTGTTCCTCTTATTTTTAGAGGAAAAAATATCTCTCTGATTTTTATACAAAAATAATAGTTACAAAGATATCACCATTTAAAGAAAGAAGTTTTCAAGCGCATAAGGACTCACAGAACTCAACACAAGACTTGTTCTAACTAAAATTGACAGACCTCCAAATGAGAATATGAGAGAGGTTTTTGTTCCTCTTATTGTTATGAGGAAAAACCTCTCTCCATTTTTTATACAATAGAAATAATTGAGGAGATATCTTCATTTGAAGTTTCAGCATAAATAAGATTGAAGGAAAGTAAATAAGACAAAAAAATATAGGTTCATTAAAACTATGATATCTCCCTCATTTCTCAATGAAAATAAGAATTTCAAAATGTTTTGGAAAGATTACAAGTAAGAACCAAACCTAGAAAAGAATTTGAAAATATTATTCAAATTGAATTCACAATAACGATAAGAAAATCAGGGATGAGAATATGGTGGGACAACTGTCATGTTGAAAGATTCAATCATGCAAGAGCAGACTTGGCAAATGGAAAGAAGTAGTTAAGTGCATGTGGAAGAGGTAGTTCAAATGTAGAGTTGTAATATTTGATTAATTATCTTCCATATTTTTATCTCTTTGTCAAGTGGAAGAAGTAGATTGAGTGCAAGTGAAAGGAGTTCAATCTAGAGTTGTAGTGTTTGATTAAATCTCTTCCACATTTGTCTCCTTGTCAAGTGGAAGAAGTAGTTAAATACAAGTGAAATTAGTAGGTTAAATCTTGAAGTTGTAGTGTTTGAAAGAAATTCCTTCCACATTTATCTCATTGTAAAGTGGAAGATGTAGTCAAGTCTTTCCCAAGATTATAGGTAGGTAGTTATATAATCTTTAGAGTATTGGCTAAGGGATGAGTTATAAATATCTCTCCAAAGCACTCAATGCAATAGTGGTAGAATATGGATGATTTTTGTAACATCATTTCTGATTAATAAAATCCATAGTTCAAGTATCTTGGTACCAACTTATTTTTTTATTTTTGCTAACCCAACTCTGAGGGAAGAGTCAAGGGCCCACTCTTACCCAAGGAGGAGGATGGTTTATTGTTTTTTGAGAATAGAATCATTATTGTTTTACTTATTAGATTTTTAAATCAGAATTGTGTGTTTTTTTTTGTTTTGTTTGTGAAGATTCACTTTTATTTGTTTAATGTTCATTTATTTATTTTTAGTTATTCATTTCACTTTGATAGATTAGATTTGCTTTCAGTTATTTATTTCAGTTTGTTAGATTATATTCACTTTCAGTTATTGAATTTCTATTTCAAGCATTTTCAATTCTAGAGCAAAGAACTTTAAAATCATTATTTCTTTTATCCCCTTTTATAGATAGCCTTGGACACTGCCTGGTTTTGACATTCGTTAAGATTAAATGATGAGGATTGTAATGAATCTCATTAATAATATTAATGGCTATCAAAGAATCAAGTTTACATTGTGTGGAAACAATACCAAAACAAGGTAAAATAAGGAAAAGTTTCACTTCTACCTCATTCCATATTCCTCTTCCATTCACTAGTGCAAGGCGAAGGACAAAACAACACCCACTTCTTCTTATACTTCACATATATTGTTTCAAGCTCTCCACATCATAGGCTATAAAAACAATCCATTGACACATGTAATATGGTTTGAGTAGAGAGGAAAACGTGCAATAGGCTATGTGTTGCTACTACTCTTGCAAAATAGAAGGGTTAGTCATTAGTAAAGATTTTAAGCCTTAATTTTTATTTTCCTTTACATTTTTTTACACCTCCTTTGGCCAAACTCAAAGAAATTTCAGTTTATGTTTTCATTTTTTTGTCTTTTCAAGATAATTTGGGATACTATAAATGTAGAATAATCACTAGAAAACACTCCACTTTCACTATATAAAAGCGCTACCATGCATTTCACAACAAAATTAGATGTTTCCTATGGAAGAGAAAAATTCCTTGTTTTTAAGTTCCCATTTTGATAGAGGCTAATAGGATACTAGAAAATATTATGGACTATGAATTTACACCTATCGATTGCATTTGTATGAAATTTTCCTTTTCAACAAATCCATTATTTTATATATGCCACAATCATTGAAGTCTATTAGACAACATATTTCAAGAATTTTGTTGAAGAGGTTGATGCTCGACATTTTGAAAACATGTTTTTAGGGCACTTGCAACTTATATATCAAAACTACAAAAGATATCATGCAAGCTAGTAAAACTGGGTTAATACATAGGCTAGACATCAATATTGTGACTGATACATCTATAACATTGATATTCAAAGTATCCACATGGATTCATGCACTATTTAATGATATTTCAAGGCATGAGAGTAACACAAATCTTGTCAAAAAAATCATTGGCAGGAAGGACACAAATACAATTAACCCAAAAAATCCTTTTCTTATTTTTTGAGCAACATGGCCTTCCTTAATAGGAAAAGCCTCTAAGTAAGGAAAACCCTAACTCTAGATAAAAATAGATTTATGTCTAATATTAAACCACTAAGTGGTAAAATCAAGTGGGGTGGAGTCAATTTGGGAATCGATGGGGTCAAATATAGGTTAAATGGATGAAACAATAAAAAATAATGTAAAAGGAATAAGTTCATACAAGAGGAAAAATTATCATGCAAGGTGTGTTGGAACCAATGACGTTTGCAAGGGACATATGCTAAATAGTTGTGTAATCTTATAAAACTTCCACTAGGAAAATAAAACCGTCATGGAAGTTACAAAAACCATTGTGGCATAGAGTAGGGTTGTTGTGGAGATTTCTTAAGTTGTTGTGGTAGAAATGATAACCATTATAGAACTCGTGTAATTTCTATATCGGTTTCATCGTAGCTGACAAAAGGGAAAAGAAATGCTATGAAAAATAAGGAAATATTTCCTCTTGTCAATCAGGGTAGGATAGAAAGATCAAAATAGAGATAATAATGTAGAAAAAGATAAGTACAAAGTGGGAAGTGGTATGGGCATCTTTGGATCACATATTGTGTATTTTGGAGGTACTAATATGCACTTCATTTTTCATGGTGCAATATATAAAATACCCAAGATGATTATAAGGATCTCCAAAAATATGACACGATGTTTTGAAATGCTCAAACCACTCACACAAGCCAACACTTTCCCATTTTTCTTACTTTTCCCAAATTTATCTCCTTCAAAAATTGTTTGAAGAGAATGTTTTCCTTTTTAGCCTTCTTTTCAAACCTATTTTCATATTTTTCACACTATGCTATCGTAACAATGTTTTTCTTATGTCATGGTATTTTCACTAGTCACCGCGAGGGTTTTAATTCACACATGGTGGTTTCATTTTACTTATCAGTGGTTCCATCTACAATCATGGTGGTTGAGTAAAATATTCCTAGTGACACTTGTGGTTCCATCATGTAACCATTCCCCCCTCTTGATTTTTTACATGATTTTTTGTTCTAATTTTAGATTACGTACATGTTTGGCCTTGTTTTTAGCTGCCAATTCACTTTTCCTTACTTTGAATCCACTCAATTTTACCACCTAGTGATCTAATATTGTCCATATATATTTTGTTAATATAGAGTTATAATTTGATTGCTTAGAATCTTTTGCTATTAAGGGACATTGTGTACTCAATTTATACCCCCTATAATTTTTGAGCTTTCTAGAGAATAGTGTTGTTGCTACCATTTTTATCTAGAAAGAGATAAATCAAGCATAATGGAGATTGGTTCTTGTGTAAATCACCCCACAAAAATTTCTTTCTTCTACCATCCAAATAAACAATATAGAGGGTTTCATATCATTTTTTAAAAGATCCCTAAATCAACTACATATTTTATACTTTTTCCACTTTCACAATACATATAGCCTTCAATCTCTCCTTGTTGCATTACCACTATCACACCAGTCAAATTAAGCATCAAATTTAGTACTCAGGGTATAGACAAGACAATTCAATATCATCTCCTTTCCATATATAGAAATAGGTTGGACTTACATTTAGTTATTTATTTAGTTAGTATCTTTTTAGCTTAGGTTTACTTGGAAAATCATTGAAAAGAACGGGGAAATAAGTTAAAGTAGATCCAATTTTGAATTTTATGTTATTTTAGCTTAGGGTTATTAGAATCCTGTTCTCCCATCTCTTCTTATCTCTAGGATTAGTTTCCATATATGTATTGTTTTTTCATTTATCTATATTTATGTTTTTATCAATTATAGTTGCATATACTTCATCTACAAACTAGGAAACAAAAAACAACCTTACCTTTGGATTATTTTGAACTCTTTATTGGATTAGAATCATTTAATGCTAGATCTTATCTTACATAAAATATTTGACCAAATTTTTAGTCTAGGGACAGCAATATTTCAGGTTAGATTGTAGATCTTATTTCATTCATCTTTTTTGTTGTCAAAAAACTATTTAGAGTTAAAAACTTTAATTTCATGTATTGGCATATGGTCATATCTAAAATATCCAATTGCATGTAAGGAGTTTTAGTCTTTATTTCTTTATATTCAATTCATTTAAATAATTATTATTCTATCTATTCATAGTTGTATATTTAATTTATTTTCTACCTCTTAATTGTTATAAAAAAACTTTCAAAACAACAAAAACATAGTTCCATTTGCATAACATAAAATAGAGTAGTCAACTTTTCATTTTTTGATCTTTATTGCATGTAGTTGAGTAATTAACATTTAATAACTTTCATAACATTTAATTCATTTATAATAATTAACTTAATTCTTTTCATTTAAATGCTTACAATCTAAACATTAAATCAAACATGTAAAATGACCGCAAAAATCAACTTCCACATAGCCAACACCTTTCTCTTAATTATATTTTTTAGCAATATTCCAAAAACAACCCACAAAATTCTTGAAATGTAACTATGCCATTTCAACCTTCTAAACACATTAAAGTTGCACAAAAAAACTTTTTGATTTATAAGATTACAAGCTTCCATTTCACAAAGTATTTCAACAAAACATCTCATATGGATATAGTTCAAGCCATAACTTATATACACAAATCCCCCTTATACCCACCACACATCCATACCTCTCCCATTCTAGTTATATAATCTACACTACCCTAGTTCATGTTATTCTTTTGATCATAAAAAGAACCACACAATGAATACTCCTCCATGAATGAATTTGGGTATCCAAGTCTTCCCATGTAGATTCAAATATTTCCCTTGTTTTATTGCTCCTCTTGAGCTAGAAAACATTCAAGATGACATTTTATTCAAGCTGAGATGATGATTCTTTCAATCTATAATTTTTCTCACACTCATTGTGTCACAATTCATCATTATTGGAGGTAAGGATCCTCTATACAATAATGACATTCACCTTATCATTTCCTTAGGGATTTGAGTGTCATCACTTTTTTCATATCTTTCCTCCACATTCCTCACAAGATCTTACATGATCAAGGTCAACATTTGTCTAGTCACCATTTCATCTATGTGGCCTAACCTAAAATTATCCCATTCACCAACCATGAGATAGACCAAGAAATATGTTCCACTATTATCCTTGACCATGTTATCCACCACAAGTAGGTCCATATGAGTTTCTTTACCCTCGATGGTCATGTATTTCTTTCACAAGAACATCAGTAGAGAATATTCCTTTTTCCATGTTTAAATATTTATCCTCCAATATCCTCTTGATTCATATCATCCTCATGTGATCCATGATACCCATAGAACACCATCCCATAATCCCTGTACCTTCCCCTAACATGTGAGGAGAAGTACACACACAAGCCCCTACACTTTTTAGTGTGTACAAATTTGGTGAATCCAACATGAAGGACTAGTTTCTTCTCATATATATTTTTCTCTTTCTTCCACCCCACATCCTCCCTCTCCAATTATTATGTAGGTATTTATATACCAGCCAAATATGTCAAGTTGGTAATTTTATAAGCTTATCTTAGGTATCCTGGCTTATTACACTCGCATGCAGTCCCAACAGTCACCTTCTCTTTCTGGATAGGTAGATAACTATCCCAAAAAGTTTACAAATGTCACATAGATACTCTACCTATATTATAGTACTCTCATCTAATGTGAAGATTAGGAGAATAATAAAAAATCAACCTAAAAAATCTCTTTGAATGACTAGGTTAAAAACTCTAATGATTTGACCTTTACTGGAGGATTTGGTCTCTACCCAAGGGTAATGACTAGACACCAAATCAACTTGAATTTAGATTCTCTACCACTAGGTTATAAACTCAATGAATAACCTATCACATAATTTGATCAGGTTAGTGACCAACTCCATGCCATAGATGAGTTGTTAGACAAGTTGCATGCACATACCACCACATTCTTAGAGAGAAACATTGCATCCTCGCAACCTAGACTTAAACATACATACATGAGGTGGAAGTAACCATTGAATAACTCATTAAGAAATATCAATCTTCCCATATATATTCCAATGTAAATATAAATTATAAACACGACTAAAAAAAATTAAGTGGCTTTGTCTCCACCATGATCAGATGTATCCAAGAATTAGAGAATTCCCTACCTTCTCAAAATGAAGAGTAGATTGTTTGGGACATAAAAAAAATGGAAAATCACCGAGGTTATGTTCAAAAAATACAACAAACATTACAAAAACACCACACTTTAGTTACACAATGCAACCAAACCTGGGAGACCTCTATATGGTAAGTGACATGATAGGTATGGGTTGAGGGAGTATAACTTGTTTGGTAATACCACCTACATAAGGAATCCATCCATTCATTTCAATAACTCATAGTTGAATTTGTTAGTGTTTTTGATATAAACAAACTTGTGGAGATTAACTTAAGGTAACTCCTTCACATTAAGAAATAACCAAATGAGTCTACTACCCAATTCATTATGATGTGGTGTCAAGTAATTTATTCCTCTACCAATACTCCAAACATGGACCAATGAGAACTGTGTGTTCACTCTTCCTTCATGACCTTAACAGGGGAAACCAGGGAAGACATGTAAAAGTTCTTATATAAGTCTTACAAGGAATATTTAGAGAGGGCATTAAGGATTGGACAAGAAGCAATAATAAACATCCATAATACCTATGGCATGAATGGGATTCTTCTTAATCTCAACCAAATATTTAGAGAATACCAAAATAATAACAAGAAGAAGATGCAAGCTCCGAAAAATTCCCAAGGTCCAAAAATCCTTAACTAAAATCACAATGCCACTATGCATGGTGTTACTGACAAAACAAATAATACTAAATTAAAAAACAAAATGGTTGGAAAATTTAACAACAAAAATAACAATAAAAATGGAAATTTCCATGTTAACAAAAACCCTCCTAATGTAAATGTAGTTGAATTTAAATGGGCTCCAAACCAAAACCAAAACTAGCAATAACAAAAAAAAAAACAAAAAATGTATTTGATAATAATGCTACCTATTAGTCTATCCCTCTTAACCTGACATCCAATTCACACTATTTCACACAACCTAGAATCACACAATTGGGATATTCATGGGATTATGTCCATCCTACAAAGGCGTATGCCCAACCTAGCTTATTTCTAACCTTCACAAGCTTATATTCAACCTGCTTAGTCATATGTCCAACCTAATCAATAATTTTTTAGGTCTTCATGTATAGGATTTGTGAAATCCTACACGTATATGAATTCAAAGTCTACACAACTCGATGGTTATTTCCTACTTACCATGCATAACCCATTTCAAATTACAATTTCATTTTAGGTGTCCCTTTGATTGATTCCTATCCATCCCCACCACCATTATTAGGCCTTATAGGCATCTCTACCACTAATTTGGTGTATTTGGAACATGCATTGAGTACCTAAAAGAACCCTTAGTTTTTGATGTCTTTATGAAAAATCCTCCCCTCAATCCCTCCTTGAATTACTAAAAAAACAAGGGCAAAGGAAAACCCAATTCCCGTATAAAGGTATATGCTACCGTAATCTATGAACTAATCCCATGGGATGGGGTAATCACAAAGAAATTTCCCAAAATACTTGAGGGAGTATAACTTGTTTGGTAATACCACCTACATAAGGAATCCATCCATTCATTTCAATAACTCATAGTTGAATTTGTTAATGTTTTTGATATAAACAAAATTGTGGAGATTAGCTTAAGGTAATTCCTTCACATTAAGAAATAACCAAATGAGTCTATTACGCACTTCATTATGATGTGGTGTCAAGTAATTTATTCCTCTGCCAATACTCCAAACATGGACCAATGAGACTTGTGTGAGCTCTTCCTTCATGACCTTAATAGGGAAATCAAGGAAGACATGTAAAATTTCTTGTATAAGTCTTACAAGGAATCTTTAGAGAGTGCATTAAGGGTTTCACAAGAAGCAATAATAAACATCCATAATACCTATGGCATGAATGGGAGTCTTATTTATCTCAACCAAATATTTGGAGAATACCGAAATAATAACAACAAGATGCAAGCTCCGAAAAATTCTCAAGGTCCAAAACTCCTTAACCAAAATCACAATGCCACTATGCATGGTGTTACTGACAAACCAAATAATAATAAATTACCCAACAACATGGTTGGAAAATTTAACAACAACAATAACAATAAAAATGGAAAATTCCATGTTAACAACAACCCTCCTAATGTAAATGTGGTTGAATTTAAATGGGCTCCAAACCAAAACCAAAACTAGCAACAATAAAAAAAACAAAAATCGTATTGATCCATATAAGAAAATAACTTTGGCCCAAATCATGGTTATCAAACAACTACAATATCTTACTATAGGTTTTTGATCAATAAAAATATTATCCACAATATTATGACCTAGAACTATTTTGTCTTATCCACATGGTAAAGGTTCATGACACCTACACTTTTAGATAATATGATAAACTTGTCCAATGCTTACCTAAAAACCAAAGGAAAACCTTCAATGAATAGTTTCTAGGGAGGGAAAGCCTTAATTATAAAAAATAGCTCATTCAAGTCTTGTAGCACCCAGAAATTCCCTTTCACATATCTACAATAATCCACTCCCTAACCACCAACAAAACTACACTTAAGGTACACAACCAAACAATGTGTAACAACAACTGAAATAACAACAAACTAATATAGTTGGCACTCACAACGCAGAATCTTCAACTTCTAATATTACTAACCCTAATATAGCCCCATGTTTAGGCTTATAAGGGTAAATGTTATGATCATGGTGTGTAGTTTCACTAACGCCTCCAGGTTTTGGTGTAATGGTTCATTACATTTAGTATCAGAGTGACCACCCATGTTCGAATCCCACTTGGTTAGTTATGCCATGTAGCCAGGGCCTGTGGGCCACCTAAACATTAGTGAAGTGAGGATTGTACGTATGGGACTGTGGGAACATACCCAGCTCAAGGTTAGGCTTTATGGAACCGTGGTGGGATGTTGTGATCCTAGCGTGTAAATTCACTAACACCATGAGGTTTTGGTGTAAAATTTCATTACAGTTAACTAAATTTATTGGTGTCGCTGAGCTAAAGATTGACTATGCTAAAATGTGAAATAATAGCCTAATCTAATGCAAGTTTAGCAGTAGTAAATAAATGAATAATGAAATACAAATATATACCCAAGCAACTAAACAATAAAATATGAAACCTTAATGTGCAAAGAGGGTTAGAAGAGCCTTAGCTGATTCACAGAGGTTGTTGGACTGGTGTCGTAGTGGAGACCAAATGAATAGAGATGGAAGACCTTCACACAAAAACATTGGAAAAATGTAGATCCAAAATATTTGACTGGACTTGGGGTGCTGGAGAGGGATAGGGGTGCCCGTGGGTGCCTTGGTTTAGTGTCTAGATTCCTGGTCTGCAAATGCTCAAATTCCTCTAATGTGTCACAAGTAGGTTCACACTTATTCTCCTTTTGTCATGCGTATGTTGCTAGTAAAATTTACGAGGTACTTGTTAAACCTATAATGAAGAAAGAACTTGTAAAACCCACAAATAGACATCAAATCCTAAAAAATAAAGATGCAAAATGAGGGGTCAGACTGTCCTTAGCTGCCAAAATGGTGGACTTACAACTGAGCACTTGCACTACATCTCATACCCAATGTAGTTCTATGTGTGTGTGTGCCGAATTGTGCCCTAGGTTGCTCTTGTGCCATGTTGTACTTGGAGTAGCGAGCAAATAGCTAGATGTAGAATGTAAGTAATGTGTGCATGGAAACAATAGACTCCCCTCCTATGAAGTGTGATGTAGATGAACCAACCTTTGTCCCTTGTGATGGAGTTAGATGGATGCAAATGGAGCTATATATGCCTTTGATGGATGCAACCTTAGGTGGAGATAGTAGATGCTTAGTGCTTGGTCCCTTATTATGATCACATAACTTTATATTTATATGATTCCTTTGCTTGAATTTCGTAATTAACCTTGAAAAGTCTGACTACCAAAAAGATAAGATGCTCAAATGGCTAGAAAGGACCCAAAAAGTGTGACAAAAGTACAAAGAGGACAAGGGCATGCCTAGAGGGGATGGGGGCACCTGGCACTGGTGTCTTGGCTAGGCGCTAGTGTCCAGAATGAAAAATGTCCCAAAGGTGAAAAGACAGACTGAGCAAGTAAGAGTGTGTAAGACCATGAAAAAGTAGAAGCATAAAGCAAATAAAGGTGGCCAAAGACATGGGTTAATTAATACTTTTCTTACTTAGGAACCATATGAATAGTAATATGTGATCAAGACTAGATAATTACCTAAAGTGCATGATTTTGTGTCTACATTTTCCCCCACTTTATGTTGGTGAGTGGAAAGGTCAGTAACATAAAGTAGATAGAAATGCGTACCTGATATCCATATAGATTCATGTAGAAGCAATGTGCCGAGGGACTAGAAAAAGCATGGAGTGATAAAAAAGATGGAGTGTGGAGACTAAAGACACAAAAGTGTAAAAAGGTGATGAAAATGAACCTAAGGGTGGGAATGCGTGTGTAAATGTCAATGTTGTACCTATTGTTGGTGTCGATGTGTGTGATGTTGTTGATGTTGACTGCTTTCTTCCCATACAGATGGACCTAGAAAAGAGAAGAAGATCAAGTAGTCAAATACACATGTATATGTATAAAAAGCATGTAAGGAAGTATGTAAAAGAAAATGCTGAAAATGTGAAAAATGGAACATGTGCACATTGATCCATGATGAGGAAAGAGTGTAGAAATGATCCTGTAGATGATGTCGATGCCCGCACGAGTTTTTCAGGCAATCTCACACTCATGTAATGTAAGAAGTGTAGGGAGAAACTGTCTGGTGTCATCCTCCAACCTTTAACCACTTCCCCGTTAAAACTGTAGAGATCTGTTGTATGGTTTGGTTTTTGGGGAGATCTTTGTACTATTTGGTTTTTGGGAAATCCAACACCACGAAAAAAGTAGTGTAAAGAGGAAGGTTTGGTGTTATCCTCTAACCTTTAACTGCTCCCCAGAATAAAACACCACTGTATATGATGTGTAGTAACGCATGTGCTAAGGACAATCTGCCCGGTAAAAGCCACTGTGTAGAGTTCCCCTATAGACTATGTTGAACCCTAATCACTATGTAACTACCCCTAGTTATAGGCGCTCTAGGAAAGGCATCGCTGTACTAAGGACCCAAGTCTGATTTTGAGCCCTGAATTGTGCTGATACCACTGTGTACTGTGTAAACCGCTGTATGGGGTGACTGATTCACCCAAATGATGCCCCCTTCATTTGGGGTGCATGTGATGTCACTAAAGGAGAATGCGGCCCAAAAGAGGACCAACCTCTCAAACTGTGCCCTATAGGGGGAAGGGGATGTGCTTGGTAGAAACCAAGGCACATGCAAACAAGTGGCCAGGAAAAAAAGTGTTAGTACAAAAAACAACACTCATTTAAAATGTAAGCTAGCAGACAATGTGTAAGCTAAAACATGCAAGAAGACAATATGGACCACAAAAAGTAGGGTTACAAACATGGGACATCACTCATGATGTCGCAAGACAATCAAGGCCGATCATGAAGCCAAAGACAAACAAGTGTGCACACAAGATAAAGGGAAAATCTTGTAAATAATGAGCATACAATGACAAGCAAGTACAAAAAATGTAACAAATAACCATGGTGGCAAATAGTCCTGCATAAAAAATGCTGCACATGAAGCAACCCGTTAGCATGTTAGAAAGATAAAAATATGTCAAAGCGTGTATAATATGATAAAGTAGTTTGTTATGAAACAAAATGAAACAATAACACCTGTAGTGTACGAAAGTGGATGCCCCCTGGAGCCTCTGTGGGACTGGTACTAGGTACTGCACCAAATATCCATGCTGCGTGTAATGGACTTGTAGAATTTGTGATCAAAACTAGAAATGCAAGTGAACGCACATATGTGTATGATAAAGATAATGACATACAAGATATCTATCTAGCATGTGTAATAAAGTGAACATGTGAAAGCATAAGTAAGACAAGAGTAAATGTAACCAAGATATGCAGGTATGTTGTGGATGGATGGAATGGAATGTAAAGTGAATGATAGGAGCCACCCCCCCCCTTGAAGTGGATGGAAATTATATGCAATGAGGTTCATTTATTTATGCCCCCTCAGTAGTCAAGAATGAACTGTAAACAAGAGTGCATCATCGGGAAATGGTTCGAAAATGTGTGCATGTAGAAAGGCATGGTGATGTAAGTCATCATGTGATAGTGATTGAATATGACATAAGTGAAATGAGGTGATGAGGTGATTTAGTAGAATCATGTGATGATTTATCTTAAAGCGTATATCACTAAATGTTTAAGGAAGATGTCGAAATATCACGATGATGTAGCATAAAGCATATATCATGATATGCCTATGGATAAGGTGCTAGAAAGAGGTGATGCATTTAGCCTGGAAAAGTGTATGATGTAGCACAAAATTATATGACTTAAGGCCATGGCTAAGAATGTCGCATGGTACAATAAAAAGATTGATTGATTGATCAAATGTGTGTGATTGTGATGACAAGGTCCATTTGATTGGTATACCCTCAACAATTGAGTATGGACCAGGGGACTAGAGTGTGTCATCAGGTAGTGAGTGCAAGTAAAATGCATAGTGAAAAATGTGTAATATGTGTGGTAGATGTGGTCACGAGAAGATGTTGTATGTGTATAATGTGTTTTGTGCAAGTTTGTGTAATGTGTAATGTAAGTAGTGTAGATGCAGTAAGCAATGCTAGAAGGATGTGGTTGTATAATGTGCACTGTAGCGTGTAAAAGTATGAGTGAGGATGTAAAAATGAAATGATGAGATGAGGATGTGTGTATGAAAAAAGTGTCAAATGTGTGAAAATGTGTAGTGCGTAGTGTCTAATGTGTAGTGTGTGAGGTTCATGTGTATAATATGCCCTCAATAGTCAAGTGTGAACCATAGCACAAGAGTGCGTCATAGGGTAATGGAGTTTTGTCAAGAGAAAATGTCACCTATAGAGATTAGTGGTCATGTAGAAACGGTGGAAGAAATATTAGGACCATTTGATGGTGGGGGAGATTGATGAAGTATGTAAACTTGGAGCTAGTCAAAATACACTAAGTGATCAATGTAGAGTAGTTTCCTTAACAAAAGTGATGGGATGTGGAGGTGGTAAATATGTGTGACCATCATCAGAATGGGGTCAACCAATTGCTAGGATTGAAATGGTGGTAGCATTGGTCATAAGCTTCATCCAGGTCCTAGTCATGCATTTTTTGAAAGGCCGAATTGATTATAGGAGGTGGTTACTGAAGGGAAATGACTTATTTAATGGAGGAGGTTAACCAACCTTAAGAGGAGTTTTAGATTGACTTGAATACTGTAGACGAAATGAGATTGAGAGGAGGACTTGGTAATGTTAAATTCAACTTAGAGGAGGTTGAGACTAATTTTAAGAGACGGTTGCTTAGTTTGAGTGTCTTGAATGAACTTGACTGATCAAAGAACGACACATTAGAAGTGATGGATTGATGCTCATTAGACATAAAGGAATCATGATTTAGGAACCCATTGAGATGTAACAATTGGCAAGAGGATGATGTGACATGACATTGTGTAGTGAATGAGATAAAAACTTGATGCTCAAGATGTTTGATTCTTCATCGTAAAGCATATCAATCATTGTCATTATGTCCATTGATTCAATGATAATTGCAATATGGGTGACCTTGATATTTTGCAAGTCGGTAAGGAGGATAGCCTTGAGTAGATTATAAAGTGATCAATTGATGACTAAGGAGCTCAGTAAGAATGTCATGTTTCTTAGCATTGTGACCAAACATGAGAGGCTCTGGTAATGGCAAGACTTGAGGCTCACTAATATAAGCACATGTAGAAGACATAGAATGAAGATGGGATGTAGAAGGAGAAAAAACATGAGTCTGAGAAACATCCTTAAGTTGTTGGATTTCAGATTTGAGAGATGTAATCGTGGATTCCATAGCCTGAAATTTGTCTTGAAATAAAGAATGTAAAGCTTGAATTGAGTCCAACATGGATTGATTAGATGGAGGATCACTAAGACTAGGGTCATGTCAGATAGCCTGATGTAAAATAGCACTCACTTGATGTGGTGGCATATCGCTAGGGAGATACATGGCGTCTAGGGATTTTTTTCAGAATAACTTGGCAATTAGGATGTATTTGAATTAAATCATACAAATAAATTTGAGACAACTTTAGGAGCCATGATAGAAAAGATGATGTGCTAAAGAAGGATCCAAAAGACCGATCATGAGTGGGGTTCACCAAAATGATTATGCTAAAATGTAAAATAATAGCCTAATCTAATGCAAGTTTGTAGTAAATAAATGAATAATGAAATACAAAAATATACCCAAGTAACTAAGTAATAAAAATATGAAACCCTAATGTACAAAGAGGGTTAGAAGAGCCTTAGCTGAATCTATAGAGGTTGCTGAACCGTGTCGCAGTGGAGACCAGCTGAACATAGAGATGGAAGACACTTCACACAAAATCCTAAAAAAAAATTAGATCAGATTTGATTAGATTGGAGCACTTGGAGAGGGATAGGGGCGCCTGTGGGTTCCTTGATTTGATTTTTAGGTGCCCTGGTCTGTGTAGATCCTCAAAAACCTAAATTTCTGAGGTGTCGTAATATGTTCGCACTTGTTTGCCTCTTGATCACCTGTAAGGCCACTGTAAGATCACCAAAGTACCTGTGAATCTGGAATGAGGATGAATCACCTACAAAACCCTCAAACAAAGCATCAAAACCCTCAAAAAATAAAGATTGTAAATGAAGGGTTCAGATTGTCCTTAGCTTCCATCAAATGATGGACTTATAACTAAGTGTTGCACTACATCTCAGACCCAATGTAGTTATGTGTGTGTGTGCCAAATTGTGCGATGGGTTTCTCTTGTGTTTGTCACACTTTGTGAGTAGTGAGAAAATAACTAGATGTAGAATGTAAGTAAATGTGTGTATGGAAACAATAGACTCCCCTCTTATGAAGTGTGATGCAAATGAACCGACCTTTGTCCCTTGTGATGGAACTAGATGGATGTAAATGAATCTATAGATGCCTTTGATGGATGAAACCTTAGGTGGATATAGTAGATGCTTAGTGCCTAGTCCCTTATTATGATCACATATCTTTATATTTATATGATTCCCTTGCTTGAATTTCATAATTAACCCTGAAAAAGGCCGACTTCCAAAAATATAAGATGCTTAAACAGCTAGAAAGGACCCAAAAAGTGTTACCAAAGTACAAAGAGGACAAAGGTGCCTAGAGGGGATGAGGGCAACCAGTGCTGGAATTCTAGCTTGGCGCTAGTGTCCAGAATGAAAAATTATAAGAGGTGAAAAGATTGACTGAGCAAGTAAGAGTACAATAATGAAATCATAAGCATAAAGCAAATAAAGTTGGCCAAAGACATGGTCTAATTAGTAATTTTCTTACTTAAGAACCATATGAATAGTAATATATGATCGAGACTAGATAATTACCCAAAGTGCGTGATTTTGTGTCTACAAAGACTAAAGAAGATGCCAATTTAATTACCTAGATGGAGGAATATTAGGATCCTAATGCTCCTTTTCAAGGCCTTTTAAAAATATAAAATAACATAATTCCTAATCAACTAGGAAACTATGATATAATAATCAATCTTACCAACAAATTTTCACATATCTTATTCGTAGACCACAAAAAACTCCCAGAGTACCGAATTTTCTTACTATATGCTATGGGACTCAAAAACTTAGAATACATTACACCTCCACCATATACACAAGACAACCACATAGACATGGACAAGTTCCGACTAAATTCCACAATGAGGGATGCAAATTATTTCTTTGAATTATGTCAACTTCTTACAAAAGTGGCTAGAAGAGAAGATCTCATTCTCCAC
This sequence comes from Taxus chinensis, assembly GCA_019776745.2. Lineage (NCBI taxonomy): Eukaryota > Viridiplantae > Streptophyta > Pinopsida > Cupressales > Taxaceae > Taxus > Taxus chinensis. Next base: position 683,811,212 of record CM034147.1, on the reverse strand, counting down.
CGATAAGTTTTGGCCTATAAAAACTTAGTAAAGTGATCCATGGTAGATGATATGATAGAAATTAACATTGTCCCATTCAACCTCCTATAAAAATCTTAGGTGTGGTGAAACTAATTACTCTTCAGCTTGGAATACCATACATAGTTATGATATAATTAGAGCTATGTCGATCAGAACCATTGTTCTCCCCATCATGGGTCCCAAAATGATTCTCACATAATTTTATATCATCAATCGAGAAATTAATTACAAAATGATCCTAGGATGGATTTGAATTAACCAAATGAATTCCATTCCATCTATGTTATTCTAGGGGATATATCTCCTACACATACGAAAGGTTTTTGTGTCAATGGAGATCCAAGCCCTTTTTGATATCATCCAAGCTAGCATCAAGAAGCTACTAGGGGCTCATATCCACTAAAATCTACCCATAAATGTCTTATGAATTCATAAAACCTTATAAAAAGGAAAAAACACGATCACTAAGGATAATTTCAAACTCAAGACCACTCTTTTTACTCTTGACCCCCCTCATAAAACACTAATAAAGGAAGAGCTTAAAGCAAGGAAGGGAACTCTTACACCATCCAAGAGGCCTACACCTTAGATTGAGACCTTCGCCTTGAAGAATACTAGAAAATCCATATACATACTAGAAAATGATTTGACACTTATACTCTCGTTTAACCCAAAAGGACATTTCATGTATTGTTTCTACCTCCCTGGGAGTACTCAAAATTCAAGACCAGTCCTCCCTAGCTATGGTGGACGATGTGAACATTATTGAGATTTGTGAAAAACAATTAATTTTTATATCCTATCCTATGATCCCCTTTACCAAGTAAACTTGTGGACCCTTTATTACAATGGGGAAAAGTTTTGTAACTAGAGTAGGGGTAAGCATGGTTTTAATCTCTCATGGAAGAAATATCTTACCTTTTGGTTTCACCTATACTTTTAATGTATGAAAAAAATAACTGAGTATGAATCTCTTTTGGTATGCCTCCTCTTATGTTGAAGATTCAGTGTATGAAACTTGTAAATATTTTATGACTCAAAACTCATTGCTAACCAAGTTGTTGATTTATATCAAACCAAAGCTAAACATCAAAAACTATACAAGAATGTTACCCAATTGTTATTTCAAGACTTTGGCTCTGTTTCCATTGATTTTAATTCCTATAATTTAGAGCCAATTTTTTGATGTCATTTCTAATGCATGTACACATTATCATCCCTTTTAGGGGCTTCCCAATGATGAATTCAAAGTATCTATGAGAGGAAAACCCCTTGTTAAGAAATGTTCCCAAATCGAGAAAGGTAGGGTTATAATAGATGACATTAGACTAATGAATCTCGATTGAGCTAAAAATGATAAAGACATTTTATAATACCTTTAGGATTATGAGAAAATTCCCGCTTCACACTAAAAGAGTATATTTTTAATGACATTTCACCCATCCTCACCTTTCATAAATGATTGCTATGAATCGTACTACAAGGTTGAATACTATGAATATTTCACTAAATATCTTGATGTTTACGAAGCCAAGATGATATTTTGGACCATATCCTATGCCACAAAATTTTTAAGAGGGTAAATCATCTTTTATTGAATACACCATAGAAATAAACATTAGAATAGAAGATGACCCAAATATCCTAAAATTCATGTCCTAAATTTCATCATAATAAGTAGAGGATCACAAGGAACTACTTAATGATTTTTCCAAGGTGTTCTCGTACTCCTAATATAACATGATTGGAATTCAAATAATTTTTTTCATACACAACCTGGTAATGAATCCCTATTCCAAATGAGTTAAATATTATGACCTACAAAACCTAAGATAACGTTGATGGTAAAGGAATGATAAAGAGAGAAGTTTGACCATATCGCAGCTGGATGCTTCGGACTTAACACACATAACCACACTGGCGATGTTTACCTCGCTGCAAATGATATAGTCCAGAATTGAAAGAGCATCCAAGAAATAGACTCACTTGGGTTGGTGAGATTCATTGAAGATGTTGTTCTTCTGTGATCTTTCTACTCTAACTTTGTTGCTTTTTTTGCGGTTTTGTTGCAGTCTTTGTCCTTTTTTGCCTCTAGTTGTAACTAACTCTTGGTTACTTTTGGAAATATTGTTCTATCTGGATATTGATCCTTTTTTATTGAATCTTCATAGTTATATCAAGCTGGTGAGCCCTTTTTGTAACAAGGTATAGTCCCTCTAAAACTATTTACTAATAATTAAAAAAAACGTTGATGATAAAGGAGAAAATTATCAAAAACCTTAAAGTTGGTTTCATTAAACTAATAAAATACACAAGTTGGATATCTTGTATTGTGCCTATTCTAAAAAATAATAGAAATATTTGGATTTTCATCAACTTCCATAATATCAACAAGGATTTCCCTAAGGATTAATTTTCATTTCCCTCCATTGTTGATGAGACAACTAGTTATGATATTCTTTCACTCATGGATGGCTTCTTAGGTTATACTCAAATCCAAATTTTTAAGGAAGATTAAACCTAGACTTAATTTACCACCCCACAGGGAAATTTCTATTCTGACATAAATTTCAGCGTTAATAATGCATGGTAAAACTATTAATGGGAAATGAAACACATCTTCCATGACCTCATCCCATAACATCATTAAATCCCACATTGATGACTTATTTTCCAAGGATGGGAAGAGATAAGATCACGTGGGAGAGAGGCACATCATTATTACATGACTCATTGAGTTTGGTGTAACATTAAATCCATAAAAATGTTTATTTATGGTAATAGGTGGAAAATACTAGGGTATCATATCCAAGTGAGGCATATCAAAGTGAGGCATCAACGTTGATCTTGCCAAAATTCATGAAATGATTCATCTAACAAGAGAATAAGGAAATAGTTAATTTTTAGGAGATTCAAGAGTCATGCATAGATTGTTTCCATACCTCACTTACATTATCAAATTTAGCAACAACTTACTTAAAAAAGAAAATGCAATTGAATGGACCCACTTTTGCTACAAGGCCTTTAAGACCATCAAGTGCTTCCTCCTATCCCATCCTACGCTCATGGCCCCATGGTAAAAAAAAGTGTGTATCTTTTATATACATACAAATGAGGTCTCTCTGGCTTGAATGCTTTCCCAAGAAAATAATGAAAATATGGAACATGATGTATACTTCATCAACCTTATCTTCTTAGATTACAAAAATCTAGTATTCCTTATTTGAGGAGTGTCTTGTTATAGTTTTTATGACTAAATGAATACAAAATTATATGCTAAATCAAGAAAATAAGGTAATTGTCAAGTCTCAAGGCCTTCACACGTTTTTGACTTAACGAATCTCTTCAATAAATTTGTTCATTTGGTCACACTTCTCAGTGTGTTTGATGTAACATAATTCAAATAGAAATATATCAAGGGAAAATAGTTGTTTATATTTGTTAGATTCAAGATACTTAGTAGAAACTGAACTCCTTGATATAGTGATTACTGACATCAAAGATCCTGATATTAATTCCTCCCCTTAGTACATTGACAGTATCACCTGCCTTATTGAATGAATTTATCCATAAGATGCCAAATCCCAACATAGGTGACGTTTTTTTATTTTATCTATGAGCTTGATGCAGCCTAGAATTCACCAATAAAATCCCAGGCGTGTTGGCACATCACTCAGCCTAGACTGAATCGCTCACCCGAAGCACGTGAAAAGTACCAGGCCCCTCTTTAGGGTTTTTGTTGAAGGATGTTAGCATGATGAAGACTTAAAGCATTCAAATCCATGACTAATATATCATTCTACAGTGCATGTTCAGATCTAGATCTTAGAGAATAACAAACTTAAATAATAACCATAGTGAAATCAAGCATGCAAGAACCAATTATACTCATGATTTGATACTCTTGTTTCAGCCAATACACCTCCATTGCATTAAATATGATAAATACACAAAAGCTTATTACAATAGATACTACCATATTTTATGCTCACGCATCATATTTGATAGCATAACCTCACAATAACTCAGTTCTTACATACTATTCTCACACACACCTATACTACGCAACTCATTACATATTTATAAGGGTGGGGACTTTCCCTTCACCACTTATCTATTCCCAAAATAGGTCACATGCTATTATTAGCCACACGTCGTTACAATAATAGCCACACATGCAAGTGCGCTAACAACAGACTTCTCCTAGTTAACTGTCAGTAGTAAATCTATTCTCAACATGTACTCATGTAAAGTTCTTTGTAGCTGATCCTCCAAAAATATCCAATGTGTGTCACACAAGTTTCTAACCGGTTTGTGTGTTCTACACGCAATCTTCCAAAAATAGCTCATCATTGTGAAAATGGCTAAGTCTCGAATTCTGTCTCTGTCCTCAGCGCGTGATTCCTTACCGATCCTCCCATGCTTTTGAACGTGCTTTGCTCTTCCGTGCAAACCTTCTATATTTTTTTCACTAAGTGCCATATTTTTTTGACCAACATTACCCCACACTAATTGCATTGCTTCCTTGACAATGGTTGTCTCCAAAATGAATCAAAGAATATGAATAGAATAATAGAAATAATTTTTATAAAATAAAAGAATGAATTTACCCTGTAGCATCTTTTGTTTCAACCTGAAAGAATCAATTCTGGATATTCTTCTTTTATTTCTGCCTCTAAAGTCTGCCAATCATTGAGTGTGGCCTTTGATTTTTTTGGGATATCCACTGGAATTGACTCTAGCTCATCTTTTGCAATTTCTCCCTTCTCATTCTACAAGACCAAAACAATGTTGGACATTGGAGTCATTCTTCCTTCTAATAGGTCCATCTTCTGCACGATGAGTTTCCCAAGCTCATCTAGCCTTTCCTTGTGTGGCTCTAATGCTATTGTAAGGGCCTCGCACTTCTGCTTGACAAGTGCTAATCACTATGTACAGCCCAAGGTCTCATATTTCATGGATTTTAAGACTTCATTGTCCTCTATAATGGTCCTAGTTCATATAAAAGCTTTTGGGGATGTATAAATATTCAATGCTTGATCTGCTTTCTTCAGTTCCTCATATAAGCTCTGAAGCAACCCCTCATATGATGCAATATTTCTCATCACCGAAGCCTTTTCTTGCTCTGCTTCTTTCTCAGGATTCTTTGGTTCTGGCATGCATAGAGGTTCATCTTCAAGCACCAAGTTCACCAAGGTTTGTACATAATGCATTGCCAAAGGAAACATTTTGGGTACCTTAGGCTCTAAGTGTGGCTTTGCTTTCATGATATTTTCCCCAACTTCCTCTACCATGCTGATGAAAATAGTGTTCTTCTTTTGTGCCAAGTATTTCTCTTGCTTTAGGCGTGCTATTTATAAATCCTTGGCCTTGATCTCTTCCCTCAGTGCCCTAATTGTTACAACCTTATCCACATTTTGTCATGCCACCTCTATCAAGACTTTCACTAAAGCATTTCTCACTTGTTCATCTGACATAACAATAAGCTTTATTGTTATGTGTCTGGCTTGAGGTGTCTTCTTCAACCTCCTTGATACACACGACTCTTCACCTACATCAAAGTCTAGTTCATCCATGTGCGTGTGCATAGAACATGATAGCTACTTCCTTGTGCACATGGTTGTCATATCTTCATCGATCAGCTCCCACCCATACAACTCATTTGGTGTCACTGTGTTTTAAAACGGGAGCAGAGAATTTTACTTGCATCCTCAGCATAGCCCATGACTGATGTAACATATTCTCCACTTATTCTCTTCAATCTTGGCCCCTTAAGAACTTGGGATTCAAGATTTGGATCTTGTTTTGTTGTAACCTAAGAAGTCTCAATCACTGTCTCATCTGCCTCATTCTCTCCTTCTTATCCATCCTTCATTTCTTCATCCTTTGGTTCTTCCACGTTCTATGGAGGTGTAGGAGATTCAAGTGCGCTCTCCTCAGACTCTTCCACCTCCTCATTAAACTTCAACTTCCTTCTTCTCTTCTCAGTTGTATCCTTTTGTGGAGAGATTTGAGGTGATCTACACATTAATTTCGGAGTATCACCTTGGGTCCTTGTTCTCATGAATACCCTTTTGAAGAAGTGCTCTCCTTGTAATGTATCCAAGTCCTCATCATCTTCCTCTTGTGGTTGGGGTGGAGTAGTTGCGTGCTCAACTTCTACCCTATCTGTAGGTTGTCTTCTTCCTCTATGCTCCAAACCACCACTATCTTTATGCTCCTCCTATTCATCATCTACTTTTATTGTCTCTATGGGCTTAGGTGCTAGAACATTTTCCATTGTATGCTTACCTTTTGACAGCCCTGAGAGCGCGAACTCATTCTCTACATATGTGGTGTTCTCTAGTTTGGGCTTGAGTTGTAGGTACACAAGCACTGCTCCAACGTCTCTAATGACCAAGACTATATGATTCATGCTTATAATATCTAAGATCAGCCTCTCAATGTAGGTAGCCCGTCCTGGATATACATATGTACTTCTTAGTGTATGGTAGTCACAATCTACCTTTTCTGCATTGAAGCTTAGGCGGCGCACATCTAAAAACCAGTGACCTGATGCTTGGAAATATCGTGCTGTGAAGGCATATGGTAATTTTCACCATGGGATCCAAGCCCCATTATTTATGGTGAATCGTGTGATGCAAAAGTGCTGGTATATTGCGAACTACCCAACGGTAACTCCTTGGGTATGTGTCATTCTTCTTTGAACGTTACGAAAATCCTATCATACCATTTCTCTTCCCTCTGCTTGAATGGTCTGCTCATTGATCCTTTACACAAGTACTTGTTAAATATTTCCGCAAGTGACTTGTTCTCCATAGGGTATTCCCAATTTTTCTCCTTTCGCCCATTGGGCACCCTGATCTCCATAAACACTAGACATAATAGAACAACCCCGAAACTGATTTTATCTCATGTGTGTGCTTGTTCAATGATAGTTTATGTGATGTAACTGGAGATGTTGTAAATCACTCCCTATGACATCTTCTTCACAATGTGTAGCCACATTGCATGTGACCACCTTTCTTGGTCATTCAACTTTGTTATAAGATGTGCAGCTACCTGCACTACTGGGTACTTCTTCAATTTGTCAATGTCCATGTTGCACAGACCCTTGGTATACCCCATATCATTCCTTGTCTCCATGATTGTGGCCTTATTAGTTAAATCACTATTTAGATCTACCCCTATGCCTTTCAACCCTGTTACTGTTGAGATCAACAAGGTTGTGATTCTAACCCTTCATTTGGCGAAGTAGAAGAAGTCCTCATGGACTCTGCTCATCAACCATCAATATAATTGTTCATACTTTCCAAAGTATGGCATCTTGTACAACTGGTATTCTCCAATTTGTTTTAGTAACTTCTAACCAACATCATCGTACACTGGCATATCATCTATTATGCGCTTGTTCATTTTTGTGCTCAACAACACATCGAGTTCCTTCTTATTATCTGATGTACAATGGTTGTAATTGCTGATTTTACATTGATGGATGTGGGAATCCCATTCTTGTCCCATGATCATGCCCTCTAGATACTACATTTATGAGAAATTACTCTCAGGAGTAATTTCTTCTTCCACTTTGACCTTCTTCTTCACTTTTACTCTTATTGCGGGTGCTTTCTTCGGTGCCATTTGAAAAATCTCTCTTTTATACCCTCTACAATTGAGAAAGTTGAAACCCTAGTTCAAATCTCCGTGCCCTAGTGGAAATAGTGTGCCCTAGTGCAAATAGTGTGCCCTAGCTCTTTTGTAATGCATATGCTTTGCTCAAACCCTTCACCTATGCTAATGCAAGATTCTCCTACACGCAAACCTTCTCTCCACATTTGGTTTCACACTCTTTGTACCTCAACACGATTTCTTGGCTCGTTTACACTTAGCTCTTTTCAAGTTATCTCAATTGCAATGGTAAAAATGAACTCGTAGCCCATCCTTATATAGATTTTCAAAAATTTAGTGCATTTATTGCTCCTCCACCTACTAACAATCCTTTCATTAATCAACCATTTTTTGTTCTTTTTCACGTGGTACATCTTCGTGCCCAAGCTATAACCTTCTAGCACGTCTTCCTACCTTCTAGCCGTAGACTTCTCTTCAAAAAACCTCCATGCACCCAAGTAACTCACCATTACGCCTTCCCTTAGTAGTTCCCATGGCCTCTGCTTACCTCACATTATACTTGTTTCTTCATTCACCTCCACCCATGGTCCTCATTTCAAGAAGCACTTTTTTTTTCAATTATCCAAATTTAATAGCACCTGTAGTAGTTAGTTCCTTTCATGTGTACTTATTTTCATCAATCTTGTACCTAGATATTAATAACCACCCCACACTAAGGGTATGTGTAGTCCTCTGTGCATAAAAATTCTCCTAATAGTAATTAGCTTCTGGTGGGTAAACACACTTATTACACAAAAACACCAACTAAATTGAAAAAGGATAGCGACGAAGAAGGAAATACATTAAGGAAATGTAGAATTCGAAACCTAATCTAAATGGCAACACTACCTTATTACAAACACCAAGAAGACTTATTTATGGTAGGGCTTCAACCTACTCCCGTTGAAGTATCTAGGTAACCATATTCCATCAAGCGCCTCTAATTGACAAGTGCCGGTTTCGAGTATGTGAGTGAAAACATACGAGGCCCAACTACTGTACCCTTAGTTTTCCTGGATGGCACAAAAATTTAGAATCATAAAGGAGCACCATCTGCCCAATTGTGAACTTTTTATCCTTGATGTGCCTGTCATGCCATGCTTTCTTCCTAGTCTTTTCTTTTTTTTGACTCCAACGTGCTATTTCTCGTCGTTCATCTAGCTTGATTAACTTTTCAATCCATTCTTCTAATGCTTTCTCATCAGCTAGACCTCGAGCACGCGTAATACACAAAGATGGTAACATGAATTCCATAGGAAGAACTGCTTCTGTGCCAAACACTAACTGAAATGGTGTGGCTTTGTTCAACCTTTTATATGTTGTTTTATATGCCCAAAGTAATGCAGATACTTTATCATCCCAATCCTTTCTTCAAACATCACATATTTTTTTCAATATCTGGCTTAAAATTTTTTTTGAAAGCCTTAACAATCCCATTTTCCTGAGGATGATATGGTGTAGCCTTATGGTGTGCAATCATGAATTCATTCAATAAAATTTGGATTGTCTCATTCTGAAATTGGGTGCGCCTATCACTGGTTAAACTCAAAGGACATCTATACCTTGTAATAATATGTTCCCAAAGAAACCTGGTTGTTGTAGCCATTGTAAAATCCTTTGTAGGCACTACTTCTACCCACCTTGTCAGATAAAATGTGCAAGTTATGATATAGTGTGATCTAGTCCTACGTGTGGCTGGCGAAATAGGACCCAAAAAATCTATAGCCCATTTCTCAAATGGTTCTATACTATTAATAGGTCTTAGAGGTATTTCATCTTGTTGACTTGGTTTGCCAAGACATTGAAAATGATCACATGCCTTACAAAATTCCTTACAATATTTATATAGGGTCTCCCACCATAATCCAGTGAGTAAGATCTTGTGCGCAGTGGACATCACCTACATAGTGGCCACCTGCAATACCACCATGAGCTTCCCCCATGATATATGTGCGCTCATGTTCTAGTATGCAATGACGCAATACTTCATCCTAGCCTAACTTGTATAGGTCACCGCTAATTAACATATAGGGTGCTGTGCGTATGGAAAGTTATTTCTTCTCTAAGGATTTCATTCCTTTTGGTGCCATACCTATTCGTAGAAAGACAACAATGTCCTCTAATTATGATGGTACATGTTGTAACTTGTATAACTGTGAATTGGGCATGGTATCTTCAATGGTCTGTGCTTCTTCTCTTGATTGTATTATGGATAAATGGTCTGGTCTAGAATTACTTTTCCCTAGTTTTACCATAACTGTGAAATCAAATTCTTGAAATAAGAGTACCCATCTGCATATGCACCCCTATAAAATGGGATTGTTTACCAAATAATTCAATGTCATGTGATTTGTATAAAAGAAAAATGGTGTAGCTAGTAGGTGCTTCTTGAATTTATGTAGGGCACAGATCATTTACAAAGCTTTGTGCTCTGTAGTTGTGTAATTATGTTCGGAAGGAGTCAAATTTATACTAGAAAAACAGATATGATGATCTATAATACCTTCTCCCAGATGAGCCAACACCGCGCCAAAGGTCGTGCTAGAGGCATCCACATGTACATGAAATGGTTGGTCCCACAAAGGAAAATGTAAAATAGGTGCGGTAGTAAGTTTCTCCTTGAATATCTCCAATACACGTTGCTACAGTTCTCCCTAGTAGAATGTACCTTTTCCTTTCAATAACTCCTCTAAAGGTACGGAAACTTTGGCATATCCTTTAATAAACTTCGTAAAATATCATGTATGACCAAAAAATTTATGTACCTCACTCTGACTGGTAGGCTCTTTTAGGCTTACAATGATTGCAACCTTAGCTGGAGCAACCAACAAATCTTCCTTACAGATTATTTGTCCTAACAGTATTCCAAATGGTGTAGCAAATATGCACTTCTTGATGTTCAAAGAGATACTCAACTATCTACATCTTTCAAACATTAAGCGTAGATTGTCACAATGATCTTTGACCAGTCCATACACCGTCTAATCATCTAAATAAACCTGTAAGAAGTTGTGAATAAACTCTTTAAACGCCAGAACAACTGTGTGAAAATATAGCAGGCACATTTTTCAGACCAAAAGGCATCACAATATAGGTGAAGCTACCCCATTCAGTAGTAAAATTAGTCTTTTCCTAATCCTCTTGGCTGATCCTAACCTAATGATACCTAGAGAACCTATCTGTAAACGCATAGATTTTGCACCCTGTAATGCCTTCTAATATTTCCTCAGTGAATGACGTAGGAAAGGGATCAGTCACACATGCAGGATTCAGCTCCCTGTAGTCCACACAGATCCTTATCTGACCATCCTTCTTGATACTTATCACCATTAGAATAACCCATTTTGACTCATCTAGGGGCTTGATGATTCCAACTTTCAACATTTTTTCAATCTCTTCTTTAACCTTTTCATGCAAGTTGGGGTTCATCATGTAGGGTCTATTTCTAACTGAGTGCACACCCTCTTTAAGATTTATCCTCATCTCCCCTAATTTTTTTTGCACACCTTTAAGCTCATGGTACCCCTGAAGAAATAAATCTTGATAATCCCGTAGTAACTCTATGATTTTTTCCACTTCAGAGTCTAACCAATAGTCCCCAATTATGGCATCCTTAGGCTCAGAATCTGATCCAATATTCACTTTCTTTTTCTTTATAGGTTCATGATAGGCGCACGTGGTATTATCTGCACTATCCAACACCTCACGCCTACTTGTTGAATGGTTTATATCTAGATTTTCTACTTCTTCGTCATCCACTAAGTAGACCATTTTAACTTTTTCTTTGTCAAGGAAAGTGTGCTGAAGTAGTGTGGCATCATCCTCTGTTTCTTCAACAATACGCACTCTTGATTTTCCTTCATCCAATAACTCCTGAATGAGTTCTTTAGCCTTGACACTATCCCCCATTATTAAGCACTTTATGAAATTTAATGCTTCTTCCACTAGAGGCTTGGTAGAGAAGAAGTCAAATGTCTAGGTCATTCCTAAAATTAAATCCTGCCAACTTCCAGTCTCTCTATGAAGTTTTGCATATACATACCAAGCACACACGCAACCATGTAGAGTGGAATAAAACTTCTACATGTAGAGCGAAGCTGGCAAAGCTTCTTGCCCCTCTGTCTAGATTCTCTCACACTTCTGAACATGGTTCTGAACAGGTTGATTACCATGATAAGTACATATTTGAGTAGGTGCATTACTTCCAAAGAACCTGGTGGCAAGAGCAATCCTAACTTCATTCCACCCTAAAATATTATCCTTGTTGACCACCCACTAGTGTGCTGCAATCCCGCGTAGTGTATATGCTAGCATATTTTGTCTTTCCAGCTGGTGTATCCATTATTCTTCCATGGCACATAGGAACACCATAGGGTCTCGTTCTCTAGTGTAACAAGGTACCGAGTTGTTACCTATTCTCCTGATATAACGTGGTTTGTTTCCCTTAGGAAATATGCTCTTTACTACATGCCCTACCAAATCATAAGTGTTGTGAGCCTAATTATCACAAGAAACACTTGTAGTATCACTAATAGACTGTGTATCCTTCCACTGAAGGATTCCTTCTTTACATGGCTCAAGCACCTCTGGAACCCAGATGGTGCATACATAAATCCTATTCAGGTCTTCTTCACTGAAGGGCTCAACATAGGGCACAAATTTTCCATCTGTTAGAGGGATAATAACTCTTTACTCCTTGTTTTAAAAGCTGATATAACCCTTGTTGAACTGAAGATCAACATTATTTTCATAACACCAAGGACGCCCCAATAGAGCTGGGAAGCTATATGATTCTGCCAATGCTAAAACCTAAAAATCTCCAATGAACTTGGCTCCTTGTATGGTAATGGATGCATCTTTTAAAACTCTAATGGGAGTGGCCTTAGTCTGATTAGTCATGAACAATAAATTAGAGGATGGCTGCAATGGGGGTCTCCCCATTTGTACCCATGCATCTAAGGTAAGAACATTGACTTCCACACCAGTATCAATTAGTATATTACTCAATAGCCACCCATCCACAATAACATTCAAATTTATTTCCTTTTCATAATCTAGGCTACAAGGGGGAATATTTACATGTAGGATCTATCATCTAGTCTTAGTACTTACACATTGAGTGTTTCCTTTTAACCAATTCCCCAATAGTGGAATGATATTCTCCTAACGCAACAATTTTCACACTTCTCTCAAGTCATCTATATCAGTTTGGACCATCTCTGATGCTTTCTTTTTCTCCATCTTCTGCGATTGCTCCTTTAAATATTTTATTTCACCTCAGAGATTCCTGAGTACCTCCTTGGTTTCCTAGTAAACCTCCTTCTGATGGGGAGGATCTGGGTACTATGCATGTAGAACCTCCTCCTTAGTGATGGTAGGCCTCTGCTGTAATGCTTCTTTAGTGCACATGGCTTCAGTGTGGGTCGTGATCTTTACCTGTAATACCTTGGATTCTGCTTCCAACTTGGGCATCCACTGATTTTCCAAAGCGCATTGTATCCTAACCATCCTTGCACCTTTGTTTTCCTATTTATGATGCTTGCTAAGATGCTCATACAAGTTTGGGAACTCCTCATAACTATAATTCCTTCCACAGAAAGAACATGTACTATTTTGAGGACATTCACACCTATAGTGGTTAGGATATCCACATGTGTAACACGTTACACAAGGGAACTCACTTCTTCCACCACCATAGCCTCGTCCTCCGAATCCACCACGGTATCCTCGACCTTTGCCACGGACACCTTCAAAATGACCTTCATTCCGCTCATAGTATGCCTGATTATAATCCTGATCCTGATGCTTGTTCTTACCTTTAGAGTTATCTGAGACTCCTGTCTATCATACACCAATATCTATAGCGTCCCGTATCTTACCAATCAGCTGATAGTATTCCATGTCATGAGTCGTGGACCTGTAAATGTTATAGTAGCTTGAAATGTTCTTCCTTATCGCATGTTGCAGTAATGGGCAGTGACTAACAACATGGTTTAGATGGAATATCTCACAATCCAACAACAATGAATGCACTGATCTGCAGGGACAACTATCCTTTGTGTGACCTTCCACCTTGCACCAAATCCCTATGTGCATCTCATGTGCTGAATTTTCTGATAGTTTCTCAAACTACTTTTCCATAAATACGATCACGCTTCTAAAAATGGGCTCAACCTAGTGTCTATACTTCCAACTGCCTTAGCATGTAAGGATGCTTCAAGTGCTTCACATGGATAAGTATATGTTTTATGTGATAACGCCCTCCTCAAAGGTGTAATTAGGCCTCCAAAAAACCATTGTGCATGCTGGCTTGCATGAATATCATAGGACAACTTAGATAATAGTGTTTTGAACTGAGCATCATACTCTCTAACACTTTCAGTGGTGCCTTTGCTTAGTATCCTTAACTGCACTTATACTCTTCTGATCAAACTCAAGGATGTGAAACTCCTTAAGGAAAGCATATTTTAAAGTTGCATAGTCTACACAAGTCTGATCAGGATCAAACTTTCTATACCAACTGTGTGTGTGCCCTTGTAACATAGTAGCAAATTGAATTTCCCTACACTCAAAATTCATTATTGCTTTTACACACCATAGTATTTCACACATGTGTTCGTGTTTAACAACATCTTCGATGCCCCTATACTCTGGGAGATGAAGAGACATCTCCATGTAAATATTTTGGAGTTGGTGCAGAACTTTCCCACATGATTCAGAACCTCCAATGTTTCCTCTGCATCTAGAACCATTAGATCCACCAGAGCTAGAGCCACCTATAACTCCTGATCCCAAACCTATAGATAGGGTCAGACCAAAATATGTACTTCCCTGTGTCCCAACCATAATACTAAATTGCACCCCAATAGTCTGCAAAGTGTTACTACTCCCAGAAGATAGTCTAAAAATCTACGCACTTGAATTCTGTGTGGATGATACACCTGAAAAGGTACTCCCATATAAGAACAAAGCCATTTGCACTACCATCATTGTGCCTTTTATAAGAATCTCTCCTACTCTCCCACTTCTTGAATTAGATTGCTGACAGTTTGTTGTACTAGATGGTGGAAAACCAAGTGCAAGGGAAAGGTTGCCAAGTGGATTCAAATGCGTGCCTACAGACCAGGTCATCTATGCTAACGCTCTTCTTCGTGAGGCTGAGGAGGGTTCCTTGTCATGATTTCCCAAATGGGGGAGTTCCTGATGCTCAAGTTCCACATCTTCTGTGTGAACTTTAACTCATTCCCGAACTATCTTTCTCCATAAATCCATTTACTCTTCAACCTCCCGATGCTCCTCCCTCTCATGCACCTCATTATATTTAAGCTTCCTTTCCTCTCTCTACCTCTTTGTCACTAGGTTTTCAATCTTTCACCAAGCCTTCTCCTGCCCCTGTGTGTGGTGGGGTTTAGTTAGCCATTGGTTTACTCTCCAAGTTCAGGGTTACCATCAGAATTTTGATCGCCAGTGGAATGCCTTGCAGGTAAGTTCCCCTGGGATATCGTAAAAATTGGAATTCAGCTACCTCTGGGCATGAATAAGTGGAAATTGGGTACTCCAAGATATAGCTGTTCAAAACACCATGGAACCACATATCCACAACGTGAGTCCAAATCAGATCAACATCATAAAGGGCCTGAAATTCTTCCTGTGTCCAGATAAGTGTGCGATACCTGTAATTCCATTTAGATGCATAAGCAACCAACCACTCGTACAGTTATATCGAAAAGATAACAAAGAAGCTCTCATACAAACAGTCATACATATTCTGCTCCACCCATGCATATGTGTTGAACTCAAATCCAGTGTTAAGCCACCGTGCGTGTTCCTCTTCCAAATTGTGTATCCACTTTCAACACTTGTTAGGGTCAACTGATACGTCTTCATTGCGAACCATCCTAAAAAGAACTGAAAAAGATGTCCTGGCAATGGAACTAATGATGCAACCTAGAATTCACCAGTAAAAGCCCAGGTGAACCGACACATCACCCAGCCTAGACTGAGTGCTCACCCGAAGTGTGTAAAGGTACCAAGCCCCTCTTTAGGGTTGTTATTGTAGGATGTTAGCATGATGAAGACTTACAACATTCAGATCCATGACTAATATATCATTCTATAGTGCATCTTCAGATCTAGATCTAGAGAATAACATACTTAAATAATAACCATGATGAAATCAAGCATGCAAGAACTAATTATACTTAGGATTTGATACTCTGTTTTAACCAATACACTCCATTGCATTAAATATGATAAATACACATAAGCTTATTACAATAGATAATACCATAGTTTATGCGCGCATCAGATTTGGTAGTGTTTTCACCCTCAAAGTTCCCCTCATTTTTCAAGTCAAGTTTCAAAAAATTTGAGTTGGTGTCTGTTACCCCCAATTTTTCCCTTCGGTAAAATTGATCAAACACGACCCTACACAGGAGAAAATCAGAAGGGGCGGTTCATTCATGCAAGAAAAAATTGTAAATCCAATAATGAAGGGGCAGGGTCAGCGAAGGAGGCCAATGACGTCAAAGGAGATCAGAGCTCAGCAAGATAAAAATGGTGAAAGGCAGTGTTCAATCGAGGCCCAAATCAGCTAAGTATAGAAGGACCACGGAAGGTGCCACATGCCTCATCAACGCAAATTCAAAATGTGTGGCCGAAAGAGAGACCCCAAACTTGTTCCAGCCCTCCAAGTGTCCCAGGTCAGAAAAGAAGATAGAACAAGCCCAAATTAACTAAGTATGGAAGGGCCAGCAGATGGCACCATGTGTCTCATCGGTGTAACTTCAAAAGTGAGGCCCAAGGGACAGACCTCAAATGAGTGGCAACCCTCCACGTGGTCAGAGCCTCTAAAAAAAGTTAAATCGGGTGTTGAAAAGTCTAAGGCTAATGGACATCGCCAGCATCAGTTCAGTGCCCTTTCAGGGGGCGAATCCAAAGTGGAAACTCAAATGAGCGAAAACTCTCCACATGTCTAGGGTTTAATGGAAGTCAAGTGGGCAGCAGGTAAGCCCGAATTGGCTAAGTATAAAAGAACTAGCAGAAGTCTCCACGTGTCTCTTCGGCACAACTTCAAAGGAAGAATCCAAAAGTAGGTCCCCAACATGCGCCAGCTCTCCACGTGTCCAACTGGCACACCTCCGAAGGTCAGGTCCAAACAGAGTCTCTAAATGAGCAGGAAGCCTCCATGTGTCCTGGGTCAGACATAAAACCTTTACCAAATAGAGGGACTTAGTAAAAAAAAATGCAGAATGGGCCCGAAAAGGGACACGTGGCCATGTTTCAAGTGGTAGTAGATAGGCAGGCCCTTTTTGTGTTTTTATGCTTTGAAAAGTCAAAGCGTGAAGGCAGGCCGTCGGAGTGATTTGGGAATTTTGGCTTTTTTTCCAAAAGATCTTGAATTTATAAAGTGACCCGCAGTCCCACTCATGCCAAGGGATAAATTCAAATGCTGAGCCCACATCGAAAGTCAAAGTGGGAAGGCGGGTTGGCGGAGAAATTTGATTTTTTGAGCCCACGTTGAAAGAGTTAAAATTGCAAAAGTGAGCCTTGATTTCATGGCCACTCAAGTAAAGCTATGTGTGGGCCGAAATGTTCTAAAGTGTCATTTCTCTAAAAGGCACAAAATACAAAAGGTGTCCTCAGGCCCACTTCAGTTTAAATCTCTCCCACGTGGACGACTCAAATTCAAAGTTTGCAAAGGTAGGATGAACGGTTGTGATTCAATATGTTTGGTTTTTCCGCCAGGCATTGAAACGGCCGAGGCGTTAGAGAAGTTCAGACGTCAATTTCTTAAATCAAATTCATCATTTTTCTTTGTAACCAAATGTAAAAGTTCTTGGAAGCTATTTAATGACTTCTCCATGCCATTATTAGGGTGGGATCCTTGTACTCTGTAGATGTAATAGATTCGAAGTAATCAATATAGAAGTTTTTTCCCCTTTCTTCCTCTGCTATTCCTTCTTTCCTTGTCTGAAAATTTTTGAATCATCCATTTTTTATGATAAGAAACTTTGTGTTCTTGTTTATATGATTTTTGGAACTTTTCGTCTGTGGAATTGTATCTGTTATGAACGTGAATGATTCTATTCTGCATCTCCCTAGCTCAATACGTATGAGGTTATACTCTACCATCTATATTTCCTGAAAGTATTGTTATGTTCTTCATCTCTCATCCCCTTAGTTCCTTTATTCTTTTGTATTGATGAACTTTGGGCATAAAACGTTTCAAAGTATCAGGAATCCACACTTTGAAAGTTGTACATTTGTACATAAGTTTTGTTGCTTTCTTTCAAGAAGGGAATCTCTCCCATTAAAGAGGAGGGACTTTCCATCCCCTGACTGTGGTTTGTTAAGGTATCATTTAAAAAACCCAACAGGAAGCATAATCTCATAATAACTCAATTCTTACATATTATTCTCTGACACACCTATACTACGCAGCTCATTACATATTTATAAGGGTGGGGACTTGCCCTTCACCACTTATCTATTCCCAAAATAGTTCACATGATATTATTAGCCACACACCATTACAATAATAGCCACACATGTAAGTTTGCTAAAAACAAAATTCTCCTAGTTAACTGTCAGTAGTAAATCTATTCTCAACCTGTACTCATGTAAAGCACTTTGTAGCCAATCCTCCAAAAATAGCCAATGTGTGTTGTGCAAGTTTCCAACATGTTTGTGTGTTCCCCATGCCATCTTCCGAAAATAGCTCATCACCGTGAAAATGGCTAAGTCCCAATTCCGTCTCTATCCTCAGCATGTGATTCCTTACCAATCCTCCTGCACTTTTTGAACATGCTCTGCTCTTCCGCTCAAACCTTATGTATGTTTTTCGCTAAGTGCCATATTTTGTATGACCAACATAACTTCATTACTCTAAATATAGTGTTATTTGTAAGATCCTTTGATGAAATGCTGCTCTGATGTGTAGATCAATAATATTCCAAATGTATTGTGTTCGAATGTCACAACATAGTTTTTGGTGGCCATGTGACTACCAAAAAAAATACACAGGATGGGTTACTTTTAGCCCACCCTCGAGAATGACGTAATGTAATATGTCAAGAAGTGTTTGAAGTTCCAATATTTCACTCATGTTATACACATTCTAGCACAAGCACTTTGACCTATTGTTATGCCATGACCCTTTTCCCAATTGGGCTTAAATATGATTAGTAAGCTAACACCTACCTCATCCAACAAGTATAATTTCATCATTATTGCTATTAAATATTTCACTAAGTGGATGGAGGTTATGCCTCTAACCACTGCCACCAGCCTAGTTATAGGAATTTTTTTCCTAAACCATATCATTTGTAGATTATAAATTCCCTAGGTTATCATATTTGACAAAAGGAAGATCCTTCAAGAATCGTGAGATGCACAATCTATGAAAAAAAATTTCAATTTCACCCCACATTGCATCTCTCTACTATATTTAGGCCAATAGATTGACACCTATATTTATATCTCACCTTATGGGCTTATACAAAAATCTTATGCATACCCAGTGATAATACCCATTTCTATCTCATACTTGGCTACATATTTGTCCTTCTATTGGAGTTACAACTCCCTATCCTGTACGTATCCATTTAAGGTCTTTTAGATGAGGACAAGTATAAGGAATCGTGTTTAGCTACACTAGAAAGTATACACAAGAACCATCTCAATGTCTCCCAACACCACAAGGTATATGTTTTCCACATAGCCTGAAGGTACAACAAAAACATTCATAAGCATCTTATTCAAATTGATGAACATTTTCTCTTCCAGAACATTCATATAGATAAGAAAACCAGTGAAGGTTACAAGTTCAATCCAAATTAGTTAGTTCCCTACTTATTCACTGAAGACTTTAAAAATGGTTATTTCAACCTTTGCATGCTTAAATGTGAGGAATTTGGTGATTCCATAAATTGTCTCCAACTGAAACAGTTGCATGACTCTAGGCATGAGGGGGAATATGTGATTCAAATAGAAAAGAAGATATATACATAAAGAAAAGATAAAAGTTGAAATAATGAGATGTTCTTAATCTAGAGAAAAATTATAGATGTTCACAATAAAAAAGAGAGTTAAGATCCATATCATCCATCTTGTAATGATTGGACATTGAAAAGTTTAATCCTAGACTTATGCATTGATCCATCTATATAATTTCCTAAAAGTTACCTAATCCTATGTCACAACTACTATTTGGTCAGTTACTTAAGTATTTAATTATCGGTATATTTTCACCTCCATCAGACCATCTTCCATGAATGCCTTATCTACCTCTAGGTTTGGTCATTTTCCACTTTTTCATCTACTCTGCACCTATTATCTTGTTATCCAAAAATCAAATTTTCATGATACTTTTGGGAATAACCTTCCAAATTTTTGTCTTTGGGAAGTTTGGAGTTAGTCTTTTTTCTAGGAAAATCAAGAAATTTGATCCAAGTTGTGAATTTCCTTTGTTTTTCAGACTTTTAGGATTTTCAAACATGTGAACATACTAGATACAATTTTCTTCCTAACCCTAAACCCTAAAATACACTGCTAGTATTTATTGGGATTTGAATTTTTTGGGACATAGAAGCATTTAAACATGAAAAATGTAATTTGTAATATGTTTCTCGAACCTTGAACCCCGAAATGCACTAACAATGTATTTATGGATTTTGGGGGTTTTGGAACATCATATCATTCCCAACATCAAAACATGCTTAATGTCCCAATCCTGAACCTCAAAATACAAAGATTCTTTTTTCCATTGAGTTTTTCAGGGTTCACATGCATAGAAGAAAGTCATGTCATATATGGCCGAACTCCTAATCCCCAGTTCAATGCATTTAATGCAAAATATATTTGATTTCCCACATGTGTCACCAACAATGTAATCAATGCAAATTTTCAATATAAAATCATGTTTTTTCACGTAATTTACACCTTGTGTAAAATGTAATTTTTTTTCTTTGTTGCTTATGCTATTTAAAACCCTAATCAATTTTTTATTATCTTCTAGAAATATTTTCAAGACAATTATTTTAACTCATGTTTTGAATTGGTAAGTCCTATATTCTCCATGATTTTTGTTGATGTTTGAGCACCTTTTTATGCTTGATTTTGGCCTACTATTCTTTAGTTATCAAAAATCCTAGTTTTTCTTCCCCATCCCAAGCTTTTATTATTTTTTATAAGGATTTTACTTCGTGATTTTCTCTTATTTATATTATTACTCTTCATGAGGAGATTCGAGTTAAAAAAGTCCAAGTCCAAGTGATTGTTGTGACTTTTGACTTGACAAAATAGGGTAAAACCCAACTAATGTTTTTTAGGTTTTGGATATTGTATAAAAATTTGAAATATCCTAATTTGTGCCTTTCATAAATTTTGAGGTGCTATAAAAATTCTTAAACCCCCACTTGGTATTTATTAGGATTTGCAAGTTGATTGATAAGGAGGAAACCCTGAAAGGTTTTGAGTTAGGTTTTTAAAGGTGCATAACAAGTGTGAATCCTCAATTAGTGGTATTGAGATTCCTGGGTTGTTGAGAAAGTAAAAATCCCCAATTGAGTGTTTGTTAGAATTTTTAAAGTATTGAAAAAGGTGAAAACCCCCACCAAGTTCATTTGTAGATTTTTTGGGTTTGTTGAGAAAGAAGATAATTTTGAATTGGTTTTTTTAAGCTCCCGAGAGAGTTTCTATGGTAAACTTTCAATGTTATTTCTTACACTAATGACAAATCCATCTAAGGGAAAAGAGAAAACAATTAAATTCATATATACAAGGGGTGGTGCCTCCTTTTAAAATTGATTCCAATATATTCCAAATAAAGGACATTGAATTGGGGTACAATGACCTTTATGATTTATGGAGCAAGGTAAATAAAGCATCTAATTAAAATTGGATTCAGGCTATCTATGATGATGGATTATCATTCACAGCAACTTTCCCACCACAAACTGAATGTTCTGAGTTAATTCTTGCATATGCAAGTCACTATGATGCTGAAAAAGAACCATGAAGAATCAACATGGGAAAGTTGTAATAAGATTAGATGTTGATTATTTTGAGGAGTTATTCAAACTCCCTAATCTTAATGAGTATGTTGATACCAATAAAATTACTATCTCAATGGGATTGGAACCAAAAATTATTTGGCTTGGACCAAGCACCTCAACAAGAATTATCTAAAGAAGGCAAAGCCTTCAAGCCAACTCATTTCCCCAAGAATTAGTGTCTCAAACTAATTTCATACCAAAGGTAAATGGTATTATCACATTGATGAGGAAAGTTTTAGGTCTTCCTTTTGCCAAGAATTTTCAAGAATGGATGTATACAATACATTTATATAATAAGGAAGAGCTAACAATATATTAGATGGGGGAGTAGATTAAATGATTCCCTACACAAATAGCTCAAGGAATTACATACACACATGAATATTTTATATGACTTCCTACCTTATCTATGATATATCTTGAATGTAAGTAATATCCTAGTTTAACAATATAAGGATTAAGAAATCAAGCCAGGGTATATAATATCTACCCTCAATTGGCATTTGAAGAAAGTCATAAACACTTTCAAAGGGTGAATTATGCCTATTTCTATAACATCATATGCAATTTTGATAAAGATATCATCTAATGTAGGTTACACCCATATGGATTGGAATACCATCTCACAATGGGGATGCATCTTCTTTCAATTCCTTACATTCATTTATATCTGAGTAAGATGGTTCTAATGATCTCTATATATGCTCCCCAGGTATCCAAGTGATAAATGGATCTTGATGGAATTAATAAGATAGTTGATGGACATGGATAAGTTTCAACAAGAGAAACACTATGCAAAAATCCACTTCCCATTTATTTTGGTCATTACTACATGCTTGTCCACAATAAAATCTAAGAATGTTGTGGAAAATATGGTAAAGGGGTAACACTAAAATATTTTCACCCAAAACTCATTTTTTTATAATAAGGGGCGATGAAGAGTCTTGGAACCTTGCACATATATGTACATGAGTTAGAAGATATATGGATTAACTGTAGAGATAATTTTTCCTCTGAGGAAGAAAGATTACTGTAGATTAATTCTAGAGGAATTTGCAAAGTAAGACATTTCTGATGTTCCTGAGGGAACATATGATAATGGCGAGATCTTGGATAATACATATGATCAAATGAAGATGAAAACCTTGGGTTTTGATCAAATCAACCTAATCAATTAAATATTGCACCTACACTAAATAATGTGATTCCAATATTCTTAATCATTCCATCCACTAGATCATATACTTGGGAATCCAACCCAAAAAGAAGAAACAATCTACCATTAAGTCAAATAAGCGTGACAACCTCATCATAAGTGGGTCCCTCACAAAATCCTTAAGGATAAAGGAAAGGATCCCATGAAGATTGTAAAGTTAAAACTTGTTAGAAAAGGGGGAAATGTTCTCCACTTATTTTTCTCCAATAATGGTTGTGGATATGAATTCTCATCCACTTCAAGCAAGTCAAATACTTCTAACCAGCACCCCTATCATGCATCTTCCCTCCTCCTCTACACCTATGGTCATTCTTACCATTTTTTTATTTTCAGTCATATTCCTCATGTTTTATCACCACCTCATTCCTCTTCTCCATTAATGTAGTTGATAACATCTTCTCCTGTTCACACTATCCCCACTCCCCACATTTAACATTCTCACTTCCTCTACTCCCGTTTCTTCCACACCGATGGCTCAATTTTTCCTTTCCTTCCACCTATTTCACCAGGAATCAATATTTTCATGGGTTCTCCCCCTAAAGACTCCTCTTTATTCATCATCTAATCACATCCTTGTTTTTAATCTTCCTCCTAGTTCCTTTATTGTTTTAGCTTCCACCATTCACATGGCTATTTTATCAACTCCCCTCTCTCTTATTTTCAATGATCAAATCCTCTACTTGTGCAACCAACTTTTATGGACACATCCACATCCTCTTCAAAGTGAAAAATGCTTCCTTCTTTTGCTCCATCCTAGCTAGTAATCCAAACCTCAATGAAGAGAAAGAAGGTGGTGCTCCTAGAAGAATTCAATTTTAACATAATAGATCCAACTCCTTCCTCAATAGAAAAGAATCCAAAAAATCTCACCCATATCACTATTGATCAATCTAGAGAGAGAATTGCTAAAATTGTTGTTCCATATGGAAATAAGAGTAAGGAGGATATAACTATTTTGGATTACCATATCTCAAAGGTTGATTTGGGAAAATCCACCACAAAAGGAATCAAGCAAGGTGTGGAAGTTTCCATTGAAAACCTATTTGGAAAGCTTGACAAGGCTAAGGCCACAAAAAATGAGCTAAGGGAAAAGTGGACCAATTAACAACCCTATTATATAAAATCACTTAGCCTACTCACACTTCTACTCTTGCAACAATGATCTTGGATGCATCATCCATCACATTAGATTAGAAGATAGGACAAAAAGGAAGGGTTGTTAATGATTGGATCAAAATAATTCTTAGGGATGGAAAAAAAATGATAAAAGAAGTCATCAAAGTCCATAATGACATTAAAATTGAGAATTTAACAGTCGGGATGGTGAGTAATGAATTTGAGGAGTAATGCAATAATTGTGAACTCGCTCTAGAGGGATTACGTGAATTAAAGAAGGTAGATATCCACACCATTATCAAGGAGAAAGTAATTGAAGAAAGGGGTAGACATTATGAATACTATGAGGCCATTGAGTTCTAGGTCTGAATTTTGACCCAAGCAAATGAGAAATTGCAAGAGGAAAGAAGAGAATGGATATATGTTTCCTTCGGCATTAGAGATGAACTTTATAAGATACCTTTTCAAATTCATGACTAAGATTTGAATGCATTACCATCTAACACCATTTTTTCCAAGTATAAAAGATTGGTAGAAGGGGATTCAAGGTCTGAGAAAACATTCAATTTTCAATCCATTAACAAGTTGGTATTATATCAAAATATTTTGAATAATTTGAGAAATTTTATGAATAAACTCCAAAAGCTTCTAGGAAAATTGATCAGTGCAACCAATACTTATGAAGTAATCAATTGACACTCATGTAGGCCAGATGAAAAGGATTTCCAAGAAATGATTACAAAATATCATGAATATCAGTAAAGGTAAAGTACTACGGAAGTTGAGATCATCGAAATTTCAACTGATTAGGATGCACATAAGGAAATACAGGATAAGGAAGCAAGTTGAAATTTTATTCTTTTTCTAACTATTCTCAAATATGTAGTTTTTTGAGATGTTTTTACATCATATTGAACATCATGTAAATTGACTTGTTCATTTTGTAAAAGAACCAATCAATATATTTTAATTAAAATGATCTATTGCTTATTATTTTTAGCATTGGGAATTATTTAAGGGGTGCATCTATGCCTATTTTATCTCTCACTTATTTATATAAATTTAAGAATATTCAAAGCATTTCGAGACTTTTCTAGGTGTAAGAAAGGAATTTTAACACTTTGAAGTAAATTTTTTTTTGGGTTTTTGTAAGAGAAAAAGAGACTTTGTATTCTATTTTTTTGACAGTAAAGGAATAAACAAATCTAAACATTCAAACTTTATGTCGAGGTTAATCTTGATATTATGTTTTTTTTTAATTATTGGAAAATAGTTTTGATGAAAGGGACTATACCCTTGTATAGAGATGGCTCAAAAGCCGGATGTGCCCAAGCGAGCAAAAGAACAAAAGGTCAAAATCAACAAGGACACAAGCAGGAAGAAATCCTACCAAAAACAACACAAAAATCCGCAAAACCCAGCGAGTAAACAGCAAAAAGAAAACAACGCCGATGAGAACAGTTGCATCCAACCTAAGTGCCCCGGCGCGCACCCCCCCCACGAAAACCGTGGAAATATTTTCTACTAACAGTGCTCCACTCCGCCTTGTTTTCGTCATCCACATCCAGAACCACTTCTAAATTGCCTTTTAACTTGGGTGAATCAAAATTTGGATCCCTCGCCTCCAAAGTCAACAGTGTAATATTTTCACCTGAACTATCCATCGTCCTTCCGCCACGGTTCAAATGAGCATTTAAAGGTCTTTGTTTATGATCTTTCATAGATTTACTTTGTTGGTTCACTTCCATCGTTTCACTCTCCAAATCTGCCGTATTTACATCTGTCTCTGACCCAGTCTCCCATTCGGAAGATTCACTATCTACCTTGTTTGACTTGACTCGTGAACTATTTTTATTGGATTTTCCCGTGCCTTCCATGCCATAGCAGCCTATCCCACGTGGGCAGAGAGATCACCACGCAATGCCCCGAGCAGGGCCAGTTCAAACGGGCCAGTTTCGCCATTATTGCAATCTCCTGTGTGCAATGGGCCAGGGATCTCTCCATCGAAGACCCGCACCTCCTCTCTGTTGTTTTTCCTGTCTATTTCATCCACTGCCTCCGTGGAACACTTGCATAGTTTGGCTTGGAAGTTGAACTTCCAACATTTGGGACAGACCAAACCGTGGTCTTCAGGGATGATGTTCTACACAAGACGGCCAGTGGGGGAAGAAAGAATGATATTCTTTGGGAGAATAGCCCCCACCTCCATGCTAACACATAGTCGTGCTCTTACAAGCCTGCTTCTAGATTTTGTTGTAGGTTCCAAGGAGATTAGCTCTCCCATTGAAGCGGCTATGCCAAGAAGGACTTCGTCCTCCCCAAAATTCCACTGGAAGAGCCGGTAGAGATATCCAAATGGGTAACTCCCTGATTTGAAGAGAAACCCCTGGCTTCCATCGCTTTAGATGCAGGGTAGTTCTTCCAAACATCCAAGGAGCAGCGTTGAGAACCTTAACCATCTCTTCTTCCTTAGAAAAATTGAAAAGAAGGGCGTGGTTGGGAAGAGCGATGATATCAACCCAACAGCACCGTTTCCGCTCGCACCATTTGCAGACAACATCGATATTTGGACGATAGCCTGCAAAAGCTCCAATGAGTGCAAATGGAAACCTGGACTTGGCCTTCTCAATCACAGATTCTGGAACAGAAATGCAGTGCGCTTTCGCTTCTTCATCCTAGATGGAGGAAAGGGTAGTAAACACCCTTGTGGATTGAGGGAACAGCTTGGACCTCCATGAGCAAGAATCCATGAAAATCCTTGATATTATGTTATTGTTCTTACGTTTAATGAATTATATGTCCTTGTAAATCCATAATCTTGTTACTAAGCATTAGTTTAGTTTCTTGTTATTCTCCTCAACTTGAATGAGTAGATTAAGATTTGTGTTTTTCATTCAAAATTATAATTCATTCTCTCATTTTCTCTCTTCCTCTCTACTTTTATCATTCTTATATTTTCAAAGAACTATCTTCCTCTATTTTCCAATTCTTTTCTTCCTAAAATGAAATATATCGGGATGAAATCCCACCCCCACAATTCGAGTAGTGAATATATTACACATACCCCTTCTTTAATATTAGATTAGAAATAAAAATAATGTCTCCCCTTATTCAAGGATGGAATTTATCCCATGTCCTCTGGTTGAACACTATATTTTATCTTTGAAAAAAATCCATATGAATACACACCTTCAAAATAGTTTCATAACATATGTATGTATGTCATCTATTTCATTACCATTTTTTTACAAATATATATATATATTTTCATTACTTTTTTCATTATGTTATCCATTAGCGTGCACACACACACACGTGCGTGCACGTGCACCCACACACACTTGTGCGCGCGTGCGCGCACACACACCCACACCCACACCCACAACCACACACACCCACACACACCCACCCACACCCACCCACCCACACACCCACACACACACACACACACACACACACACACACACACACACACACACACACACACACACACACACAAGATACTCTTGTAGCACCATGTGAAAAATTAATTTATGTGTGCATGTGCGTGTATAAGTTTTAGTACAATCGTGTAATTGCATCCAAACTGAAAAGGGCTAATTTGGGCCCAAAACTAAAAAAATACAAAGAATGGGGCATATAAGTGAATTCATGTATAACATGTATTAGTACGTTAGATAGTACATTATAATAATTGATGTGTCACTCCCCAAGATTGGTGAAAAATATTATGCCTTTGCCTATGGGATCCATACAAAAACTAGTACTAAGGGATCCTTGACCTACTCCTATGTTGGGATCCACTTGGATCAACCATGGGCATCACCCATTTCACCACCCTCTAGTTGGAAGTAGCTTCATGATCACTCGATCAACCCCACATCACATCTCATAGAGTCTATACCTCAACCTCCAATGCTATGGTCTTCTCCCTCTTAACGAAAAATAATTGTGATCCATGGTAGGCTATGGAAATTATATCTCTATGTCATCTGACACTATGAGGAATCTCAGGGTCCACTAATAACTCATTTGGAGTATTCCCCAAAGCTGGAGAAAGCATGTCCACTAGGGTGTCTCATATCAAATACCTCCAATTGATAGTAATCTCTACTCACACATGCATAAATGATTTCCAAATTGGATAAAAATAATAAATATTTTCTTCAAATAAATTTTAAAAATACTAATTTTAGTATTATTAGTGTTTTGATGTTTTTTTAAACCTCTAAGATACCACATGCTTCTTGACACCCATTTCTCTCTTCTTGTTAACACTTGTTATTTTCATTGTTATTTTATTTTATTTTATTTTATCAATTTTACAAGTATAAATAACTTGGATGAAAGTATATACATTTTAGCCCTGATCAAATGATTATTCTTTTATTTCAATTTTGATTACATAGTCATTTCTGTACATTTCTAATTCAAAAACACAAGAGATGATAATGAATGTTTTAGTTGAATTATGAGTAGTTAGTGTTGTACGATATCTTTAGTAGGTTTCATGGTTGTTAGGGTTTGGTGTTATGTAATATTTCATTGTAATGAATATAATGGAGCTTCATTGTGTTATATGACGTGTTTTAATAACATTATTTTGTACATATATCTTAATTATTTGCATAATTAGATTCACAACTAACATCTAAACCTTATAATTATCTCAAAAACAAGGTCCTTGAGGTTGCTTTGTTGTTCTTCTGGTGATGCCTTCAAATGAAAGATTCATTTAATATGCCAACACTTGATATTTGACACAAAATTTAAACCCTTTAATGAAACTAGGTCAACATTTTATATGTTAACATTCATGTACATAGTCAATTAAAAAAGGATTGGGAAGATACACATGTTATGAAAACTACCTAGGTCAACCCTAATACAAGTATGAATAATTATAAATGAATATATGAAAAGGAAAGATATTATGTTAGCCCCAATTCGGCCATTCATAACCCAATACATGTTATATCCTACGGGTGTAACATGTCTCTCTCCTTTAAACAAAATTTGTTCTCAATTTTGATGATATCTAGATATAGGTATAGGAAATTGTCATCCTCCCACATTGTATCTTCATTATCTCAATTATTCCACTTGATCAAATAATCATTGAGTTCCCTCTTATTCATCCTCATATTGTGCATATAAAGGATTTTATTAGGTTTCATCCTATTTTGGCCTTCAAACTCAAGTAACTCTATCTCCTATTAATGTTGGTTATGTTATTTGATTGCTTGAATTTTTTTTGTATCCTCCAAGAAGTGATGGTGGATGGTGCCTAATAATCTAAAGACCATTTAGAAAAACTATCTTGTTCTTCTTCAATTGGTAGATTCTCAAAAATAACTAGATAATTTTCTTCCCTTACCTGTAAATTTGTTGGTGTGTAAGTGACCTTTTTAGTTCTAGATTGAAAATAGTTGTGTGGAAGGACCTATTGATCCCTTGTTAATAATTATGTGCATTTTATAAGATATTATTGTATGTAGTAACTTAGTAAACAACCCTATCTAGTCAAACATTTTCCCCTTTTTATTAAAACATATGAACAATCCTTGGAAGTTCATCTCGATTGTAACATGTTATATGCTACAGGTGTAACATGTCTCTCTCCTTTAAACAAAATTTGTTCTCAATTTTGATGATATCTAGATATAGGTATAGGAAATTGTCATCCTCCCACATTGTATCTTCATTATCTCAATTATTCCACTTGATCAAATAATCATTGAGTTCCCTCTTATTCATCCTCATATTGTGCATATAAAGGATTTTATTAGGTTTCATCCTATATTTGGCCTTCAAACTCAAGTAACTCTATCTCCTATTAATGTTGGTTATGTTATTTGATTGCTTGAATTTTTTTTGTATCCTCCAAGAAGTGATGGTGGATGGTGCCTAATAATCTAAAGACCATTTAGAAAAACTATCTTGTTCTTCTTCAATTGGTAGATTCTCAAAAATAACTAGATAATTTTCTTCCCTTACCTGTAAATTTGTTGGTGTGTAAGTGACCTTTTTAGTTCTAGATTGAAAATAGTTGTGTGGAAGGACCTATTGATCCCTTGTTAATAATTATGTGCATTTTATAAGATATTATTGTATGTAGTAACTTAGTAAACAACCCTATCTAGTCAAACATTTTTCCCCTTTTTATTAAAACATATGAACAATCCTTGGAAGTTCATCTCGATTGTGCCAAAGGATGCAAGCCATAAAAATCCCAATGTAATATTATCTATTTTCATGGGAATGTAACACCATGGGATATTCAACATGTAGTCACTCATAATAATTTCGAGATTATGTCATTTTCCTGAATAATTAATATTACTACAATATGCAATCGTGACTTCAAAATTTAGAGTTGGAGTAAACAAATCAATTCTAGTGTATGGCCAACTTATCATTAAAAAAAATTATGAATACTTCCTAATTCAATCATTATAGTCACCTTTTTATTTTTCAAGTAGGTAGTTAGCACCTAAAAGTGCATGACAAGATATAGTTGGTTAGGAATATCCTCATTGGAGCGAACTAATACTACTTTATCTTTAGTATATTTTTCCTTAAAGACACATTTAATGTAAACAAAAATTCTCCATGTTTATGTGGTTATGTTTTCCATCGTGATTAGAACATAACCCTTTTGATATGTTCTCTTCTATATGTTGAGGATTCAATCTAGTAGGTTGAGGTAATGCTAGTGTATGTATGTTATGATTTTTTGATGTTAATGAATGTATGTATCTTTCAAAAAAAAAAAATTCCGTTGCCCTGTGTGCTATGATAGTAGAATCAAAATATTGATTCGATCAAAAATTCATATATCATATTTGATGCGATCCTTGAAATTGGAAACAACAATTTTCAATTAGAATTCAAATAATAAATGTGTGTTGGAACTTTCTTTAGCAGAAGAATAATATATGGAAAATTCAAATGCAACCAAGGAAATCTTGTGGCTAAAAAGGATTCTTATAGACTTGTTAGAACATCAGTTTTCATCAACATCACTCATAGTTAATAACGCATGAAATTTTAATGGAAAAGAATACCGTCTTTTGCAATCGAACCAATAAAAAAACACCAAATTCCACATGATTGAACACTATGTGAAATATGGTAATGTCAAATTATTACAATTTACTACTAGATAATAAACAACATACTTAACGAAAGCGCTTGGATGATAAAATTTTAAAAATTCAAAGGAAAGTTTGGGACCATAACAACCCCAGTAGATTAAAGGGCAGTTGTAATATTATTTTACATAATTATTTTTATTCTTAGGATTAGTTGAAGGAATTATTTCATCTTGTAGTGAACATCTCAAGATTCCTGTCAAAATATGAACAGACATTGGGTGAAATCACAAAACTTTGTCCCACTTGGTGTTCCAAAACACGCGAGTAGGAGTTTTGTGTGGGTTGGGATTTAAGGAGTGTTCACACAAGCACCCCCTTCACGATGAACACCCTTCTCCAGAAATACCACATAATCCACATAAAGGTGTTTGTGTGAAAGGATTTCATGCAAACACAATTCGCGTGAACCCCTTGTTTATATATTTGTGGTGACATGGAGGTTCTCACATTTTCCTCTGCCATGTACGTCTTCACATGAAGGAAGATACCTCAAATTCTCTATGAATAAGTCATGCTAAACGTCACCTGCACCAGGTTTTTATACTGTGTTTTTGTATTAAAAATTTCTTTCACAAGATTATTAAGGTGCCCAACTGGTTTTTAATTTTTTTTATGTCTTTGGTTTGCATGTTTAGACTGGTAAAAATATCTCTTGATTTAACCGAATAATTTTCAAAATTCCTTTTGAATACCTTGGGGAACCTTCTTAATAACCTTGCTTCCAAATTATAGACTCAAACTCTTCAATTCGAGCTTGTAAATTGAAATCCTAGCTAACAGTCAACAATGAGTGAGCTCGAGAGGTAATTTCTCTCTAATCCCCCAAATTTCACTTCAATCCCCAATTATTGTCATTATTGACTTCACAAAATTACTACAATAATCAAATACTATACCTTTTTTTGTTATATCAGTTCAATCCTTCAACCAGGTGGAAGTTCATTACAAGATTTAATAATAGACCTACATTTATGCTTTTCCATGTCAACATGACCTAGGATCATGCAAACAAAGCATTTAAAGAGAACACAAACCCAATAACCATATTATTCTTGTCATTTATATGTAATTATATCTACAATTAAGTTTATCTTGGTATGAACTACACAAGATGCTCTTATACAATGTAGAAAAAAATTATATCAACACGAGATTTCTTGATGTCATTTGATCCAAGTATTTTTCTTGTGGAACCTTATATAATTAGAGAAAACATCA
This sequence comes from Taxus chinensis, assembly GCA_019776745.2. Classification (NCBI taxonomy): domain Eukaryota; kingdom Viridiplantae; phylum Streptophyta; class Pinopsida; order Cupressales; family Taxaceae; genus Taxus; species Taxus chinensis. The sequence goes on along the minus strand of CM034147.1, from coordinate 683,778,762 downwards.
ACATAAGATTGTACTACTACTAGTATCGAAAGTGAATTGATTTAGCTTTTCACGAAAACATTCCTCTTGGGCAAGTGAAAAAGGAATAAAATGTCCATTACGCTGTCACAGTTTCCAATAAACCATTACAATCTCCAATAAAAAATTACTTTGTTTCAAGATTATGGGGTTTACAGTTTCTTCCCCAGTCTAACACAGATTTGTGAGGATGATTTCCTTGGTGTTCTCATTAAAGTATGTTAGTCCTTGTCAAAAAGTATTTGTGTCGAGGACATCGTGTGTTAAGGTTTTGAACTCTTTTCTTATCATGTTTGAATATGAGTCTAAGCCCTTGTGTCATTTATTAAGCTAATCATGAAGCATGCTCTGACTGAGATAATCTGAGTCCTGAATTAGTAAGACCTTAAATAAAAAATGAAAATTTCTTTGACAAGTCTGTAGTTATGAGTTTGTGTATCATACATCATGAAAAAGATCTCATTTCCTATCTTTGAGATGTAAATTCGTGTCTTTGTAAATATCGTGCTAAGTGTTAAAAATATGTTGAACATCCTAGTTTTACACACTCTCAATGAATCTTATGAGAAGCCAACAAGTATATTTATCATTGTTAAATCATTCTCTTATTGATCTTAAAATCATACAATACAAACTAAATTCCAACCTACAACCCATACAAAAACTTTGCATAACCTTAATCACTATTTACACTGTATATTAATATGTTAAATACATGTATAATAAAATCTATATTTTAGCATATAAACACAATATTTTAAGGAATTCTATTTCAGCATAGGAAAAGTATATGTTTCAATATTTTTATGAAAATAAATTTAAATTTATGTGAAATTTTATTAATTTAGGATTTACGGTTTCAAAAAAAGTATTCTAAATTGAATTTTACTTTCATTTTTTACATTTATGGCTTCTTCCTCTGCTTGATTTGTTTGTGAGGATTGACTTAGAGATAACAAAACTAGCATCTATTCTTGAGATTCTAACTATAATTGGGTAATACAAAAACACATTGGGAAAATATATTTAAAGATCTTCAAAAAATACAAACAAACTTGAAAACATACTACCCTTTCCAGCCCGAGTCACTAAATTTTTTTATGGATGAATTAAAATCAAGTGTGACAGGTGATGTGGGATATAATGAGGTTGTAGACTAGACTTCCTGATAAAGAAGTCGCTAAGATCTCATGTTGGTTGAGTTATGCAGGCTAAAATAAAATCAAGGGCATATTATGTAAACAAATGTTCATGTTGCCTTCGCGCACCATTGATTTATCCCATATTTGTGGCCTCTCAAGGCCAATTTCCTAATAATGACCAGTTACCATTATATTTCATATTGATGTTACACGTTGAGGTTCACCTAAACCTAAAGGTGAACTATTTAGACATCCCTGGTTATTTTAGGAAGGGGTGTGGCCGCATTAGCAACATTCCTACATATCAACAAGAATGAGATCCTCTTATTATTGACATGTGACAATTTGTAGAGAGGCCACAACCTTTTCTTATATGGCTTTCAGGATGTCGTTGCACCTATCATTATGAGTGCCCACGAGGATGCTATAGAAGATCTTGGGAGAATTGATCACGAGACAAAATTTATCTCTTTTGACTGTGTGGGTCAGTTCCTTGAGAGACATGGTACTAGAAGTGGATGAGCTAGTACCAGCAGTGATGCACGTAGCGAGCTATACACTTGTGTACATTGGATATCACCTCATATATGTTGTCTAGGACACATCATGAATGCTGAATTGTTGCGTACATATGAGTTGATTGCATGACAGTGCGACATTCCACTATTGGGGGTTTTGGATTTTATGGAGAAGAGTACTGTTCACCGGTAGTATATCTTCTATTCAGAGTACTACTACAACTGCTATAGTCGGACCTCCTATTGCTGGGATTGTGGCACCCGATGTTAAACACTTTTATTATCTGGTGTGTGAAAATTAAACCTTAATTTAATTAAAATTTATACTTTACAATTTATTAATATTTAAATAAATATATAAGATCTAGTGTTGACATATACTATTGAACATTTACTTGTGTGTTAAGGATTCTTCTCTAGCGCATGTTATTGAGTATTTGTGGTGTTTCACAAAGCACATCATATTCACATATGACATATACACAATTGTTGAATGAGCCCAACCATGATCTATCACTTGATGTTTAAGGGCCTGAGTCAACTTGGCTCATTAGGCTCGTTATTTGTTGGTGTTGAGGTAGTGGGTCATCAAAGATAATTAGACTAACTATTCTTTCTAAACTATATATTATAACATGGGTAGGAAAATGAGGTAAATTGATTTGTATAACCTATATAGATGTTAGGGGTAGCCAAATTTTTAGACAAGATGACCTTTATAAATTAAATATATGTAAGGAGAAGATAAAAATAACATACTAATTAGGCTATCTAAACTAACGACTATAATTGACAAGAGTGAGAAAAAGAATTATGAAGATAAAATGTACGAAAATAAAGGGTAGTATTCATGCAATACTTGTATAGTCAAGATGAGGTCCAATTTCTTTCTCATGTAAGTGAGAGAGGAGGAGTGACTACTTGTTGATGTAGAAGAAACATGTGTATGTATAAGGTATGGAGAAGGGATGTGTAAATACAAGGTATGGGGAAGGGATTCCACATATTGTGGTTCCACATTTATTTGATTGATCTACTTCTAACATATTTATTTTAAAAGATAGATGTAATATATCTAACCTATTCATCTAATTTATTAGACTTAGGGTTTTTTAATGCTTTCCTCTTATTATCTCTAAGATATTAAAATGGAATTAATAAAAACCTCTTGGCACAATATTTGAATATTTATCTAATTAATATACATCTATCATATTCATTTAAATTGTAAAATCTAATATATCTAACCTATTTATCTAATTTCAAAGACTTACAATTTTTTATTTATGTTAATGATAAATTTTTAAAAATAGGTTTTTTGTTCTTACCTCTTATTTCTGGTGCAATTATTAATTTTGCACAATTTTTCTTTCTTGTTTGTATTTATTTGATTTCATTTGTTATTTATAAGTTTACATGTTTAATACATTTAGTCAGTTGTAATTCATATGAGTTTTTTGATGTGTTAGTCATTGAAACTGAATATACTCACAATATTAGAAAAGTTCTACCCCATACATGTCATTGTAGGAATGCCTCTCGATGTAATTAATAAATTCACTATTCTCAAGTGAGGGATCACTTTTTAATTTATTCATTATGAATCTCCATGATTGGATTAAATTCAATCACTCATCTCAATTTAAATAATGGGAATATTTGCTAATTTTTACGTCCCTCTATTGATGCTTAAAGTAAATATGTTAAAACTATTAATACTTTAATATTGTTTAAAAACGAATAGCAAACAAGGTTTTGAATGAGTTTCAAACTAATGTCGAACTTACCTTCCACTCAAGGTGTATTTTTGTAAAATATTCTCTAACCCTAAGTTTGTCAAGATAAGTGATATTGGAATCATGAACATTATGTGCAAGCCAAAATATTGATGTTCACATTCATTTGGAATGAGAAAAAATAAAAATAAATAATCCAAGATATGAATTTTCATTTCACATTAAAGACATTAGGGATCATGATTTATTGCAATACTACACATATTCCATCTTTAAATGTAGGGGACCACTTTTAATTGAGTTAAAAGGAAATACGTTTTTTAATGGTAGTATAAGCCATGAAAGGAAACATCCAAGAACTAGGAAAATGATCATGTGCCAAGGCATAAACAAAAAGCTTAGGGTAATTAGGGTTCAAACTAGGATAAGGATTAGATCAGCTAACTTGGTATCACTAAAAGATTTAACCAAAAAAATGAAACAAAATTTGTTTGTGTTTCTTATCACATTTTGAATTAAGGGTTAAAATAGTATATATAATTTACATTAATTACCTTAACATCAATATATAGATTAGAATATACCTATTTAGAAATTTACAAGATAGAATGATCAAAACAAGTGTAAATAAAATAAGACATAAAAAGGGAGATGTAGTTAGTTTATCTTACAAGTAAAGAAGATAATATGGTAGTGGAAGATAGGTGAAAATATGCGAAATGATGTGAAAGTGCTTCATTTATAATTCTAAGCACGTAGGATAACTATGTATGAAACTTTTATATGTGTATGAATTGTTTTGGCTGTTTCATACCTATTTGAGGTTTAAATTGTGAATTTATGGTGTTTTAAATACCTATGTAAGACTTTTAAATATGCTTAACTATGAAACACTAGGTATCAACGAAACCCTTTGTATGACCCAAAATAGCTTCAAAACTGAACCATGGGTAAGATTCCATGTAGAAAAGTTTGTGTTTGGGGTAAAGTGTAATATGTACACTACCTATGTTAGTACTACTATGAATAGGGATTAAAAATACATGTAGTTAACCATTGAACATGTGATATATATGTGGTTGCAACTATATTTGGAAATTTTATCACTTGATAATATAGATAATTTGGTTTGGTGTGATTTTTGTTTAAATTAGATTGAAAATACTTTTTTGTTGGGTAAAATTGACTCTAGGACCAAGGTTAGAGTTATTTATACCTATGTAGGGGGATATCCTATTATTTGTGATTGTTTGAAGGTAATTTAGGAGATATTTGTGTGATTTTGAAATGATAATTTTATCATAGGGCTCTTGAAAGTACATCTAAGTGAGTAGATGAGTGCATTTAAATTTCTTATATATGGGTTCCTATATATAATTTTGTATAAAATTCAACCCATGAGGAAAATTACTAACCTATAAAAAATATATACAAGTGATAAAATCATCATTGTCGACATGTGGACAAAGACAAAATAGGTGTAGAGGGTAGGGATAAAAAAAGACGGATATCTACCTAAAAGGTTTGAAAGTAAGGATCTGGTACCTTATATAGTTAAAAATGAGGTTAATTATTGTTATAATAATACGAGGATAATATAATTATGTGCAAGTTGGATTTGTTGGTTAAGTTTATAGCCGAATTTGTGTAAGGGATACCAAGCTCAGAGTTAAATACACAATACTCATCATAGTTTGTATTTAAAAAACACACAATACAAAATCACAATACAGACAGTTTTGCACAATACTAATCATTTTATTGTATTTATAATATAATATTCTTCTATCTAGAAGGCGTGATGAAGCTAAAACTTCATATTTACCCTAGATAGAAAATAATTACAATATCAAGGGTTTTCAAGTATGTATGTACCAGTTTTTTGTAGCCATCTCTCTCTCTTTGTTTCTTCCTACGAAGTGATATTTTAACACTCTCCTCTCCTTTCTTTTCCTTGTTATATTTTCGCTTGTTCATTCTTCTCATTTTCCATGATTCCTCCACTTCAATAATTTTCACCTGCATACACAAATTGAGCTAGATCTATATCTAAGAGTAAATTCAATACAAAAACTATACACAAATAACTCTTATTATAATATAAAAAATCTCATTAGAAATTAAGTTATTTTTAATTACATGCTTTTCTAACTTTAAAACTATTTTTCTAATTTTGAAACAATTTAGATCTAATATACAATTATTTAACTTTGTAATATATTTTTAATAAAATTAACTATATTTCAAAGTTAATTTTGATTATAAATAATATAATGTTTTTTAATTTTTTATTTTTAAAAATAAATTAAAAAATATATAATATACTTTTATTTAAAAATAAACAAAAATAATATAAAAAAAGTATATTTTTAAAATTAAAATTATTGATCCTAAAAATAACTTAAAAACAATAATATTAGAAAAAGCTTTACTTTAAAACTATACTTATTAAAAATTATTTTTTAAAACTAAATTTACACTAACAAACAAATTTTAAAACGGAATCTGTACGTAGTGGTGCTTAGGTGGTGGGTTTGGGGTTTAGGGGTGTTCGCGTGAAGGGGGGTGTTTGCGTGAACCCCCTTCATGGGAACACCCTTACATAGAACCTATGTGGCACATTTTGGCTCCAAATCCATTTATATGATAACTATTGGCCAAATTGTGCTACATAGGTGCCACGTATTTAGGGTAAATTAAATAGTTAAATTACAAAATTTTACACCAAAATACAGTTTTTTATTACTTTTCTAAAAATATAATTTTTATTTTAATTTTTTTTTTAACTATTTATTTTTAATTTTTTTTCCAATGTATAGTATTTTACGACAATCAGTAGTAGACTTTCAACACAATTTGAAAAATTAGTAAAATATATCATTTTTTTTAATAAAATAAACTTACTATTTGTTTGAAGTCTTCTTCGTAGCTATGAAAAAAAAAATTCAATTTCGATATAAATTTGAAAATATATTGGCATAAATATATGTATGCCTTTAATATGAAAATAGTTTCACTAAAAGATTAATAAAAAAAATATAATTAAAAAAATACAAAAATTTTTTTCGGGAACTTGATATTCAAATCTAGAACACACACACACACACATATACACATATATATATATATATATATATATATATATACACATATACACATACACATACACATATATACACATATATACACACACATATACACATATACACATATACACATATATACATACATATATATATATATATATATATACACATATATATATATATACATATATATATATATATATACATATATATATATATATACATATATACATATATATACATATATACATATATATATATATATACATATATATATATATATATATATATATATATATATATATATATATATATATATATATATATATATATATATATATATTCACTATGAAAAAATAAGTTTTCATTTAAAAACACCATGCCAGACATTTGTTCTTCCATTATAAAATAAGAAACAATATATGAATAAAATTAAGGAAAAAAATTAGATTTTTTTCTTAAATTTTTTAAATGTAATTCTACACTCTAAACACAACTTTTCATTAGTTTGTGGAATTTCATGAATGTGTACAGTTTTGTGGCTATTACCTTTGGGAAATCAATAAAACTAAAAATTCATCTTTATAAAGGTACAACAAATGCAAAAAGTGAGACATACTATTATAGTTTCACCCAATAAATATTCAAATATTATGAGAGATGCATTTCTGTATTATATTCGATATCATAGAGATAGTAAGAGGTAAGAACCAAAAACTTTATTTTTTTAAATTTTCTTGTTATCATAAGATTGAAAACCCTATGTCTTCTTAAATTAGACATGAATAGGTTAGATAAGTTATATTTCACTATTCAAATGAATTTATTATAAGTAGAATAATCAAATAGATATTTGAATATTATGTCGAGCGATGTTTTTCTTTTTGTAGTCTTCAGATTGGTAACTCTTGACGTTTTTTATACATATATCATGTTTATATATGCATTTACAATATCTAAACATAATCAACAAAATTTCACTAGTTGATAAATTTTTCCTCTGTAAATGCATCGCTAAGGCGCCATATCATAGCCTTATTTTAACATGCATATGAGATCAAGGGGGATTAAGTCTTGGGCAATCTAAGTAGTTTCCTAGGGCACCAATACTTAGGGGGCACTTAAATATAAGGATTTCTCTTATTGTCAATTATTTTTAGAGCCAAACATTAAAACAATTTACATAAAGGTTCAGTATTAACTGATCCATTTATTGATATTATTATATAGTAACATACATTTTTATGCATATACATAAAAAGTATCACAATATTTTTGCAAGTAAAAAAAATATATGACATATATATGAGATTGTATGATTTTGTTGGTATTGTTATCCATTCTCCTATGCAACTTTAAATTATGTCGATGTGTAATTTTTCTTAGGAAAATGTTCTTATAATTTTGATAATGTCAGTAGTGTAGGTAGTAGAGGTGAGTATACTTGAAGGAAAAAAGTATTCGATTCTCTATTTTTGAAATTTTGGTGAAACCGTCTATTTTTTTAATGGAGGAATTGGTATGCATAGTCCAAATACCACTCTTCACAAAACCATGGGGAGATACATAAAAAAAATTCATTTTCTTTGTTAAAAATGGTGCTTTGTTCATGCTAGAGTACCATCGCCTACTTGATATTGGTAAATTGGACTTGCAAGCAACCTTTACATAAAAAAAAAATGTATTTGTTGCATTCTCAGCATCTCCCTGCAATTAATTTTGTCCATCCATAGAATATTTATCAACCTTATGTGATAACTTAATAGGATATTTAAAATATTTTTGTATAAAAGTTTCTTTATATTTGAGATTTATTATGATCCTAATACAAATTTTAAAATAAGAGAATGCGGTCAACTTTTATTTATTTATTTGATGGGAAAAATTATTAATTGAAACAAGGCCATGTATGACATATACTGCCGAAGCAAAGTGTTGAAGTGCATGATAGAGACGATCTAAGTAGCATTTTTGTTTGGATGAGTGAAACTAAAAAGTCTTCTATTTTAAAATAAAAAATAGGAAACAATAGAAATAAAAGCAGATTATAATTTTTTTGTGTTGGGGTTAAATGTTTTAGCCATGATGTTCTTACTGGTATGGAAAGAGTTGTTGAAGATGGGGGAATGTATCACTTACAATCAAATTAATAAAAAAATGCAAATTGGCTCTCTAATTTAGGAAGAAGGATTTTAACTAATAGAACCATCAAAGTTTTTTGTGTAAATATTTGAAAGATATTCCATGTTTTTCTTAATTCAAGATCTGATATAACTCCTCTAGGTTGAAGCAGCTATTCTCTTATCAATCCTAGCCATTCATTTTGTCAAAAAAAATAAAATCAACATCCATGTGCAAATAGAAATTTTTTAAAACTTAATGCATGTAGGATTTTGAATGTGGCTCAAGTGAGAGCTACAAATGAGAAAAACAGTGGCATAGAGAACAAGGCAGTGATGGCCAAAAAATGAAGATGCTCTGTTTCCAATGCCAAAAACAAAAAGGTAGAGGAACCAGGGATCAAACCTCTAACCTCAGGCATCTTAAAATTTTATCAACTCGGAAAGAAAAGATAATTGTTTTCCAATAGAGAGAGAAAAATGTGTTTTGGTGTGGTTGAAGGGATTCAAAGACTAAAAAGAATATGTTTTTATTTTACTCCAGCATAATGACTCCTTTATTGCCTTTGCCAAACTTTCATACTCGCCCATGTCTGCAATCTATTGCATAAAAAAAGTATACGTTAGAGAGATTTCAAAACCCTATTAGGTGTAGTTGGTCTGATACGTGGTTACAAGAAATCCATAAATTGTTTTTTGCAAATATTCATTAGCTTGGACTAGAAGAGATGTGATTCAATTTATAGAGGAAACAAAAGAAAACTAATAAAATTATCTCTGAAATAGGAAGTTCATGACATGTTTTTAAACATGGGGAGGATGATGCATCAAATTATTAAATGTTAAATGTTGTTTGATTTAGTTCATGTTGCGCTTTAATTTTTTGTATGTAGCATCAACTGTGTTGTTAAAATAGCAAGAACAGAGGTTCATCTGCATCAAAATTGTCCATCATAATAAAAGATACGATTACAAATAAAGACTCTTCGTAGAACACGGTAATTGATAAAAAACCAGTAGTAAAAACTCATATAAATATCAAGTATTATCCATCACCAAAAGATGTACTATGTTTACATAGAGACGACCGTTCTGATCTGATCTACGCACTGAAAAAAATTTAAAGATTACAATTAAGTGTTCTTTCAAGAATTCAGAGATAGAGTGAAACACTAGATTACGTTAAAAGAGCCTTTTACCTACTTTGTTTTTTGGAGCCAATCCGGCTACAAAGCCATATATTGTGGCACATAACTTGTTGGTTTCTCATGCAGCTCATGTTCGTCTATACATGACCAATTATCAGGTAACCAATATTGATAGTTACAATATTTAACACTTCAACATAGAGTATGTATGGAAACTATGATTACCTCTCAATCGGCCATTCGTATATATTGTAGGCAGTACAGAAGGGATAGATTGACATCATGTTGGTGTCGAGCTGGATTGTGCCCCCTATTCAAATACTATGACCATGTAGCTACAGATTTATATTGCAATATCACTCTCAATATATTACTCTATATACATTATAATATTTCTCGGGATACAATACAAATATATAAGAATGTGATTCTTATTATCTCTCTACTATTTTCTCATAAGAATATCTTCGACGATATATTGTTACAAGAATATATCTTGATAATCTATATCCGAACTATTGTTGTTATACACAACAATATTACATCAAACCAATATAACTTAAGTATATGAGTTTGATACAACTCATTTACAATTACCGAATATTCACCACATGTAAATGTTAATTTCCTAACAAATACGTCCTATGACTGTCATGTTTGGCTGGTAAGAATATGTATCCCAACAATCTCAAGACAAAATTTTAATGTGGATTATTATTTGTCTATATAAAATTGAGTGGCACTTGTATATGTAGATTTATGGATCCAATTACAAAAGGGAACCACCCATCAACAATGAGGAAACTTGTTGGTGTGTTTTGCCCAAATTTATCGCCTTTCAATCCAATTCATCTCAGAGTATGGCCATAGGCTTTCTTGGTGCAAGGGGATCAACTGCACCTTACTCCAATTAGAAATAATGGAATTACCAGCTTGAGAAATAAGGATGATAGTTTATAACCTTGTGTTCATACTATTAGCCCAGAAGCAAAAGAAAAAAACACATAAATAGAGCAACTGGCGAGCCATTTAGGGATTTATTACCATAAAATTTGGTTACTGCTCATATCTAGAATGTGAAGTGAATGCACACATCTTTAATATAGATCATTTATGCCACAGATTTTCAAAGATATACAGAAACCCTGTGGGTATTAAATGGAGGATATATATTAAATGTTGGTAGGCCAGCTGTAACAAATGCCTTGTTTTTTTGGAATAATAAGAGTCAAGAATTTATAGTGGTTTTTAGAAATATTTGTTTTAAACTATAGGAAAACCACCAAAAAAAATGAGAGGTGTCACTTCAGTAGTGGGCAAGAAAGAGAAATAGTTTTTTTACTAATTACAAAATGTAAATATGACTATAAATTTTTTCAGCCAATCAAAAAATTAAAAAGTAAATTTTTTTAATAATAATTAATTGAAAATCTTTAGTTTATATGTAATTAAAAACACTTGGCAAAATTGTATTGGTCAAAAAGTTAAAAGTATTTCAAAAGTTTGAAGCCTATACAACCAACATCCACTCTTATTATTGGCTAGAGTACTCCTAATCTTTACTCCTCGAGCTCTGTATGAGATAATTGAAACAATAACAAATATTTTTTGAAAATGATTTTTTAATGTAGCCAAATTCTGAACAAACTTGATATACTGCAAATAATATGAACTCCAAAAGAAAATAGATCTCCTTCTTTGTTCTCGAATAATGAATTACAATGTTTCTTAAATAGGAAAACAACTCCCAACTCGAGTTGCCAAGCAAATTCTAACTAACTTGACTAAATCTACTCTAGGTGGTAGAAATTACTATTTTTAACAGTTTACTAGAACCTGCTATTCTTATTAAGTTCGCATGCTTATTCGTACGTGCACAGAAATTGTCACGCATCTTCTACATTCCTAAATTAGACGAATTGTCAACTTTCTAACTCATAATGCAACTAATAGACTAAAATTAACTAATGCCCAAAAATAGGAAAAAACCGAACTAGAACTTAAATCATAATTTTTGGCCTCAAGATGGCGGATTTAGGGCTCAAAAATGTGCTGAAACTTGCCCCAAACGGTAGGGCGGATTGCCGATGCGTTCGTCTCAACAAAACATGTGGTTTCAAAAAAAAAAACGGATTCAAACGGACACCCAAAGTTCAAGTTATGACCTTGTCAAATTCCTGTTAATTTTGGCACATCATTTAAAAAAAAAAAGAAAAACGAAACATAGATTACATTCATTTGAGATGAAAGAAAGAATAGTTTGAAATAAATAAAGCAATGAAAGACCCCACGACAAGTAGCACGAGCAAGAAAAATGTGAACCAAAATTACAACCGTAATTTGTATGCATATGAGAGATTGTACACGCCAAATAAAAATTACTCCATTCAAAGGTCGGCTATCTTTTATATAGGTACATCCGTCAATAATACAAAAATGACTTTCGTTTATTCGGTGCATTATGTGTCACATTCTCATTAACTCTTAAAAAGTGTAATTAACCAAAAAGTGAACAACTATTGGTGCTTTTGTGAACAACCGTTAAATAGCAGTAAAATTTGTTTGTGTTTTTTAACTTTTTCATTCGGGAGGAAAAATCAAATCAGAATCTTTTCAGTTTTGTAACCATCCGATTACCTTTTCATTCATTCGCTTTCAGTGTTCCTCTCCAAAATAGAAGTGACAGCGTTTTGCATAACGTTATGTAATTTCCAACCATCGTTCTCCGTCCAGGAGGCGGGATAACATGATACTTTTGCAATAGTTGCATGCGTAGAATTTGACGCAACGACTTTCTCATTCCAGGAAACATGCGTACCCACTACTTTTATTATTTTATGTCGACTTACATTTGGAATCGTCGAAACGTGCCAAGAGACGAGGCTTTCCAAGGATTGTCACCGTCTTCTAGAAATTTACATATATTCAATTCGATGTTTACATATGCCGTACCTTATCGGTGTTCAATTAGACAGCTTTGTCGTGGAAATACTGCCCACTTATTACTTGTAATTTTGATTTGGGTTGAAGTATAGGTTTGTGTGTAAAGTATGGAAGGCGAAGAGCAGAGGCGGCCTCATATTGTTCTGCTGCCGCTGATGGCGCAGGGCCATATCATTCCCTTTTTCCAGCTCGCCCAGTTGCTGGCTAAGAGATCCGGATTTCTCATAACAATCGTCAATACATCTCGTAACCTCCTCCGACTGCAACCCCATGGTTTTCCGCCGCATGCAAAGCTCACGGCATCGAAATTCGTCTCCGCGAGTTGCCCTTCCCGAGGGACGTCGAAGGACTGCCTCCCGACGCGGAGAACACCGATTCCATTCCTTACCATCTCATGTTTCTCCTCGTCCGGAGCACCGAGCAGCTCGAAAAACCGTTCGAGCAGTTGCTGCGACGGCTCTCCCAACCGCCGACGTGCATCATCACCGACATGTTTTTCGGGTGGAGTTTGGCCGTTTCGAATCGGTTGGGGATCCCGAGGGTGACGTTCATGACCATGGGCGCCTTCGCCACCGAAGTTTATTATTCTCTGTGGATGCATCTCCCTCACAAGAACACCGAGTCCGATACATTTTCCCTCGCTCCCGACCTTCCGCATGTCTCGTTTCATAGATCTCAGCTCCCGTTGAGTCTGAAAGCGACGAACGATGCAGATCCCTGGCATCTCTTCTTGAAACGGCAGATACCCAGTAACCTCCGCAGCTGGGGTACCCTGCTCAACACATTCGACGAGCTCGAGCCAAAATTTGTCGAACGCATGCGAGCAAACAATTCCGGTCGAGTCTGGACCGTGGGTCCTGTGCTGCCCGATTATGCTTCCAGCCATGGCTTCTCCATTAACGACGATGCGGCTCATGCCAAGTGTTTGCAGTGGCTGGATTCTCATCTTCCCTCCTCTGTTCTCTACATATCCTTCGGCACGCAGGTGAGGATTCCGTATTTCCAAATGCAGGAACTGGCACTTGGGTTAGAAGCCAGTCGACGGCCCTTCATTTGGGCAGTCCGACCTCCAATCGAAGTAACCGATGGCTCGACGGACTTCCTGCCCGTCGGATTCGAAGAACGAATGAAAGAATCAAAGCAGGGGATTCTGTTACGGAGCTGGGCACCGCAGCTACTGATTCTGTCACATTCCTCCACAGGCGGGTTTCTGAGCCACTGTGGATGGAATTCCGCTCTGGAGAGCCTAAGCCGGGGTGTGCCGATAATCGGGTGGCCCATCGCTGCAGAGCAATTCTATAATTCCAAGCTGTTGGAGGAGGAAGTGGGTGTCTGCGTTGAGATTTGCAGGGGCGCCTACGGAGATCTGGACAAGAGCAGGGTCGAAAGGACGTTGAAGATGTTTATGGAGGGGGAGAAGGGAAGTGCACTGCGGAAAAAGGCCTTGGAAATTAAAGATGCGGCGAAGAAAGCAGTTTCTGTGTCGTGTTCGCCCCTCAAAGGAAAGGAGAGCAAGGGCTCTTCCATCCGTAACATCGATGAATTCATAAGAGATGTGAATATACTCTTTCTGTCTACCCAATCGTGTTCGGTGAAACTTTGTTGAGTTCTGTCATTTGTAGAATTCCAGAGTTTTTATGTTTAGATCGAAATTATGTTTGTGCGTACTGCTTTTTTATTTAATGGATGCATTTTCAATGAACACTCGTGATTTATCATGGCCAAAAAAAAAAAACAGTGTGAATATTAATCTAAAAAATCTTGTAGTTTAATGGCGAGGATAATGGCTTTTAAACCCATCTACTAAGGTACAAGTCCCTCTAAATACCTTAAGAGTGGATAGGACAGGGATCAGCTAAATATAATCTCCATTCTAATATGTGACTGAGATATATTCAATAACATGAGTTAAATGTAATATCCATTCTAACATAGGGTATAGATGTTGACATCAATTTAATGTAATCTCCATTTTAACATGGGTTAGAGATATCGATTCAATTAAATGTAATCTCCAATCTAACATGTTAGAGAGCTAAATATAATCTTCATTCTAACATGGAGCATAGATGCCAACATCAACTAAATGTAATCTCTATTCTAGCATGGTGCAGAGATATAGATGACATCAATTAAATATAATCTCCATTCTAACGTCGGGCGTAGATGTCGACATAGAGTAGAGTAGAGTAGATGTGTGTTCCCATAGATGTGTGTTTCTTTCTCCTACACCTCCCCTCCCTATTGTTGTGGGAAACGGGGAGGTCGGAAGCAGATATAGATATGGCCCCACTTGATATCTGTTTTGAGTATATTTTTGAGATTAATGTGTTGAATCATCATTTTTAGGGTTGACAACATAATACATTGTTGAATTATTATACTCAAATTAGGAGGGAATGTATTGAAAATTATTCAAAAATAATTGAATGAAACAACTTTGAATAGATTCATAACGTTATATAGCGCAAAACAAACATTAAAAATTCATGTCATCGACGTAACAATGTATTAGGTGGAACGAAAACCTATTTTGATATAGATCTGCATGAATCCACACTAAGATCTGAAACTTTAGTTTTATATAGTATGCACTGAGTATCTTTTGTAAGAGTAATGTGTTGGATCATTGTTATTAGAGGTAAGAATGTAATACATTGTTGTTTATTGTACTCAAATTAGGAGGGAATGAATTAGAAATTATTAAAAAATAATTGAATGGAACAACTTTAAATAAATTCATAACACTATGTAGTGCAAAACAAATATTAAAAATGCATGTAGTCAATGTAACAACGTATTACGCGGAACAACTATCTACTTTGATATAGATCATGTAGGCACATAAAAATTTGGCATCACAATTTTATAAGAATAAGGTGTTCATTCATCATGCATTATGGGTGATAACGCAATACATTGTTGAACTATTGTAAGTAAATTAGGAGGGAATGAATTGAAAAATATATCAAAATAATTGAATAAAGCAACTTTGAATATATTATGCAGTGCAAAATAAACATTAAAAATTTAGGTCGTCGAAGAAACAATGTATTACGTGGAGATACAACCTACTTTGATATAGATACTATGGGCACACTAAGATTTGACATTATAGTTTTATATAGTACATTGAGTATCTTCTATAAGAGCATTGTGTTAGATTGTCGTTATTAGGAGAGATTAAAAATACATTGTTGAATTGTTACAATCAAAGGAGGCGAAAATCAATTGGAAATTATTAAAAAATAATAGAATGACATCAATTGAATAAGGTCATCAAACTATGCATTACAAAACAAGCATTGAAAATGCATGTTTTCGAGGTAACAATGTAGTACATGGAACAATAAACTACTTTGATATATATCTTGTATGATCACGAAACTTTGACATCGCAGTTTGTAACAGAAAGAGGCCCTATAAATATAGAACCAGGACCCCTTTTTAAATTTAAATATGGTCAAGGAAAACTAAAAATAAAAAATTAACATTTATTTAAATATGCCCAAGGAATTATGGGTAGAGATTTGAAAATCTGAAGATATGGTAGACATCATCTTAAATTTAGCATGAAGAAGCTTCATCAAATAGATTAATCAAAACAAGTATATATATATATATATATCCTAAAAAAAATTTCTAAACCTATTTTAGTTTAGTCAAAACAAGAAATAAAAATTTGGAAAAGAGATGATATTTTTGTATATAATATTGAATAAAATCATTACACCAATATAAGCAGTAAAATCAACAACACAATATGTAACAGAAACACATTAAAAAGTGGACACCACTTCTTTTAATTAAAAAAGGAGAGTGTAGAACTATCTGAAACCTATATTATATTCTATGGATGGATGGAAAAATAGTCCAAGCTAGAGAATTTTTATTTCTCATAATTCAGGGTATTTCGTTGAATGAAAGCTCCACATCCAACCCTCAAATATTAATACCTGTGGAAATAGGGGAAAACAAAATAATTAGTATTTAATGTCTTCAAAAACTTGTCTTGGAGGTAGCAATGTTAGTGCTTTCATAAACCTATCTTGCTCTTTGTGAATCTGACTACCTATATTTGGTCAGAAACCCTGCAGAAAAATAGAGGAAAATGAAGTTATGAACAACATAGAAAGGAAAGGTTTCAGATATGGAATGGACGAGTGGGAAAATTTAAAGTTTGAAATACAAATTTATTACCTGATAGCGAATTATTTGATAGATATAATGGTCGGATTTGTTGGTGTGTATTATTTTCCCAAAAATTAGGTGAGTCATATCACTTAGGTGAGATCATAGGTCCATGTGTCATATAGGGGTCATTATGAGATTCTCTTACGCGTCAGTGCGTCAGCACGTCAGTGTGTCATATGTGTTATTGGGAGTTACACTTCTATTCTGGGAATGTAACTCCCCCTCTCTACTTGAGTTGTCATGATTGCAGCACTAGGGGTTACTCAGCACCTCCTATATGTACACCCCATTTGATCTCTGAGATAGAGGAGAGTTTGTGGATTGTAACGAGGTTCTTCCCGTGTTTTGAATCTTTGCATGCACATTCGGTTGATGCTCACTCCTCCCGAGATCTCTTCACGCTGCCATTCGCACGTCCGTTGATGTGCACGTCGTCCCTCGTGATCTTCGCTTGCGGGTTTTCATACCCTCTTACATGGTATCAAAGTGGATCTTTTGGATTCGTGCACTCTTTAGTGTTTTTCATGTGTTTTCCAGCTTTCGGCGTGATATTCAGTTTCTCATGCGTGTGTCATAATGGTTATTCCTACTGTGTGTTTATTGCATTGATTTCGTGGCCTTCCAGGTTGCATGTGTGTTTTCTAGAGCTTTGTATGTGAATACATTGGTTTCAGATCTGGGTCAATGCTATTTTCAGGATATTACAGGGTTGAAGGTGCGGTTTCGAGTTTTTAAACAAGCTCACTTTGCTTATGTTGGCTGCTCGTCAGATCAGTCATTGGTTCCATTAGACAACTAACCTTGCAGAGTGATAGGCCTGTGCCTTGGCATGACTTGGTTTGCTCAACACGGGGCTGCCTTGTTTGCAGTGTTGTGCGTCATTCATTTTTTGGTGACTTGGTTCATGTTTTTCACTCTGGTTTTTCCCATTCTTGCATTAGAATGTCGGCTCGAGGTTGCTTTTATGTGAAATTTTTTTGCATTAGCCATCGATATCTCCATTATTGGCTCGTGTTTGAGGTTGTCTACGCACATCACAACTGGCTCGGCTCTACCTTATTGCGCATTGGTTGTTTGGCATATCACCTCCACCCTGGTGCTTTGGCTTTATTGATTATAGCCTCCCTCATGCCAGATCTCTGCTCGAGTCTACTTGGGCCGTCTCACATCCTCGTTTTCTCAGCTTGCACATACTCGGGGACTTGGTTGTGGTGTCTTGGTCATCTGCAGATCATTGGGCGTTACCATTTTGTGTTACAGCCTGGCCATTTCTTCTGAGAAGTCACTCAAAACCTGCGTGGTTTTCTTCATCTCTCTAGTGTTGTGCACTATATTGTTCCCTGCACAAAACCGTTTCTCTCTACTTGCATCCAACACGTGGCCCTAACTCCACGTACCTTCTTACCTGGCAACCTACGTTGGAATCCTCCTGTGCAATCCTGTTTGGGACCTGCATTGGACGTACATGTAGAAGATTTGAAGCGGTTCTAACCACCTTGGATGAAGCGACAACAACTTGTTTGATCGGCAGTTTGCACGAGGATCTTGATGTGTCATCAACGTCCCAACTCTACTCACTGCCCTCTGTCTCCTACACGTGCATCTTGGTCAAACCATGCACTCCGTCCACCAATCCCTTTTAGAATTGTTTGCAGGTTAAAAAAATCCTTGTTTAATGTTTTGAGGCAAAAACATTCCTTGTATGGCATTGTAATATTTTCTGGGTTCTAATTTTGCTTGTTAATCATTGCCCTTCCTACGCATGTCAAAGACAGAGGGTGAGGTTTAGGGTTCGTAGGAGGATAATCTACCCCTCACAAGAAAAACAAACCCTGTCTAAAATTTGATGCCATTTCCAATGAGTACCCACACGACACCCTTTGCAACCCATTTCAGGCATTTTTCTTAATGCAGTTTGCAACATTTATTGGTATTTTCCATCAATTGCTGGAATCGTATTTATGCTATAACTTTTGACTCGTTACTCATGTTTTTGAGCGCTTCTTTAGTCAAAGTTACATGATTTTTTGCACATCACATGTGATGAAATTATCATTTTTTGTAAACGACACTACTTTATAAAGTGCCACATTATGGGGGGGGTTCACTAGTACTCTTGGGTTTTCACACGCAGATGCATTATCGGCTGAAGTCTGACATCTTGCTTTCGTGCACGTTGCATACTTCTTCATTCCACATCATGGAGAGTGCTATTTTTATACTTGAGGTCATCGTAGGATCTTCTTACAGCCTCCGCCACTTCTTACTGGGAGAGAGAACTATTCAACATGGCGGTGTTTCCATGGAATGCTACTTCACCTATGAGGGTCTTTTACCCTTCTTACTTGGGCCTGATCTTACACCCACTGATCATCATCATCTAGAGGACTTCCTTGACACTTGTGACCATATATTTGGTCACTTGATGATGCATGTCTCCACATATCTCTGGTTTCACGTGGCAGACTCAGATCCTCCCCACCATGTCTAGAGCATTCTTTAGTCCCTCTATGGAGACCCTTCACATACTGTAAACCGTTGTTGTTGTTGTTAATTTAGATGTCTCCTCTCCTCTTCTTCGTGTGATGGTACAGTTCCACTGACACAGACTCACTTGGTTCTACTTCTGATGACAAATATTGTGCACCCAATTCTAATGTCGAGAGTACTACTAAAGGACTCTTCTTCGTCCTTCTCTCATTATTCTAGAGAGTGTTGACACATCCCATATCTCATCAGACATCGAGGGAGTCTCCTATTTACAGTCTCATATAGTCATCACACCCACCTCTTTTCCACCTTCATTGTGTGAGGGCCCCCTTTCACTCCTCTACCTTTATTGGATAACTTATACCTATCTGACATCACTCTTCTGTTTGTTGAGCCCCCTCAATGGGACGAGTATTTATCTGACCTTTGTTGTCTTTTCTTCAGAGTCCACTTGTGATGTATCTATAGGTTCATCATCTATCTATAGGTATTTTCAGAGGAGTTCATAATCTCTGTTGTTGGGAGTGCCCCTTCTGGGACTCTTACCACTTCCACTTTTCTGGAGACCTTCATTGATCCGTCCTTTCCTGTGGGATCCATTTTCTATTGTGGGGGATGTTTTGTTTCCTTCACATTAGGTGAACATCCTTTCTACAGGTGTTCACCCCTTCATCACCCTGATAGTTCTGCACATGTGGCATTACCTTCGGTTCCTTGGTGCACTCACTTGCTAGACCTATGTCACACTTTCATGGACCAGACTCAGAGTTATTCATGCTGCTACTGCCTTTGATTTCCTTTGTGGAGTGGGCAGACTTCCAGCATGTAATTTATTTCCTTCCTAAAGGCAGGCACATAGTTTGGTGCAAGATGGCTCTTCTTCAGTCTAGAGGTAGAGGATCTCTATCACTGAAATTCTTTTGGGAGACCTCCTAGAGCTATAGAGTTCAGATCCGTCCATGGCATGTTCTAACATTCCTCTCGTCTCCCTCTTCTTATCTCTTCTTCTTCTTCTTTCTGAGAGATTACCTCTTTGTACATGGGTACCTTTTTAGGCTCATCTATAGTTGGGACCTATCTTTGGCATCTTTCTTAGATTAGAGAGTGTTTTATTCTCTTTTGGTGGATGTTTTTCCCACTGGGTTTTCCTTCACTACTTGGGACCTTTCTTCTTGTACATGGGTACCTCATCAGGCTTCATGTCGGGACCCATTTCTTATTTTTAACTTACCCACCTCATTCTAAGTTATGATGAAGGGGGGTGGTGTTGGTGTGTATTATTGTCCACATCATTAGGTGAGTCATCTCACTTAGGTGAGATTGTACGTCCATGTGTCGTTTAGGGGTCATTATGAGATTCTCTTACGCGTCAGTGCATCAGTGCGTCAGTACGTCAGCGTGTCAGTGCGTCATATGTGTCATTGGGAGTTACACTTCTATTCTGGGAATGTAACTCCCACAATCTACTTGAGTTGTCATGATTGCAGCATTGGGGGTTACTCAGCACCTCCTATATGTACACCCCATTTGATCTATGAGATAGAGGAGAGTTTGTGGATTGTAACGAGGTTCTACATGTGTTTTGAATCTTTGCATGCACATTCGGTTAATGCTTGCTCCTCCCGAGATCTCTTCACACTATCGTTTGCACATCTTTTGATGTGCACGTCGTCCCTCGTGATCCTCGCTTGCTGGTTTTGTACCCTCTTACAGGCTTAAGCATGTACAACAATTAATAGTTCTGGATAGAAAAGGAAAAACCAACAGGGAGATGTGGAGACGGAGGCAAACAGAGTTGGCTAGTCAACTTTAGCATAGACGGAAGTGCCTAACATGCCACATCACCCTTCCATGTAAACTTACGTGAGGGATAGTCACAACCATTGTTGACACATGTAAAATACCATTACGATTACTTTATTGCTGCACAAACATTGAAAAAGAGAGTAGGTAATTGTCTTGGTCACAACTATTGGTATGATAATGAGGATGATCAACTGGTATAAGAATATCGTTGATTGCTACCAAGAATTAAAAATAAAATAGACTAAGGGGGCTCAAATATTCTCTCTTTTTTACTGCTTGGAATAATGACCCTTAGAACTTTGTATAGTAGGTTGTGTGTATGATCCATAATACCATAATACATACTATGCTATTAATTGGGTCCCACCTCAACATGAAGCTTTGTGTCAAATATCAAAAATATATTAGAATTTCATATTGATGAGCATAAAGTTTGAATTTGTCTAAAAAAGCCTTGGGTGTATTAATGTAGACACAAAATCATGCATTTGGGTACATTACTAGGTCCTAAACACATACTAGCATTCATATAATTCCTAAGAAAGAAAACTGGTAATTGACGATTGCCTTTGGACTTTTGTCTTTGTTTCTTATTTTCTATATGGACTTACACACCTTACAGCCCAATCGGTATTTTACCTTTTTATTTTTTATGGCTCTAGACATTAGCACCTAGCCACGACAGGAGTGCCCAGGCCCCCCTGTCCTCTCTGGGCACCCCGACCCTTTTCCATCTTACTCACTTTTTTGGGTCTCTTTTATCTTTTGGGCATATTTTTCACTTGTGGGTTGGCCTTCCAGTTGTCAATTATGAAATTCAAACAGGGGAATCATATAAAAACATAGTTATGTGTTCAAAATCAAGGACCAAGCACTAAGCATTAAATTCATCACCTAAACCTGCATCCAAAAGGCACCTAAAACACTCCAAAGACATCCATCTAACAAATCACCCAAGGGGCAAGGGATGCAACTCTGCATACACAATGTAGGAAGGGGAAGTTCATTTTTCCATCCACGCATTCTATTACATTATTACATCTAGTTACAACCCGCTATCAAGTGCACTTGCATAAGGGAATCATAGGGCACAATTCTTACACACACCCACCAAAACCACATGGAGTCTAAGATGTAGTGCAATGCTCGATTGTAAGTTCACTCTTGGGATGACCGTTGAAGTCAGTTTGACTCCCCATTCTACATATTTCTTTTTTGGATTTGATGTGGTTTTTGGGATTCTGTAGGCGATATTTGTTTTGCAGGTTATGGGTACCCTCGACGATCAAAGAGCAACACACAGGTGATCAACAGGGAATATTTATGACACTTGTGTGACATAGTAAAAATAAGATTTTGACTATTGTGCAGTCACGGGGCCCAGTAGCAGTCTCCAGTGCCTATGCATCCATGTCCTTCCGTGGGCGCCCATGTCTAGCATCGTTCGTGAGCTCTATAATTTATCCTGAGTATTTACGACAGTATTCACCTCATGTTCAACAATTTTTCCAGTCCATAGCACTTCTGCATCAAGCGTAAATCAGCTAAGTCATTCTTTCTATATTTATCGCTTAGGGTTTCATACTTACTTATTTTCTTGCATCATATCATACTTAGTACTTGTATATCATTGTTTACATCAGTTACTCCTGCAATTAGAATTTAATAAAATAAACATATTTTTATTAAATCAACCAGGCCTTCGGCAATTATTTAATATAAAGCATTAGGCCAGCTTTAACAATTGTTTAACATAAGAAAACATCGATGGGTGGTTTAAATGACTGGATATAATTAGCTTGGGATCCCATCCTGGGTTGTTTGCCAATTTTTCACATTTTTGCTAAAGTTTGGGTTGGTTTCATTTTTAGATCGCCGGAGGATGCTCTAACAACTCTGAGAGGAACCTATTTCTGAGATAAGGCATATCTACTGATAAAGCCCTGACATCCCTGCTTTGATTTCAAGGACAAGTTC
Source organism: Taxus chinensis (assembly GCA_019776745.2). Lineage (NCBI taxonomy): Eukaryota > Viridiplantae > Streptophyta > Pinopsida > Cupressales > Taxaceae > Taxus > Taxus chinensis. The sequence goes on along the minus strand of CM034147.1, from coordinate 683,755,584 downwards.
TCTTCTAGGACCCCACTGCGGCTTAAATTTCCTAGCCTTCCAATGGAATATTTGTTGGAGCGTTCACTGTAGTTGATTGGAGACTCATTGGGGAAATTTATCTTGGCGGAAAAAAGCTACAAGTCATGTAGTAGGAGGTATACTACTCAAATATTGACCTGGATATCAACGTCGTTCAAGGGTTATTTGAGTCCATAGATCTGTTGGATGGAAAGCAATGCTACACTAAAATTTTGGACTATAAAAATTTTCCTTTCCGCTGTGTGCGGTGCCATCAGTATGGACATGTACTCTCAGAATAGAAAAAAGAATTCACCCATAACATCTAGATGGTAAAAAAGGGTTTAATTGGTCTTGTGGATAGGAATTCACGATGAGTGATTTCCCAGGAGAAGAAGACCCTTGGATAGAAGGAAGGAGGAAACAAGGAAGATTCCTACCCTTCCTTTTCAACTGCAAACAGTCAGGAATCTCAAGTGTCAAATCAATATCTGATGGTGGGAGATATATTAATTCCATTGATTTCTGGCTCACATCAGGCAGAAGTTGATCCAAAAGGGGACTCGAGATTTATGGCTCTCTCCCATTCAAATTGGGAGAAGATGGAGCATCTATGGAATACGAGCGCTTCACAAGAGGGCATGTCACATCGGCACACTAATTTTCTGGATAATTTTTATTGTCCACCTATTGTATTGGAGGAATTCATTCATTCTCATTTATCTATCAAAAATGACTCCTTCCCTATCAATATTATAGGGTGTGATAGATCATACAAAATATTGGAAGTGGATGGGCAATTCTCTGGTGACTTATCTCACGAATCAGACTCATTGGTCGAAGGTAAAACTCAAACTTTGTCTAAGACCATATTGGGATTGCATGCAGGAGGTCATTACCAGTTGTACCCCGTGCTTCACAGCACTCGGGCTATCTTGGTTTTTAATTTTCCAAAAAAACCTAGGGGTTAAAGGTAGGAAGGAAGTCTACTGTAAAAAAAACACAAGAAAGGGAGATTAGAGAAGTGAATCAGGGGTGTCAAATATTAATTTCCGGAGTAATTATAGAAGAGAAAACCCTTCGAGGGGTTCTCCCATGAAAGTAATCTCACTAAACATTCGTGGCTTAGGGGGTCAAGGCAAGAAGTTTTCCCTAAAACGTTTGGTTTTTCTACATAGGCCAGAGGTCATATTTTTACAAGAATATTTGCTTAAGGGGATAGGTTGATTTTCAAGTTGAAAAGGATGTTTTGGGTTGGTACTTTTGTTTTATTAATTTAGATGGTTATTCGAGAGGTCTCATCACTAGCGGGTATCATAATTTCTCACTATTAAATTCCTTTATTGTTGTGTCTGGTTTGTGTACTGAAGTGTTTTACAAGTGTCTAGGAATTCTTCTGAACTTGCTCAATGTGGTATAGACCATATGAAGACAGAAAATCATTCTGGGATAGGCTGCTTTCATTTCAGTGGATTAATTGTGAAACTATGATTGTTGGTGGAAATCTTAATCTCACTCTCAATAGGGGAGATATGAGGCCCTTTAGCTAATCATGAAAAATTATTTGACTATTTTAGGAATCAGTTTAAATTGGATGGTTGGGTTGACATTGATCCATGTGATCTTATGACCACTTACTCTAACAATCGGGTGGGGGGCTGAAGATGTTTTGAAAAGAATGGGTTGATTTTTAATTCATCATAATTTATTGGAAAATATTGGAAGATATAGATCATGGACATATTCATATAGATGTTTAGATCATTTTCTAGTCTTTCTAGAGATTGATGATGGTGATTTGAAACTGGATACTCCATTTAAATATGACCTTTTTGGTTTGAGGTGGAAGACTTTCAGGAATTAGTTTAAACACCATGAAAGAGATTTGATGGAAATAATGGTCTCTCAGCTGGTTTTTCGGTTTCATAAGTCCCTAAAAATGGTCAAAAAAGGTAGTAGGTTGGTCTAGGGAAAAATATAAGGATAAAGATAGTCATATAAAAGAGGTGGAACATCAACTTGATTAATTATTTAAAGATTCTCCTTAAGGAAACATTGATGATGAAGGTATGCAGCATGTCAAATAGTTGGAGACAAGGAAATATAAAATTTTACTAGACAAAGAAACAGAATGGAGACTCAAGAGTCGGGCCATTTGGATTTCTCAAGAGGACTAGAATATACAATATTTTCATCATTTTCACATAGCATAGAAAAAGTTAGAATATTATATAGGAGGTGGATGGAAGTGATGGTAATAAGGTAAAGATTCTTTAATGATCTAAATGATCTAGGGGTCTAATATTTTTTAGAATATTTAAAGAGATAGATAGAGCCAACATAAGAGAAACCATTAGGGTTCTTGCTAACTTTCCTAGGATGTTAGAAGAGGGATGATAATGAAAACCTATATAAAGATATTACTAAGGAGGAGATGTTGAAAGTACTTCACACTTTTCAAAAATAAAAGATCTTGGGCCTAGATGGATGGATGGTAGAATTATTCCTGGACTTTTTGGATCTACTAGGACATGATTTACGTTGGGTCATTGAAGAGGTTAAATTTATTGGGAAGGTCTTTGGGAATTTCAATTACACTTTTATCGCCTTAATTCCTAAGTTTGACTACCCTAAGACATTTGATGATTTCAAGCCTGTTTCACTTTGTAATTGTGTATAAAAAATTACCTTTAAGGTTATTGCTATGAGACATAAACCACTAATATCTAGATACATCTCTTCATAAAATTATGGCTTCACTGAAGGAAGACTTATTTATGAACCCGTAATTACCACTCAAGAGGGTTCACACATTTTTAAGACCTCCTCAAGGCCTACTGTCGTTATAAAATTATATCTTTACAAAGCATATGATATATTATCCTAGTTGTACTTACATTTTCTCTTGATTCATCTGGGTTTTTCCCTGCACCTTGTCAAATGGATTATGGGTTGTGTTTATTCCTCTTCCTTCACAATTTTAATAAATGGGTCAACATAACCCTTCTTAAATAATTCAAGGGGATTTCATCAAGGATTCCCACTTTTCCTTACATCTTCTTACCGGTAGATGTAGACGCAAGAAAATGTTGGCGTGAGGTACTTGCCTTGCCATCTCGGGGCATTATCTACATTACTTGTCGAGTCATATCACTTAGGTGAGATCATAGGTCATAGGTGTCCTTAGGGTTTATGATAGATTATGTCATAGAATTTGTCATATGTATCATTGTATGTCAGTGCGTCATACATGAGTTACTTTCCATTTCTGGAACGTAACTCCTTTCTCCTTTGTGGAGGTATGATTGGTATTGCATTGGGATTTACACAAGACACCTTTTTGTACCATCCTTTTTTATCTATGAGTATGAGTAGACCCTTTTCTTTTACGTGCACATTTCATGGTAGTCGAAGTATTACTTGCTATATGGAACTTCATCACGCTGCCATTTGAGTGCATCTTGGTTGATGTATGTGCCATCCTGCTTGATCCTTGTTCTCATATTCTCTCACATGGTATCAGAGCACGACATTGGGATTCACATCACTCGCAATCTTCCATTTCCTACTACTCTCCCAGGTTTTTTGTTCTTACTAGTTTCTTGTGTAAGATTTGTTTTTCAATTTTTGATTTGTGCTTTACTTGTATCATTGGGTTCATCTCGATTTTTGTGGATTCTGCTCATTTGTGTATTACTTTTGGTGCAAGTGTAGGTTGTTTTTGGATTTTCAGGTCTTTCAAGAGTTTCTCCACAAAACTGGTTGTCTATGACCATCTTTGGCGGAAATTTCTTGGTTGGAGGTATTTAAGGTGTTTACTATTTTTTGTTGGAATTTTTTCATTTTTTTTGGTTTTTCCTTGTTTTGCACCATGCTCCAGCCTCTTTATGCTCTACTCTGCCCCTGCACCTCTCCACCCCTTCACCCAGCTCCTCAAATCCCATCGATTGTTAGGAAAATATTTGTTAGTGCATACTTGTTTGTTAGTCAAAATATAGTTGTTATACCCGTGATATTATAAATGGATTATTTTGTTCCCTAATTTGTAGGAGTTAGTTTGCCTACCTCCATGGATATATAATAGCCAATGTATTATGTTGGATTATTGAGAAGAATTTTTCTATGCAAGGCTCTTACCAAAGATTTGGTATCAGAGTGTATTAATCCTATCTTTGATGGAGCTCTAATGAATTTGTTAGGGGCACTTGTGTTGATCATTGGAATCGCCCCAGTCGATGGAAACAATTCTTTTGTATGATTAAGCCATAATTTATTGTATTTTCTACCGTCTGGTTTGTTTGTGTGAGGAGGTTCGATTATATTTTCAACTATGTGGTGTATTTGCCCCAAATTTGAGTATATCATTTATTTGCATACTGCGTGAACATATCCAACTGTGAACTGTGGATGATGGAATAAAGTTTTGCAACTAAGATTCCATACATGCAAGCCCCCGTCAGATTGTTGAACATCATTCCAACACTTTGTATATATTTTTCTTTGGTGCGTCATCTTTGAAGAGGCCAGGTTTCCTGCACAGGAATTTTATCACGTTTTTAATTAAACTGAGAGGAGATTTCTCTTGTACAAGCTTTTCTAAAACATCATCATAAGGCCCATTTGCCACTGAGGGTTCTTCCACTGCTGTTTCCGCGGACTTGGCTTATTCTCTTTCAAATTATGAAATAATCGTCATATTTATTGATTGCAAGCAAATTTTGCTACCGAAAATTATCAGAGGATATTATAATTGTTTAAGCACGGAATTATTTAAGGGCGTGCATTATCAATTCAATTGCAATAAGTCATATTTTGAGCTCGAGCTCACTCTCTCCACACAAGGCTAAGGCAAAGTTCTACAGTGTGGCGGCAGATCTGTTGAGACACTCGGTGCATCACGTTTTCTTGGTCCATGAGCTCCAATCGAAATCACTTCTCCAACTCAACATATGGTAGAGTGACAATGGGATCCACGTTTTGTTTTCCTCCAAGGTGACGAATTTGCAGTGGATAGTTTTATATTATTTAATGCAAAGTCTGTTCCAGTCCATATTTGTTGCCAGGATAAGCTGATTATTTATCTTTTGTCACTGTCCCATTTTTTTGGCCACGATAGTAGTCTTTTTAGTCTAGTTGAGTCTACATAAAAAGTATGTTTGCTATATTTATAATTACTAATCTAGTGTCGTCTAGTTTTATTGATTGCCATTAAAAGTTTGTGTGTCTTTGAGTCTTGATTTTTTCTATCAAAAGAGTCATTATTCCCATAATATTTCTGTATCATCGGTTTAAAGTGTTGACCGTGTCAAATATCATTATTAATGTCAAAATACTCATTTGTGTATATTTTCACTAAATTGAGTCCGTCAAATATTTTTTTGTGAGTTGAAGTTGTCAAGTTGTCAATATTTGTCAGTGTCAAAAAGTCTTAAAAAAATTGCCTTAGGAACATATTTTCGGTAGAATCTGATGTCCGAGTTGTAATTGAGCTACATGATCAAATTCGGTTGAGTTAGCAACTTCTAAATGGAGGATGGAGGCATAGGAGGTTGGAGGTCAATCAATGACCCCTCATCAGACGCCAATAATGGGGTCGCTTCAAATGTGGTGACATCTGTGTAGTGTGAGTATGTGCTTATCAATTTGCAGTTGTGTTTCTAAGGAGTGTTCCTATTGCATTATGTGTATTGTGTATACTGGAAAACAGTTGTATATGATGACAGATAACTGCATTGATCCTCTAACTGCGATGATTCTCTGAATGTCATACTTCATTGGAAGATGATCGGTCAATGAATACGTTCATTGGCAATGGTGATCATGTGCAGAAGGATCCAGACAACAAGATTTGAACAGTAAGATGCAACACGATATAATTTTTCTTTTTTGTCTTCCTATTTCGAATTTCACATTGTGGAGGGGAATAATAACCAATGTTCCATTCCTATTTTGCGCCAAAATAGCTAAAGTCAAGGGCAACTTACAGTGTCAGTTGCAGTTGTCTATGATGTTCGAGATCGAGTGGAAATGATCAACAATGGTGGCTAAAATTAAGAACATTACGATTCTTAGAGGTGATAATGTTCAATGTTTCCAATATATGTTCTATTGTTTTAGTTTGATGAATTGTGTTTGCTATGTTATTCCCTGTAGTGTGATATTGATGAGGGTTAAAAATAGTACTTGGCACATCATGATGTGGTTTGTGGTAAACCACTTGAAAACCCACCAATAGAGATTTGTGGTCAGACGTTGTAAAACCATCCGTCGAGTTTGTGATTGTCCTATGAAAATCACCTAATAATGAAAACAAGTGCAAGTACAAAGATAGGTTTTCCCCATGTTCACACTAAGGGGGAAATGTTAGGAAAATATTTTTTAGTGCATACTTGTTTGTTAGTCAAATAGATTTGTTATACCCGTAATATTATAAACGGGTTATTAGCTCCCTAATTTGTAGGAGGTAGTCTGCCTACCTCCATGGCTATATAATAGCCAATGTATTACATTGGATTATTGAGAAGAATTTTATTGGTGTTGAATTTTGTTGTGCAAGGCTCTTACCAAAGATCGATCTCCTCCATAAGCTCACCCAACTCGGGTTTCTCCCTCTGCCAGATCACCTGGGTAAGTCGGGATCCTCCCCTAGCTCGCTTTGTGCTTGAAGAGGTTAACTTGTTTAATGGCTTGGTTCATTTGTTTTTTTTGCTTGCTTGTGTTGTGTTGTGTTAGCCCTATTTCTTTCTCGCCCTGCCCTAAAGGGATATTCCCCTTCCTTCTTGGTTATTTCCACTGAATGTCTCTTGTCATATTCCAGTATGAAATCCCTTTTCATGTTCCACTCACCTATGGTGAGCTTTTCCTGGCTCAGCTAACGTTGAACTTGTGCTAACTCACATACTATGTAACAACCCTAGCTACCCTACCTACTATGTCTTGAGCCCATAATCGTCACTTGTCTTAGCCTTGGCTCCCCCGATCTCTCCCCTTTTCCCGACCTACTCTTCATTCTCACTCGGTCCTTAGTTGTTGTTTCACCCCTAATTCGAGCTCGCCTCTCCTCGACCCTCCATGTGTTCAACAACCATTGTAACCCTATATTTCTTGGCCTTGCCATTGTTGTTCACCTTGTGGGTGTTATCTCTCTATCCCATTGAGCTTATCCTCATGCCCACCGCAAACGTTTTCCACCTTTCCCACTGAGTCTTCACCTTGAGCTTTCCGCCTTGCTCGCTCCCCAATGCTCGAGCCTATATCTCCACGTGTCATCCCTCCTCCTAACTTTGACCTTTCCCTGCTTATTTACATCTCTTTCTTAATTTTAAAAATCCTGCTTTCATATTTTAAAAAAAATAGCTTTAATCTAAGGTTTAATAAATTTAAGTTGGGCCCTTTTTAATTAAAGGAGGAAATCTTCTAAGGTAAGGTCTTTAAATTTAATTAAATGGAGGTGTATTTTTAATATTAATTCGGTCTTAATCTATTTAATTAGGATGTAGTTAATTTTAAAGGTAGGTCGTTAGTTTTTGAATTAGGAGGTCATTTTAATCAGTAAACCTTGTTTTGTTTTTCTCTAACTCGCTTAATTTTCATTTTTTCAGTAACTAAAATTGGCCAAAAATAATTCTAAAACTAGGGTTACTAGGTGTTTTTTGCCGACGACATTTTGTGGGAGTGTGTAGGTAACGTCTTGGTCATGACTGTTACTATGATGACTTCCACTTTTGACATTGCAAACGTTGACATGTGATTTGTCTTAGGAAGGTGTATTCTTTTGACGTTGAAAATCATGTTTGCAATGGATGAGTTATTACTGTTCAGAATTCATGCTTGCTGTAATTCTGTTTACTTGGAAATGAAGCCATTCTACGCTGTGAATTGTAAATTGAAAATTTGTACTGTTGTTTTCATATTTACCATATGATAACAGCACACCTTGAATCAATTCCATTGATCCAAGGTATGCTTCAGTTCTTCTTTATTGTCATCTTGTTAACTGACATTCTGAATGAAATGTATTATGGAACTGAGCTGTGTTTTGTTGTAAATTGTAAAGGACCTGGCTTCAGGTATCCTTATTTAGCATCATGCTGCAAACGGTAAGTTTGGACCTCCTTTATAGATGTTTTGTAATGCTGAGCAGCGTGAGGAGATTGAGAATCTGTTATTGGGCTATTAAGGAAAATACCTCAGCCTCGGTTGGAATGGTTGAAGCCATTCGGATCTGACCTAAATGGTAATGTTTTATCCTAATTGGATTTTTAACCTAAGGTAACAATACTTACCTAGGACCTATTACTAAACTACTTCAGTTACGCCTTAACCTATGTTGTAGTTTCCTACCCTATATGGATTCTAATCTAAGGTTTATAACCTAACCTAAGGTAATATGGTTAGTGGATATGGGGTTTTGGAAATAACCTAAGGTAAATTCTAATGACCTAAGAACTAAGGTGGAAACCTAACAAATGTTAAGGTGATCTAAACTATTACTAAGCCTAAAGGGGACCTAAGGGTTACGTGGCAAGTGGGAAGTTGGTGGCGATGGTTTTTAAGGTATTAATGAGGATTAAATTTCAGTCCTTACATCTTAATTTTCCAAGTTTGGTGGAGGCATGGAAGGTTAGTGGGATGCCTAGCTGACATCATTGCTAAATTTAAAATGCATGTTAATTTTTGAATTTAACCTCGCCAAATTTGGAAGGGCGGTGGTGTAAGGAAAGAGGAGGGAATGGGAATTCAATGCATTCAATGGCATCAATTACGGTGAAGAAACCACCTAGGAAAGATGAGAAATGGGTTTTGTGGGAAGTTGTTTGGTCATTTGATCTCTTTGGTTTTTGCTCTGCATGTGGGTTCTGGTTCTTCGAAACCAGAAATTCCATTTTTTTGACCCTTTGTGATCTTGGGTATCTTCGAGCTATTTCTGAGCCTGTGGAAGAAAAAGGGGAGCAGGAAGATTTGGTTGTTGACGTTGTTTTGGAAAGAAGAGGTTTTTGGGAGGCTCGGCTAGAGGTCTTCTGCAAATCAAAAGAAAACACTATCAGGCATGATAGGCTCTTCTTATTAAATAGTTCTGCTTCTTTCTAAATGTCTTCATTAAAACAACTCTTCTCTTAGAAGCAATTGGTTTTGTGGAAATGCTTATGGTGTATTTTTGTTGTATTCTTCTACTTGGATTTGTTGTTTGGAAAATATTTGATATGGGTATTTTCTTGATAATGTTTGGGTTGATCGTGTTATATCTTTGTCTGAAACTGGATATAGCCAAAGTTGTGTGAACTTCTGATTTCCTGTGCAAAATGGTTTAAGGAAAAATAATGGTTGTTTTAAAATTTGATTGGGACTATCTTCCTTTGTTAGGACAAGGTAAAAAAAAATGGATGCTTTCAGTTGAAACCTGAAGTGGCTTCAAATTTTATCACTGCTTCTAAGTTATGTTGAAATGGGTCTTCGGATTTGTCATTTTCTTGTGGATTCAAACTTGGTTGAAAACAACAGTGATATGTTGACACCTTCTGAGTTTAACACGTCTTGAATTTGTGAACTTTGTGAAATCGTTTAGAAAGGATTTCGTTCGGAATTGTTCTTCCTTGCTCGAAATCTGGTAAATACGATTTGACTTCTCCATCTGGAACTGTGTGAGGGTATTGTTGTTTCACCCATCTGCATGTTATGAAATGGTTTGTGAATAACCTTTTGATTTGACATCATTAGATGTTGTTGAAGAAATATTACCTTAGCGGGACTTTAGATTAGTTCAGTTTTGGTTATTTGAAGGAAATAAGTTGGAATGTTTTTTATTTTACTCTTCTCCTTTCAGTTCGATTTTGAGCATCGACTTGAAGTTAAGTCACTTTGATTTACTTTCATATGGATAGAATCTGGATTGGAGTTCCTTTCTTCTTACCTGTAGATTGTTTCCTTGATCCTTGTAAGTGGGTGCATGGTTGGCTTGACTGTAATCTTGTTTTCGTTTCCCTTGGGTGCATAAGAATACCTTGTGGGTTTCTCTCTATTTGGGAAATGAGGAAACATCTGGGCAAATGTTATCTTCACTAAAATGAAATTATGGATTCAGTTATTGAGCTTGTTTCTTTGAAAACTCATATTAGTTTTGTTGATACTGCAGTAGTTGTTTTCTTTATTTGATAAGAAGCCTTCTCTTTCGGGATTTGTCTTGTTGGTTTCAGTTTTATATCTTATCGAATCATTTTCGACTATGATATTTGTGTTACAAGAATTGTTAAAATCAGATGTTTTTGGGAAGGTTAGTTCAGTCCTTTTAGATTTCGACTGTGTTCCTCCTTTCTCACTCTCCTTTCTGAGTTAAGGTATTCATTGTTGATTTCTAGGAAATCGGAAAGAAATTATATTCTATCTTTCTCCCCTTTATGAGTTGTGGAATGTAATGTTGTTTTTCTTCGATGTTTGGAGGAAGTTATTAGTGTCCTCTTCTCTCTCATTCATTACTTCATTACGTTATTCCTGGTAAGGATATTTCAGTTCGGTCGCATCAATCCGAATGAAATGGTAGCATGATTAGTTGAAGGATATATATATTCATATTTTTTCTTCTCCTTTTCTAATGCTTGTTAGGGATGTAATGAATTGACGAGTGACTACATTCAGGTGTATGTAATGGAATTTATGCTTTACAAAATTTGTTGAGGATAAACATGAAACTTAGGCTAGAGTTGACTTACATTTGAATGTTATATCTTAATCGGGAAACTGTTAATTGGGATGTTGTCGATTCTTCCTAAATCTTGTTGTAGAGAAGGAATGTGTTTGGTTCTGATTACTGTGGATGAAGTGCTTTAATGCTGGAATTAGGAGATCATTACTTCTCAAAAGTATCTCTATTATTAGAAGATCATTAGAGTTAACATCCCTCTTGATTAGGATTGAATGAATCAGGAAAGGAACTATAGATAGCTATAGTATGAAACAGATAAGTAAATTGTATGCAATATTACCTGTCTGTTGTAATGTTTCTTATGAAATTAATGATTGAAGAGTGTTGATTTGATCATGATCCTTACTTAATGTGAATTGGTTGTTCACGTTGTTCTTCCTTTTTTATCTTTATTTCTTTAGAGGTATCTATCTGAATTGCTTTACTGTTTCATAAAAGTAGAGTTCTTTTTATGAGACAGTTAGTTGGAAGCACATCATTTTAATGCTTAGTGCTTATCATGCTCAGTTTGATGAACTGACCCAGGCTAGCAATTTTTGTAGATGGATTCTGTAAGTGATAAAAGAAGACAAGTTCTTTTATGATGCTTCTTATGTTTACCTAAAGGATGGATCTTTATGAGGAATTATTATTCTTATTGAGATGTAATCGAAAAAGGGAAAAGTTATATTCTTATTTGAGTTTATCAATGTTGAATGGCTTGAGTGAAGTCTAAAATGTTTAGACTTGTAAAATGTGTATTTTACTTTGGGGAATGGGAAAAAGGATTGAGTGTCATTTGTATTGATGTATCATTCACTTTGGGCTTACTGTAAAGGAAATTTGTAAACTTGTCATTATTCTCTCGTAAACATATTTGTTGGAATCATTTCAGTTGAACTCAAATGAAATTGATAGGAAGGGAACTGATACTTTATTCTTTTATTAAATGCAACTTCTAAGTTGGCATGCATAGATGAACATTCAACTAGGTCACTATGGTTTATCAGCTGACATTAATAGAAGAGTAAAATACATATGATTCTTGTATAAAGTAAATGGCATCAATGAACCCTAACGAATATAAGTTAAAGGAAAGACAATCATTCTAAGGGGATAAGCATTCAGTTAATACTTTTTGAGAATCATACTCAAATGAGGTTCGGAAGGAAGAAAATATACTTCCTCTTGATAAATCAAAATCAGAATAGGGTAACCGAAATGAAATAAATACATACGTAATAAATAGACTTCATCTTAATGAAGTCTATTAATAAGGAAACAAAATCTAAATTCAATCATGCTTAAACTTGGTTAAGCTAAGTAAGATAATCTTACTGTGGTATGTTGATTCTGTTTATAAGTCTTGAATCTTATAATAAGATACCGTGGACTGAAACAAAAACCTTCAGGAAGAGGGATGGATTGCAAATTTATCTGCATGGTAACTATAAATCATTTATGGCTAGCAACCTTAATGATCATAGAAATTAAGAATTCAGCAGGGTTGCTGAAATTAAATCTTAATTAAGGAGATAAGTAAATGTTTAATTACTTAACTGGATATGTACCTCCAGATGAGGTGATTTCGTGGGATGTTGGTACATGCCAACTGCAGTACTGTGTCATCATGAAGACTGGGGTCTTCATGAGGGCACAGTGTTGCAGCTGACCTGTCGCAACACCCTTCCGAATTGGATCATCTAGACCTACATAAACTCAGATTTGACCTTAGTTTTACTTTAGGTCAGGTTAGGAACATGCTTTTGTAAAGGAAGTAACTCACGGTGACTAAAGGTAACTAGACACATGCAATCATCTTGGGTCGATTGAGTATGTCTATGTACCCTTAGACACTGCGAGTGATTCTCTATACCAATCCATGTTGCTAACCTAGGTTAAGGTTAAACCTTGGACAAGTGGACTGAAAGGAGTCAATGAAGACCATTCTAGATAAAAAATGAAGTGGGGTGAAGGATGTATTCCATTTGATGAGTATGTTGTCTAGGAATATGAACATGCACAACATGTGAAAATCTTTGGCCAAAGTATCGCAAGCTGTTGGTTGCATTGTCCTAAGTCACCTAGTTTAAGAAGCAGGATTTCAGATGGATATTGGTAACAAATATTCAGATAGGCCTCTTAAACGGAACACTTCAATACCTAGAAAAGGGTAAGAGAACCAAGTATACTTAGTATACGATACATTGAATTAACATGAGAGATCGGTAAGAAACCGAGTCATGAAATGAGAGATCGATAGTTCACCGAGTCATTACAGTTGCATATGGTTATCTGTTATGAGATTGATTGGCATGGAATGTGTGTTCTAAATTATGATCATTTAGAATAGAGAACATTATTTAAGAACTTGAAATGTGTGTTCTAAATTATGATAATTTAGAACAGAGAACGCTATTCAAAAAAAAATTCCCTTGTTTCTAAAGCTTTTAAATGGACTTACATTCTAAACACATATTCGGTTGAGTCTAATGTTTAATTGAGCATTTTTTCATTGTGACTCTTCTGCACTGATTTCTCTTTTTTCTGATGCACCATAGAAGATGTCCTTTCTAAATATGAACTTCACAAGATTACTTCTTAACCTCCTCATATTCTTCTTGGTAGAGAGAATTATACATCATGGAGTGCTTATATGGAACGTTACCTTACTCAAAAAGGCATTTATCCCTTTATGTATGGGAAAATTCTTGCACCCACTGATCTTTATCATCTTGAATATTCACTCAACTCTTATGATCAGGTTTATGGTTTCTTTTTGACACATGTTTCCATTCCTATCCACCATCTTGTAGCACATACAAAGTTTCCTTGTACTATTTGGAGCATTCTTTAGTCCTTATTTAGATACCCTTTAGCTATTGTCATTGTTTCTTCTTCCTCTGATATAGTTATTTCCCCACCTTCTTCATGTGGTGATAGTTCTATTGACACAAACTTGTCTGTTCATAATCCTTCTTATTAGGTTTGTTCTTCTAGTTCTAATGACGAGAGTACTGATTAAGAATCTTCTCCTCCTTCTCTTGACCACTTTTTAGAGAATGTTAAACCCCCTCTTTTCCCATCAGATATCAGGAAGTCATGTTCCCAACATCTTACTCTCATTAATCTACCTCCTTTCCACATCCAGTGTGTGAGGATTATTTCACTCCTTCATGTGATGATGATTCATACATGTCAGACATTGTTCTTCTATTTATCAAGCAACCCTTTTGGGAAAAGTATCTACCAAACCTTCATTATCTCTTCACAGTTCCTTCTTATGTTGTAGTACAGGGAGTTTTCTCTTCCTTCTACAGCTGTTTCGAAGGATTCCTTCATATCCTTTGTTGGGAGTGTCCCTTCTCAAAAATTAATCACTTCCACTAATTCAAAGACCATCACTGATCCATCTCCTCTTATGAATCTTCTTTTTATTTTTTTGGTGGTTGTTGCTTCACCTAGGAATCCTTTCTATGGATGTTCTCCTCTCATACTATGATAATTCTACTTTCATGGCATTACCTTTGGTTCCTTTGCACATGTTTTCTAGACCTACATCACATTTTAGTGGACCATATTCAAATTTCTTCATATTATTTCCTTCATCTTCCTTTGCGGAGTGGGTGAACTTCTAGTACTCTATTTTTGTTCTTCCTAAGGGAAGAAATATTGTTCGGTGTGTATGAAACTTCTTCATTCTAAGTGCAGAAGACCACATCATCAAAATTCTTCTTAGAGACTTCATAGAGTTACAGATTTCAGATTGGTTGCAGGATTCTTCACCAAACCCTTCACCGAGGCCAAGTATCCTTAATTTTTCTCTTGTCTTAGGTGAAGTGCACTACATCTTCACATCTTATTCAGTTTCTCTAGTCTCCTTCCTATTTTCTCTTCTTCTTCTAGTGAGATTGTAGTTTTTACATGTGTACCCTATCAGGCCTTTAGTTGTCAGGACCCATTTGATGCATCTTTCTTAGGTTGTTTAAGCGAGTCTTCTATATCTTGTAAGTGGATGTTTTTCCCATTGGGTTTTCCTTCATTACTTGAGATCCTTGTTGTACATGGGTACCTCAATAGGTGTAACTACTAGGACTCATTTCTCATTTCTGACTTTTCTGCCTCATCCTAAGTTATGATGAAGGGGGTGTTGGTATGAGGTACTTTCCTTGTCATCTCGAGGCATTTTCCAAATCACTTGGTGAGTCATCTCACTCAGGTGAGATTATATAGGTCATAGGTGTCCTTAGGGGTTATGACAGATTCCATCATAGAATATGTCATATGCGTCAGTGTTTCATATAAGAGTTACTTTCCATTTTTGGAATCTAACTCCTTTATCCCTTATGAAGGTATGACTGCTATTGCATTGGGAGTTACATAACACCCTATTTGTAGCGTCCTTTTTGATCTATGAGTATGAGTAGACCCTTAAATGAGGCCAAGTATCCTTACTTGTGCTCTTGTCTTGGGTGAGGTCCATCGCAGCTTCGCATATTATTCGGTTTCTCCAGTCTCCTCCTTATCTTCTCTTCTTCTTCTTCTTCTAGAGAGATTGCAGTTACTTGTCCATGGGAACTTATTAGGCCTTTAGTTTTTGGGACCCATTTAATGCATATTTCTTAGTTTTTTAGGGGATTCTTCTATCTCTTGTAAGTGGATGTTTTTCCCATTATGTTTTCCTCCATTACTTGAGATCCTTGTTGTACATGAGTACCTCAACAGGCATAGTTTCTTGGACTTATTTATCATTTTTGACTTGTATACCTCATCCTAAGTTACGATGAATGGGGGTATTGGTGTGAGGTACTTGCCTTGTCATCTTAGGGAATTTTCCACATCATTTGGTGAGTTGTCTCACTTAGGTGAGATCATAGGTCATATGTGTCCTTAGGGGTTATGACAGATTCCATCATGGAATTTGTCATATGCGTTAATGTGTGTCAGTGCATCATATAAGAGTTACTTTCCATTTCTGGAATGTAACTCCTTTCTCCATTATAGAGGTATGATTGGTCTTGCATTGGGAGTTACACAACACTCTTATTTGTACCCTCCTTTTTGATCTATGAGTATGAGTAGACCCTTTTTGCATTCACATTTAAGGGTGGTTGAATACTTGCTTACTACATGGAACTACATCAGGCTATCATTTGAGTGTAACTTGGTTGATGTACGTGTCATCCCACTTGATCCTCGTTCTCGCATTCTCTCATAGAAAATAAATTGTTGCACATAAGTTATCATATTAAAAAATACCAAAAACGTCATAAAACATCAATAATCTCATAAAATCATATAAAAAATATAAAACCCCATAAAATAGTGACAAAAGACACCTCATCACTCATTTACTAACCCTCACCCACTCACATTTAATTTGGTCCATCCAGCCTACCCATTTGCATGCCCAATGCATTGTGGACCATTATCATCTCACTCATATATACACATTGCACCCATATGTCTCACATTCTTCTATACCCTCAAAAACTATAAAACATTAACTCTACCCCATCATTTCTTACTCTTAGCCTCTTAACTCTTAGCCCCTTGAGCCCATACTTGAGGAATTTTTTTCTTCTTTACTCACATATTTCAGTATTCTAGATTTTGGAGAGGTGAAGGTGGACCAAAAAGGATAGGTGTAACTTTTTGCATCAAATTTTTTATTGAAATTTCACCAAAGGTGTCATTTGTAAGTGTGATTGGTTTGTGATCTCCATGTGATTTTCAGTGAATCACAACTACAACTAGAATGTAACTGAGTCAAGTATAATTTTCATTTGCATATATTGTTTTAATTTATAAAAATAAAATGTCGTTTATCTCCTTAAATGGTTAGGGATATGACCAGGGTAGGCCTCCTAACCACCAAATACAACTAAAATTTCTCCTAGTGCATATGTGTGAAATTTTTTATTTAGATCAAGAAGTTTTCATACCTATTGTATTCATTAAATAACCCATGATTGTCCTTACTTTTTTAATGGTAGTGTAAGATGACTATTTTTAGTAGCATTGATTTGGTGATTATTATATCAACTAATCTATCTTGCAAGTGATCCAAATCTAGGCATAATTTTGGTGACCACAGTGGGATCAGTTTTGATTATGGGTAAATTACTTTGTTTTTAAATCTAATATTGTTTTTATTTAAGGTTTTATAGTCTTTTACATTTTTTTTTATTTTTCCTTAACATTTTTATTGCAAATCTAACACTTGGGTTTGCAGATATCACATTGTAAAAGACAAAAAAAAATTGTTCGTAGGCCAGTCGTAATTCCAGCGATGTGTTGCGATTTTTATTTTTCCAAAAATGTCTAGTCAATCTAGTTGTAAGGTAGTCGTAGATGTGACTTTTCTATAATTTTGATTTTACAAAAACATTAAAAACATTTGTTTCTTCTTAATGGAAAAAATTGGGAATGGATACACATTAAATACAAGTTTAGATAAGGGTAAATACTTGTTCACATAACTGTGGGAAGTACTTGGGAATAAGCCCTAAAAATCATTTTGAGGAGTAGCACAAAAACCCCAAATTAGTAGGTTTCATTGAGAGGACTCGGTCCCTGGTGAAAAGGGTGAATGACCCAACCTGATTGACCGGTTCCACTTGTGATGTAGACCCAATGTTATTCATGGTAATGGATCCATCTTGATTGATCAAGGGGTAAAGTCTGCAACTAAAATTTTTTGCATGAATGGTACTCATTTGGATAACATTATTAGCTAGGGAGATATCTTTACATAGGAAACCAAACTAACTAGACCCATATTCAACTTGAAAAACAAACAAAACAATATTATCCTCAAATAAAATACCTCATCCCCCAAAATTTCCCTTATTGTATCCGAGTCATTATGACTATTTTTATTCTTAACAATATTCTCTCGCACTTCCATATCATTTCTAACAGTCACATTTTGAATCTTGATTTTCCCCAGTCTCAGTCATAACTGCGACTACCCTGCGATTTTTCATCTCGTAAATTTCCTAGAATAAATCCACTAACAGTGACTATCCCTATGATTTCCATCAATCACCTTTCCTACATTCTGTCATTTTTCAAAATTTTACAATCTCATTCATAACTGTGACTTCCCAACAATTTTTCATCTCATATTCTTCCCAGACTCAGTCACAACTATAGACTTGCATCCTGAGAGTTTTGATCAATCACATTTCCTACATTCTATCATTTTTCAAATTTTTCTTAGTCTCAGTCATAACCACAAATGCCTTGCAATTTTTCCCAGTTCATATTTTTCCCAGACTCAGTCATGTCACACTTGCGACTGCCCTTTTTTCATCTGGCGATTTTCCCATTCCATCACATTTCATATATTCTTTCAATTTTCAAAACTTTCCTAGTCTCAATCATAGCTGCGAGTGACCCTGCGATTTTTCATCTCGTATTTTTCCCTTCGCAAGAATCAGTTGCAACTTGTGACTACCCTACGATTTTCACATCCACCACATTTCCTACATTTTGTCATTTTTCAAATTTTCCTGTATATCCAGTCATACCCCCGACTACCTTGCGATTTTGCTAGTGAGATAGTTTTCCCATTTTCTTCCATACCCATTCCATCTTTCTACATTCATTTCATTCACCACTCATTTTGGTTGCACCTAGTCTTAGTCACAAGTCATTGCCCCACATCTCTACATACGCGTTGTGTGGCTTCTGGTCCCTTATGCGCTCTGGTCATTCCCTTGCATACTCTGGTCCCTTGTGCGCTCTGGTTACACCCCTTACATAAATCCAGTCCCTTGTGCATCTAGTCATCCCCTTATGTGCTATGGTCCTTTGTGTGATCTGATTAGCCCCTTATGCACTCTTATATTTTAATAGATTAGTGTTGATCTATCGTTTTCTCCATCTGTTTACTTCATTTCTGGTCCACCTAGGCATGACCAGCTTGTAACTACTCCAAAACCAAATTACAACCACCCTGCAACTTCAACCTTAAACCACCCCATAATCCACCCTAGAACCACTTCTACCCATTCAACCCCATGGCTTATCACCTACATGCTCATTCACCCCAACATGATCCATCCAACACCTCATCGAACTCATTTCCAAGCTTGAGTCCCAACACTTGGGGGACTTCCACCCACACCAAATTATCACACAATTTTCAATGAACCTATCCACCCCATGGTACCATGCCCCTATCCACCACATTCAAACTTCCCACATTTGATAAATTCAATGGCACTAAGGACCCCTAACACCACTTACATCTCTTCCATCTATGCATGCCACCTCATTCAACATGACGAAACACTCCTCCTATGCACCTTTCCAACTTTCACTCATTGGCCAAGCAACTTGACTATGATATTCATGCCTCTCACAACATATAATTTAAACATTCACACAACTTACTAGCACATTCTTATCCCACTTCTTCATCCATATTTTACCCAAATCAACACTAGTTGACCTTCACATGCTTCGACAATCCCATAACGAGTCTATTATTGACTTTGTTGCACATTGACGTCCACTCATTCACTGCCTCTCATTTCCCCTCCCACAATCTAATCTCATTGACCTCTTTTCCAAAATTTTCATCCCCCACATCTCACACCACTTACAAATTCATCCACTATGCACATTTAACAAGGCCGTGCATATGGCACAACGCCTTGAGGATATCCATCTTTGTTTCCTCCTTCTTTGCCACACATTTCGATTCTATCTTCCACCTATTCCACCATCACACTTCCATGTTCAAAGTGTCATCAAATAAAATCCTCCTCACATTTCATCTCCTTCTACACACATATCTTCAAATTCATTACATTCTACTAGGGCTCATCACTTGTTCGAACCCCCTCATAAATTCACTCCTTTGAACCGGGTCATTTTATTCTATTCTCCACAAGTTTCTTGATGCCCATCTCATCACTCTCCCTCCCATATCATCCCCATGCCATTGTGGCATGCCTCCCATGAAACATGTGCCTATTCTATTACTAATGTCATTCCACTAACTCATGTCCCCAACTTTCACAACCTCATTCAAGACCTTCTTGAGAAATGGTACAATTGTTGTTGAATGCCTCCATCTCCTCTAACTTTCACCTACTAACACCAATCCAATCACTTCCCACACTACTACTATTCCCAGTTCTTCCCCATGTGTCATGTCATCCATCATCTCATCAATAATCCATGTCATTCCACTTATAATCCACATCATCAATCACCATGGACACCTAGTGTCTCCTCATCTATCCTTTACGTCATGTCCCCTTCTCAATCTCCACCATCATGTGATTCTTCCACTTTGGACACGGTCTCATCATCCTCCTTTCTAGATTTCTCCACATTTCCATAATCTATATCATCATGTGATTCTATCTTTCCCACTCAGTCCTCTAATTCATCACTTAGTTTGATTCATATACACTCCACTTATCACACAACCCATTACCACACCTACATTAACATTCTTCATCACACATGGTTCCACTCATCACCTTCACCTATCTTACAGACCTCATTCCACATGCATCTCAATTCCTTCATCATCCACTCATTTAGGCACCATTCTTGCTTCCGGCACCTCCATTGCATCTTATACTCATCTATTGTGCTCATTCACACTCCTCTTGCATCTATTCCTCATCATTTATATCCACTTGTTCTTACATATCTTCCTCGCATAAGTCACCTACACTTTCTCTCATTTCTTCACCTCTTTTGGAGCATTCTTCCACATCCACCTTTATTGCCTTCATCACCACTAATCAGTTACCATTCTTATTATTAGATCATCCTCCTTCATTCACATCATCTATCACGACCACACAACCATTTGTTTTTTACACATTTTCCTCACAAGCCTCTTCCCCATCTAATTACGCTTTCACATCATTTTGATTTTATCTCCCCACATTCATTTGTTTGACATCCACTCTTACATACCCTTCCTATTCCATGCAATCATCTTCTCATCACACCCATTCATCACAAGACCACACCCTTGGATCTCACAGCTTCCTTTGGAATATCTAATATGTTCTCCAGTCCTCATTTCCACTTGACATCATCACTAGCACCATGCTTCATATCACTTTATCTTCTACCATTGATGTATTTTCATGTCTCTCATCCACTTGACATTATCACACATTCACCACACTTGACATATTTCTTGATTTGCTTCATCCTAACACTCACATCCTCCACACACCAACATTTTATGGATTCTATTTGGCATCATTTATTCACTCATCATCCACATCAAACAATCCAATCCCATTATCTACCCCATCTATGACATACTCCTTTACATCATGTCTCTTATTCATCTAGTCCCTACAAGGACTGAGGGGAACTCTTATTTGTCTTCACTACCACATTTTGCATGTCCCATACATTCCACTTTTCTTCATCTCGACCTGGATTTGAAACACATCTTGATTCTTCACACATCCTACAATATCATCATTGACACAAACACAAACACACACAAAATCCAAAAATAGCTAAACATCTTTCAAAATAAAAAAAAAAAATAAAAATCTATATATCCCAAAAATGCAATAAACAACACTTGCTCATGGATGTTCTTCCACATTTTCTCCATTCATTCATATTTCAGTCCACTTCTCAGTTCACTACTACATACTTCATTTACAATTTAGTTCACATTCCACATCTTGGTTTGTCTTCACATCTTTTATGTGAACTCTTGATTATCTTGTTGTCATGTTTTGTGAGCCAATATTCTTTACTACAATTTCTTGAACTTAGTCTCTCCTTACTCGGTGAATTAAGAATGAATATCCTCTTAGAGATCCATGCACTCTTACACACTTAAATTTTTTTTATGAAGACCCTAGGGCATTATTTGTTGACACTTGCCAATTTCATCTCCATAATCACTTCCATTCCCTCCATCAAGCCACTAATTGTTATATACTCCTCAGACAAAACTAGAGAGAATTGTGTATCATGTCAAAAACAAAATTCAAAAAAAGAAAAAAGAAAATAAACATGAGCAATATCAAACACTCTCTCTCTCAAGGGTATTTCTAGTATCTATATTAGGGCTATGGATGCTTGACTGGCAGTTGATTAACTAAAATGGGGAATTATTCTAAGTTAATCTAATTTTAAGAAAATCAATAAATAACATATAAATGCATAAACAAAATGACACAATAAACTAAGTAAATATAAATGTGAAACCCTAATGTGCAAGAGAGGGTTAAGAATCCCTTAGTTGATTCAACGAAGGTGCGGGACAATGTCACAGTGTAAACTAGGTAAACAGGAGGAGGAAACAACCACATAGAATCTTGAGAAATTACATATCTAAATTCTTTGATTGAACTCGTGCACTATTAGGAAATAAGAGATAAAATATGTGGAATAATCCCTTACAGAATCGCAACAGTAGAAACTAATATGTAGAAATATTACAGATCTCAAATAAAAGTGCAGAATAAATAACACAACACATAGAGACAATATTTAACATGGTTCACCCAATTTGGGCTACGTCCACCAAGAATCACTTGCTCAGATTTTATTACAAGCCTCCATTCTCTCAATACAATACCCAGATCCGTTTGGAGCTATGCTCAACAAACTCTATAGAATTCACACCCGAATTCAAAGCACATCTGCAACACATTTTCTTGTCTATCTATCATATGCATAAGACCATATAAATAGACAATTACTTAAGTAGTTTGATACAAAACCGTGGGTATCAAAATAATGGGTACTAAAAAACCATGGGCCCAAAACAACCCATAACTGTTACCCATTACCCATGGGTTAATAAACCACCCATGAAAATTTACTTCGGGGGCTTTGTCCCCAAACCTCCTTAACCCACTCACCGGCGAGTGGGACTACCATAAAAATACCCGAGTGTAACACATAGAAGGTGTACCACACTCTAACATGAAAATAGGCTCCACAAACATAACAATCTCCCACTTGGAGACTGATTTCCACTGAGAAAGATTCTCAACCCTTCACTGTCATCCACGAAGGCCAACCAAAGCTGAACATAGCTTTAGTTTATCCCTTGTGAGCACCTTGGTCATCATGTATGCAGGATTCTAACTGGTATGAATCTTCTCCAACTTCAACTTATCTTCTTCCAAAGTTGTCCTGATGAAGTGATATCTCAACTGTATATGCTTCGTCCTGGAGTGGAAAGTAGAGTTCTTAGCTAGGTGTATAGCACTCTGACTATCACTATGAAAATTACATTCCTTCTGCTTATGCCCCAACTCCTCAAGTAATTGTTATAACCAAATCATCTCTTTGCTTGCCTTTGTGGCAGCAACATACTCAGCCTCCGTGGTTGATAAAGCCACCAGCTTCTGTAGTCGTGAAATCCAGCTCACTGCTGTCCCACCTATAGTGTAAATATAACCTGTCGTGCTCCTCCTGCTGTCAACATCTCTAGCCATGTCTGAATCTACGTAACCACGTAAAGTGGTGTCTGATCCACTATAGCACAAAACTATCCTCATGGTCCCTCTCAAATACCGAAGGATCCACTTTACTACTTACCAATGCTCTTTACCTGGATCACTCATAAATCTATTCACAACTCCCACTGCATGGGCAATATCAAGCCTAGTGCACACCATAGCATACATCAAACTACCAACCGCTGATGAGTAAGGTACCTTGGACATCTAGTTTCTTTCCTGCTCTGTCTTGGGACACTGCTCCTTTGATAACTTAAAATGGTCTGCCAAAGGAGTCCAAACCAGTTTAGCATCCTGCATGTTAAACCTATCCAATACCTTCTTAATGTACTCTTCCTGAGATAAAGTTAGATTTCGTTCCTTCCTATCCCGAGTTATCCTCATACCAAGGATTTTTCTGGCTACCCCCAAATCCTTCATATCAAAGGATTCACTTAGCTATTTCTTGAGTGCTTTTATTTCCTGCATGTTTTTACCTGCAACCAACATGTCATCAACATACAAACATAGGATAATATAATTTCCATCCTCAAATTTCTTTGTATACACGTAATGGTCAGAATGACATCTAATATAACCTTGCTCCATCATGAAGCTATCAAACTTCTTATACCATTGACATGGAGCTTGTTTCAGGCAATACAAGCTCTTCTTCATTTTGCACACCATCTCCTCTTTACCTTTGACTTCATATCCTTATGGTTGCTTCATATATAGCTCCTCCTCCAAATCACCATGGAGAAATGCAGTCTTTACATGTAACTGTTCTAAGTGCAAGTCTTCTGCTGCCACTATTCCAAGAACAGTTCCGATAGAAGTCATTTTTACTACAGGAGAAAAAAATCTCATCAAAATCTATACCTTGTTTCTGTGCAAACCCCTTGACCACTAATCGGGCCTTATATATTTTCTTTCCTCCTTCTTCATCTTTAACTTTGTACACCCACTTATTCTGCAAAGCTCTTTTTCCTTCCAGTAGCTTCACCAAATCCCAAGTGTGTTTCTCCATGAGAGAATTATGCTCCTCATCCATGGCTTGCTCCCACTTCTTACTGGCATCTACCTATATTGCTTCATCAAAGCTATTTGGCTCTCCACTATCAGTGAGTAATAAATAATAAAGAGAAGGAGAAAAATGTTCAGGTTCTTTTCTTACCCTAGAAGACCTCCTCACTGTAGGAGTTTGGGGTTCCTATTGAGTAGGTTTCTGAACTGATTCATGGGTCACTGTCCCATCCGGAAGATCCTCTACCACTGCATATTCTTTCGTAGATTCTTCCATGTTTTCCTGCAACTGTTGCTTATACATGACTTTCTCATTAAAGACCACATCCCTAGACCGAATGATTTTCTTGTCCTTAATACTCCAACATTTAAATCCAAAGTCATCATCACCATAACCAATAAAAGTGCATTTTTCTGATTTAGCCTCTAGCTTGGTCCTATCATCCTTGTCAATATGAACAAACACCTCACATCCAAAGACTCTAAGAAAAGAGTAATCGAATTTCTTACCGTACCAAGCCTCCTCAAGTATGCCTCCATCCAAGGCACTTGAGGGTCCTCTGTTTATCAAGTACATAGTTATGCTCACCGCTTCTACCCAAAAATAAAGAGGTAGTCCTACATGTATCCTCATGCTCCTAGCACATTCCATTATTGTTTTGTTCATCCTTTCTAACACCCCATTCTGCTGTAGGGTTCCTGGAACTGTCTTTTGCCTATGGATTCCATTCTTAGAACAATAATCATCAAATTCATTATTGAAATACTCCCCTCCATTATCTGATCTGAGACATTTTGACTTAAGACCTGTTTCATTCTCTACCAAGACTTTCCATTTAACAAAAGTATCAAATACATCAGATTTGTTTCTAATACAATAAACCAAAACTTTCCTTGTTGCATCATCAATAAAAGTAACATAATAACTTGATCCCCCAAGAGATGATACTTGATCCGGCCCCCACACATCAGAATGTACCAGCTCTAACTTACTTACTTTCTTCGTAGGTCTAACCTTGAGAAACCTTACTCACTTCTATTTCCCATATATGCAGTTCTCATAGAAATCCAAACATGTTTCTTTATATCCAGGAAAATTCTTCTTTATGATGTTCATGCCCTTATGGCTCATATGACCAAGCCTATAGTGCCATAATGTTGTATTTGCATCTGAAGCTGCAAAATTACAATCATTAGTACTATCAATGGTTAAATACAAGGTTCCAACCTTCTTACCTCTTGCCACCACAAGAGCACCCTTGGTAACCTTCCAAGAGTCAGCTGTAAATATCATAGTATAACCATCACTTCCTAATTGGCCCACCGATATCAAATTTCTCCTTAATGTAGGCACATGTCTGACATCTTTCAATAGCCATGTATTCCCATTTTGCATCTTAACCTGAATGGAACCTTTTCCAACTATACTACAAGGCTCATCATCACCAAGAAAAACATGCCCAAAATCCCCTTAAACATAATCAACAAAATAATGCCTATGTGGAGTAGCATGAAAAGAAGCCCTTGAATCTAAAACCCAAGATTCAGTAATATTATGAAAAGAAAGAATCAAAGCATCCTGGCATACATTACCTGATGCCACATTTTCTCCTTGTTTTCTTCCTATTATTTCTTCTTGTCTCAAAGCTCCCTATAGTCCTTGTTTGCATGCCCATACTTTCCATAATGCTAGCATACTATCTTGATTTTGGATTTTGACCTTGCTCGATCCTTTGATTTTCCACGGTTTCCTCTATTCTTTTGTCTCCCTCTAGTTTCCACTATCAAATCATTCCCTGAAGTAGAAGATTCACCAGAACTTTTTCTTTGCATTTCCTCACTTAGAATCACCCCTACAACATCCTCAAACTTCAACTTTGAGTTAGAAAGAATCGAGTTGCTGACCGCCATTACCAGGCTATTCCAACTCTCAGGTAAAGAGCACAAAACTAGTAAAGCCCTAACTTCTTCATCAAATTCTATTGTAACCAAAGCTAACATATTTACAACCATATTAAAATCATTTAGATGATCTGCTACTGAACCATTCTCAGACATCTTCATATTAAATAACTTTTTCATTAAAAATATCTTATTAGAGGCAGAGGGTTTTTCATACAACTTCCCTAATGCATCCATCAGTTCATTTGTGGTCTTTTCCTTTAAAACATTAAATAATACCGAAGATGCAAGACACAGCCAAATCATTCCAAGTGCCTTCTGATCCAACAAATCCCATTTCACATCTGTCATACTCGAGGGTTTGTTCACCTTCTCGAACAGTGGAGTATAAAGATCCTTCTGATAAAGGTAATCTTCCATCTACATCTTCCAAAGACTAAAATTCTGCCCGTTGAATTTATCAACCCTAGATCTTCTATCATCTGCCATAGCTCCCACTCAAGCTAAAAACTTCCCTGCAATTCAACACTTCAGCAAACCAAACCAGGCTCTGATACCAATTGTTAGGAAATAAGAGATAAAATATGTGGAATAATCCTTTACAGAATCGCAACAGTAGAAACTAATATGCAGAAAATATTACAGATCTCAAATAAAAGTGCAAAATAAATAACACAACATAGAGAGACAAGATTTAACATGGTTCACCCAATTTAGGCTACGTCCACCAAGAATCACTTGCTCAGATTTTATTACAAGTCTCCAATCTCTCAATACAATACCCAGATCCATTTGGAGCTATGCTCAACAAACTCTATAGAATTTACACCTGAATTCAAAGCACATCTGTACTACATTTGCTTGTCTATCTATCATATTCATAAAACCATATAAATAGACAATTGCTTAAGCAGTTTGATACAAAACTATGGGTATCAAAACCATGGGAAAAAAACCGTGGGTATCAAAACAATGGGTACCAAAAAACTATGGGCCCAAAACAGCCCATAACGGTTACCCATTACCCATGAGTTAATAAACCACCCATGAAAATTTTCTTTAGGGGCTTCGCCCCCGAACCCCCTTGACCCACTCACCGGTGAGCAGGACCACTGTAAAAAATACCCGAGTGTAACACATAGAAGGTGTACCACACTCTAACATGAAAACAGGCTCCACAAACATAACATGCACTTGGAGAGGGACAGGGGTGCCCTTGGGTAGCTGGAGAGGGACAAAGGTGCCCTTGGGAACCCTAGTATGAGATATGGGCACCCTGGTCTATGGAAATAGCCTAAAACCCTCCTCCAAGGTGTCGTTAGATGTTTACCACTCTCTTTCTCTATGACAAAATAGATTACATGAGAAACAATAACCATTGGATGAATTTGCATACCTTATGGCATTAGGTTGTCTAACATATTTTTTCATTTTTTTCTCTTGAAGCTGACCTTCTTGTTCACATTAACATCCTCCTTTTTCTTCTTTTGATTTTCATTAAAAGTAGGACTTGCCTTGTCATCTTGATTTCTCTTCTTGTGGTCTCCATTGAAACTAAGACCTACCTTGTCATTGGTAGACTTATGACTACTCAACATGTCATTTAGAGCCTCAATGATCTTTTCAAACTTCTCATAAGTCTTTAACTTGTTGGTTGTTTGATCCAATTCTGACTTTAAAGACTCCATTTTTGCTTCATACTTAGTGTAATCTTCTTCTTTAACATTGAGATTTTTTGTCACAACTTAAACCCGAGTTTCTATCCCTTCGATGATCTCATCATGTTCATTAGTCATGTTACTATTTTGTTCTTAATAATATTTGATCAAGGTCTTCAATTTATGATTCTTATTTCTTTATATCTTCAACTCATCTAGAGCACTCATAACCTATGCTTCTAGGTTCACTTCTGCCTCTTCATATTCTGAATCTTTATTTCCCATGAGATATTCAAATGTTGAAGTTCCTTATTATTTTTCCATGAATAGAGTTTAATTTTTTTTCACTAATATCTGAAGAGATATTATCTTCTTTGGTATAAAAATTCCTCTTTTTCTTAAATGATCCTTCCTCTTATTTCCATATGTCATACCCTAATGATGTGAGATAGGTCATCATTCTGATGCACCAAAATGTATGGAAACCTCGTTGAACTTGACTATCCATACTTGTGCTTATAGGATCTCCTTCAAGTTGTTAAACTTGTTCCAAAAGACCAATATCTAATACCAATTATTGGAATCACAATCACTAAGAGGGGGTAAATCAGTTTCCTTATAAACTTTTACTTTTACTTCAATCATTGATTGAGCCATTATTATATATGATCAATTTCAATTAGTTTAGAAAACCATCAAAGCAGAATAACAACCATTCACATGAACATGAAACAAAAAATAGAACACGTCATATATGTGGGAAACCCTTAAGGGGAAGAAAACCCAATGATATTTATATTATAAAACAAAATCCAATATTTAGTGAAACACCAAATCCATAAGGAGAACTAACCCCAAATTTCCAAGCACTCAATTGACAAAGTTTTAACAAACACCCACTTGCAAGGAAGCACCAACTCCCTAGGTTTTAGCCAACAACAACTTGTAAGGAAGCTAAAAATCCCCAAGGTTTTAGAAAGAAACAAGTTGCAAGGAAGCACCGAATAACTAATTGACTCAACACCAACTTAACCACCTTTGAATTTTTTTCCCCTTCTCTTTGTTGTTGATCAACAAATGATGACCATATCTTTTCTCTTCTTCTCTTGATCACTTCTCAAACTATCATGGTATGTTTTTTATCTCATTTAACTTCTTGACCTTTACTAGGTCATATATGCATTGAATTACACATGATAATATCATGTAGGATGTTCTTAAAAAATTTTTTACCCTTTGTATATGGTCTATAAGACCTCACTCTTCTCAAGCATTCAACATTAGGTCGCTATTTTAATTCATCCTAAAAAACTAGTCAAATAGGACTCTTTTCTCATTATTCTTTCATCTTGACATGGGAATTAAGAGAATGATCTTAACAAGAATAATACCTTCACATATTCATCATAAAAACCTTTCCCATGGTCTTCAAGACCTTCTACTTACCTTACATTCACTAGATTTCACTTATTCCTTCCATACACACAATATGACTAAAACAATTTACCTATATATACATGACTCAAGAATATACACCAGCTAGGTCAGTCATACATGCACAAGAAAAATTATTTTAGCCATAAAAAATACTAATAAAATATTAAAACATGGAATAATCACACTATAGGATTCTTTTGATTTGTAATGACTCAATTAGGTCATTTACTCCTTTAGGTCTCAAGAAGACCTACTTGCACTAGGTTTGTCCACATAAAAAAGAAACTTAACTTTATTGAGAAACCATGAGAATATACAAAGCTCAAAAACCTTTCAAAAACATTGAAAAGAAGATCTTATAACCTCCTCCATTCTTTAATAACTCTGCATCAACCATATATGTCGTGAAAACACCTTGAAAACAAAATTGCCCTATTAGGCCTACATAAAAAGAAAGTTTTCTTCAAGAATTAAGCTTGTACCACCTTGATCTACTCAACCATGAAAATGTAGATAGCTACTACATGACCTTAAAAAAATAACAATATGCATTAGACAATTAAACCCAAGGTATAAGGGCTCAAGAACATCTCTACTCCAAGACCACTCAAAACTGTCAAATTGCCCCAAGAATCGGTGATGAGAAATTGACTTCATATGACCACTTAAAAGGATATAACATGTCTAGAAATCATCATATAAATTTAGTATGAGTCTCTAACACACTCATACTAAATTTACTCATTTTTCCAATGTAAAACTTGAGAGAAAAAAAACAATCTTCAGAAACAAGAATTTTCCTATAGAGTCCACACACTCATCTAACACTTCAATGCCACCTGGAGATACTTGAGGGACTTCACTAAATGATCCACTCATCAAACTTGTAAAAACAATCCATTCTCATATTGTTTTACCAAGATCTTCCATACTGACTCCTTACTATGGTTTTAGGAGGGTTTAAGAGCAGTTTTGGTGTTAATGATTGTTCATAAAGATATAGACCTCAATTCAAAACAAAATGCCATGAAACATTTTCTAGGACCCTTATCCATATTTCCCTAATATATTAGGTTCCCTTGCAAAGGATTAACGTTTCAATGAGCATCAAAAATTTCACCTCGAGCTAAGATTCTCCTTTCTTATGAGCTCAATAGGACCAAAAATGCATTATCTTAATAATTATTCCAAACCATGACCTGAAATTTTGCCAACATACCTAAAATAGCATGTCTTTCCTCTGTCTATGCTCATATTTTCATACTCTATTTGAAAAATTATCCTCATACCTCATTAGGTCATGCTTTCTTCACCTTGTCCTCTACTCCTTGGTCTTCATGCCTCGTTAGGCCTTGAAATTGACTTGCATACCTCTCCTCATACATTCTAAACCATGCTCCCAAGCTTAAACAGTTTCATAAAAACTCCTTCACATGCCTAAGCAACATCCATGCTTCTTCATCTTTCTTCATGCCTCTTCCTGCTCTTGACCTTGACCAATGCAACACCACTCTTAGAGACCTATGACATCACCATTTGGCATCATTTGACATCATTCAATAATATCAAAAATCTCTCTTTCATTATTTGATATCAATGACCATAACATGCCAACAAAATAAACTTGACATCAATGAAAACTCACAATAGTATGGGTGTTATGGCCCTTCCTATCCACTACGGTCCCAGAGGGTTATTTGAAATTTTGAGTTATGATATGTGAGGGTATATACTAATTTTATGGATTAATACGACCATTGTGTGAACATATAGGTTGTGTGTGTAAGCAAAAATGAGTGGGATGTAGCTATGGACATGATGGTTGGCCAAATTGAGTAATGTGAACTAGTGCAAGAGTGTTGTACAATTTGTGTTGTTACAAGTCATGAATTACCAAAATGAGTGTCGACACCACTTTTCTAAAATATAAAACTTGGCTTTATTGTAGTTATGCAAGTTTTATTATATCATAATGTGCCTCAAATTTTAACAATAATTATAATAAATTTTAATATATTCTAAAAAATGATTTTTTTTATTTTTAGTCAAAAAATTACAAAAATATACTATCATAAATGTATTAAACAAAAACTCAGGAACTAACTAGAGTAATTTATAAATATATAACATATTTTAATATGTTTTATAGTTTAGTTGAACCTTTCGTTGTGTTTTAACTTAAAATTTAAGAAAATTGTAGAGAATTTAGAAAAAAAGTCAAAATGGAACCCCCTCCAATCCTTTTCAAATAATCCCCAATTTACAATAAGAGAAAAATACACACACACCCAAACCAATCAGTTTCATGTTGTTAATGACCCCCATTCGTGTATTAACATCACAACAAAAAATGGGTATGTTAATAATATTGGGTATTGGGTATGGGTGTTCTATACATGTAGTACTAATATTCATAACAAATATTAACTCATAATTACCTATCAAATTAAGCATATGGTAGAGAAGCCAACATGGATTACATCAAATCTGCAAATTGAACGTATATAGTCTTATTCTAGTATTTCTACTCTCATAATTTTAGGTACAAGACTACTCAATTGTTATCGTCTTATTGATATTTGTTGGTACAAGATATTTGTGGTGTTTGACTTTTAATTTGTTCTTTTTTAGGTTTTTATATAACTTTCAATATTTCTAATTTATTATTGTTACTTGTGACTTTATTTTTCATGTATAGACTTTATTATTATTTGTCTAAATATGTTTCTTTCCATCTCTATAACTTCTCTTTTGCTAATAAAAAACATTTGAAAATGTAAAAACAACTCAAACCACAAACTATTAGTTGACAATGTACAACCTTGGGTGCTCACAGGGCATACTTTTTTTTCCTTATTTTTCTAGTACAAGTATACCAGTATGATTTTAGTCTAATAGAATTATACTTGTATGGGTCATGGTCCATTTTTTTGGGTCGTTTTGAATTTGGACTTGGGTTTCTCAAAGTTTTGGGTCTTATTGTTTGGCATTTTCTCCCGTTGTTGTCAACATGTGTGCCAATAGGGTCTTACTTTTAATTTAAACTTTTTATAAATGAATAGATGCATTACTACAGTTTGAGACATTTATAATTATCAAAAATGAATTATAATGAAGTTTTGAGATAAGGTAATTTCTCTATTTTAAATCTCATCATTGTACCAAAAAGAAACATTCAAGCACCTAGAATTCATTACTTCTTGCATACATTGAAATAATAAGGGTTGGGACACTTGCACACATAAGACTGTCAATAAATTTACATGAAGTGTTGATCTCAAAAATTCTTTCATAAAGGTGGTATGATTCAAATATATCCTAAATTCAAACCCCTTTGTTAGTGCTTTAAAAGTGCTGATGTTGAATTAGTATTGCAATGAAGGAAAACAATTTCCTAGTGACACATGATTAAATATGGAAAAGTGAGCGATCTTTAAAAAACCCAATACTAGATTAAATTATTTAATTGAGTTTGTGTTTGCATGAAGGAGAAATTGTCTACTGATATGAATTTAACAAATCCAAAAACACAATTGTATGGTTCTAATCAAGGTAGATGTGAATCACTATATTTACTAGGTATGTTCAACCTTGTTTCCTCGACCTATCTTCCAATGTCTATAATTGATAATTATATCTAGATTAGTGAAAAATTGAGTATTATCCTACTATATACACTAATAAATGGTAACTTCTCATTGTAGAATGACAAATTTGACCTTATATATGTCAAGACATTGAAATTAAATTACATCATCTCTCTAGCCATTCTACAACTTATTTACCATTTTCACCATGCCTTTTCAACAAACTTGGAAATATTATTCAATCAAAGAGGCATAAAACATTTTGTATTTATTGCACAACTTTTAATTTAAGATTTGATCTTTTGTCAAAAGTTGTATGAAAAGTTCACAATGTGGTGTCTGGTCTTTTCTGACCTATACGGTCCTACACCTTCTCAATCGATAACTTTTCTTTTGATGATAAATCATTCTTTGGATCATTTTATCTTCATAGGGTTGGCCTTATCATAATACCCTACCTATGGAAGACTATATAAGAAATTAAATATCACATTATAACTCACCTAACATTGTTACAAACTCCTATTGAAAACATCATTTCAAAAGTAATCAAAGGGTTCCTCAATTTTCTCAAATTAGTTGCACATCATCTAGCGTATTCCTTACTATAAGTTTGAAGTACTCAACTAGGTCAAGGAGTTTATCTTCATCTATCTATAAAAGCATGTAAATATCATGTTGGAAATATTGTCATTGATGTCAAAAGAATGTTGATAAATATCTTATATGTTAGAAATATTTTCATTGATGTTTACAGATGTGTTCCTCTTATGAAAAGGTAATTCAGTTTGAATTTTACATTCCACGTGTCAAAGAAAACTATTTTTATTTTTCATGGGTTTTTTTAGTGTTACATAGATTTTATAATGTTCCACGGGTGTATGTGGTGTTTCACGGGTTTGGTAGGATTTATGGGTAACTATGTGTTTTACGGGTTGTTATAGTGCCTCACGTGTTGAAGGATTAGAATAGAATGTTTTGTAGGTTTTAAATAACACCCCTCAACAAAAATATATATGTTGCGCAATGAAGAAAGAGCCAAAGAAGTTAGGAGTGTTACGATACAAAGGAGGATTTCCACACAATGAAGAGAAAACTATAGAAAGTTCAGAATTATCTGTGGTGGTCATGAAATGCCGCAAGACCAAGAGAAAATAGGGGAAGTCCACAGGAGTCTTGAAAATTTTCAAATTTCAAAATCTACTAAAGAAGACTCATGTTGAATATTAAAAATGATTTTGAATCATAAAAAGTCATATATGTTCATGAAATGAACATGGTATATTAATGAATTAAATATATGGATTCAAAAGATCTCAAGGTATTATGATGACAATTTTACAAATAAAGACAGTGAGAAGAGAGGAATGATTAATAAATATATATCATGAGGTTTTATGAAGAGGAAGAAATAGAAAACTCAAGAAGATTAGAATACTGAGTTCACAAATAAGAATGAAGATAAATTTACGCATAAAATAAGGTAGATGTGACATACAGAATGTGTGAAGACAACAAGAAAAGTGAAATGTGATCTAAATTCCATCATCATGTTGATGAAGAATCTACAATAGGTGTATCTTTGCATTTTTGAGGTCATTGCTTCATATAATTGGGGATTGGTTTCTCCAGTGAGTTGGTGCTCACAAATCAAGTTGAGTTGGTGCTTGGCCTTGGGGATTGGTGTCTCCAGTGAGTTGGTGCTCACAAATAAAGATGAGTTAGTGCTCGGGAATTGGGGATTGGTGTCTCTAGTATGTTGATGCCTATAAACATTTATAAAATAATTAATTTTGTGGCTAGATTTGGACAATATCTCTAACCAGTCTTTTCTCTATGGTTTTTCTCCCAAAATGGCTTCCACATAAATATTGTGTTGTGAAACTATTATAGCTTATGAAATCTGTGATGTTATGAATGTTAAATTTTAAATTTAGAAAAATAAGATAATATTGATTCACCCCCAGTATAAGTGTATTTTCTACAATTGTTAGTAGATCAGGTTCCTTCTGAGTAGTCTGACCACTAGAAAGTGGATATTAGAAACACACATGGCAATTCAAGAATTTTTATCCTCAAAAAGGGATTTATTATTTGATGGAAATAATTATGCCTTTTGGAGTATAAGGATGTGCACCTATCTAATGGCTCTTGGTTTTGATATATGGTGATATGTTCTTAATGTTTATACAGTTCCAACAACTCCTCCTACAAATCAAGTTGGAAATAAAGTAAGTGAGAGCAATGTAAAGGCTATGACTGCAATATTGAGTGGATTGTGTGAGACATAAATTTTCAAAAGTAATGCATTGTAGTTCAATGAAGGAAAGTTGGGATGAGCTCAATTTTTTTTTGAAGGAGATGAAAAATTGAAGAAAGTAAAACTCCATATACATAGAGGTCAATTTGAGAATTTGAAGATGAAGGAGTATGAAAACATTATAGCCTAACTTCTTCACTTAGATGTAGTTTTCAATACTATTAGACGACTTTGTGAAGAAATTAAGGATGAAACTATTGTGCAAAAAGTGATAATATCTCTTCCTCTGAGATTTAATGTCAAAGTATCTGCTATTGAAGAGTTAAAAGACTTAACCATCCTAAGAATGAATGAACTGCATGGGATTATCACAACATATGAGATGGAAACTGAAGGTGATAAATTATCAAAGTGAGAGGTTACATTCAAAGAATAAAATAAGGTGAAAATCAAGAAACAAGAGACATATTATTTCTCCAGCAATGATTTAGATGAAGAAGAAGCTCACTTTGTCATAAGTCTGAAAGAAAGGGTCAAAAATAGGAAATTATGCCAAAAAATTCCCATATAAAAACAAGGATGATAAATAAAAGACAAAAATTTAAGGAGAGTAACATGTATTATCAATCCAAAAATAAGCATAAGTATATAAGATCTAAAAGAAATAAGAATCTCTAAAAGCACAAGAAAAAATTTTATACCAAGGAGGAAAGTAACTCATATGAAGAAAGTGATGAAATCATCTCTACTAGTGATAAAGATGAATCACTACTCTTTGATTTAGAAATTAAAGAAAGAAAAGAAGAGATGGATTTAAAATATGAAGAAGATAATGAATTTGAAGATGGAGTATATATTGAAAGAGAACTTATTTTTGTCTTAGAAGAACTCAAGAGTCTAAGAAAGAAAAAAACATAAATGAAAACAACAATTTTAGAAACTAGAAGATGAGTATGGTGCCTTAAAATCAAATCTAACACATGATATTGAAGAGTCTAACAAAATCACCATTGATATAAATATTCAACTAGAATAGATGAATAATATGGATGAGGATATGAGAAA
This sequence comes from Taxus chinensis, assembly GCA_019776745.2. Lineage (NCBI taxonomy): Eukaryota > Viridiplantae > Streptophyta > Pinopsida > Cupressales > Taxaceae > Taxus > Taxus chinensis. The sequence goes on along the minus strand of CM034147.1, from coordinate 683,719,507 downwards.
ACAGTTGAAATAGAAAGAAGAATATTGTGAGAAACTTGAATGTGAAGTTTCTTTAAGAAGGGAACTTGAGAAATCAACTACCAAGTTGAACAAATGTCTCAAATTTGAAAAGAGTTCTAAATTTTTAGAAGAAATTATGAATAATTAGTGATCACCATTTATCAAGACAAGTCTTGGGTATAATGAGAAGTCTACAAAATAATATCTCAAAGAGTCTCTAAAGATGACAAGTCCAAACAAATCAAGAAGCTATGCAAATTCTCTTAAAAGTTCTATCGGAATTGAGAAAAAATAAAAAAGGAAGATGCACATGATCTTCAATAGACAAGTACTTCAAATGAAAGAAATAGAAGGGAGGGAAGTCGTGTTCCAAAAAATAATAGTACTCCTCCAAAGGGAAACAAGGATACAACAAGAAGATCATTTCCTCTAATACAACATTATAAAACCAGGTTTCAAAATTTATTTTATGGTTATTGCTTTTCATGTAATAAGTTTGGTCATAGGGCAGGATACTGTAGATCTCATGCAAGGATTTTTGATAGGAATAAAAATGAAAATTCATATGTGTCCTCAAATAGAAACTATAACTCATTTGAACCTTTGATGAATTTTAATATTGAATGTTATAAGTGCCACAAATTTGGGCATAAAGCTCAGTTTTGTACAATTTGATCTATGGAATTTACTAGGAGGGTTGATAATGAGGAAAACAAAGATAATCAGAAGGTTGAGTCAGCAAAATTTTGGAAGGAAAAACAAAAGAAAGAAATAAAAAAAGAAAAATCCATTATTGTTCAGACAACATTTCATGTACAGAATGAAGAAAATTAGTGGTACATTGATAGTGGTTTCTGAAGCCACATGATAGAGACAAAAGTAAATTTATCACTTTTAAAAAGGTAAATGGAGTGTTGTCGTGAAAATGTGCAATAGGGAAAATGACAATTTCCAAGCATGACAACGATACCCTTATGTTAAAATTTTCAAGTCATATCATTCCCAGACACCATGGGTCTGTCTAGTCAGTCCAAGTGACCTCCAAATTAATGTTATCTCATCCACCTAGGTGATTTAGGAAATTATATTCATTCCCCCTAGGTGATTTTAGGAAGTTTTGAAAAGATGTTAGCTTTTGGCAATATTGGGAAGGGCTATCACTGGCCTTCCCAGGACTGGATCAACTCCCCTGGAGTGGAAAGAAAGAGCCAAATTAAAAATGGAGGTGAATTGAATCCCTTAGAACATCATGGAAATTATTTTGGAAGGTTTGGAGAAGTTTTGAAGGACTTGGAGCAGTCTGAGTAAAAACAAGGTTCATAAGCCTTAGCAATACATAGGCCTAAAACAACTGTTGAGCTTCAGACAAAGATTCTGGGAGCTCCGGATGGAGTTAAGAGTAAAAAAAACCATCACCGGAAATATAATTCCAATACGTACATGATGGTGAGATAATATTTTTCACAACACCTTGGTGCATATTATTTGCAAGTAGTTTTTCTCATGTACAAGTGGAGTCTCAAATGAAAAATCCACTTTTCAGGAATCAGATGGTTGAATAAATACATGAGAACCCCACCATTGGATTAAAATTTCAATTTATAGTTAGGATCATATGAAATTTCACCAAGATATTCCACCTAGAGAACAAGTTATCATCATTCCAAATTGCCCTCTCAAAGGCAGTTCAGGAGTTAGTCAATTTTCAAGAGGACACATGTCAGCACCAAGAGCCTGACAGGATTTAATGTCCCCAACGTCCCTAAGGTCAGGTACAAAAACCTTGGAAAAATGTTCCAAGCCCCTATGTGACCTTTGGGACCCTCATATGACGTTCAGACTTGATGCCTTCAGTCCCCAGGTGTAATTCTAGAGCTTAAATCCCCTTTCGTCGGATCAAGGACATGTGTCAGCCCCAGGATTTCCATCCAAACTGATGTCCCTCATGTCCCTCACAGGTCAAGGACATCATACCTTGAAAAATTCACCTAGACCTCTAGGAGAGAGTTTGGGTCACCAATGTGACCCGCTTCTAGCCCCTCAGTGCTTTAAAGCTGATTTTTTAGCACTCATCCCCTATCGTCGGATCAAAGACATGTGTCACCTCCAGGATTTCCATGAAAAATGATGTATCTCATGTCCATTTGAGGTGAGGGATATTAGGGACAAGAAAATTCAACCAAACCTCTCCCCCCATGTTTTTAAAAATTTAAAATTTTGACATGTTTCCCTACTTCTAATTGCTTCCACTCTCGTGCACAACCATACATACATTCTTCCTCTGTAAATTTCTTCCATCACTCTGCCATTACAAAAAAACTAAGAAAAGATCAACCAAGGAACTGAAATACCTTTCCCATGGAAATATGAAGGTCTCAGAAGGAATTCTCATCAAGCTAAGAAGGAGAAAGGAAGAACAAAGAAGAGAACAATAAAATCTCCATAGCCAAAAAATGGAAATCTGAACAAATCTTGCAAACCAATGCATGAATCAAAAAAAAAAATGTTTTTTGTTCCTCTATCTAATACCATAAAAAAATTACCCTCAAACTCTCCTCTCATGTTACAGAGCATCCACGATGAAGAAATATCCTTTCTGGCTCAACGAAGAAAGAAGTGGGATTATCCGTCAAACCATTGGGTGAAACGAAGTAGAATTACACGTGAAGCACCAGAAGAAAAAAAAACCCACATCAAAAATATTTTTTTTTTCAAAAATGGAGGAGAAAACTAGACCTATAATTTTGAGGTACATTAATGGCTTCCGCATCCAAAAGCACTACCAGGTCCAAAAATTAAAAGTTTAAAATCTCCTAGAGTTTTGAGTGGGAGGACTTGAAATTTCAAAGGGGCGATATTGGGCAAAAACCTAATATAAAGAAAAATTGTTGCATGTCAATATGACTTCCATAAGCCAACTTTCTAAAAATAGCAGGTCTACTACATAGGGACTGCTACTTCAGGAAAGTCATCACAAAAGAACTTGCGAAGGAGGCGAAGACATTGGAGGTGCACTATAGCTAAGAAATCAGCAGAACAGAAATTATTGGCACTTAATAAAAATATTAAGTTGATCCAGAAGGAATGAGGAATGTAGGGAGAAAGAGGAAAAAAGAGTCGCAACATCCAGTTGAAGATCGGGGACTTGATTTTTCACACTTACTAATAATAGTAAGTTTTTCTTTCTGGGATAAACATGAAGTCAAAGTAAATGGGTCAGAAGTCGACACATCCCTTCACCTATGAGTATGACATGGAAGACAAATATGTATTGTACATGAACCTAAATGACCTGAAGACTCACATGGCCTCCAAGGACCGAAAGAGGAATGTAAGAACAGATATTCACAAGTGGCTTGTTCACCGCTGCAGGACACCCAATATCTATGCAGAGTCTCGAGCTAGTCCTAGCCTTCTCTTTCCACTACAAACCCAAGACACGAACCATCTGAGATGAAAATGGTACAATGATTGCGGTCATCAGCAAAACAATTCACTCAACTTAGTGAGCATTCGCGAGCTAATTTGAAGGAGTTTCACAGTGTGCAAGGAGTTGAAAGATTCAGAGTTTCACTACATTTGGAGCTTTCCATCAACAAGGATCAACGGACTTCATCAGGAACAACATCTCCTCCTCTTCTTCTCTCTCTCTTTCTCCATCCTCTTCCCCCCTAACTTTCTCTCACTTTAAAATATTCTAATTTCGTGTTGGGGTTTACACTTTTTGATATGCCTTTAAGTCACTTAAAAGTGACTTTAGAAACATAATGTAAATTAAGTCACCTTGATTTTATAAAAGGGACTTAAATATTTTGTAGTAATACGAATAGTCTAAAGTTAGAAATAAGGCATATGGAGGGTCATGAGGAAGTTGGTAAGGTCACCTTCTCACTCTATAAATTGTAACACCATTCCCATTTCAAAGGGTTGGCGATTGATCTTGTAAACTCAAGAGTGCATTGTACCTAGAGAAAGCAAAGGAGATAGACATTTTCTTATACTTTCCTCCACTCTCAAATTTATTCCATTCCCACACTATGTAAAAATTTTGTTTAAACAATCAATACAAGAAGAAGGAGTTTCTAGATTTATTTGACTAAGGAGTTTCTTGATACTTTGTGATCGATAAATTCTATTTGGTCTTGTTGTTATTTGCAGAGTTGTTTCTTCTCATGAATGCATATGTTGAAGTTTCTAACTAGTGTGTGCAGGAATACAATTTTTCTACTTGCAACATTAGTTCTCCTATCTAATTTCTCATTCCCCTTTCCCTCTCTAAAAAAAAAGTCCTCTCTTGTAGGTATCTGCAAGCTTTGCCGCAGGGTCAGTGGAGTGACCTTGTTGGATCTCGGTCAAAAGGCCACCACAAAAATCCACCTTTTCATGCACATGCATATACAGAAGCTGCACCAGTTAAGTAGAGGGACTTAGATTCCCAGAGCATTGGAAATAAATCCAAAATTTTGTCCACCCGATAAATTTCCTTGCCAACATGGAGGTATTGTAAAATTTGGAGGCAATATCACTACAAGAAATTCAGATAAGGGCACCATTAGCTTGAACAATGGTAAATCAAAAACTAAATATATCTTGTATGTTGAAGGACTAAAGAATAATATTTTTGGTGTGAGTCAAATGAGTGATAGGGGATACACAGTAACATTTTATGCAGGAGGATGTGAATTAGAAAGGTAAGTATAAGGAAGTTTTTTTTATGCATTCAAGAAAATAAATAATCTTTACATTCTTAGTGATATTAAAGGTGAAAAGTTCTACATGTTGAAAATTGATGGGAGAGGGCTATGGTATATAAGAATGGGTCATATGAACTTTAAAAATTTAGTAAAAATCAGTTCCAAAAAAAATGTTAAAGACATGTCAAAGATTACTAAACTAGTAAATACCCTTTGCAAACAATGTCATTTTGGCAAGAAGAGAAGATATTCCTTCAAGAAACATGAGTACTCAGCTACACAGTTAATAAAACTTGTGCATATTGATCTATGTGGTACCACGAGAACTCAAAGTATTCAAGGTGAGATATATTTCATGTTATTTATTGATGATTTTTCTAGGATGACATGGGTAACTTTTCTAAGAGAAAAGTATGAAGCATTTGAAATATTTAAGGCATTCAAAGCATTAGTTGAAAATGAAATGGATTTGAAAATCAAGTGTTTAATATCTGACCGAGGAGGAGAATTTAATTCAAACAAATTCATAGAATATTGTGAATGTCGTGGAATTAAATGACATTATTCAACTAAAAGAACTCCACATTAGAATGGAGTTGTTGAAAGAAAATAAAGAACTCTGCAAGAGATGGCTAGAACTATGCTAGATGAATCTAAAATATCTGACAAAATTTTGGAGAGAGGTAGTCAACAAAACAATCTATATTTGAATAGAGGGAAAATCAAGGTAAATAACAACAAGACACCTTATGAACTATGGAATGGTAGACCAATAACTGTCAAACACTTCATAGTATTTGGAAGAAAATGCTATATTAAGAAAGATGATGAAGATGTAGGTAAGTTTGATTCTATATCTAATAAAGGTATTTTATTAATTACTCTTTAAAGAGAAATGGCTGTAGATGTTACATTTTGAGAACATTCAAAAAATTTGAAAGTGCAAATGTGAAGGTAGATGATATCAAGTATAAAAAGATAAGGATACAAGAAATTGATTATCATGAAGAAGCCAACAACAAAGATGAAAAGAAAGATGAATATAAAAAAGGAAAAATTTGAAATAAACGAAACAAAAAAACCATCTAGATGAATCCAAAAGAATCATTTAGAAAATTATATTATAGGTGATTAAAAAATATTGGAGTACAAACCAAAAGAAGATTGAAAAATGTAGCAGAACATGCAAAAAATGTATTTATTATCTAAGATAGTACCTAAGAATTTTATTGAAGCAAGTAAAGAAAATCATTGGATTAGAGAAATGGAAGAAGAACTAAATGAGATCTAGAAAAATGAAACATGGGAATTGGTTCCAAGACCAAAAGAAAAAATGTGATTGGCACAAAATGGGTTTTTCATAAATAAGTTGAATGAATATAGACAAGTTATAAGAAATAAAGAAAAGCTAGTTTGTGAAGGAAATGCACAAGTTGAAGGTATTGATTTTGAAGAAAAAATTTCTCATATTGTATGTTTAGAGGCCATTAGGATGTTTTTTTCCTTTTCTTGTTATAAAAACTTTAGATTATATCAAATAGATGTTAAATATACTTTTCTGAATTGGAATTTGGAAGAAGTTTACATTGAAAAACTAGAAGGATTCACATTATCATATGATAAGGACTATGTATGCAAGCTGAAGAAATATCTTTATGGACTGATACAATCCCATAGAGCCTAGTACTCAAGACTGAACAAGTATCTACAATAGAAAGGGTTTAAGAAAGGTATTTCTGACAACAATATTAAATCAAAAATAAAGGAGAGAATCTTTTGAGTTGATGACATCATTTTTGTAGGAGGTAAGGATGATATGTGTTAATAATTTGCTGAGGAAATGAAAAAATAATTTTAAATGTCCATGCTCAATGATTTGTCATTCTTCCCTGAGTTACAAATTTCTCAATCTAAAAAATGCATATTCATTTCACAAAACAAGTATATTGAGGATATTTTGAAAAAGTGTAGAATGGAATATTTCTATTCAGTAAGTACACCCATGGTCACATGTTGTAAGTTGAGCAAGTATTATGAATCTCCTTAAGAAAATCAGACTCTTTACATATCAATGATTAGAAGTTTATTATACGTAAATGCATCAAGACCAGATGTGATGCAAGCAGTAGACATGGTAGAACATTTTCAAGATGCTCCAAAAGAAAATTGTGTACAAATTTTCAAAAGAATACTCAAATATTTGAAAGATACGATGGATTATGGTTTATGGTATAAAAAGGTGAATATTTTTCCTTAATAACATATACAGATGAAGATTGGGGTAGTTGTATTGATGATAGAAAAATTACAAGTAGAGGTGCCTTATTTTTGGGTAACAATTTAGTAGCTTGGTTAAGCAAGAAGTAGGATTTTTTTTCTCTATCCACAGCTGAGGTATAATACATTGTTACAGTACAATGTTGCACACAAGTTCTATGGATGAAGCAAACACTGAATGATGTGAAGGTATGATTTGATTCTCAAATTTCTATAATATGTGATAATACTAGTGTAAAAAATATCTCAAAGAATCTTGTTATGCACTCTAGAACAAAAAATATTCCCATTAAATATCACTTTCTAAGAGATAAAGTTACATATCATCATGTTAAGTTGGAATACATTGCCACTAAAGAATAGATTGTTGATATTCTTACAAAACATCTTCCAACAGAAACATTTGAATATCTCAGACAAAAGTTGGGAGTAATATTTCTTTCAATAGTTAATTAAAAGGAAACATAATTTCATGGGGAGATTGTTATGAGATTTTTTATTTCCCATCAATGTCACACGAGGATAATTGAAAGTTAAGAGAAGTAATACATCAAGGGGAGATTTAAATCCAAGGGTAGAAATAGATCAAGATTAAAGGCCCTGCAAGATGGTTGGTTGTCATCAATGACAAAGGGGGAGATCATTGGAAATATTTTCATTGATGTCAAAATAATGTTGATAAGAATCTTATATGTTAGAAATATTGTGATTGATGTTTACATATATTTTCCTCTTATGAAAAGTATGATTTAGTTTGAATTTTTCATGCCATGTGCCAAATAAATCTATTTTATAATGTTATGTGGGTTTTTGTAGTGTTCTACGGGTTTTGTAATGTTTTAGGGGTGTATGTGGTGTTCCAAGGGTTTGGTAGGGCTCTGCGGGCATCTTTTTGTTTCGTGGTTTGTTGTAGTGCCTCACGTGTTAAAGGATCAAAATGAAGTGTTTTGTAGGTTTGAAATAATACTACTAAAAAAATTATATATTCCACGAAATAAAGAAAGAGCCGCAGAAGTAAAGAGTGTTGTGATATAAAGAAGGATTATTTTTTAATGAAGAGAAAAATCCTGAAAGTCTAGAATTTTTCGTGATGGTCATGAAATATCGTGGGACCAAGAGTGTAGTATTGTTTTACCCTTTAGATCTATGCACACTAGCACTTCATCTAAACAAGCATGGAATCTCACCCGAAGCACGTGCAATCTTCAAGTCCCTCCTTTGTTATGGTTATCAAGATGTTAGCATGCATGTTTATTAACCATTCATTCATTCAAGAAGATGATACATCATAGAATAAAGAAATGGAAACACATATAATAACGAAACTAATATGCATACTCAATAATACTTGAATAATGAGTATACCATACTTAGATCTAGTCACTTTGGAAACCTATGCACAATTATCCATTTCAAAACACCATTAATTACGAAACATAGAAGTTGAATACATTACAAACTATTTGAAAAGTGCATTGGACCATGTGCACTATCATACAAACTCCAAAACCCTAGACTGTTAAACTTTTAAATCTAAATAGAAATCTTTATTCAAACTAGCGAAAGCAAGAATTCATTACCCATATTTATACTTGATGGGAACTTTCCCTTTGCCACTTTCTTGCACATTCCTAATAACACGCCTGATTTTTACTCTTTACTAATAATAGATTATGTTAATTATAAAAATTTAATACACTTTAATCCTATTATTAGACTTATTTCATGCGTGTTCTTCTTCCTTTTCTCTACATGTGATTTTCCCAATTATATCCCTTTCTTGATCACTAAGTCAACTCGCTTTTGTCTATCTCTATATATTTGTTTGAACATAGCTTCAACCCTGATTTTCTATTTTTAGCCTTCTTGGAAAATTGGCTAATTCCTTGATCTTTGACATGTATGCCCGCAACCTTGTGTGTTGACCTATTTCCCTGTTGTGCGCACCCTTTGCACACTACTCTATGTTCCTTTGCATGCACCCTTGTGCATAATCCTCTGTGCTTTGTTGATACTTAGTCAATTTTCTACTAACAACATTACCCCACACTAGGGATATTTTCCATCCTCGGGAATACTTAACCAAAGGATTCCCTTCAAAAAATCAAAAGAATAAAGAAATGGAAGACGAAAAAATGGTTATGCATAAACCAATGAATCAAAGACTATCAATCTCCCATAGGTGCACACTCAAATGTTTTCCTAGGGTGGATGGAGTAGTTTTGGGAATTATGTACTTAGGAAAATTTCTAGCTCTTCCCACTCTATAAGCTCCTTTGTACTCCCACCTGACACCAACCCAGAAATGTCTAGCACGTGCTCAAGGGTCATTTTTTCCCCTTATTCTTTAATTACCTTATTACCCCACCAAGGCTTGATGTCAATACCCTCAAAGGAATCCATCTTCCATGCAACTAAAGAGACAAGCTCCTTGATTCTTACCTCAAGTGTATCCCTCATATCCTTAAGCAAATCCTAGTTCCACGCAATCTTAGCCATGATCTCCTTTTTCCCAACCTTGCTAACTTTCTTGGCATCTTGTACTTGCTTAAGTTCGTCCTCCTCCTGAGTAGTGTATGCCTTAAGGATGGGATCAAGTTCCTGACATTTTTCAAATGCATACCCTACCTTTTTGTGCATCCTTGATCATGGTGTTCAACACCTCATATTCAACTATTTTATGCACCACTACTTCTTTATTCTTTTCTCACTTTGTAGCCAACTATTCTTTTGATGAACCTTGCACATACTTCTTTTCATATAACAACATCCTTACTAAATCTTCCAAGTAGTGAAATTCTAGTGGATATTCATCCTTAGCATTCTCTACCAAGTTTGGGTGCGTTGTTGTTATCACATTCACAATGTGAGAAAAATTGTTGAAGGAATATTTTACACGCTTCTCTTCCTTTCCTAACTCCTTCATGAGTTTTTGGACTTTCTTTAGCAGTACTTTGATTATGGCCCCCTTGTCCAAATTTTTATGTGTTACCTTTGCTGCCATTTTATTCAAAGCATTATTTTTTTTTCTTATCAATCAGCTCCGTGTTTTTTATAGTTGTGAGGAATGTATTTGGTACCTTATTCATCTCATGCCTGACATATGCCTCGTTATTAATTTCAAACTCAGGGTCTTCCTTATGAGTATGCATGTTCCAAGAAAGCATCTTATTTTTACGCATTGTCACTCCTTCTAGGTCAATTACGTCCTAGCCATAGAGATCTTTGTTATGCACTGTGCTTTGGAATCTTAATCGCAACACCTTTGTATGATCATCCATATAATTCATTTGGGGTGTTTGTAAGATATCCTCCTTTTCCTCCTTCCTCCATTGTTATTTCCTTTTGGTACCTCATTTTTAACACTCGGATGCATGCTACTCCAACCTTCACCTGTGGCTCCCATATCTTCTCCAGATGGCTCGCCATTGCCTTATTTTCCTACTCTCTCTAGGATCCTTCATCACACACTTTGTGTAACTCCATAACATATTGGAAAGTCGTATCCTTTGGTTTTTCTTTACCCTTATCCAAATTTTTAATGATTGGGGCTTCTTCATTATGTCTGACCTCTTCCGTAGACTTATCTTCATCACTGTCTATATTTGTAACCATCTATCTCCTTTTCTTCTTTAGAGGGGTCTTCTTTTCTTCCCTTAGTCTTGCTAGAGTTACCCTATGTGATCTCCTATGCGCTTCTAAAGGTCATGTGCCTTGCATCTATGCTCTATGCCCCATTTACAATTTTATCCAATGGGTTATATCTGGCACAATGTATTCTTCCTCTGCCTCCTCCTCCTCTTCATCCTTTTCCTTTTCTTCTTCTTCTTTTTCTTCTTCCTGTAGGGGAGGGGTCTCCTCACGTGATCTTTTGGTACCCATAGTTTTCTTACCCTTAGGCGGATTTGGAAGGTGAAGGTTTTCTCCATCAATATATTTCCCATTTTTCATTTGGGGCCATAGATATACATAGAATTTTGCCACATCCTTCCCCACCAAAAGATCTACACGAGTGATGTCCATATTTTCAAAATCCATCATCTCCACACATGCTGACTTAGAAGGATATACAAACTTGGTGCACAATGTGTGGCATTCAACATCCACCTTATCTACATCAAATATAAAAATTTTATGCATCCTTGATCCTATTCAATCATGCCTGAAAGTACTTGGCTATGAAGGTGAATGGTATTTTTAACCATCAGCCTTTCTCCCCATTACTCATGTAGAACCTTCCCAAACAAAAATACTTGTGTACTTCAAATTTTGCCTTTTTGTCTAAAATTGGTGGTAACTCCATCGGTACATGCCACTCATCCCTTGAATGCTTCACACATTCTCTTGTACCACTTGTCCACCTAGAGATTATATGCATTAGTGATGCCTCCATCGCATGTGTAGTCGCTAAACCTATTGGTGCAAGATTTGTTCTATCAGATATATCTATACCTTGTCCTTAGGCCCATCTAGTACCCATATCTCCCAAAATAATATTAAAGTCAAGATAGTGCCCCAAAATATCTTCTCGCCTTTGATTAATTGCACCATTTTTTCTTTAATGATTCCTTTTGCAATGAATTACACAATATTATAATGTGTTTTATGTGCCATTTTGTGAGCAACATGCAGCCACTTCTTATTTACTTATTACCACCTCTCAGATGCACACAACCTACAATTGACAAGGTGTGTGGTGACTCTTGTACCTGGGTCACTTATACTTGTAACTTCCATTGCTCGACCTCCCCATTGATAGTTAATTGTAATGGAATTGGCCTCAAATTTTGTATCATCCTCTAAATCTGGATCTATTTCAAATCCCAAACTATGTAAGCTTATAACTCTTCCAATTAGTTTCATAGTAATGCACATTATTCTTCCTAAAATATATAATTAGTCCTCATGAATGTGTGACATCATCCATTTGTATAATCACTTCATCTTAATGAATAAGGGTAACTCATATAATTGAAGGACTCCAGCGCTTTCCAAGTCTTAATAAACTATACCATCATAAACCAACTGCCCCTATATAGTCCTCTAGTCTATTTTCTTATCACCTCCTTGTTTATTTCACCTTCATGTCCTTCCGAGTGATGGTTATAGTCACTTGTTTTACACTTTGTTAAGTGTGACTCCCATGAATGCCCCACTAAAACATCACTAAGGTATTGCATCTCATAAAACCACTCTTCCGGTGCACTGTCCACCTAAGGCTTCATATCCTTGCCCTTTTCCTTTCCTTTTCCTTTGGGTGATACTATGGGTTCTTTCTTTGGTGCTATTGTTGATCTTCAAAATTTCTTCAGACTTCAAACTTACAATTTTCAGGAAAATTTTTCCCTAAGATAAAACTTACCCAAAATTTGTGCTACAACCGTCATGTGTTCAGCTCTTACTATACTTACCTGGTCATTCTTGTTCTCTAGTTTACATCACACAACCTTGTGCCCTAGTTCTACAACTTGGAACCCTACAAATTTACTTTTCTTTAAACCCTAGCTTTATGAATGTAAACCCCATAACCTTAATCTTTTGTGTATCTCCTACCCATGCCTTCTACTTATGCTCTTACTTCCACCGAAGGAGCTCCAAATTTGGTCATGTATATCTCACTCTGGTTTGTCTTAAAACTCTTTCACACAATCTCTTCACACTCAAAAACATTATTAGGATTCAGTCATTCTCCAATTTCTCAAACTCTTCAATATGCAAGGTAAGAATGAGCTCTCACGCGCTCTTTTAATATTTTTCCAAAAAATGACTCATTATTTTCTCCTCGCCTACTACCAATAAAGTGTCAAATTTTTTCTTTTTCTTTTTCCTGCTTTCTTCTACACATGGCAGTCATAACCTTCCATCACACCACTACTCCCAAGGCTGCAATCATCTTTTTGCACATGTTACTATGTCGCAACCCATCTTCCTCTGTGTCATATATTATGTAGTATGTCATGTTTCTTCCTCACTCATGTTATAGTGTGTGACCTCTTTCTCATGTGGCTTCCCAATCTGGGTGATTCCCCTTGAGTACCATTATTCCTAAGCACCTACAACACTTCCCTTTACTTTCATGCACCCTTAATATGTGTCCATCAAGTACCCTTATTTCAAAATTGTCACGTGTACCACTAAACCAAATCGTATACAAGTACCAACATCATAGTATTGCTCTTTCAATATAGTCATGCCTATCTCAACCCCACACTAAAATTATACATGGTCCTCTACGTATCAACTCAATAATTAGTAATCATCTTATACATGTGAATGTGCTTATTACAAAAAAACAAACAAAATAAAACATGATCGGGAAATCCAATCTAAGTGGAAAATATTTCCTTATTATAAAACATAAAGGAAGATTATTTATAGTATAGCTTTAGCCTACTCCTATTGAAGAAATAAGGAAACATGGTGCCATCTAGTGATTGTAATTGGCATGTGTCTGAGTCTAGTATATTGGTCACTACAAAGGGTCCCAATCAATGGACTTTCAACTTCCCTGGGTGGTGTGCAAACTTGGAGTCATACAGAAGTACCATCTTTTCCAACTGCAAAATAATTTTTCTTGACGTGTCTATCATGCCAAGCCTTCTTTCATGCCTTTTTTGTCTTCTAACTCCAATTCTCAATGACACACCTCTCATATAATTTCATCAACTTTTCAATTCACTCATCCACAACCTGTTCATCATCTAATCCACCTGCATGTGTAATATGTATTGGAAAGAAACATGAATTCCATAGGTAGTACAGCCTCCATGCCAAACACCAATTGAAAGGGTGTGGTATTATTCAAAAATTTATAAGTTTTTCTACATACCCAAATTAGGGATGATACCTTCTCATTCCAATACTTTCTTCCAACATTGTATACCTTTGTTCGTGTATGTCCCAAGATCTTGTTGAAATATTCAACAATGCCATTAACCTGAGGGTGATAAGGGGTAGGCTTATGGTACACCACCATAAACTTTACCAATAGAATTCTAATGGTTGCATTCAAAAAATGAGTTCCCCTATTACTGGGTAGACTTAATGGGAACCCATACCTACTGATGATGTTTTCCCAAAGGATCCTTGTTGTTGTTATTGTTGTGTAATATTTTTTAGGCACAAACTCTACCCACCTTGTAAAGTAGTCAGTACATGTGATGATGTAGTGCACCCCTATCCTGCACGCGGGTGGTGCAATAGGTCCTACAAAATCAATTTCCCATTTTTCAAAAGGTTTCATGCTTGTTATAGGCCTCAAGGGAATTTCATCTCTATTTCTAGGCTTTCTAATTCTTTGATAGTGGTCACGTGCTTCAAAAAAATCCTTAGCATATTTGTACAATGTTTGCCACCATATATCAAGTAGTCACATCTCCTGCATAGTGTCCTCTAGCAATGCCTCCACACACTTCCTCCATAATGGATTTGTGATCATGCTCCAAAACACATATGTGAAATACCTCATCTCTACCCCTTTTATACACATCTCCTCTAATAAGCTAATATGGTGTAGTGTGAATATCAATTTTCTTCTTTTCAAATGTCTTCATTCCCTCTGGTGCAAGTCCAATGTGTAATAATACTATAATATCCTCCACATCAATTGGTGCGTAGTTTAATCTTAACAATTGTGCATCAAGCATAGTGTCTTCAATATTTTTCACATCCTCTCTAGAGTTGATCCTTGACAAATGATTAGGTACCATATTTCTCTTACCTAGCTTTCCTACAACTATAAAATAAAATTCCTGAAAAAGGAGTGTCCATTGGTATATGCACCCTTGTAAAATAGGTTTGTTGAATAAATAATTCAATGCCATATAATCTATGTAAAATATGAATGGTGTGGCTAGTAAGTACTATCTAAATTTTGGAAGCACATAAATCATATATAATTCCTTGCACTCCGTCATGTTATAGTTCTGCTCGTTTGTTGTATACTTCCCACTTGTAAAGCATATGGGATGATCCATGTTACCCTCTCTTGGTTTGCACCAATACTACACCAATAGCTATGCTAGAGGCATCTACATGCACGTGGAAAGGTTTTTTCCATGAAGGGAAGCACAATATAGGTGCATGATTAATTAAAGTTAACTAAATCTAAGTTAGATAAGAACTAGTTAATCTAATCTATGAGGAAAATAAATGCTATAAATAACTAGGTAAATGCAGTAAATAAATATGTAAATGATCTGGAACAATGTAGGAAAGGAAATACTAAAACCCTAATGTGTAAAAGAGGAAGGTAATGATTTAGTTGATAACATATGGTTGTCGCAAAGTGTCACGGGTCTGATTGGAAAACACGGGAGTAGGAACGACTACACAGAGGTCTCGAAAATGATGAATATGAAATATTTGAGTGGACTGAGGTACCTGTAATAGGAATCTAGGACCCATATGCACTCTGGTCAATAATCTGGGTGCCCTAGTTTATGGAAAATCTCCAAAGCTGGTTTTCACAGCGTCACAAGATAATTTGTAACCTTCGCTAGTTGTCACACTAGTTTTTCTAAACTATGCAAAATGTACCAAATGAATCAAGATGATGTTGAAGACCTAGAAGAGATAAAATAAGTATCAAATCCCTAAAAAAAATGAAAGATGCAAATGAATGGGTCAGACTGACCTCAGTTGCTACAATAGTGGGCTTACTAAATTGAGTGCTACACTACATTTCAGACTCAGATGTAGTTCTGGTGTGTGTGTGTGCATGTCGTGCCCTAGGTGATCTTGTACCAGTCAAACTTTTTGAAATAACAAGCAATAACTAGATGTAGAAAATGTAATATTATGTGTGTATGGAATATAATAGAATAGCTCCCCCTATGAAGTGTGATGCAGATTTCCTAGCTTGTGCCTTGATGATGGAGCTATGTGGATACCAATACAATAGATGGATGTAACTCTAGATAGAGTGATAGTAGTGTATGATGCCAGGTCCCTCATTATGGTCTCATAACTTCATATTTATAGGGTTCACTTGATCTAATTTAATAACTAACCTCAAAAAGGATGACCACAGAAAAGATAAACATGAAAAACGTCTAGAAGAGGCCCAAAAAGTGGTGGGAAAGTGCTAGAAGGACCGGGGTGCCCCAAGGTGAGACCAGTGTGCATATGGGCACCCCAATTACAACTAAGAATATGGGGGATGTGAAAAATTGGATGGGCATGTAGGTGTAATAGGTCACAAATCATGAAATAAAATAAATAAAATGGTTAAAGGGATAGGGTTTAATTTGTGCTTTCTTTTCTCAAGAACCTTTTAAATAGTAGTATGAGACTAAGATAAATAATTTCCTAAAGTGAATGATTTTGTGACTACATTTTCCCCCCAATTTATGTTGGTGAGAGGAAAGTTTGGTGACATAAAGTAGATAGAGATGTGTACCTGATGTCCATGAAGAGTGTAGTAAAAACGTGTTGAAGGACTAGAAAAAGTGTGAAATGATAAAAATATGGAGGAACATTGAAGTTATAGATGAAAAATGCACAAATAAAAAGTGTTGAGAGTGAACCTATAGTAGAACACATGTGTGTAGCTGTTGTAATGTGTACCTGTATGGTTAGTAAAGCATGTGTGCTATCGTGAAATGTTTTTGTTGTTGTCGCTTGTTGTTTTCCCCCATTTGACTACTTGTTTCTCATACAGCTGGACTTGCAAGGAGAAAAAAATCAAATAGTAAAATATGTATGCATGTAAGTGTAAAAACATTATGTAAAAGATGCATGTAAAGTACACTAATGTAAATGGATAATGTAAATTTATGTGTAAATGGAATATGTGCACATGATCCATGTTGAGAAAGAGTGTAGAAGGATATCATGTACTACAAATTTTTTAGATGATATCACACCACCCTGGCTGAAGAAGTGTAGGGAGGAAATGCTCTATGTCCTCCAAGCTCTAACCACTTCTACTGAAATGTGTAAAGAGATCTTTGTTGCGTCCTATTTTTTTGGGTAATCCAATGCCACTGGCCAAAGAAGTGTAGGGAGGAAATGCTCTGTGTCCTCCAAGCTCTAACTTTCCTAGAAATGCTAAGGACACCATGTCCTGTAAAATCCATTGTGTATGGGGTTTGTAGACTGGTCTTAACCCACTTGTTGAATATAATTGAACCGAACTAGTGTAGAATCTTTGTGTTAGTATGTAGAAAACCCCAAAATGATGCCCCCCATCTTTGGGGCTGCATGCGACATCACTAATAAGAGACATGCGACCCCAAAAGAGAGCCACATGCATGTACATTGAAAAGTGCTTGGTAGAAACCAAGTAACACACAAACAAGAAAAGCTAGCCAAAGACAAGTGAAAGCATGCATGCATGTAGTAAACAATGTATAATCTACACAAACAGTATGTAAGCTACCAAGAAAGGTAATTTAAACACGCAAGAATACAAGTATATCACACAAAGTGGGTTACAAACATGGGATATCACTCATGATGTTGCAATACATGTAAGGCCATCATGTCCGTAAACAATAAATAAGTGTGCATACCAAACATAGGGAAAGGCCCATAAAAAATAGAAAACCATAGCAGACAAGTACAAATAAGCGAATAAGTAATCATGAAAACATGTAATCCTAGAAAACAAGTGTTGCAGATGGAACACCCATTATCATGTTAGAGTAATAACCAATATGTCAAAACGTGTATGATCAAGTAATGTAAGATGTTAAGTACAAAATGAAACAATAACCTCTAGATGAGATGAATGTAGATGCCCTCAATGACCAATATAGGAAAGGTAGAAGGAAAGCATCTATGTCACGTGTAGGAGTCTTATATCTGTGATCACACTAAGAAAAAGGCATGAACGTAGATGTGTGGATGATATAGATAATGACATATAATAAATAAATCTAGCTGTGTAGTAAAGCGATCATGTAAAACACTAGTAAACAAGATTAAATTCCCCCAAGACAATGCAATATGTTGTGGATGGATGGAATGGAATGCAAGATGGAATGATAGGATCCACTTCCCCCCCCCCCCCCCCCCGAGTGGATGGAAGTGTATGCAGTGAGGTTCATTTTGTTTTCCCCCTCAGCAGTCAAGAATGAACCCTAAAAGAGATCACATCATTGGGAAATGGTCGGGTAGTGTATATATCGTGTCTAACACACTATAATGAATGTGTATATGTGTAGTGGTGATGATATGAAACATATAGAAGAAATGTGTGTGGAACTTACAGCCTAAGCTTATACCACTACGAGATGAAGTATGGAGTGATGATTTACCCTTAAGCATATATCATGATGAGATGAGTGAATGAGTGATGATTTAGCACTACGTGTATATAATTATGAGATGATTGGATGACTGATGATTTAGCACTAATTGTATCTCTCTAAAAGATAAATGATAAGGAGTGGTGATGTAACCTAAGGTGTATACCACTACAAGATGATAGAATAGGTGATGATTTAGCCTAAAGTGTATGTCACTAAGATAGAGATGTCGCATGATGAAAGGTGGAATAATACGGGTGGGACAAGTGTAATGTCCATTTGATTTGTAAACCCTCAACAGTAGAGTATGGACCGATGAACTAAATTGTGCATCATCGGGTGGTGCATGTAGCGCATAGAAGACAATGTAGTATATATGATCAGGTGATGGATATGGTGTGTAAATGCGTGGTATGTTGAATGTGATGCTAAATGTGTAAGATGTGCGATATGTAATGTGTAAAATGTAATGTAATAGGTGTAAATAGACTAGTAATGTAAGATGTACTGATGAAATGTAATGCTAGACTCATATGTAATGTAACCTAGCGTAGTATGTAGAATATAGGTGATGTATAAATGTGAAATGTGAAATAGCCTAATGGTGCATGTAACACATAGAATGACTAATACATGTATGTAGTATAATGTAGAATGGATGGTGTATGATGTGGCTATGTATGTAGATGGCCTAATAATGTATGTAATGTGTAAAATGAATAAAATATTATCATAAATGTGTAGATGATAGAATTATTGGAAAATGAGTGGAAATGTGTGATGCAAGAATGGGTAAATGCCAAGAGGTTGGACACATGATGTGTGACAAAATGCAATGTGTTATGCTTAATGTGTAGTGTATGGGGTTCAATGTAGAAGTAATCCCTCAACATTCAATTGTGAACCGAAGCACAAGAGTGTGTCATTGTGTAGTGATGCTATAATAAATAGTGAGTATGAATGTATAAGAATGTAAAGGAGAATAAGTGTGACTATGGTAAGACTAAAGAAGGAGGTGGAGGTGGATTTTCGTGCCCCTGAGTACGTATGAATGATTATCCAATGATAGTGAAGGATGAATGTCCTTCATCTATAATAGACAAATTTTGTAGTAGGGAATGAAGTCTATGTGCATGTGAGGTACAATATATGAAGAAGGTCATGACACAATAAAATGTGTCAACGATAGGAATTTGCATGTTGTGGGATGTGAAGGTGAAGAAGGTCTGCGTGGAATAAATTAAGGTGGTGACCTATGTTGTGATGCATTAAATGTGTGAGGAATAGGCCTATACTTATGTGTAGGGCTAGTGGAGTGATGTGGTCATACGGAGGATATGCAAGTAGGTGAACTAGGGGTATATTGTGTGTTGAGAAACTTTGACAGTGGTGTAGTAAATGAAGTATGGGATGCATTAAAACCTGTGCGAGGATATGTTGACCATGAATTGGATGGGGGGATACCATCAATAAAAATGACTGGTTGTTATGGATGAACTTGAGACATAAATGATTCATGGAAATGATAGATTTTGAGTGATGAATCCAATTGATATCTAAGAGCATGTTGCAACCTTCAACCGTGTTGCCAACAAGGAAAGGTACAAGCATAGTAAGATGGCCAACTGTAACATGGATTTTAACAACACCAAAAGGTTTTGCAAAAGGGTACTTGACTTGAGATAGAGGGTAACAAATGGCCCTAGGGAATGACATAGAGAACGCACTAATGGGCCATGATGGGTCAACCTTAGTTTTTTTGATGGGTGTGGATCCAATAAATGCATAGATGTGAATTTGACATGGTAATATATATCGGAAAAGGAAATGACAAGTGGTGAAACCTCAGTGTTAGAAAATAATAAATCTAGAGCTCTAGATTTAGGAGGTGATACAATGTGATAGGCATGATTAATAGAAGATTTTTTTGTCTTCTTTTCATGTTGTTGAGATTCATTATTAAAAATTTTGAGCTTAACCTTGTCGTTGTTTGGGGAAAGGCTAGCAAATTCTGGGAACTCGAGTTTGTTATTGCCAAGTAAATCTTGGATGATGGTAGGGAGTTTTAAGAATCTATTTGTATAATGTCCAATGCAGTGATGATAATCACAAAGGAATTTTTTAATTGTGATTCTTACCTTTTGGTCGTGATGGGTCTAATTCAAGGGGAGGGGGAGTGTAATACGATTGTTTTCAATAAGTTTCCTCAATATAAGATGTAGAGCCATGGGAAGGGTGTTAAATGTGCTCCGAGGCTTCTGTGGGTGATCCTGTTTAGGAGTGATAGTGTTGACGATAACTTTAGCATTGGTTGGTTTTGTAGTGGATGGTTTAAATGACATATTTCTGGGGAAACAAGTGGAGGAGGATTGTTCATGGTACTTAATTTTTCTAATGGATAGAATTTTAGTCTCACGAGGTTTGAGAGTGTGACAAAGCTGATCAAATGAAGGAGGGGATTCAAAAAGAACACTTTCCTGTAGAGGTGGTTGTAGATTTTGTATAAATAAATCTTGAAGTTTAGAGATGGCAAGGACATTTTTCATCTTAGACAAATTATTCTTATATCATAAAACATAGTTGGCAAGTTTTTCATTTGAGCCATGTTGTGCTAGTTGAGCATATAAAATCTTAGAGACAATGTTGATAGAAAAATGAGTAAGAAATCAATTGACTAAATGAGTAAAGGAAGTTATGGAGTGAATGGGTAAGTCGTAAAACCAACGCATCACATAATCATGGAGACTACGAGGAAATATCTTAGCTAAAAGGAAATGGTCATCAGAAAAATCAAGGCATGCCACATGAGATGCTCTAAGATGATCTTATGGGTTCCCATACCCATTGAAGGTGGGGAGCTTAGGAATGGTAAAGGTAGGTAGAAGTGGATAAGTGGAAATGGCAGGGAAAAATGGGGTACACAACAACAAGGTAGAATCCAAGGGTGGTGATGCACGGAAAATGGTCTGTTGAAGCTTACAAATTTGGGCTTGAAGGTCACGATAAAGAGAATTTAATTCTTGGTTTTCAACAACTGAGACTTGGTGGAAATGAGAAACTAGGGGTGGTGTGAAGTGGTTCATAGATGTAGGGACATAAATGGGAATGGTAGAGATAGTAGGAAGAGTAGAGGAAGGATTTTGAGTATAAATGGAATTGGGCATGGATTTCAAATTGGTGAGTTTGATCCATGTTAGTAGCTTCTTCGCGAGTGACATGTAAAAGTAAATATAGGTCTTGAGGATGCTCAACAAGGTAATAATTGATAGAATTAAGGCAAGCTTCAGTAAAATGTTCACGAGATTGATCCATGGTAAGAGAAGAATAAATCGTAGGAATGGAAATGGTAAAGTGGAAAGCCGAAGAGCGTAAGAAATCAAGTCAGGTTCACCAAAATGATTAACAAAAATTAAATAAATCTAAGTTAGCTAAGAACTAGTTAATGTAATCTAGGAGGACAATAAACGTTGTAAATAACTAGGTAAATCTATTAAATAAATATTTAAATGATCTGTATGAACAATGTATGAAATAACAGAAATACTAAAACCTATAATGTGATCTAAAAGAGTGGAATGAAGGATAAATGAGTTCTATAATCTAGTGCCCTGATAACAGGGTCATGGTAACTGTCTGAACAGACCAAATGAAGCAAGATGTCGAAAGAGACAGGTCTGATTCAAACTGACCTCATTTTCCACAATAATGGGCTTAAAACTGAGCACTACTACATTTTGGACCTAGAGTAGTTTTGGTGTGTGTGTGCACAAGTCGACTATACATGGAGGTCCCTCCTCCTATGAAAAGCAGATCTCCTAGATCTAAAATATGTAATAGATAGATGTAACTCTAGAGTGATAGTAGTGTATGATGTTAGGTCAGTGCCTAAATTTATATTTATAGGAATAGGATTGGGGCACCCACCCCCAGGTGGGACCAAGGCACCTGGGTTTACAGTTCTAGGTCAATTATGAAATAAAATAAATAAAATGGCCAAAGGGACAGGGGTTAATTAGTGCCCTGGTCTAAATAATTGTCTAAATTGTATGATTTTATGAATACAATGTAGTGGTAAGCTTCTTCTTCAAGGTAATAAATTCCTTTTTGTTGTGTGTTATCCCAATAAAAATTTCCTTTGGCTTTGAGTAATTCCTCAAGGGGTCGGAAATCAAAATTAACTTCTTGTAATATCCAATATGCCCCAAGAATCTAAGCACTTTTTGATTGGTTGGTTCTTCCATCCCTAAAATCATTAGAATCTATCTGGATCTACAAATAATCCATCCTTGCAAATAACCTTACCAAGGAGAGTACCAAATTGCACACTAATATTTTTAACTGAACTCAAACACCAAATGTTATGTTTCCAAATAAATGGTTCAATGCCAAGATGAATAAATTCATGAAAGTATTGGAAAATAATGACCTGTTGGCACAAACCCAAAATTCATGAGACTTCCTCAAATAAAAGGTGGTAAGTATGTGCAAATCCCTAAAAAATGAAATATGCAAATGAATGGGTAATCAACACTGACCTCATGTTGACCACCATGGGCCACAATTCCTCAATTGGGCTTACTAAACTGACATTCATGCACAGGTTCAAGTTCATCCTATAGACACAAAATCATGCACTTGGGTATATTTATAGGTCCTAAACACATGCTACCATTCATATGATTCCTAAGCAAGAAAACTAGTAATTGGCGACTGTATTTGGCCTTTTTTCTACATTTCTTGTTTTATGTTTTGTCTTACACAACCTAAAACCCAGTCATATTTTTACTTATTTATCTTTCATGGCCTTATGAATTAGTTCCAATCCAAGATTACAACACCCATGTGCTCATGTCCCCTTTGGGCGCCCTTAACCCTTTTCTACCTTACTCGTTCTTTTTGGGTGTCTTTTATCTTTTGGGAATCTTTTTCACTTATGGGGCAGCCTTCCAATTGTCAATTAAGAAATTCAAACAAGATAATCATATAAATACATAGTTATGTTTTCAAAATAAAGGACGGATCATTAAGCATTACTACTATCACCTAATCTTGCATCCAAAAGGCACCTAAAGCATTCTAAAGCATCCATCTAGAATCCACTCAAGGGATAAGGGCTTCAACAACTCTGCATAAACATCATAGGAAGGGGAAATTCATTCTATTCCATCCACACATTCTACTACATTACTGTATTTAGCTACAACCCTCTATCAAGTGCAACTTGCACAAGGGCATTCTAGGTCACAATTTCTACACACACTCACCAGAACTACATGGAGTTTGAGATGTAGTGCAACACTCGGTTGTAAGTTCACTCTCGGGGTGACCACCAGGGTCAATCCACATCCCCATATTGCATATGTATTCTTAGGTTTGATGTGGTTTGTGGGATTGTATAGGTGAAACTCTATTTTGTAGGTTATAGGTACCTTCACCATTCACCGGGTGACTCTCAGGCGATCAACAGGAAGAAACAACAATGATCTTGTGACACAATAGAAACCATATTTTGATCATTTGTGTAGTCACATGTGCCAAGAAGAGATATTTGAAACCCAGGTGCCCCTTTCTTGCCATGGGCACCTATATTTGGACTTATTCCTACATTTCATAATTTATGTTTATCATTTATGATATTCTACCTAGCCTGTTCAACACTTTTCCTAGTACAGATTGGTTCCAGATCAAGCGTAAATCAGCTAAGTCCTCTATCCTTATTTTTTTCTTAGGGTTTCATATTTTAAATATTAGCTTTCTTGTGACATTTCTATATTTCAGAATTTATACATCATTTGGTTCAGTAGTGACTCTGCAATATTATATTCAATTCAAATTAAATAAAATCACATCCTATAAGGCCTCTTCCAAACAAGTCGCACATCATCATTCAACTTAACATTCATCTCTCCTAATTAGGGATGCACTCCCTTTAACTCATGATAACCTCTGGGAAAGAGGCCCTTAAATTGGCACAATAGCTCAATGATATTTTAAACTTGTGCTTCTGACCAATAGTACATAAATCCTATTGAGCTCCTCTTCACTCACTAGCTCAATGTAGGGTGCAGCCTTCACAACATCTAGGGGTATGAAAACACACTCCTCGTTCTAAAAACTTATATATATTTTGTTGAAGTGTAAATCTGAATTGTTTTCATAACACCAAAAGTGTCCAAGCAGTGCTGGAAAATTGTCCATCTAAGCCAATTCCAGTACTTCAAAATCACCTGTAAAATTTTCTCCTTGAATAGTGATAAAAACATCCTTATAACACCAATAGGCACGGCCTTTGTCTTATTTTCCATGTATAACATGCTAGAAAATTAGAAAATGGCTACAATTATGGCCTTCCCATTTGATTCTAGGCATACAACGTCAGAAAATTAACCTCTGTACCTATGTCAATCATAATATTAATCACCAACCAACTGACTATCACTACATCCAATGTAATTTCCTTGTCATACTCATGGTCATGTGGTGGAAATTCACATGAATAATTTGACACTCTTTCTTAGTTCCAGTGTGTGGTACCTTCTCATGCAACTATTCTCCTAGCAAGGGGATGATATTCTCATGTCACAACATTCTACACACTTCCTTCAAATCTTCTACATCCCTTTGTGGAAGATCAAAGTTATTCTTTGTATGTTCCCTTTCACATGCCTATTCCTTCAGGCACTAGATCTCACCTTGGAATTCTCTAATGACCCCATGGTCTCTTGGTAGACCTCATTCGGATGAGCAATAATTAGATACTTAACATGTATAATCTCCCTCTTAAGAAGGGGATTTACTTTAAGAGGTTCACGTGCATATGATTTTCCTATTTGCGTAGTAACTAATATAGGCTTTAGCTCTAGATCCATTATCATTTTAGGTTTCCATTGTTCCTTCTTTGCACACTCTACCTTGATCACGCATGTTCCTTTGTCCTTCTTTTTGTTTTTACATATATGTTTATAGAGGTCTAGACAATCTTCAACTTTTTGAGATTTTCCATAGTACACACAAACCTGATTCTTAGGACACTAACACTAGTAATGATCTAATGACACACAAGTATATAAAGTCTCACACGTGAACCTTCCTCTACCACCATGGTCTCTTCTCCTATATCCACCTCAAAACCCACCATCTCTGTTGTTGCGCCCTTCATTAGGTTGCGCTTGCTGCACATGAGAGCTACTTTCCATAGTGGTATGTTGTAATCCAGTCTCATGTGCCTCATGAATATGGTCGATCAGACAGAATTCATTTGTTTCATAGGTATGTGCCTCACAAGTCTTACAGTAAATAGATACATTCTTCATTATTATGTGTTACAAGAGAGCAAAATTCCAAACATCACGATTCTTGTGGTAAATATCACAAGATTATAACATTGCATGTATATTATTACACGGAAAACTATCCTTAGTATGCCCTTCTAGATCGCAATGGGTACACCATAACCCATTACGTGTCTCATCTACCAAATTTGCATATAGATTCTCATATTTCTTAGCTATGGTTGTTGTTATTTAAATTTCTATAGCTAGGAAGTTTATTGCATTTTCAAATCCCATTCAAAGCTGAATCTTCGCTGAAAGAAAAAGGGGACTTAACCAAATCACAAAGAGAGATAGGAAGCCTAGGATGCTGCCAAGTGTCAAGCAGGTACAAATTCAGAATTCAAAGGAGGGGACAAAGTCTCGAACTCCCGCAGGGCTGACACGTGGAGTCAACAAAGGGGTCTCACCTGGGGAATGATTTTCACATTTATATACCACGAGTCCTTTACTTGCCGAAGGGAATAAAGTAGCAAGCCCGTGGATGGTGCCAAGTGTCCACCTGGTGCATCCCCAGGAACCATAAAGAAAAGAGATCATAAGGATGTGTGAGCCTTCCACGTGGATCTTGCAACAAGCAGGACTCCAGTTTCAAAGACAGGTCATAAAAATATGACAAGCCATCCACCACATATAAGTGATTTTGGGTCTTATCCATAAGATTTTAAATGCTCAGGAATTTTTCAAAGGATCGGAGGTGATGGTTGTCTAGCTTGTCATTTCAGTAGAGGATTAATGTGTAGCCTCGTGTGAAGAGTTCAGCCTACAAAGACTTGAGTTATTCATCTGCATTCAAAGGGTCATTTCATTACAAAATACATCGTTTGAATCAAGAGGCTGGAAACCAATGCATGAAGGGTCGAAATATCTGGTTATGTAATAAATAGCTAAAGGGATTTTTTCCTCAAAAGGTGAGTCCATCTCAAGGGAGTTGGTTGTAGGATGATTAAGATGCATTAAATAGGCATGGCTCTCACTCTTTCAAAAGGGGACAAATAATGTGTGAGAAGGATTTGAAGAAATCTGTTTCTGTCACTTCATATCATTTATCATAATTGAGGGGCAGTTGGAAAGGAGTTTGAGAATTTTCTCTTACCTCCTTCTCCTCCTATATATTGTAATCAAATTCTTATGAAAAAATGGAAGATATTATGTAGTTAGATACTAGGAGAGTTAATCTTTTCTTCTCTATCGCAAGTCTCTCTTTTGTAAAAAGACAGAGGTCTTGGAACTCTAGCCTTCTGCCTGGGTTTTGTAATAGAAATCTTGCCTCTTTTCTAAATGTAATATTGTGCACAACTATTGGAGTAATATATATGGCTTATGGTGCTTTCTTTTCATCATCTGCATATCCTTATTATCTTTGATCGCCTTTATTTTCATGTAGAAACTGTGCATCTTTGAATGTTGTTACTATCTTTGAAGTTGTGCTTAAGTAGTTTGAGGTAGTGTTCTGTGTGACCCTTTCTGACCTGTGGTGCATTTTGTCCACCCTTTTTCAGTTATTCACCATTTCCCTCCTCAGGAAGTTGCGGTCTCGATCGATCTCTTAGCAGACTCATTTGTGCATTGCCTTAGTTTTATTTTATGTTTTTGTTTAATTCTTCTCCCCTATCTCACCCTACAGAGAAGAGCCATCTTATTTAAAATATGGAGGTCTCCTTAGGGCACACGTCCCACTAACCTAAGGATTCCCATGACTCTGACGACTCTGATCTACCAAGGATGGTCGTCAACATTTTTCCTGGCACGCCCGGTGGGACAACTCAGAGTGATATTTTATTATGGCATCAACTCAGTCGATTCTCGATAGAAATCAAACTTCAATGAAGATAGTTGTGGAGCACATCCAGTAACTCCATAGAGTCTTACCAAATCATTACAAAGGCTCGCAGACCTCCCTCTCATCCATTTTCATTCATCTTTCTTTCCATGCCTCCCATTTCTCTTCATCCTATGAAGTCATGCAATCATGACTTCATTACCACCAAGGGATCATTCCCTTGTCCATCTCCAAGCCACCCATTCCACACTTCCACCTTCTTCGAGTAGTTATACCTCTCACACCAACAAGCAAAAGCTCTAAATCCAAAAGAAGAGGAGCATTTGGTGGGAAGAGATATGGGCCCAGAAAGTTTGTGTCACCAGCTGAGCAGAAGAGAGGCTACAGAAGTTGCCTATGTTTCCTCCCCGCAAAGTAGTTCCCTATCAATGGGTTTCATATTGCAAGATGAAGCCATATATGATGGAATCTTTGCAAACTCAAATGCCATCATACAAAAGGAGGAGACCTTGGCACAACAGGAGGATGATGAGCTTGACTACTTATCAGATTTGGGGGGATGCCTCAATGAAGAGGGGTTGTGGAGATCAAAAGTCTTGCCATGTCATCAACCCTACAAAAATGGTAGCCTTCCGCTCACAACAGCTCCCCCAGGACTAGTCTTAGGGATCTAGAAAAAGTATCATTGAAAGATTTTTTCTTTCAATCAAAGAGCCTAGATTCACCGGAAAAGTTGCTAAAAAGGGAGAGGTGAAAGAAGATAGAGATGACACCCTTCAAAGAGATCCACAAAAGATCCTCATTCCAAAAGATACAGCCCAGAGTGATGGACAGAAGCAGAAGGTCAGACCGAGCTCTGCCATAAGTTGTTTCTCATCAGGACCAAGGAAAGACTCAGCACCAGTCATGTTCACTTCAGAACATGAGGATGATTTTCAAGACCCCGCAGGGTCAGCTGCAACACCTCCAACCAAAAGAGGAACAAGAGGAGGTATTCATATTGTTCGTTGATACCCTGGGTGGAAGAGTGAAGGGTAACTTTTCACTCTTACTACAGGCCATATCAATAGCCAAATTGATTGCATGGCCACATTTTATAAGAAAAGGAAGTTATTTCTCCTTGCATGTTTCAAGTTTTGTTTAGCATGTACTAAACTAGTTAGATTAGGAGTAGGAGTAGATTTACTTTCAGCAAAATAAGTGCTCACGCACACTCTGCATGACTCATTTGAGGCACGTATGTTTTGTTTTTTGTATAGGCCTACACTTATATTACTCTATTTAGGAGGCACCAGATCTATGAAGACTCTGGATCATGAAGAATTCACAGTTAGCTGAGGCGGTTGCAAGCTTCACTTCAAGAAAATGCAGAGCAACTAAAATCAGCCAAAGGATTCCGTTGGCCATCTTTTCAATTTTCTACTCTCAGAAAAAATAAAATTTACCGAGTTTCATTATGAGAGTAGGAAGGCATGAGAATCAACCAACAACTATGAATGCTCCGTAGAAAACTGAAAGGGTCATGGACTCAGATTCACAGTGGCTTCAAAGCATAGTTTCAGACCAATTTTATAGTGGGAGATTGTGGGTTCTTTTCATTTAGCAAGGCTAATGATCCCAGTGAGTCGCCAAACTGTTATTTAAATTTCCGTAGCTAGGAAGTTTATTGTGTTTTTAAAACCCATTTGAAGTTGAATCTTTGCACGAAAGAAAAAGGGGACTTAACCAAATCACAAAGAGAGACGAAAAGCTCACGGACAATGTCCAAGTGTCAAATAGGTGCAACTTTAGAAGTCAAAGGAGGGGAAAAAGTCTCAAACTCCCGTAAGGCTTGACACATGGAGTCAATAAAGGGGTCTCACCTGGGGAATGATTTTCACATTTATATACCACGAGTCCTTTACTTACCAAAGGGAATAGAGTAGCAAGCCCACGGATGGTGCCAAGTGTCCACCCAATGCATCCCCAGAAACCATAAAGAAAAGCAGAGTCATAAGGATGCACGGCCTTCCACGTGGATCTTGCAACAAGTGGACTCCAGTTTTAAAGACAGGTCATAAAAGATGACAAGCCATCCACCACATATAAGTGATTTTGGGTCTTATCCATAAGATTTTAAATGCTCAGGATTTTTTCAAAGGATGGGAGGTGATGGGTCATCTAGCTTGTCATTTTAGTAGAGGATTAATGCGTAGCCTCGTGTGAAAAGTGCCATCCTATGAAGACTCGAGTTATTCATCTACATTCAAAGGGTCATTTCATTACAAAATACACACCGTTTGAATCAAGAGGCCAGAAACCAATGCATGAAGGGTTGAAATATCTGGTTATGTAATAAATAGCTGAAAAGATTTTTTCCTCAAAAGGCGAGTCCATCTCAAGGGAGTTCGGTTGCAGGATAATTAAGATGCATTAAATAGGCATGGCTCTCACTCTTTTGAAAGGGGAAAAATAATGTGTGAGAAGGATTTGAAGAAATCTATTTCTGTCACTTCATATCATTTATCATAATTAAGGGGCAGTTGGAAAGGAGTTTGAAAATTATCTCTTACCTCCTTCTCCCCATATATATTGTAATCAAAGTTTGATGAAAAAAGAAGATATTTAGTTAGATACTAGGAGAGTTAATCTTTTCTTCTCTTGTCGCAAGTCTCTCTTTTGTAAAAGACAGAGGTCTTGGAACTCTAGCCTTCTGTCCTAGGTTTTGTAATAGCAATCTTGCCTCTTTTCTAAATGTAATACTTATGCACAACTATTGGAGTAATATATATGGCTTATGGTGCTTTCTTTTCATCATCCGCATATCCTTATTATCTCTGATCACCTTTATTTTCATGTAGAAATTGTGCATCTTTGAATGTTGTTACTATCTTCAAAGTTGTGCTTAAGTAGTTTGAGGTAGTGTTCTATGTGACCCTTTCTGACCTGTGGTGCATTTCATCCACCCTTTTTTAGTTATTCACTGTTTCCCTCCTTAGGAAGTTACGGTCTTGATCGATCTCTTAGCAGGCTCATTTTGGCGCATCACCTTAGCTTATTTTATGTTTTTCATTTAGTTCTTCTACCCCTATCTCACCCTGCAGAGAAGATCCAACTTCTTTAAAATCTAGAGGTCTCCTTAGGGTGCACGTCCCACTAACCTAAGGATTCCCATGAATCTGATGGCATGATCCGCCAAGGATGGTCGTCAATAATATACACCCTTGAAGTG
Source organism: Taxus chinensis (assembly GCA_019776745.2). Taxonomy (NCBI): domain Eukaryota; kingdom Viridiplantae; phylum Streptophyta; class Pinopsida; order Cupressales; family Taxaceae; genus Taxus; species Taxus chinensis. The sequence goes on along the minus strand of CM034147.1, from coordinate 683,688,959 downwards.
TGGTAGTGAACTAGCTTGACTTTCTATCAGGAGTTGTTATGCCCTCAGCTCTCCATAATAATTCACACTTGTGTACATGCTCAACCACATCCTCCACACCTCTATATTTTAGCAAGTGAAGTGACATATCAAATAAGACTTGAGGGTGTCATCTAATGTGGTTATTGAGGTTGTGTTTGTGATATCTTCTATGATGGTTGTGGTCCTTATCCTAAGATGGGGAAAAATCTTGAACCTGAACCTCCAATAGGATTTCCTTCATGTGGTGGCAAACCTGAACCTCCTGAGCCTCCCGTCATAACATGTGGTCTTGTAGATGAACTTCCTTATGTATCAGTTGTTGTGTTGAACTGGACACCAACTGTTTGTGTTATAACAACACCTATAGGATTTATTCCAATGTACTAAGTTTCAATTCTCTTTCCTAATGAAACACTTATTAAAATGCCTCCAAAATTACTTGTTTTAAATACTAACACCTTTTGCACTTTCATGTGCGCATCCTTTATTTGTCACATCTTCTGAGAAGTGAATAAAATATGCCTACCTATATCTCCTTTCCAACTTAGATATCCTCCTTTCTCACCTTCACTATGATACTCTTCTACAATTACCTTTTGATTTGGAACACCTTACACAAGGGCTAAGTAGCCAAGCTAGGTCAGATACATGCATGTGGTTCTCATTCTTTCCTTACACTCACTCTCATCAAAGGCCAATTGGGTATCTCTACTACGCTTCCCCAATGTCATGGTGAACATGATCTTATGGTCCCTGGTCTTCCATGAGGTCCTCATCACTTCCGCTAATCATCATTCCTCTTGATCTCAATGCATCAATAACCACCCTCTGTTTATAGTGTTGAATGACCCTCCCCTAGACAAATATCAATATCATGAAGGGAATTTGACTAAACTACATGCGTTGGGTGTAGAATTTGGGGCATTCCAAAAACTGGGAGATCCAACTACTAAAAATAAGTGGTATAATATAGCATCACTTTGATCAATAATCAATATTGAGAGATTCCATGTCAGTGAATATTCATTTCAAAATAAAATAAATATTTTTAGAAAATTTTGTTATAAATTAGATTCCTTCTTTCCTACCCTTGTGCGTAGTGGGGATTTAGTTCACCCATAAGTAATCTTTCCATTCAATTTTCTACCATCAAGATCTTAATAGCTAAGGGTATTGTGTGAAAATAATCTCCTCTTGGGTCACTCAAGAACCAAAACCCTATTTCCTCCAAGAAAGAGTATGTCAAAATTGTGCACCCCAAAGTATAGTTGTGTAGTACACCTTCCCACCAACAATCTACAACATTTTTCCACGGCTAGTTTGAATAAAAAATTGTTTGGTAATCTTCTTGTGTCTAAATATTTCTTTCCTAACATGACACCTCTTTCCACTGCGTATACTACCAACCACTAGTACAAATCCTACTAGGAAGAAGCTGAAAAATGTCTCATATGAGCAGTCTTATAGATTATATTCTACCCACTTATCATGTTAAAGTCAGGTCTAGTGCTATATATTTGTGAAAAAGTGACTTGTCCTTCCTTTATCCAACTTTCAATATCTCCAAAGGTAGTCAAAATTCCATCTGCATGTAACATCCTAGGAGAAATATTGAAAATAGGTGCTAAAAATGGAACCAAAATGTAGTCTTGTTTTACCCTCTATAGCTATGTGCTTTGGCACTTCATCCAAACAATCCTGAAAGCTCACCCAAAGCACGTGTAGCCTGCAGGTCCCTCCTTTGTTATTATTATCAAGATGTTAGCATGCATGTTTATTAACCATTCATCCATTCAAGAAGATGATACATCATAGCATAAAGAAATGAAAACACATATAATAAGGAAATTAATCCACATACTCAATAATACTTGAATAACTAGTAAATCATACTAAAATCTAGTCACTTCAGAACCCTACACACAATTATCCATTACAAAACACCCATTAATTACATACATACAATCCAAATACATTACAGACCATTATAATAGTGCACTGGACCATACACACTCTCATATTAACTCCAAAACCCTAGACTGATAAATTTTATAACTCTGACTAGAGCTCTCTATTCTCACTAGCCAAAACAACAACACATTACCCATATTTATACTCGGTGGGGACTCTCCCTTCATCACTTTTTTGCACATTCCTAATAATAGGAATACTTACAATAGCTTACATGATTTTTAATCTATGCTAATAATATATTAATCTAATTATACAAAATGCTTCAATCCACTTTAATCCTATTATTAGACTTCTTCCATGCGTGTTCTTCTTCCTTTTCTCTGTATATGCATTTCCCAATTTTAGACCTTGCTTGACTGCTAAGTCATATCACTTTTTCCCTATTTCTGGATCTTTTCTTGACTGGCACTCTAACCCTTCTTTTCTACTTTTAGCCTTCTTGGAAAATTGACCAAGTCCTTGATCTTTTACGTGTATGTGTGCAGCCTTGCACACTGACTTATTTCCCTATTGTGTGTGCCCCTTGCGCGCTACTTTGTTTTCCTATGTGCACACCCTTGTACATAAGCCTCTGAGCTCTGTTGGTACTTAGTCAATTTTCTCTGACCAACAAAAAGAAAATAGGGGAATTCCATGGGAGCCTTGAAAATTTTAAAATTTTTCCAAATCTACTAAAGGTGACTCATGTTGAATATAAAAAAGGATGTCAACTCATGAAAATTCATATCCAGTCATGAAATGAACATGGTATATAAATGAATTCAATTGTTGAATTCAGTAGTTCTCAAGGTATTATGATGCCAATTTGAAAAATAATGAGAGTGAGAAGAGGAAATATTAATGAAGATATATCAAAGAGGTTTTATGAAGAGGAAGGAAGCTAAAACACTCACAAGCAAATTGGAATATTAAGTTACTGAAGAAGAATGAAGAGTGAGCCTACACATAAAAACAAGCTAGATGCGAAGTGTAGAATGTGTGAAGACAACAAGAAAGAGTGAAATGTGATCTAAATTCCATCATCGGGATTGATTAAGCAACTAAAATAGGTGGGATATTTTCATTTTTGAGGTCGGTGCCTCATATAATGTTAAGGAAAATTACTTGGATAAATCAAAATATCAGCAACAATAAAACACTAAAGAAAACCAATTTATAGATAAATGATCACAATGTGTAAGTATAATAGATTATCCACTTTGAGGGAGAAACCTCCAAACCATATAATAAATACTCAATTGCTCAATATGATGATGAACTACTACCTACTAACTTCTATATATATTATTCCTATGTTAAGGCCATCACTAAGGCCGACCCACTAATGATAATATAACAAATATGAAAGAGATACATCATGATAATAAATTATGATAGTCACAAGTAAGCCATAAAAAAACCAATGTAAGATATAGGATTAATGGCATAACATGCCCCCTCCCATTTGAAGAAAAATTGTTCCCAATGTTGAGAAGCTTTGGACGCTACTACAGGGATTTTGCATCCTCTAAGGTTACGTCTTCATTGTCTAGTTTCTTCCACTTGATCAAATACTCAGTGATGACCCTTGTCCTCAATCATTTAGTGGGTTTTTGAAGAGTTCATTCTAGTTTCAAAATGAATCTTCCCTCCTCATCAAGCTTTGGTAACATTGTTTGGGCTGATACCTTCTATCCAATTACCTTCTTTAGGTAAGAAACATGGAAGACCGGATGTATTTGAGTTGCTAGAGGGAGTTCTAGTTTATATGATACATTACTAATATTTTGTAACACTTGTTGAGGGACATAATATTTATGTGAAATGTTGTTATCCTTATTATGTTGTTTCATGAACATTTTCTTATATGGATGTAAATGCACAAAAACCCAATCATCAACTTCAAAATATATTTAACTACGATGTTGATTTGCTTGCTACTTCATGGGATTTTGTGTCATGGTCAAGTTCTCCCTGAGACTAGAAATTACCTCTTATTAGTGTTGAATATGCTCTTCCACTACTCAAACCCTTAGTTGGACTCTCAAAGATGAGGTGTTGGATGGTGGATGGGAACCATATAATTCCAATCAAGGAGATGTTTTGGATGAAGTATGAAAGGAGGTTTTTATACCACCATTATGTCAGTGGTAACCATTGGACCCATATCATTTGTTTAACTGAGGTAAGAAAACCAAGATATTCCTCCAAGAACTTGTTTACAAACTCTGTTTTCCCATCAAAACTGAGGATGATAAGATAAAACTATGAGCTAGCTACATTCCCAAACATGAGAGCAAGTCATTCCAAAAATTACTAGTAAAGATAGAGTCTTGATCACTTATTATAATCTTTGGAGTCCCATGTAGCTTCTGAACTATCTCCATGAAGGATGCCGCTACTGTACTTGCAAAAAATGGGTGTGATAAGTCACAAAAATGGGCATATTTGGTAATTCTATCCACCACCATGATTAAATTTTTCCCTTCTGATTCAGGAAATCTTGTGATGAAGTCCATAGAAACCTCTTCCATTCTCTGGCTAGGAATAGGTAGAGGATACAAAAGACTTGGGGGACTTAATTTTTTCCCCCTTATTTTACTTTAAAACCATGTATTTTGCCACAAATTTTTGGAAATCCCCTTTTAGCCCTTCCCAGAAGAAATCATGATTTATTCAATGATAAATCTTCAAAAATCCAAAATTCCTCTACCAGAGAAGTATCGAGCTTAGATAGAACACTATCTTTAAGGGTTGAGTTCTTACATAGGTATAATCTATCTTTGTACCATAAATCATCTCCTTTCCATATAATGTTTTTTTTACATGCTTGGATCATGTTGGAGATTCTGAAAGATATTTTTTGTACCCAAGTCATTTTTCCATTCATTACCTTGCCTCTTTTATCAAATCTTCATATAATATAGATATGACACACAAAAATGCCTCAAGTGATTCATCTTTTCAAGATAGAGCATCAATGACTACATGCTCTTTCCCTTTCTTGTAGATTATCTAAAAATCATACCCCAAATTGTTTTAGACCCATTTCTATTGTTTTTTTAGATGATAATAATTTCTCTAACAAGTATTTCAAATTATCATGATTTGTCTTTACTTTGAAATGTCTACCCATTAGATATGGTCTCCATTGCTTCACTACATGAAGTATGGATAAAAATTTCCTTCTCATAAAATAGTTTTGATATATTCTTACCTTTAAATTGATAGATCTCAGAGGAAATGGGACGACCTGCTTGCATGAGTGCTACCCCTATATAATACCCTGAAGCATCACATTCAACAATGAATTTTTTGCAAAAAATATGGGGTGGCTAGAACTAGAGTGGTGCACATGGCCTCCTTTAACTTTTCAAATACCATAGTAGCTTCCTCATTCAATGGAAAGAGTTCTTCAATAAATATTTGAGTGGTGTTGTTATCCTGTCATAATTCCTTACAAATCTATGATAATAACTTGTAAGCCCCAAAATTCCTAGAAGATTCTTTATGGTTTTGTGAACCTTCCATTCAAGAGTGGCTTTTATCTTGTTAGGATCCACTTTAACACCTTCTTAAGAGACGATGTGACCTAAATATTCAACCTTGTTGACTTCAAAAGAACACTCAGAGGGAATTTCCATAAAGTTGATGTTGTTCAAGAGTTTTCAACACCTTATTTACGTAATGCACGTGTTCCTCCCATGTTTTACTATAGATTAATATATTAATCAAATAAAACTGAAAAAACTTCCACATAAATGGATTAAATATAGAATTCATCAAACTTTGAAATGTAGAGGGTGCATTTTTAAGTACAAAAGGCATCACCAAGAACTCATAATGGCCTTCATGTGTCCTGAAGGTTATTTTACGAACATCTTCATCCTTGATTCTAATATGATGATATCTAGAACGATGATCATTTTTTGTAAATTACACAACACCATGCAACTCATCTAAAAAATCATAAACTACAGTAATAGGAAGCATATATTTAGACTGTGTACTTATTGAGTTCCCTGTAATCTGGACACATGCGCCAATTGTCATACTTTTCCGTCACCATCACTACAAGAGAAGAGTAAACACTTTGACTATGATGAATAAGTCCTGCTTCTAACATCTCTTGATACTATCTTCTCAATCTCACTCTTTTGCGTACAGGGGTACCTATAAGGTCTGATGTTTGGTGGTTGACTCCCTAGTACTAGCTAGATGGCATGGTCATGGTCTCTTTTCAGAGGTAGACCTATTGGGCATTTCTCCAAACACCATTGAGTGCTCATCTATAACTGCTTGCATATCTGATAGGTATAAATGTATTGGAATGTTGTGCTTCCATAGTGAATATAGTTGTGACATGAAACCCTATCTACAACTTTTCTAAGAAATTTTTGCATTTGACGAGAACTTACCATCTGTGGGGACTTTTATCTTAGTCCTTTTAGTTTAAAAGTCCTCCCTTCTGACTGAAATTGCATGAACAACTCTTGGAAATTCATTTCAATGGTTCCTAAGGTGGTAAGCCACTGAACTCCTAACACGATGTCATGCTCCTCCTATGGAAATGGCATACATATTGCTAGTTCGTAAGTAATCTCCCATGGTGAGATTTAATGTTATGGAATTTTCTGTGAACAACTAACACTTTTGCCATCAGTGATCATGACATTGACATTTTAGAGTTGGATAAGCAAAGCAGTTCAAATGCGTACCACCAACTTATGATTGATGAAATTGTGAGTACTTCCCCAAATCAATCAACATTGTTACCCTCTGATTTTTTTAAGAATCCAACTACTTTGAGAGTTTGTGGGAGTGCTAATACTAGAAATTACATGGCATGATGTTGTTGGCTGGGGATCTCATAATTCCTCCTCTGGCTCAACCATGACCTCTAACGTCTTCTTCATTCTTCTTCTCTTCTTCTTCAGTAGGTCCCTCAATGTAGAACAACTTATTTTCAGGACACTTATGTCTTGGTCCAAATTTGTTTGTCATAATTAAAACATAACCCTTTTTGCTATCTTTTCTTCAATTTTTTGAGGTTTCAGTCTCATTGGCCAACGGAATGATGGTGTTAAGGGTGCTATAATCTCTGATATTACTGATAGTTTGTTTCTTACTGGAAATAATTATTTCCTATTCCCTATGTGCCATGATCATAGAGTCTGAAAACCTTATGAGGATTAAACATATGCACAACTTAGTCTCAATTTGTACTCCTATAAGACCCCCAAGAAATAAGTCATTCAAATTATCTTCAGGAATGTTTTCCACCCATAAGGAAAGGTTTTGGAATTGATGGATGTAATCTTTGACTGTTCCTGTTTTTCTGAGCTTTGCTAATTGGACTAAAATAATTCTCTAACACACTAGAACTATAGTGCAATTACAACTCTTCGGTGAATACACTGTCCATGTAATATTGAGGCCACTCTTTTTCCTTTGAGCACATAACCATCTGATACCAGACATGAATTGGACAGGTTCAAGATACAACAATGCCATGGTAACCTTTTGTCCCGATGGAATCTGATGAAGATCAAAGAAATTATCCATTTGGCTAATCCAATTGAGTGGATCCTTTCCATCAAACTTACGCATTTCCACTTTTGGACATCATGTTACAGGCTTGCTATATAGTGTTTGTATTTGGATTGGGTCATGTTTGCAAGATCCACCCTAGTTAGTTTGTCTATTACTTTGACCTAAAGATCCACCCTGGTTAATATGAGTATGATTGAGTTGTGGCTGATTAGGAAGGATATGATGAACCATTTAGATATTGTAACTAAATTTGTTAATGAAATCCTCCAATTTTTGTCTAATTTTTTCTACATATTCTTTGCTGGCCATCTCTACCCTCGAGGTTTCGTAACTCTAACTCAAGATAACTGACCTTATGGTTAGTTCGAAGTAAACCCTAAGTCCTGAGGACTCTGTAATTACCCCTTCTGACTCTAACTCCTCAACTATTATCTCATCCTTATCTAGAGGTTTTACCAGGGGTGATGGGATTCTTTTTGCCTCTTGTCGAAGGATGGTAAGTCCCTGAGATTTAACCCTAAAATTTGGGACTACCCCTTTAAAAATCAATTTGTTCAAATTTAAAGTAACAAGTCGTTTTGTGTTTTTTTTTTGCTTACAGTTGTTTATATTTTCTAAGATATCCCAAAGAGTCATCAAAATCTAAATTTGACAAATACCCACTGGAAAGCTCACTCAATCCCTTCGCCAAACCTTTTCTACAAGTGTTTTATTTATTTATTTATTAAATAAATAAAACCGCTTAAATTTTAAAAATAGAGTCTAAAATTGAAGGATTTAGTTTATATAAAGCACTTCACCCCATCATTATTACCACAGAACATTCACCCGGGGGGAAATTTTTGCATATCAGCTAATTGGAGAATTTTTTTGAGCAATTACCTACAACTTAAAATTTATTTTGTTTTATTTCTTTTTGTTTGTGTTTTTGTTTGTTTTCTCGGGACCTTGTAGCCTATTCATTCTTCCTAATATCTTTCCCTAAGCATAGGGTTTTGAAAATCCATCACCGTATTTCAGTAATGACTAATCTGCTAAAGGTGATCAGATAGCTCAGGATTCTTTCAGAAGATTGCAAGAAGTCGCTTGGTCCAAAAAGGTGCAAAAACTGGATTTTATGAAAATATGCTCAACTGCATTACCTATCAATGCATAGAGCTCGAGAAAATATGCACAATTTATGAAAACAACACCTAAAATAGAGCCACGAAATGAAAGCTATGACACATGTAAGTTTTGCTTCTACATCTTCCCATACCCTTTCCAAAAATGGAAAATTTTATTCTGTGCTTGTGTTTTCTTCACCAATATAAGAATACAAAAATGGAAATAAAATTTTGCTAATGTGTTTTAACACGACTTTAGAAGCTTTCTTTCCTTGCAAGTCCCACTTTTTGGGAAGATCAATTTCTTCATGCAAGTCACACTTTTGGAAAGAAGCTTTCTTCCATGCAAGTTACATTTTTTACAAAGGGATTTAAGCTTCCGAATGGGAATTTTAGAGGTGGTAGGAAGACAGGAATGATTTTTGACCTCACATAGCATTTTACTTTTTACCCATCTAAGGAAAATCACTTCCTCAACAATGGGAATTTCAAAGGTGGTAGGCAGGCGAAAATTTCATTGCCTGCATAGCAGGTTACTTTTTCCCATGGAGGTACAAATCACAAGGTTCAAATGGGAATTTTAAAGGTGGTAGGTAGGAGGAATTTCTTTCCTACCTTATCAGGGTAAAAAATTCCCATTATGAAATTCAAGTCACTTAAGTGAAAAGCAACGTCAATTTCCTACCTACCTTGTAGGTAAAAATTCCCATTATGAAAGTCAAGGTCACTTAAGTGAAAAGTGAGGAATTTCTTAGGTGCCTTATAGGGTAAAAATTCCCATTGCTTTGACTTCCTATTTTTAGCAATTCTCTGACAAAAAGTGCGACCCAGTTCTAGCATAGCTAAATTCCTAAAAGCTGATTTGAATAAAATTCCAAAGATATGGGAAAGCATCAAGTTTTGGCGCCTAGGGTTGGAGAAGCTTTCTTATTTATTATTCAGAGCATCTAAGCATATTGATGTGAGTGCACATTAGTGAATAAAATAATATTTTTATCTTGCTTGGCATGCAATGTATCAAAGTCTAAAAGATAGAGGGCAGAAGACTTTATAATCAGATTTTGGTGAAGGAATTAAGCATTCATGCTATGGATTCCATGTTTTGTCTGAAACTAGATTGCAGGAATACTTCAATGGTGATCATATTGATGAAAAGAAGGTAATTCAACTGTGGATACATAGAATATATCTTTGAGAGTCAGAAGGAGAAATTGTAATTTTGCACAAATAGATCCAGCTCTCATAAAATTGCAAAGGATTCCAAATTAAAAAATCATTTCTTGTTTCTACATGGATGACCATGTATAAAACATGTTAACAAGAAATTTCCTTTTAAAACCCTGTGCATCTGTATCCATATCTTCCCAGTTGAAACCATTCATTGAATTTACTTGTGTTTCATCCTCAAAATCGGAATGCATAATCACAATCCTAAAATAGCTCATATGTAATTCAAAATAAAAATCAGGCTGAGTTTTGTTTGAAGTGTGTTTACGGCAATTCATTACACCATGCATATACTGGAGAAAATAAGAAATTATTTTCAAGGATAAGTGTGGTAAGTGACACAAATGATAGTCAGATGAGGGAAGTGTTGACCACCGGAAAGTTCTAAATGTTGTCTTCATGTTACCTATGGATGACAATCAAATTTGAAAATTGAGATTTTATCCTAGACTAAAATGGTGGGTTCCAGACCCTTGGATTACATCTACAAATATCACCCTTTGTTGTCCCTTAATGGAAGAAAAAACAATTACATAGGGTAAATGATGGCTTCTTCTACAACATCATCTACAGGTTGGATCTGAATCTTTCCAAGTAAAAGGTTACTGTTGCTTCTTCAAATGCAATATCACACTGGAGTTGCATCCTCCTACAATTTCAAAAATTCACGTACCTCTAAATTGGGGTATTCCAAGTTATCTCCAATTCGATTACCTATATTTCCAAATTAAAAATAGAGTTCTCATGGAGATATTCATAACATTTATTGGATCTTCACAATCTCCAATAGAGCAATTTTTTCAAAAGGAAAGGATTGCATTTTACAAACTCCATTGGAGGGTACACTTGCACCTCCATTATCAAGGCCAATTTGAATTTCAACATTGAAATGAAAGAACAAATGAGGAAGACAATGCCTCTTAGGCCGGGCTTTGATTATCGCAGAATTTTGAAATCCTATAGAACATTACAATTCCATGTTTTAGATGTTGAAAGATATTTGGTCTGATTACAGGGATGAATTAGTAACTTGGAGGAAAGATAACATCATAATGACATTTGAATGAGGTAGTAACTTTTAGGCATCTTGGTAATGTTCCTGACCTGAAGGAGTAGTTAATTATTGGAAATTTCTTGGACCCTATGTATGAGTAGATGGATGGTGAAAACATGGAATTTCTTGCAATATTGGCTGGTCCATCCTAGCTAGATCCAATAAAATCTTCATTCAAACAAACACTTGGTTGTATTCATGGAATATTCATCCCAAGGATCCCCAATTTCCAAAAAAATTCAGTTAGTTCCATGCAAGAGGTGGGCCCCTCTCAAGAAGGAAAAGATACAAAGTGAAGCATCTGAGAAGAAGTTCAAGTTCAATCTCTATAACAGTGAAACCAAGACTCCTCCTTCAATCTTTAGTCCCTACTTCATTTATTGTTTTTCTTGACTCGCCTTCTCCTCATCATACATAGGAAGAATTAGTGAGCACTGTGGATGTCCAACTAGTCCCATCTTATTCCATTATCACCCATATGGTCCCATTATTACCTTCCATCCTCGGGTCACTCTTTCTACTTCCTTTTCTCCCCTATCATTCCTCTCCTCCATCATCTTCTTCGTTGTAGATCTCATCGGTCATTGGATCCATTACCCCCTCTTCCCCTCCATCACCCTCATCTCCTCTCATGTAACTCATGAAAAGATTATTCTCGTCCCTTTCTCCCCTTTTAATAGGAATAGGTAGGACTTTGGGATCTCGTCACGTGACCCAACTTCCCTCCCCCTTTTTTGCTCCATTTTCCATGCCTTTTTCACCTCTCGCTTCCTCTACCACGGTCACTGTAATTATTTTCACTCCTCCATCCTTGGTAACCAATTTTCTCACCACACCCACCAAATTAATGCTTATTGCCCCTCCCTCACAGACACCATCTTTCTTTGATCCCTCCTAGCTAGTTAGCTAAAACACAAGAAAAAGGAAGACAGTCGTCACTCATGAGGAATTTAATTTTAGTTCCTTGAAACCTACACCTTCACGCACACCAAAGAAACCAAAGACCATTTCCTACATCACCTTTGATGCATCTAGTCAAAGGTTTATTGTTATTGTTGTTCCTACTACTGAAAAGGAAAAGGAATATATTATTAGAGTAGGTGTTTACCTTAGCTCATGTTCACCTAGGTACTTTATTTACCTTTATTGTATTTATCCTCACCCACTTATGTGTGTGGATATTTCTTTTTATTTGTTTAGATATCAGGGGGATATTATCTAGTTGTTAGATATAGTTCTTTCCTTGATCTATGGTATTGACTAGATCCTTAATGTCTACTTGTTTCCTAAATCTATGGTCTTGACTAGTTCTCTGATGACTAATTCTTTCCATGATTTATGACTTGATATACGACCTTAACTGGTTCTTAGATTCTTATTCCTTGTCTATATAAGCAAGGACCATTCTCATTATATTTCATTGAGTTCCATAATAATAAATGATATTGCTGCTCATTTGTTTGAAAAGGTTTATGTCAAGTTATTCTGGTGAATTGATTTCAATTTATTGATTGTGATGTTTGATTAGCATTTGTTTTCTTGGCTTGGTATGATATGGTTATCGTTCCTTTTATGGTATTAGAGCAGGAGATTTCTATTGACATTTGTCTATAAGTTTCATTTTACAAGCATTTTTTTGCATATTCATATTCGGGATTTGTCTGTATTTTATTGTTGCGTGTGTTTTTATGCAAAACAGAGGCCACCATTGGATCCTTAGCCCCTTGTCATATGGTATGGTCATATAAGGGATTAAAAATTGTGATTCCTACTAATAGGTGCTTAACTCTAGCCCCCTTTCATTTTATTTGTGTGGTGAAGGAAAGAGTATTTTATTCTGTTTTAGTGGCAACTAAAATAAATAGTAGAGCATAATATTGAAAAGCTTGTAACTTTTGATCGGTAACTTGGTTTTGAGTGTCGTTTTTTATAAAAGTGCTTCTTTTTTCATGCTCTTTCTATTGGAAATATTTATTTTGAGACTTGCACTATAATTATGAAGTGCCAAATATGGAGGAGTGTTGTAATCAATTATGGACGTAATTTCGGCTGAGCCCAATGTCTTAAACTTTTGGGAGTAACAGTTTGTACCTATCATGGATTCTGAGAATGATATGCTTTTATCTGAAGTATGTGGACTTCAAGAGGATATTGTAAAATTTGTAGAAGAAAATAGATCACTCAAGAAGTGAAATTCTCTTCTACAATCACTCATTCATGATAAGGATACAATAATACACTCCTTGCAGAACAAACTTTATAGCCTACATCATCACCATCATATTGTGGACAACCATATCCATGCTCCTAGTCCACTGGCAGTTGTTGCTCTTGTACCCATTGACATTGATCTGCCAGTCTTTGAGCCTAAACCTACTTTTTATGCTTCTAAATCTGTGAGGCTTGTTACCACATGCTCTTCCACATCTATGCCTATTACAGTACCACATGTTGTGTATCCTACTTCTGCTTAGCTGCATGGATTTTTTGAGAAGCATACCACTACATTCAGATCTCGCATGCTCCGTTCTATGGGTCTCACTAGTGAAGTCACTGGAAGACATTCATAGGGTATTTTTTCCTCTATTCCACATGTTAAGTGGAATTCTTGTCATGCCATTGGTTTTTGAGCAGATACTTCATTGGGATCACACATTGATAGAGCTCATTTTTTTGTTCGCTTGACTCTTTCTGAAGATCATGAGCAACACATGAGTTATGGACCTTCACTCAGGCTTGAGAAACCTAATATTTCAGTTGTCATCCATGATCAACCTGACACACATTCTGATGTTCTTTTACATGCACCCATTGTGCATTTTGTAGCAAGTCATGTGCAGGCATCTTCTTCATCCATCCGTGTTGATTTGGGGTGGATATCTGATCACTCGTGGCGGCGACATAGGAATTTTTTGAGAGGACTCTACAGGTGTGGCTCCTCCACCATTCGGCCTCTTGCTCCACTTTCTATACCTTATGCATTGTGATGCTTCTTATTTTATGAATTTTTCTTTAGCAAGTGTAGTGTATCTCTCTTGTTAGTTGAGAGATTTGGTATCTGTATTTTCGACGCTTTTGACATGTTGACAGTATCTCTTAAGGGGGATCTATTCTGGTGCATTCCAGTGTTAGTTTTTCAGTGTTCAAGTAGTTGTTTTGACAACTCATACAGATTTGTAACATCACTCCACCCATTCAACAATATGGGAGGGCGTGGTGCTGATCCTGCTTCTTCAGGTTTCATGTCCTTGCCTTTTTACCTTGGATTTTCTTGGATCGTGACACTCTAGAGTTTATGTCCTTGCCTTGTTGCTTTAGTTATTGTTCTTGGATCGTGGCACACCTATTTGCAGCAGTTGATCGAATTATGTTTGGTTTTTTTTTTTTCACTTTCAATATCACTCTGTTGGCAGTCTCCTTATATGGATCTATTCTAGTGAAACCCAGTGTCAGTTGTTTTTGAGTTTTGTGATTGAGCAGTGGATTCAGACCATAGTACACACCAAACTTCTTCAGCATTGTACAAGTTTTTTGAGCCAAGCTTCTTGGGATGCCCTGGAGCGGGTCTTTACTCTCTTTACTTTGTTATTACTGGTTTTAGGTACCTTGTGGTGTCCCTTTTTTCCCAGTTATTGTACATGAGTACCTCATCAAGCCTAGTTGCTGAGACTCATACTGTGGACATGCCACTCCTATTTTGGCCCCTAGCTTCACTTGAGGGGGGGTGTAAGAGTAGGTATTTACCTTAGCTCATGTTCACCTAGGTACTTTATTTACCTTTATTGTATTTATCCTCACCCATTTATGTGTGTGGATATTTATTTTATCTTATTTAGATATTATGAGATATTATGTAGTTTTTAGGTATAGTTCTTTCCTTGATCTATGGTATTGACTAGATCCTTGATGTCTAGTTATCTCCTAAATCTATGGTCTTGACTAGTTCTTTGATGACTAGTTATTTCCTTGATTTATGGCTTGATCTATGACCTTGAATGGTTCTTAGATTGTTATTCCTTGTCTATTTAAGCAAATCCCATTCTCAATGTATTGCAATTGAGTTCCATAATAATATATGATATTGTTTCTCATTTTTTTGCAAAGGTTTTATGTAAAGTTATTCTGGAGAATTAATTTCATCTTATTGATCGTGGTGTTTGATTAGCATCTGTGTTCTTGGCTTGGTACGATCTGGTTATCATTCCTTTCAGGAATTGGTGTCTCTAGTGATTTGGTGCTCACATATCAAATTGAGTTTATGCTCGGCCTTGGGGATTGGTGTCTCCAGTGAGTTGGTTCTCATGAATAAACCTGAGTTGGTGCTCATCCTTAGGGATTGGTGTCTCCAGTGAGTTGTTGCTCATGAATCAAGCTGATTTGGTGCTTGGCATTAGGGATTAGTGTCTCCAGTAGGTTGGTGCCTACAAAACAATTAATTTTGTGGTTAAATTTAGACATTAGCTCCAAGTAGTATTTTCTTTGTGTTTTGTATCCTAAAAGGATTTGCACATAAATATTTTGGCGTGAAAATGCTATACCTTATGAAATTGTTGATGTTATGAATGTTAAAGTTTAAATTTAGAAAAAATGGACAATATTGATTTACCCCCACCCTCTTAGTATAAGTGTGTTTTCTACATATCATAGAGTCATATCCTAAGATAAAAAAAATCACTCAAAGCATTTCACAATGGTTTCAATTAACACAAGGGTTAGGTCACATAGTTGAGTCACACCATATTTCACTATTAGAGTGTTGGGTACATTTTATACTATGCAGTCAACCTCTATCTTGGTGACAAGAGACATAAGGGAACCCCTAGGGGTTGGTTAGATTTACACACTTACATGAGCACCTAACATAACTACATGAGGCTTGGTTACATATTGAGGATACATAGTTCAATAATGAGATTGGTTTATCATTTGGGATTCTAAATGCCAAGAGTAGTCCAACCTCAACACACACAACACATTTTTTTTCATTTGGTTTGATGATTATTTGATGAATTTTTATATAGGTAATTAGGGTTTCTACTTTGTTACAAATAACCACATGTCATCACGAGGCTATGTGAAGAAGATTAAAACACAATGAGCACCATTTTTAGATAAGTGAATCACATAAAAAGTTTCAAATTGAAATTGTCTTATTCTCCAAGACCATATAACCCTTTTCCTATATCGTACAAATATTTTCTAGACCATACAAATCTTATCTAATCTTGATTCTGCGTGTTTTCCTTCCAAAATATTATGTACAAAATCTAGTCCTTGATTCTTTTGTTACACTTCATGACACATTTAAATCATTCCAGAATCTCTCTAAACAAGCCAAGTCTCCATCTTCTTATATTTTTGAGAAATTTACTTATCATTTATAAATCGTTTAGTTCATTTCAAGTTGGAATGTATTGTTCTAGTCATTTATAATTGATGTTAGGAGTTAATTATATAATAATAATATGCTTGTTTCTAAGCCTTACTAATTCATAGAAATCTAATTGTGTAAACATTTGGTGAACTTGAATCTTGAATCAAATTTATTGATCAAACCCTAGTGGCCCTAGTGTTCCTATTTTGATATCTCCCAATCAGTTCTTATACATTATCATGTCAAATTTCATACATCATTATCAACATTTATATTTTTTATCCAATAATCCCCACCCATTCCTTTGTAGAATCCAATATCCCTCTAACCAGGTTCATGTTACACCTCACTTGTTAAAAAATATCCATTTTTAACCCACTACATATGGGTACTTAGGATTATCACTCTTATAAGCACAATAGTACGCATTTTTCTACATCACATATTTCACACCTTTCCTTATGTAGATAGTTCACTCAAATGCCTTTCTCTCCCCAAATATTGCTCTAACAATTTCTTCTACGTAACTATTTCTATCTTATCCCGTCACTTTAGGTTGATATTAGTGCACCCCCTGGTCAAAAATATGATGTTAATACACATTATGACTATAATCAATGTTTTTCCCATCCTACTAATCATTATCTTAAGCTCTACCATGTTATACAAGATATATTTGATGATGGTATTGTATAATTTCTTGGCACACCCCCTTAAAACATGGTCACACTGAGGGTTGAATGCATTCCTTTTATCATTATCTTATTACACCTTTCATTGATGGGTGCTCTAATTATCATGTATTCCCCCTCCATTTAATCCCGATCCATTAATGGATTCTCTCTTCCTACCATAATTGGTTATTACCTTTGATGCCACTGATCTATTTCGTGATTTTACTTCTAAAACACTATACATTATAGCATTTGTTTATCACCAACCAGTCCATATTATGGCAATCAAAGTCCCCCTTTTACTACTAATTTACATGGAATATTGAATCCCTGTGGAAATAATATTTTCAACTTTATCCAAAATCTATGTTCTCTCCACCCCTCTTTGGAATCTCATTTCCCTAACCCTAAAATTGATATCAGTTTTCCTAACCACGTGGACACATTTTCCTCTTCTAATTTTCATCCTATGGTGAATTTCATATCACCCTTATCCCATGTGGGTTCTTATTTTTCTTTATTTCGACCTCCTTTTAATCCCCCTTCCCTTCCCATGTTTTCCTCTTCTCCAATAAAGATCAAAAAACCATCGGTTGAAGGGATTGTTTCACAATTTTCCCAATTTTCATAATTCTAAGAATGGTAATGTGATCAACCTCTCTAATGTTAACTTGGATCTCCCTGCTATAAAACTTTTAAATAGGGGCTTGGGTTTTGCTATTTCCCTCAATTTCATTCCAGTGAAATATGTTATTGTAAATCTTAAACAATCTCATTATGGTCTTCCCGATATAATTGCTAAAGAAATCAGACAAGATTGTTCGGTAATATTAAGGAAATCCAAACCACTAAAATGTAATATTTTTCATGATGAAAGAATGGCCCTTAAAAACCTTAAAAATAATAATGACCTTTATATCACTGAGGAAAATAAGGGTAATGTTGTGGTTTTCCTCAATACTAATGATGATATTTCAAAAATGGTTAACCACCTTAACTGTGGAAGTTATCACAAATTAAAATAAAATCCTATTAATAAATTTTTTAAATTAGTAATTAATGCCATTAAAAAATCATCATTTGAACTTGTTTTAAAAAATAAACTCCTTCCCTCAAAATAAAGCACACCCATAATTTATGGTCTTCCTAAAATTTATAAACTAGGTTTTCCTATCCGACCCATTGTCAACACTATTCACTCCCCCACCTATGAACTTGCATCCTTCCTTTCCAAAAAAATTAAACCCCTCATTGGTACCACTCCATCTTTTATTAAAGATTCATTTTTTTTCATTGATTTCATTAAAAATTAAAATATGGTGGACTCTGGCTCAATATTTAGTTTTGATGTGATTTCTCTTTTTACCAAAATCCCCATTGATGAAGCCATTCTTGTCATAAAAATAACCACTTACTCAGAAACCTCCAATCTAATTTAACTTTTTTATGCTCAGCTTTCTTTAGCTTCAATAGTGAAAACAATGAAAAAACTGAAGGAGTCACTATGGGATCCCCTCTCCCCCCATTATTTCCAATTTATTTATGGAATATTTTGAAAGAAAGGCAATTGAATCCTCTCCATTAAAACCAAAATTGTGGAAATGAATTGAGGATGACACTAATGTTTACTTATTACATGGATTAGATTCATTGAACACATTTCTCTCCCACCTTAATAACATCTCGCTACACATTCAATTCACCATGGAAACAAAAATTGATCATTATGTCCCTTTCCTTGATATTCTACTGAAGAGGTTTGGTGATGGTTCCCTCTCACATTGTGTTTTTAGGAATAAAACCCACACTTATTATTACTTGAGGGATGAATCCCATCATCACCCTGCTAAAAAATTTGGTGCCCTAAAAACTCTAACCTCTAGAGCATTAAGTGTCTCGGATAGTGAGTATATTGGTCATGAATTAAACCACCTTAATGTTTTTTTATAAATAATGGATATAATGATAAAATCATCTAGAATACTCTAAAATTTGTTATCAACCCCCTGCCCTTAAAACCCCCCATCCTGATTCCAACCACAAAGCTCTCCTTTCCTTTATCAAGAATAACACTGATAAGATCAGAATTTTTTTAAATAAAAATGGTATTGAACCACTTCTCTTCCCATCAATACCTTGAAAAGAAACCTTAGATCTATACAACATAAAATTGACCCTAAGGTTAATAGTGGTGTATATGTGATTAAATGTTCTTGCAGAAAACCACGCATTGGTGAAACTAGTATATCAACTAAAACAAGGATAAGATAACATGATAAGGACATTATATATGACAGAATTGAAAAATTACCAAACACTTTCGAAATACAACGCACTCAATTTTTTATGATTCTTCTTATGTCCTTTCTTCTGATGAGCACTATGTAAAATCTCACATTAGGGAAGCCATCAAAATCATGCACCACTCAGATAACCTCACTAGGGATAATGGTTGGTCTATTAGTAATAGTTGGAAACCATTAGTTCTTGAAATTCCCAAATAATATTTTTCCTTTTTTCATTTATTTATTTTGTCTTTAGAATGTTCTTCTTAAAATGTTTTTATTTAAAATTAACGTTCTCTATTTTAAAGGAATTTATTTCTCATTTTATTCTTTGGACTGTCTTCGCAAATTTTTTTCCTAAGAATTCAGCTCTTTGTTATTTTCCACTCTTTACGGTTTTCCCCACATTTCTCTATCCCTTCCCCTTCTCTCTTTTGGTTTAAAATATTTTATGATGATTTCCTTTCTCCTCATTTTTTATTTCTTTTAATAAAAATTAATTCCCTTTTCTTCAATTTTTTTTTTTTTTAATTCTTTTTTCATGTGCCTTTTTGTTGATCCAACCTTTTATTTTTTATCAATCTTGATTATATTTATAAACTAAAAACATCAAAAATATTTTCATATTCATTATTTTTTCCCTTATGATGGGTCTTGTTATGTAACCCAAAACGCTATGTAACAAAAAGGTTTTCTAAAATCTCTTCACACAGTTCTTCCAAATAATCTTAAAATGTCAAATTATGAAAACCTCATAACATGAATCAAATAAATAGTTACACGCAATTTATCCACTCTTATATTATTTCTCTCCCTTGGGTACAACAAAAAGTAATTAACCTTTGATGATGCTAAACTCTTGGGGCATATTACTTTACCTAGTGCAATTGGTCGTGTTACTATTTCTACCCTATTCTTAGCCACTAATTCAATTCCTTCATGTAACATGTGCCTAGGGTTCCCTTGGGTATATTATCTTTTAGTTATCCCCTCTATTATGCATCAATATATCAATTTGATTCACAACCACCACGTAGTTACAGTTAGAGGTATCCCATTTGAGACACCTTTACTTATGGGGATCCTCTAAGCTACTGTGACTATACCTGTCAATTCTCATACACTCACACATCTTGTTATTGAATCACATGCTCATTTAGTTTAATCACTTATTCTATGTCTAGTGCTCTACCAAATTTTTGGTCCTTCTCCTGCTCTCAATTCATGTCCTAGCCCACATTTCATTCATGCACAAATAGTCTATCTTACACCATTTTTCATTTCACATATTGCCTCTCATGGGTCCTTTACTATTTGGGTCTTCACTCGGTATTTTCTTACACATGCCCACCATATTTTTATGTTCACAACTTATTTTGACACCCCTATCCATGTTCTTCACCAAAACAATTCCACAATAACTACTACCCCCTTCTCTCCTTAGGGAATCTCATAATACATTGGCATTATTTGTACCAAACAGTCATGATTAGTTGAGCTCTGTTACGTATCTTCATTACACCTTGGTCACATTACCCCTTCTAGCTCATTTTCTCACTGATGCTAATATAGTTTTTATCTTAGATGTATTAGTCCTATTGTACCCTATATGGATTTATTTTGGCTTTGTTTTTCATTATGTTTACACCCTTTTGTATTAATACAAGTGTTAATCCAATATCTATAGTGAATTGAATTTACACCAAGTCGATGTAGGGTTGGATACAAATGGTTATTCTAATTAATTAACCTTTAGAAATAATCATACAATATCATAATAACATTATAAATACTTACAACACAAGATATGGACTTGTAATAAAGATGGATCTACAGAAAAGACAGATGCAAGAAGAATTAAAAGTATCATAAATGAAGTGAAATCTCGGAACAAAACTAAACAAAATGAAAAATATAGTTCTGTAAGAGTGGAAATAATAGGAGGAGAGAAAAAATATTCCACAGAGACTTTGAAAGCACCTATAAAGATAAGGTAAATGTCATGAGGGGAATTCAAACCTAAGGAAAAGAAAACAGGGTCAGGTAGACCAAACAAACAAACAAACAGGAAGAAGATCAGTCATAAAGATATAGATGACAGAACCCAATCAAAACTCAATATGAGAAGCTTTAGAAGAGAAAAGTACCAAGTTTCCAAATGAATGTAATCTCTTGGCATGCAAGGGGTTTTAACAACCCTACGAAGTTTAGGATTATTAAGGAACTCAAATATAAACACAAATCAGAAATCATTGCGATTCAGGAAATGAAGATGGAGGATGAGTAGTTTATGATAGTTAAAAACACTTGTTGGAGTAAGGTGGAGGTTGTGGCTGTCAACTCCAGAGGTGCTGCGAGAGGAATAGCCATTCTATGGGATCTTGAAATATTCTAAGGTTGGAATTTACTCAGAAAAACAATCATTTTTCCATGTTGTTCAAAGATAAAAAGACTAAGGAAATGTGAGTTATGTCAAATATTTATGCACCTAGCCATAAAGGAGAAAGGAAAATTTTATGGAATCAACTGTCAAAATTCAATGAAATAATATTTGAATCGGAATGGATTGTTATGGGTGAATTCAATACCCCTTTAATGTTGGGTGAAAAGAAAGGGGGGAACATTAAACTTATGGAAATCATGGAATACCTAAAGGACTTTATAATGAAAATAGTCTCATGGACATTGAGCTGAAAGTGGGAAAATATACCTGGTCTAACACGAGGAGGGGGGATCAGTTAATATAAGTTAAATTGGATAGAGCTCTCACCTCTTGGGATTGGTTGAGTAAGGAGGCCTATCTTTTTTCCCTCCCTAGAATAAGCTCTGATCATAATCACTTACTTTTCCAAGTGAAATACAAGGAGAGAAGAAGAACACCTTTCAAATTTGAAAATATGTGGCTGCAACATGAGGACATTAAAAATATTGTCAAAGAATGGTGGGATATCAAGATTCAAGGCACGACAATGTTCATAGTTTCAAAAATCCCGCCCAAGTGAAAAATAAATTGAATGGATGGAATAAAGCAAATAAATGTCACTAAAATACTTGAAAGAACAATGCTTGAAAGTAAATTAAACTCAGAACTGAAAGAAAATGGTTTCTAAACATTTTGGCTAAAACAAATTTTGTAAATTCATAATGCAGATAAAGAAGATAAATTGCTTCCTAGGATAATAATGCAACAAAAAATAAAAACAAAACTATGGATGGGTTTTAGCATACCACAAGTGGGCCTTGCCTTGGGTGTTAATCCCTCCTAGATATTGTAACTAAAAGCTACTGAATAGAAAATCAGATCTTGTATTGAATTGGCATGAATGTTACGTCTAGGAAAAAAGTAAACCTCTGTATATACATATCTTCTATTCATCTAATTTCTATCATCCTCTATTCTCTACATTCTAGATAGATTTCCAGCATTATCCCTTTTTCTTTTAATAATCCTCAATTACAATGAAACGTGATAATAAGAGTTCAACTAGGAGTTTAACAACACTAAGTAAAATATCTTCGGTTAGAACAAGTGGAAGATATAAAACAAGATCAACAAGATATTTAACACATGTAACAGAACTAATAACAGGTGTTCTAGTATCAAACACATAACTCAAGTAACCAACTGTTCCTTTAGTCACGTGTAACCTAAATGAATCAATCAGTTCTTCAGCAATTGCATAATCATTTGATCATGGTTGAGTTATCTCCCAATTCTTAATGTATCAAGTTGTAACTGCTCCTTCAATGAAATGTACAAACTTGAGTTTCATTATTCACACTCTAATAGATCTTCATAACGTGAATTATTTTTTTAGGTGATCCCCTTTAGCTGCAGATGAGTTGTTACAGACGGTTCCTTTGCTTGTGCATACGAGTTGCTGCAGATAACAATTTTCTTACAACCAAGAGTGACATCACACATATCATCATTCAAATAACTTATTGAAATCATAAGAATAAATGCACACACAAAATACCACAAAATAAAGATAACTAGTCATAACTATATTAATCAAGTATTTATGCCATAAGTTCAAGTTGTGATGATAATGTTCAGCAGTATAACTAGGAAATACAAGGACATGGCTTCAATGGCTTAGAAAAATACAAAGGATGAGTTGTTTGTAAAGGGATTTACACGACTCATCACACCCATAGGATTAATTTCTTAAATGTCCTCATTCAAGTGGTTCAATTTCCCTACTTTCTTAAAATACATTCACACCTAAAATCAACTAGGGTATCCATCCCTTTCAGTTCTGAGAAGAAGTAACCACCATTTATCATGAACATATGCATAAATCTATTTTGTATCCTTTCATTTGGTGGTCTATCACTTATCCATGGCAGAATCAGAAATTGGAATATTGGGGGTGATAACCAATTGGAAGCCAATTATCTACACATTCAGTAGCAATTTCAATGTATGTATTCACTCTTCTTAGAGTTGGCATTATATTAGGGTAAGTGTGCATCTCTTTCTTTTGCAGTTCAGGAGACATCTCATTCTAGTGCATCCTACATGCTTGTACCACCTGAATTCCATGGTCCCTAATCATGTCCCTGACTTCATCATGTGTTTATTTCCTCATTTTCCACACTCTCCTTCTGATCACTTTCTTCTTTACATACTTTTCATACTTTGTTCTACAACTTCTCTAGTTTTTGTAGCTTCAGCCCTGACCATCAGTGGTTATACCTTCTCTAAATCATGTATTCCTCCATTTGCCTTTCTCTATCCAAATCATTCAATAAAATAAGAGTAGAGGGATTTGAATTGAACATCTCCAATGTATAGGATTAGAATCCAATCCCTATCATATTCAAGAGCATAGTTGTACATGTAAAGTTCACATAATAGGAGCTGAAGTTCATGAGTGTTGTTCTGATATAACCTAAAGAAGCTCCTAGTTGCATTGATATCAAATGGTATGTTAGAATTGATACATGTGAGTTTGAGTTGCAACATATTTTCTTTAAGAAAATAACATAAACATTGGATGGAGACCTGCATTTAAATATCTCATGGGCCACCTGAACTGTCTCTTCTTGCTTTTTCTTCAACCTTTGAATTTCTTGTCCTTTTCCTCCAATTCTTCTTGGTGTTTGGAGATAAGGGATTCCTTTTATCCCTTTTCCATTTCCCTTTTATCTTATCAACATAGATCTCAAATTGTGACATCAAATAATCAATATCTGGTAGCATAGTTTGTGTGGCCATCTCCTTACAAAATGGTTTTATAGGTATCCCTTACAATTTCCTGAATAAAAATTTTTTTGGGGTTAACTGGTTCTACATTCAATTATTGTATACTAGCATGTGGTGTTTGTTCCAGTACTTTCTCAATTACATCATCCTTAACTACAAGAGTGTGTTCCATTTTTCTCTGCCTCTTCTTATGACCTGGTTCAATGACTGCTCAGGCATTTGTCTTTTTCAATTCCATGTATTTCTATTGCTCAATGACCTTCTCAACAATTGTGGCATTTGTTCATATTCAGTTTCTTGTTCACCAATGGGTTACTCAACAACTTCTAGGCATGTTTTCATGTTCAATTTGTTCTTCTGTTTCCTCTTCCTTTTCCTCCTCATGACCTTATGTTGCATGAATTGTCTCCTCTTCATGAGATTCCTTCCTTCCTGCTCCTTTATGGGTTGTTCAGGGTTCTCTTGCTCATGAATATGGGCATCAATATCTCTATGTTGTGTCTCCATTTATTGAGGCTCAAAGATCCCTTTTGTAGCTTCCTCATCACTATCTAGTGAGATGGGATTTGATTTTTTTGTTTAGAGGTTCTTGGCCTTTTTGTTTTGAGCCTATGAGAGCACCTAGGTGGTGTAGGAGTGGATTTAGAAGACTTTTGTTACCCTTGGAGGTGGAGGATTTAGGAGTGGATAAATCCAATAGGGTTTTAGCAATGAAAATTCTCTCAAGAGAGATAGGTACAAGGGTTTTCAGTAGAGATGGAAAATTTTCAGAGGGCAAGGGGTTCTTGAGGCTGGGAGGTTGATGGTGTAGTCTCTGTTATATGTTTTAGAGGTCTTTCAGTGCTTTTCCTCCTCTTTCTCTTGTTTCCAACAAATTTATCTATACTATTTCCCTTGCAAAATATCCCCACTGTATCTGAGGATAATCCCTCTACAGGGTATGTTTTACTACCAGGTTATAAGGCAATGGTGTGACAATGTAGACCTTTCCCTTTGTACTTCTTACTCATTCTCTTCAATATATCATGCAAGAAATTAGGTACATTCACTTGCCTGTTTCTTCTTGAGATGATTCAATAACTTAAAATGAATTGTATTCAATCTAGAATACCTTCCTTCACAAGTAAAATACTTAATTAAAAAATTTACAACCTCATCCCATAAGGGTTTAAGGGATGTTCTATGTGTACCTTTCCTGTCTGATGATGAATGCATCATCATCATCTGTGAATTCTTGCCTGGCTACTTCCGGGTTAGCCTTTTCTAGGAATGGTTCTCCTTATGCAGTAGGTAGGCCAGTTACTTCTACCAAAATTTCATCATTGAGTCTGACTGATAAACCCTTCACTTTTTCCTCCCCATTACTGAATGTGTTGGAAAACTGCTTCCACCATTGTCTTCATTAAAACCTTGAAACAAGTTGATGTAGTCTAGCCAACCATTATCCTAAAAATGCTGCAAAATTTGAGGATGGCTCAAAAGTTGAGAATGCTCAGTGGGCTTCATGCCTTATCAAATATCCTCCCATGGTGATATACGCACACCTGTTCTGGTTTTAATACAATAATACAACTCTGCTTTGAAACTAATGTTTCACAATTGAGTTGTGTTGAGTTATTTTCATTTTTTTTTGAACTTTGGGACCGAGAGGACACATAACAATTATGGGAGAGTAATCATTAATTGATGTGACCATGTAAAGCATGTGAAGGGAAGTGATTTGAAAATATTGGACTTATGTGGAGGGACACATCATAGCTTGAAAGGTGGTGGTCATTAAATGCAGTGCATGCATAGTGACTTGGCATAAATGCTAATTAACTATAATTAAACTAATTATACTTTTATTTAAATGATAGTTGAGTGCACTTATCTCTATGTTTGTGTGGAATGATGATTGTGCATGCTTATTTGAACTTGTGCCTTGGCTGCATGCAAGCTTGTTGTGATGTTGCAGACATGTACTGAGCATGATGATTGTGGATGTTGGTTACTCCTTACTAAAACCAGATGACTCCCAAAGAGGGAATTCTGATCTGTTGGGGTGCCAATTGTTCCTTTTCCATATCCCACATGTGCATGCATCCTTGATCTTCTTCATGCAATCATGATTATGCTAAATGAAAACAACAAAATAAGGGTTTTCTTCATGTTTTGTACAAGTGGAACCCTCAGTCATTGCATGCTCTCATTGTGATGGAGAGCATACCCTCCTGTAATTACTTGACATAAAACCCTTGCAAAACAAAAACTCTATGAAATAAAATGTGTTAGCAGAGTGCTACTGATCACTAGAAGGGATGATCACAACACTTTTATTCAACCTTGGAATATCCAACAAGATGAATGAACCAAGGCTACTGAAATATCTCAATCCTCTGCAATCTCAGAAGGTGAGCCAACAGGATCAACCCTTGAGGTTAACTCTGATTTCCTTACTTCCATCCTACTTGGACCTCCTCTGAAAATTTTCATGAATGAATCTCTGTCAACTGGCTTCTTGTACAATCTCATCAACCCATGGCCATTTACCAATAACTTTAACCTCACATGATCTATGGTAGTGAGTTTTACAGCTCCATTAGGGAATATTTTCTCAATCTCATAGGGACCTAGCCACCTTTTCCTGAGATTTCCTACATGATCCTTGTATTTTGAATCAAACAAGAGTGCCCAGTCACCTTCTTGAAATTGTCTTGTCTTGATGTACCGGTCATGCCATTTGACTCTTTGCTTCTACACTACTTCTGTGTTATGTACTACTTGTATTCTCAATTCATCCAACTCATTGAGTTGGAGAATTCTATGTCTTTGAGCTTCTGATAAATCTATTCCTAGCTCAAGTGTAGTCCTCAATGTTTTGTGCTCAAATTCAATTGGTAAAACAACAATCTTACCATACAAGAGTTCAAATGGTGTGAATCCAGTTTTGGTCTTCCACATTGTGTTAAATTCCCATACTACCTCTAGAAGCATATCTTCCCAATATTTCCTATGGAGTGAAATGGTATTTGTCAAGATGGCTCTATTTCTCTATGTTTGTAACTTCTACTTGACCATTAGATTGGGGGTGGTATGGTGTAGAATTCCTATGCCTGATTTCATACTCTTTAACTAGATCATAAATTACATCAGCAATAAAATGTGTACCTTGATCTGTTACAATTTCTCTTGGAACTCCATACCTGGTGAAGATGTGATCATATAAGAACTTGGAAACTTTATCACTTTTCTGATTTGGCAAATGCCTTCACCTCTGTCCACTTGGTTAAATAATCTATGCATACCAAGATGTATTCTTTTTGCTGAGATTTAGGGTCTATAGGGCCAATAAAATCTAAGCCCCACTTATCAAAAGGCTGCAAGACCAATTGAGGCTGCAATGAGCATCTCATTAGATCTGGTGGGCTTTCCCATTCTTTGCATCTATCACATCTCTTGGTGTATAGTGTTGCATCCTTATGCAATGTTGGCCAATAATAACCAGTATTCAACACCTTTTTCTATGTTATTTTTGCAAAAATTTCCTCCACAAGGTTCATTGTGGCAAATCTCTGAGGACATCAAATATCTCCTCATCATCTATACACCTTCCCATGATTTGGTCTTATCCTGTATGAAATAGAAATCTAGTTATCTAAGAAAAATGTACACTCTTTTCAACTATGTATTTCTTCTTAGAGTATAAGTAATGTGGAGGTGTTTTACCTGAAACCAAATAGTTGGTTATGTCTGCATACCAAGGTGTTTTTTTAGAGATAGAAAATAAGTGCTCATCTTAAAAGGAATCATCAACTACTTTCTTCATCATTAGTATCCATCCTGGAGAGAAAATATGCTACCACATTGTCCTTTCCAGGCTTGTCCACTATGGTGACATCAAAATCTTGTAAGAGGAGAAACCACCTGATGATTCTGATACTTACTATAGGTTTGTTTATCAGATATTTGATTACAACATGATCAGTGTGAATGAACATTGGATAACCTGTGATGTAGTGTCTGAATTTTTTGATAGACATATACAACTTCCAAGAACTCCTTTTCTGTTATTGTATAATTTATCTATGCATGTTGTAAGTTATTTCTAACATAATAAATTGCATAATTCATGAACTCCATATTTTTTTCCTAAGATAACTCCAATAGCATGGTCTGATGCATCAGTGTGGATTTGGAAAGGAAGGTTCCAATTAGGTCCTCTCAATACAAGAGTAGTAGTTAACATTTATTTCAAGGTTTAAAAATCACCTTCACAATGTTCAGTTTAAACAAAATATCAACATCTTTCCCTAGTAATGCAAAAAGTGGCATTGCAATCTTGCTAAAATCTTGTATGAACCTTCTGTAATATCCAACATGGCCTAGAAATATCCTAACATCCTTTTGTTTCTTTTGTGTTGAATATTTATTATAATAGATACCTTTGCTGGATCAACTTGAATTCCTTCAGAAGAAAGGTAGTGTCCCAAAACTATACCTTTAGACATCATCATGTAGCACTTCTCATTACTCAAGGAAAAATTGTGCTCTTTGCATATTTTCAAGACCTTGTCCATATTTTGCATAGCTTCCTCAAAATTGATTCCATGTACTATGTGAATTCATCCATGTAGACTTCCATGCAGTCATTTTTTAAATATGAAAAGATACTCAAGACTACCCTCTAGAATGTAGCAAGTGCATTACACAAGCCAAATGGAAGAACTGAATATGCAAATGTTCCCCATGGACATGTGAAGGTAGTTTTTTCTTGATCCTCTGGTGAAATTTGAATATGATTATAGCCACTATATCCATCAAGAAAAGAGAAATATTTCTTACTAGCCAAAGTGTCAAGCACTTGATCAATGAAAGGAAATGGAAAGTGATCTTTCTTTGTTGTTGCATTCAACTCTCTATAATCTAAACAGATCCTCCATTTTCCATTCTTCTTTGGCACAATGACAAGAGGTGATACCCACTTGACTTCTGATATGGGATATATAAATGTATCATCCAGTAACTTCTTCAATTCTCCTTTTACAATCTCTCTTACTACTGGGTTCATCCTCCTTTGTGGCTGCCTGATTGGTTTACAACTTTCCTTGATATAGATCTTGATGAGTGCAAAGCCTAGGATGAATCCCACACATGTCACCATAATCCCAAGAAAATGTTGTTCTATTCTTTTGAATAAGAGTTATCAATAATTTCTCTTGTTGCATACTTCAATATTTTTTTACATTAAGTGGTCTTCCTGGTGTTATTTCCACTTGTTTGGAGAGATCCATCATTGAACATACATTGCTACTAACAGAATTTAGTATGCAGTCATGGGGAAGAAGTTGGTGAAGAATACAATTCTTACCTGGAATACTTTTGGTGCTCTGATTCTGTAGAACTTGGTTCAAGGGACAACTTAAGCATCTCAACTTATCATCAACTTCTTCATTTCTTCCATATTTATTCTGTACAGATGTTGGAGAGAACAATTCTTCCTCCTGGTCTTCAATTGTAAAAGACTTCTCCAACATCATGAGCTGTTGTACAAAGTCTTTGATCTACTTCTGGTTCTTCAACCCAAATCATTTGATCTTCATCATTCAACGGTTGGGCAGGAGGATAGAGCATCGGCTTCTTGGTACCACTTCCATTGGAAATAATCATGTTGTCAGACCTGCAACCTATGAATGCATCAACAGTGGCCAACCATGGTCTTCCTAGAATAATAAGATAACCTCCTAAACTTGCTTTTGGTTGAAGGAAAATAAAGTCAAAGGGTATTCCCAAGAGTCTACCACCACAACTATGTCCTCAAGGACTCCTTCAGGTCTCACTGTTGATCTATCTGTAAGTTGTAAGACTGTAGTTGTTGGCCTTAGTCCTTCCAACTTCAGGTCATCCATGATTTTCTTGGTCATGAAATTTATTTGCTACCCCTAAGTCAATTAGAGTGTTCTTTATTGTTGTGCCATTAATTTTAACATTTACCAAAGGATTGCCTAGATCTATATACTTTAGTAGAACTAAATTTCCAAGCATGATATCAGTCAACTGGCTAATAACTTGTATAGTGGATGGATCCTTCCTTCTTCTTCATAGTTTTTTTTATGCATAGATCCTTTACCAACTTATTGTAGATGGGAACATCCTTAATGACTTGAATAAGTGGAATTTTGACACAAATATCCTTCAGATGATTGAAAAAATCAGAATCAGAATCTGATTTAGGGTTAGATTTTTTTTCTTGTAATCTCTCTTGAAATGGTGGTTCATTAGCTTGCAACTTATCCTTTCTGGAAATCTTTCACATTGTTGTGGATCCATTTTCAGTGCTTTTTGGCTTTTCTGTGGATCAGATTATTTTGCAGCAACTGTGGTTCATCTACAATCTTTGTGATGGTGGGTTTACTTGGTGGGAGAATGTGATCTTCCTGAGTGAAGATGGATGTCATTAACATCAACTTAATAAGTAGAGTATTGGGATGATTTAGTGGTATAGGATGGCTGAGAAAATTTATTGTTGGGGTTAGGTGTTGGTTGAGCTGGTAGCTGAGTGGATTTTGGTTGAGAGCCTACTTGGGTTTTTGCATCAGAGCTTGTTACTGTGGGTAAAGAGGTTGATGATATGATTTATGGTAGTTTGGAGGTGGGTTGTTCCATTTCTTTCCTCCTCTCCAAGGCTAATGCCATGAAGAAGGGGGTTGTTTCCATTATTGGCCTTAGAATTGAGGTTTCTATTGTTGTTGGTATTGGTTAGGGTATGGAGCCCAACCTTGTTGAGTATTATCCCAAGGTGGGGGTTGCATATATGGATTACTAGCCCAATTTTAAAAATATGGCATTGGGTTTTGTGGCATACCTCCTTGTCTTGGTGGCCAAGGACTTCTTTGAGCAAATGTAAAAGACTTTCCCATCCTTTGTTTCTATCATCTTGAATTCAAGTGCATCCTCCTTATCTTATGCAATTTTGGCCAATCCCCTACATCTGCAATCAAATTTCTTTCTTCTACATGCATGGCATAAACTCTTTAAGTTTTAACTTTGTATCTTATCTTTTCTTCTTAGCATGTAAAGCATCAAGCTGGTAGCGATGTCATTGACTATATCTTGTTTCATGTTCTTGAACATGTTCACAATCTCTGTTTTAGATATGTCCCCAATTCCTTTGGTAGTTGATCCACCCTTTGATCTAGATAGTTTTGATTCTTTTCATGGTTACTCTAGAGTAATTTCTGTAGGCTTCACAAATATCATCAAAGGTATATTTTGAAATATCTCCTAGCTCCCATCAGGTTAAAGTGTCCATATCCTCCTCATTAAGTCCCTTCAAGAATATTAATTTGAGAGATTCAAGAGTTAATATTTCATGTCTTGACTTCTTAATGCAAAATAAGAATCCTTTCCAGGTAATCTTCAAATGGCTCATCTTCCTTTTGTGCCATCCTAAAGAGTTCATCCCTTCTTTGCTTCTTGGTCTGTAGTAGCCTTTGTACTTGGTGATAAAATTTTCCTTCATCTGTTCCAAGTAGTCACAACATCTCTTCGTAGGCCCATAAACCATCTCAAGGTTGCATCCTTGAGTGTAGTAGGAAATAGCTTCAACTTGTGTGCATCATTTTTATAATCATAACTCCTACATAAAACATCAAACTCAAACAGTAAAGTGTCTGGGTCTTTAGTTATGGATCCATGGAAATTAGGAAGGGTTGATGGAGAGATATTATTCATTATAACAAGCTAATTGTTATTAGATATTGGGAACTAAAATGTAATTACCCCTTCTTCAACATTTTGGTTCAATTATTCTTCCATGATAGGTTATTCAAGAGAGGCCTCAAAAAGTCTCACTTGGAGGGGGATTCTTCTACTATCAAACCTTGTACAAAGGAAGATGTGTCTTCTTTAGAATCAGATATAGAATTTTTTGCTATTTTTGGATTGGTAAGAATCTACCATGGAAATATCTTAGATGGTGCATGCATTTTTCTAACTCAACTTAGTCAAAATACATTAGTGGGGGGGTTCGAGGTGGAATTTCCTAAACCTAAACTATTTATAAGGAATGCAAAAACCTCTCAAAAACCCTATAACTTGGCAGTATCCCCAAAAATGGTGCCAAATATGGGTGGTGCAAATTAATTTGTATAAATTAATATGTTGTTCATTAACTCACAGTCATTTAATCATCAAACCAAGGGAGGTAAAATTTAAATAATAATAATGTTGTATGTAAAATTATAGAGAATTTAGGAGGTATGGAAAGAAATAACTGTCACTACTATACTTGAAGTAAAAATGCTTGAAACTAAAACTTAGAATTGAAAGTAAATGGTTTCTAACACCATGACTAAAAAAAGATTGCAAATTTAGAATATAGATAAAGAAGATAAATTACTTCATATTCTAGTCATGCAATGAAATAGAGTAACATAACTATGAAGGGTTTTAACAGACCACAAGTGGGCCATGCCTTAGGTGCTAATCCCTCCTAAGTCTTGTAAATAAATGCTAATAAATAGAACTCAAATATTTTACTGAATTGACATGAATATTACATTAAAGAAATCTCTATATATCTACGTATTGTATTCTCCTATATTCTACATAGATTTACAACATTAACCCTTTTATTTTATACTCCTCAATTACAAAAAAACATGAGAAGAAGAGTTCAACTAGGAGTTTAATAAAATAAGTAAAAGATCTTTGGTAGAACAAGTGGAAGATCTAAAACAGATCAACAAGAGATTCAAAACATGTAACAAAAATAATAACAGGTGATCAAATATCAAACACATAAATAAAGTAACTGAACATTTCCTTAAATCACATGTTAACTAATCAATCAACCATTTTTTCAGTAAGTTGGAGTAGATAAAATAATCAAATCCATGGTTGACTTATATCCCAGTTCTTCATGTTCCAATTACATCCACTCCTTCAATAATATGTATAGACTTAGAGTGTCTCTCTTCACGTTCCAAGAGATCTTCATAATGTGGATTCCTTGTTGTAAGTGATCCCCTATGACTGCAGATGAGTTGTTATGGATAGGTCCTTTGGTTGTGGATGAGTTGTTGTGGATAACAAGTTGCTTACAAATAGGAGTGGCATCACACAAAGCACCATTCAAATAAACTATTGAAATCATAAGAATAAATGGACACACAAAATACCAAAAAATAAAGATAAATATTCATAACTATATTAATCAATAATTATTCCATAAGTTCTAGGTGTGATGATAATGTTCAACAATATAATTGGGAAATACAAGGACATGTCCTCTATGGTTAAAAAAATACAGAGACTGAGTTATTTATAAAGGGGATTTACACAACTCATCAGGATGTGTATACTTAGTTGTTTGCAGATGATTATGGGAAATTCTAGGAATCTGTAATTTTGGAACAAGGAGATCTAAACATGGAGGATCTTCAAAAATGACATTGTTACTACAAACGTTTCTAGGATAGGACTATAATAATCTACCAAGACCATACTATAATTCTTGATCCTTCTATATGGTATTATACCTTCTTTATTTCTGACTGCAACTTTCTGTGTTAGTTGTCTACCTGAATTTGTCTATAATTTTCAAACCCTAGTTGTTGATCATGAAGTAAGGCTCTTTAAACATACTAAACATCATATCAAACCCTAGCCATGGATGAATATTCCTGCAAAAAAATTATTATTTGGGTTGTTAGTGCCCCTTTTCACCACTTACATTGGCACTACTCTAAAGAGGCCTCAAATTGCACATTGTTCTCCACCTAGAATGTGATATTTAGATAGGTCAAATAGATTTGGTAAATTCTTTGATGATAAGTTTTCTTTGGATTTGGATCTTGTTAAAATACCTGGAGGAGGTATGTATGAGTTCTTGCAAATTAGAGAGGATGTTATCTTGACCTAGTTAGAAGCTTCAAACCTAATGTGGGTGCTTCCATAATGATTATAGATGTGTTATTGTGAGATTTAGGGAGTCGTGGATGCCCTTTGCAAGTATAGGACATGTTTGATTGCTTAATGCATTTCCATATGATTTCTAGGTTAGCAAATGAGGTAGTGTTTACTTGCTTATATAGGGATTCATAGATGATTTATCTAATGAAATTTGATCTAAATTAAGTCAAAGGCCCAACAAAATATATGAATTTGAAATAAAATATAAAAGACATGTTGCTCCAACACTATACAAGTTAGCCAAGATCAAATATAAAATCATGAACAAATTGTATGGCCCTGCCATGATGTAGAAATATGTGAAATGAAGTTTGGAGCTTATTACTTAGTGTCTTACTATGGATTTTATGGATTGTTCTCTCAAATTTTTTTGACATGTCAGTGTGTAAGGATAAACAAGTTCAACAAGAGACCTTGGAAAGTCCTAAATGGGAATGTAGTAATGGTATTTATCATAACAAGAGTGCATTCTCAAATCAAGTGTTGCAAAAGTGCAAATTTTCAAATTTGAGTATCTATATTTTCCCCCTTTAAGTATAAAATGAAAATTACATGCTTAAAGGAAAATGTACCCGAGTGTGTAAACACACTTTTATTTTCTCAAATGTTTTTTTACAATTGTCTTGTTATTCTTAATATTGGCATGCTTCATGATGAAACCTACAACATAGAGTGTATTCAACGTCCATGATAAAGAATTAAACTTTAACTCAAATATAACTTGTAATGTGAAATATTTTCATTTGTATAAAAGTGAAATGAAAGGATGCAAACAAATAAGTAATACACTTGTTTTCTTGTGGATGGAGAAACTCATATGCTTTGATTGTGCTTGAATATGCAGTATTTTTTATTTTACTAAAATTTACTACAGAATTGGGGATGATTAGTCCCCAATTGTTCCAAAGAACACCCGAAGTGTTAGGTGCATGCAACACAACACAAAATAATAAAGAGATAAGAATAATAATGAATTTTTGAAACACCTCGCTAAGGAATAATATTAGATATCAAAGATATTTAAAAAAATTTGTATCTCCCCCTTTGATTACAAGAGGAGAGGAAATTATACCTATGAAGAAATTATTCACTTCGATACCTTCCATAAGCACACATACCACACCATTGCATATGGATATATGAACAATGTTTTGAATAAGGACACACATTAGAAAATATAATATATGTTCCCATGCCCTTCCCATGTGACACACAACTAAATAGAAACTAAATTTTCTGAATTGCTAAAGGATAAAGGAGAATCATGATCTTAAGATCTCTGAAACTATATTAGAAACCGAATTCCATAGCAAATGAGTGAATAATTTTGTGCCCCCTGTAATGATCTAAACTAAGTGAACTAAATATGAAAATGTGTCAAAAACTTGAGAATGAAGTTGAAAACTTGAATCTATTGATAAAACTAATGTTTCTACCCCTAGGAAAAAACATATGGAAAGGTCAAGACCAAACCATATGGTCTTGACCAATTTGTACAGTTTTGAACTTGTGAATTTTATCTAAATTTCTATGTTTTCTAGAATTTTGAGTACTTATACCTTATTTGTACATGTATTGTATCTCAAGGTTCTACCCGTGTCTACTATAAGTGTAGAAATGAATCTGAATGGATACCCCCTATTTTTCCACATGTGTGAAAAGCATGTTTAGTATTTTCCTCAAAATAAATAGATGTGTGCTAATGAAGGAGATGTCTAAGAAGTTCTAGTAGAGTGTAGAGTGCTAAAGAGGTGGTCACCTAGAATAACTTGTACATGTAAAAGGGAAGGTGTCTGTATATGGTGGTAACCATGGTGTACAACAAATAATGATTGAAATAGATAAATAACCACATAGATGATAACAAGAATATTCTAAATACATGTAAATAAAACAATAGTGTAATCATATGCACGAAGTGGGAAAATTATGTCAGGCATAAGGCATAAATCTTGCAAACATGGGAAACCAATGGTGTTATATAACAATCAAGGCCCACAATCCTACAAACAAGAGTGATTAATATAAAACAAGATAATAATGATGTCACAAACATGGGACACCCACGGTGTCACAAGACAATCAAGAAACATAGGCCATAATCAATGAAAACAAACAAGTAGTAATATACACACGCAAGCAAGTATGCATGAAATAGGATTATCAAAACATTATAAGATGATATAATAACCAAGATATGTGATAAAATAGATGCCAATGTTGTAGAAGACACGTGTGTTAGTATTATTAGATGAGAGGATCACATGTACACAAAATATGTAATCAAGCATAATGAGGAAGTATAAAGGAGCTATAATGAAACCATAACACCTAGATGTGGTGTAAAATTGATGCCCCCAAATTAATGGGAATTTCAGGTAAAGGATATGGATAGCATCTATCATCGTGTAACACTCATTTTATATCCTACATCATGCTCAAAATACATCGTAAATGCATATTTCTAAAGAGTAAATAAGCATGCTATATATCAATCCAATGTAATAAACAACATGTCTAATATAAAGTGCTAACAACTCAAGTGAAGTGTACAAGTCATGATTTTGTATATTTACAAATATATGACTATTTTTGTATTTTCAAATTTCTTAACTATGTACATGAAAGAGGGATAACATTAAGTTATCCAATGAGGATCTACTAAAGAGGTTGAGCAGTTGTTAGGGAAGATGGGAGCTTAAGCCTCAATTTTGATCCAAATGTTGGTGGTACCATAGTAGTAATATGTTCCAAAGAAGGCCTATGAGATAAAGCAAGTACAAAAGTAGCATTTTTATTTAACAAATATTGAAAATGATGTTAAACCCTAGATGTTTCATAATCACATATGATAAGTAAACTATATAGCACTTATATGACACAAAAAATAACAAAATGAAAATTGAAACCCTAAGTGTATGAGAGGGAATAGACTACTTAGCTAATTTCACAATAAATCTCAAAGTATTCTGGAATAGAGAACTGATAAACATGAGGAGGAAACTATCGCAACCACACTCAAGAATTTATGTAATTTTTGGATGATCTTGGACTAGGGCGCCTATACCAGGTAAAGGGTGCCTAGGCATTAGGGACATCTGCTAGGCACATGTGACTACATAAATGCTTAGAATCTGATTTTATTGTGAAGTTGGTCATTAACCTTCGATGTTAGTTGCCTGTATGTCACACTATGTCCACAAAATTTTCTTGGAAGCTACAAAGAAAAAGATAACCTGTAAAACCCCAAACCACATCAAATCCTAAAAATAAAATATGCAAATGGGGAGTCAGACAAACCTCGAAGGTCATCCGAAAGAGTGAACTTATGATCAAGCATTGCACTACATCTCAAAATCCATGTATTTTTTATGCATGTGTGTATAAACCATGCTTTAGGAAATTCTTCTGTAAGATGCACTTGATAGCAAGTGATAGATAGATGTAGTAATGTAGATTAATGTGTGGGTGATAAAATTAACTTCCCCTCCTATGTGTTTATGCAGAAAATGTAGTCTCTTATCCCTTGAATAAAAGCTAAATGAATGTTTTGATGCTCTTAGATGTCTTTAGATGCAACCTTAGGTGGTGATAATAGATTCTTAGATATTGGTCCTTTATTATGGTCACATAGCTTTATATTTATATGATTACCTAGTTTGAATTTCATAATTGACATCTAAAAGGTCAACTCATAAGAAAACAAGATGCCCAAAAGATAAAAGAGGCCAAAAAGAGGTGAATAAGATACAAAGAGGTCGGGGGAACCCAGAGGGGATGAGGGCGCTTGGGCTCTAGCGTCCTGGCTGGGAACTGGTGTCTAGAGTTAAGAAAGATAAATAAATGAAGAATATACTAAGTTGTGGGGTGTGCATGAACAAAAAGGAAACAAGAAAGACTGAAAAAATTCCAAAGATAGATGGTAATTACTAGTTGTATAACATAGGATTCATATGAATAGTAGTGTGTGATTATGATCTAGAAATGTACCCAAGTGTGTGATTTTATGTTTGTGCATTTGAAGAATGGTTCTGGTGTAGTGGACTAGAAGAATGAGGGTAATGAGCACTAGGATGCATTTGATAAGTTGTGTAGGTATTATTTTCACTAGAGGAGCGGCAAAGGATCCTAAGGGAATGAGGCTAGTGAAGAGTAGTGCAAGGCGTTATGAGCTTATAAAGAGACCTAGATCCATGTGATGTGGTGTGTGCAACCAAAGACATATTATGATACCTAGGAGAACCAAAGTGACTTGGGATAAGATGGATAATGGGCCTAGGAAGGATCCTAGGAGTTTTAGAGTCATGAGAGGAAATGTGTGGAACCAAATATCTATCCATAGATGTATTATGACTAGGAAATATAGGTGGGGAACACCTATAATTGTGATTACCAATTGATTTTAAATGAACTTGAAGCATTGGTGGAGGATTAAAGGAATATCCATAAGATCACGTAACCAAGGGAGACCTAACTATAAGGTACCAGAACTAAGAGTAGAAGAAACTAAGAATGAAATTTATGTAGTGATAACACCAAAAGTGATGCACCAACAAAAAATAATTAGTATCAAGTGAAATATTATGTGTGGATATGCCAAGAGATTAGAGTAATGTAAGAGAGAATACATTATCCTTATTATTTGGATCAACCAAAATGCCGCATATGTGCACATGATTAATAAAGACAAAGATTGATATTGCATATGAAACAAACGTAACATCTATATTAGATTCATCAAAAAAAATAAGCAGTATAGAATATTGTGTGTGAGTGAAAGTACCAATCATTTCATCCAAAAGGTGAACATGGGATGGTGGTGGAATGACCACATGATAAGTTTTGTACACTTCAGAAGTAGATTTATCAGTTTCATTCTTAGGAAATGGATCATTAAATATTTTAACTCAGAATTATCATTAATTGACTTGGAATATTTATTGGGTTCATCCCATTTAATATCTTTAGAATAGATAAAGTTTTGGATAATGTGAAAAATATTGAGACATTTATTAGTGGGGTGACCACTACTTTGATGATAATCACAGTAGAAATTGGCATCGCAACACTTACTTTAAAGCATACTCATTTTCCAATAGGTTGAGAAACAACATTGATAGTTTTCTTAGAAGCAATCTTGACGTCATTATATTTTTCTTTAAATGTTGGTTTTCTTGAAAAATTGGCATTAGATGTAGGTGTAACGCTAACAACATACTTGAGTTTGTTTATATGTAATAACTTAGCTTTTGCTCTTTCAAAGTGTGACATAGATGGTTAAAAACTAGAAACCTGTCAAAAATGAATGATTCGTGCAAAGGAAAAAGAAAACTCTATGTAAATAAGTATTGCAACTCATTATCAACTAAAAAAAAATCATTTTTGATGCAAAGGTGCTTGTTCAATTTTCCATGCATTCAAGTAGTTTAGAGAGATCAAACATCAACCTTTACCCAAGCTCTATAGATGAGGATCTTCAAAAAGAAACCCAAAATGGCTTAATCTTGAAAAAATGATCAAATTTCATCTTTCTCACCTTAGAGAGCTTCAACATGTCCTATACCTTGCTCAAATATCTCATGCAAAGGTAGTTTCCATTAGCAAGATGATTACATAACATGAAAACTTCAAATACTCTCAGCTTCCCTCACTTGTCTTAACTAACGTCTTCACCCAAATCAAGATTTTTTTTTAATTTTAGCCTTTTGTGACACTTTCTAGTCTTTTTACCTTGTTTCAAAGATCTAAACAATGCTAACTTAACCATTAATCTAACTCAAAAAGAATAAAACATAAAACTTCACCTATCTTTCTCGAAACTATCATTTTTGTGTTCTTAAGTCCATTACTCTTGCTTACTTCGTGGTGGGACTAATCCAAGACTACACAAAAAAAGGTGAAAACTTATTCAATTATCCTTTATCCCTAACATGGTGTGGTCCAAATTTTGTATTCTAACTATCACACCTCCTCCCTCAGGCACACTTTCCTCCTTCTAGCTCTCTAGACCTTACTAGCCATGCCTCTAGAAATTTTCCATCATAACTCTTAATGCATTGGGTTTCAAAGCTAAACAATGATTTTTGAGGATACCCATTTGCAAGTTCTATCAGTGTGCAAAATTTTAATATACACTCCTTTGGAAGGTATGCTTCAAATATCACTTGTCTCACTCTTCATTAGGTCTCTAGGACTGTTATCAATTTATGCAACAAGAATTTCAAGGATATCTCATATTTCACCCAAAAAAAAGTGTAAATTTATTTTAAAATCCTTTCATAGACTCTTCCCCAAAGGTTTATACCAAATTTTAGACTTGGACTCAATGTTTTACGGCTTCAAACACTATACTTTCTCTAAACCCTAACCCTGGCTCTAAGACTAGCCCAAGAAGCTTGAAGTCATTATAAAATGAGTATCTCTTGCTTTCAAGGTTTTAAAATTTTCCTTAAGGTATATTTTTTCCACTCTACAACTTTGTTTTAACAGTGGAACTTTTTGATAATATTAGTGGCTTGAATCAACAAATCCTTATATACTTACACATTGGAAACAAAGCACTCCAAACCTTCAAACCTCTTATTTGAAAGAAGTAAGACTCTTTTGATTTTGTAAACCTCAAAATTATTTATATGAAACTTATACAATCACTTTTCATAGCTTTCATTTACATGCACACCACCTTTCATTAACAACAAATCTAAACTTGCTCAGGTTGCATTAGACATAGTTACAATTTGTTGTCTTATTGAGGGGTTTTCAAGCATGTATTATAGGTGTAACATGGAATATAACCTTAAACCCATTAAAATAACATTATTTCATCCTCTATCACGTGTTAATCTCAAATAAAAATCATTCTCATTAAAATCATACATGCACAGTTTTGATGTCACACCCACAGTCTAAGTTTAAGACTTCTACATAGAATTAGAGCATGGATGTTAAATTTTCATTACTATTCACTAAATCCAATCTATCCCATACATTCTCATAAAAATTAATCATCAAATTACCAAGACACAATGACATACACAAATTTATTGGTGAAGGAACATGTAAATCCTTACAAAAACATAGTTCTTCATATAAAATATATATTTCGTAAAAATATTTTAGGTCATGTTGTCCTCCTCCTTGAGGAATCATCCTCTCATCTCTCTATTTTCCATGTACTCCTTACATGCAGGTTCACTACCTTGTTTTCTGATGAAAATGTTATTCCAAGTTTTAATCTCATCTTGCCTTGCTTTTACATACCCTAACTACCTTTTCTGTTCTTGATCTCATAGGATTTATTAAACCTGGTAATAGTTTTTCTACTTTGTCCATGCAATACATTGGTTTTCATACATCTTATGCTCATTCATTATTGTTGACCTAGGACCCAACTGTGGATAACATGCCTAGATAATATAACTAGGAACAACGATAAATAACATTCATATGAAACCCTCCTAAATAGACTCTTTATAAGTGACACAATTTCAACTCAGGTTAATGGAAATTTGAAACCCTATTATGAAAAGAAGGGTTAGAAGGAGCTTAGCTAATTCGGTGAATTTGTTGGACTGTGTTACAGAGATGACTGGAGAAACAAGACGAAGAAACAACTATCCCAAGGCCTAGAAACTTGTAAATACAAGCAATATGAGTGGACTGGGGTGCCTATGGGAACCCTAGTTTGCGTTATGGGTGTCATGGTCTATACAAGAGGTCCAAAAACTAGATTTACAGAGTCGTTAATATGATCTAAATCCTTCACCACCTATCACACTAACTTTTTTGTGCTGCGCTTATATGTTGTTGGTAATCAATAATGGAGAGAATACCTAAAAAACCCCAAGACGAGCATTAAACCTCTAAAAAATAAAGATGCATATGAAGGGGTCAGACTGACCTCAGCTTCCAAATGATGGACTTACTAACTGATTGTTACACTACATCTCAAACCCAATGTAATTCTATGTGCAAGATTATGCAATCACGCCCTAGGTGCTCTTGTGTCAGTCACACTTCGTGAAAGTAACAAGCCATAACTATGTGTAGAAATGTAATAGAATAGTGGATGGAATAGAATAAACTTCCTTCCTATGCTTTTGTGATGTATATGAACCAACCTTGTGCCTTTTGATAGAGCTAGATGGATGCAAATGGAGCCTTTGATGGATACAACCTTAGGTGATGATAGTAGTGACTAGTTTTTTTTCCCTCATTACGGTTTCATAACTTTATATTTATATGGTGCTCTTGTTCTAATTTCGTAATTAACCCTAAAAATTTCAACCACAAGAAATATGAAATGTCCAAAAGGGTAGAAAGTGCCCAAAAAGTGGCAGGGAAGTTGGAAAAGGATCAGGGCACCCTGAATGGGACCAGGGCACCTGTCAGCACCCCAGTATTAGCCTGGGTGCCCCAATAAAATGTAAAATAACATATAGTGATAGAAACAAACTGGGCCATACATGTTGTGGGAGGTTGGCAGTGACGACAACAAGTAAAGTAAAATGGCCAAAAGATGTGGGTTAATTAGTACTTTCTTCACTCAAAAACCATATGAATAGTAGTATGAGATCAGGACTAAATAATGTTTAAATTGTGTGATTTTGTGACTATACTTATCATTCCATCTTGTCTCATGTTTCTCAAATGCACAAATAGATTCATCTTATACAATTTCAGTGAATTCACTCACACAAACATCAATATCAAGTAACAAATCATCAATTTTACTCACCTTGTCTTCATGCTTTGCTTGTTTTTCTTCTTTGACTTCTTATACATGTTGGTTTTCTATGATTTATTCATCATTTTTCTTCATTTCATTCAATCTTTTATGTACCATGCTTGTACTATTTATTCTTCATACCATCTTTATCTCTTTGCGCATTTCTTGATGTCTCACAAGGTTTGAATTCTCTCTCTTCTTTTGTCTTTTTTCTCTTGCCTTGATTTGTTCTCTTCTCTCTCTGTTGTTGTATTTTTCATCCACTTGGGCACTATGTATCCATGAACTTGAACTTGTTTCAAGAGCTTCTCATGGCTCTTTTCCTCATTCATATTCTTGATAACTTATTTCTCTTTGTGTTTTCCTCTTATCTCAACCTCTTTTCCTCTTTCTTGATTTATTCTCTCAGCTACATTCTCTTATTTCTTCTCACAAGTAGCTCTATATGCCATTTTACTTTCTTTCTCATTTCAAACTCAATCCCGCTGCTTTCTTTCATGATTAACTCTTCAAAATTTTCTAGATATTATATCCAATTTTTCAGTTCTTGTAACATTATCTCTTCTTTTTTTCTTACCTCTTCTCTCTTCTTGGCTTCTTTCTTATTTCTCTCTATCTCTTCTTGTCTATTCTCGTGTCTTATCAACTTAAAATATTCTTTCACCAAATCTTCTCTATCCATCTCTTTTTCTTATTTTATCAATAAATTTCTCTTCACCTTTCTTCTTCCACACCTCACCTAGGATTTCAACCTATTTTTTTAGTGTCTTCACACTCTTCTTTCACTCTCACACTTCCACTTCTTCTTACTCTTCTCTTTAAACATGTCACTTTCAACCACATACTCACATAATGCACTATTAGCCATAATTTACTATAAGCAAGAATCAATATTAAAACTTCAATAAGAATCCTCTGATTTGATACCAAATGATGCAAAGGTGCTTATTCAATTTTTCATGCATTCAAGTAGTTTAGAGATATCAAACATCAACCTTTGCCTAAGCTCTACAAATGAGGGTCTTTGCTAAGAAACCCAAAATGGATTAATCTTGCAAAAATGATCAAATTTCACATTTTTCACCTTAGAGAGCTTCAACATGTCCTATACCATGCTCAAATATCGCATGTAAAGGTAGTTTCCATTAGCAATATCATAATATAACATGAAAACTTCAAATACTCTCACCATCCCTCACCTGTCTTAACTAGCTTCTTCACCCAAATCAAGCAATTTTTTACTATTTGTACCCTATTTCAGAGCTCTAAAAATGCTAACTCAACTGTTAATCTGACTCAAAAAGGACCAAAAAAATCAAACTTCACCTATCTTGTTCAAAACTATCATTTTTTGTTCTTAATTTCGTTACTCTTACATGTTTCATGGTTAGAATAATCTAGGATTACCCAAAACAAGGTGAAAACATATTCAAGGACCATTTATCCCTAATATGGTGTGGTCCAAATTTGGTAGTCTAAATCTCAAACCTCCTCCCTTAATGACACTTTCCTCCTTCTAGCTCTTTACACCTTGCCAGCCCTGCCTCTAGACCTTTTCCATCATGAATCTTAATG
This sequence comes from Taxus chinensis, assembly GCA_019776745.2. Taxonomy (NCBI): domain Eukaryota; kingdom Viridiplantae; phylum Streptophyta; class Pinopsida; order Cupressales; family Taxaceae; genus Taxus; species Taxus chinensis. Next base: position 683,644,243 of record CM034147.1, on the reverse strand, counting down.
CATTGTGTTTCAAAGCTGAACATTGTGTTTTTAGGATACCCATTTACAATTTCTATCAGTGTGTAAAATTTTAATATATGCTCCTTTGGAAGTTATGCATCAAATCTCACATGTCTCAGTCTTGTTAGGTCTCTAGGACTGTTATCAATTTGTGCAACAAGACTGTCAATGATATCTTATATTTCACCTAAACAAAGTGTAAATTTATTTCAAAATCCTTTCATATACTATTATCCAAAGGTTTCTAAAAAATTTATATTTGGACTCAATGTTTTAGGGCTTAAAACAATATACTTACTCTAAACCCTAACCCTGGCTCTCAGACTAGCTCGAGAAGCTTGAAGTCCTTATAAAATGAGTATATCGTACTTTTAAGGTTTGAAAATTTTCCTTAAGGATAGTTTTTTCCCCTCTAATTTTTTTTTCTAACAGTGGAACTTGGTGATAAGAATAATGACTTGAATAAACAAATCCTTGCATACTTACACATTGGAAATAGGGCACTCCAAACCTTCAAACCTCCAATTTGAAATAGTTAAGACTTTTTTTCTTGTGTAAACCTCAACATTATTTATATGAAACTCATGCAATCACTTTTCCTAGCTTTCTTTTACATGCATGCCACCTTTTCATTGACAACAAAGCTAAACTTGCTTAGGTTGCATAAGACACAGTTACATTTTTTGGTCTATTGAGGGGTTTTCAAGCATATATTAGAGGAGTAAAAGGGAATCTAACCTTAAACCCAACCAAATAACATTATTTCATCCTCTATCATGTGTTAATGTCAAATAAAAATCATTCTCATCAACAATCATACGTGTACAATCTTGATGTCACACTCACAGTCTAAGTTTAAGACTTCTAGATAGAATCAGAGCATGCATGCTAAATTTTCATGACTATTCATTGAATCCAAGATATCCCCTACATTCTCATAAAAAATAAATCATCAAATTACCAATCCATAATGACATACACATATTTATTGGTGAAGAAATATGTAAATCCTTACAAAAATAGAGTTCTTCATATATAATATATAATTCATACATAATTGTAGGTCTTTTTTCATCCTTCTCGTCGAGGAATCCTCCTTTTCTCCTCTCTTCCTTTTACTCCTTATCTCATCTATGAGGATAACTAACTCCATTCCTTCGAATCCATCACTCTTTTAATGTAACTTTCATACAAAACCTAACTAATTCATGGACTATACATAACTCTTCATATGCCCATTACACATTATGAGGCATTTTACATCTTGTAAGCATATCATGACTCACACACACACACTTTAAGACTCATTACCACATTCCTAGTACCTAACTCACCCTATCATACTTTAAAACATCCCTTTAACATCTTGACAAGCCACATTGTCTCTTTTGCATGCTTTGTAATTTTGAATTATAGTTTTGGAGTGAAAACATAAATTTGAAATTTTAAGCTTTGAAACTCCACCTCACACTTGTTTTTTCATCCTAAACCTCTCCTCATGACTTCCATAACCATGTTTGAATGAAATTTTTCATTTTTTTATGTCCTTTGAAGATGCCCCTGCATTAATTTTGGTAAGCACAATCTTGTGTGCAACACATAATCGTTGATAGGTTTATTGGACCTTTGTCGAAAATTAGCCAATTGTGCATAAGAGACTTTTTCACCAATGTTGATAGAAAATTGTACCAAAATATATTTTCAACGGTAGTAAATGAGCACATAGAAGGAGTGGGGAGAGAATAGAACCATTTCAATATGAATTCTTGAAGGATTAGAGGGAAAATCTTGGCGATCAAGATTTCATTAGACGCATAATAAAAAAACCACATGAAAATGAGTGAAGATGATCAATGGGGTACCCGTTTCCTCCATAGATAGGAATCTTAGGAGAAACAAAAATAATAGGAAAATGATAAGAAACTGCTTTGGGTGCTGTAACATCCACTTTTTATGACTTAGACATAAGGGATTTTTTTTACATAATGTTCTCTGTTCTAAATTAATATAATTCAAAACAAACATTGCATTGCCAATCCATCTCATAACAGAAAACCATATACAGTTGTAATGACTTGGTGAAAACACCGATCTCTTATTCCATGACTCAATATTAAACAGATCTCTCATATTAACTTGTTCAAGTGTATACTATGTATACTTGGTTCTTTTACCCTTTAAGGGTCACTCAAGTGTTTTTTTCTAAGAATCCTATCTGAATATATGTTACCAACATACATCTCAAATCCCGCAACTTAGACTAGGTGACATAGGACAATGCAACCATCAGCTTACGATACTTAAGCCAAAGTTTTAAACATGTTTACCATGTTTACATTCTAAGGCGGCATACTCGCCAAAAGGAATATGTATTTCACCACACCTGTACTGTTATCTAGATTGGTCATCCTTGACTACTGTCAACCAAACCCTGAGTCAAATTTTCACACTAAACAAGGGAAGCTTACATGCACTAGTGTGGAAGACTACTCATGGTGACTAAGGATACATAGACATAAGTCAATTTCGTCAATTTGCTGTTTATTTACCCTACAACATGATGTTGACCACTACACTAAACAAGAGTAGAAGCTATGAATCAAATTCCCACTTATGTCAATCACTAGTATCCTGGTAATGACTACTTGTGGTGAGGGTACTTAACATATTTCACCATTAAAAAACTAATTTTAACCCATCAATTTATTATTATTGTTTAATTTATCCATAAGTTTATGTTTTTGACCCAAATAAGAATACAAAATGTACTTTTTACACCAATTTATGCAGATAAAAATTTATTTTTATGCATATGAACATTTAAAAAACCATTATTTTCATTTATCAATATATCTGAATTCAATATTAAGTGAATAAGATCATAGTTTTCTTACTACAGTTTTTTCATTGCAAACAAACTTGACTGAAAGCCTATACATTAAACTTAGAGATATCATAAAATATAAAATTTCATTAACTCTTTTAATATTTCTTAATTTATTGTTTATATATCCCAGTCATCCTTTATTATTTAAGCATAATCACTTAACAAGAAACATACATAGAAAATAATTTATGGAAGTGATTTCATTAGTAAAACAAATGCCAACTTTCTATAAGTCTTTCTCCTTTCACTTTTCAGAAGTCCATTAAGTCATGAGTCGTCAGAATTTAAGTATATCCATAAAGTCTCATCATGCAAAATTTCAGGAATATTAAACAAATCAAAGTCATATAAGACTTTAAAATAAATCAGAAATCAACAACCCTTCATAACAATTCATTACTCAAAAGATAGATATCACTTTACTCTCAACTTAATTAATATTCCATAAGATATGAAACATGATAAGTACGCTATAACATTAAAACAATATGCTTTTATCTAACAATTTTGTAAAAGGAACCCTATTGTTAATGAAAAGGTTTCAAGAAAAGGTAAGTACACAATAATAAGGTCAATAAGAAAGACTTCACCTAATAGTCACAAAATCAGATATAGAGAAGAGCAACTAAATTTATATAAGTTTCATTGTCCATAAAAGAAACTAATTAAACCATCATAAATTAATTCCATCTAAACTGTAATTATGATAATCATTTCAACATGATAACATTCCAAACTGCAACCAATTAAGAAAATAATTCATTAAAGTCATGATTTGTTCTCAATGTTTTCAATGGAATTTTCCAAGAAAAGTTCCTCAATAACACAGTCAGATCAAAATCAATCACTAGAAAATTAATTGATCTAAAATATATTGAATTGACATGATTAAAATGTTATCCCTATAACAATAAATTTCATACCGACTACTAATAAGGTTTGATATAAAAATACGAAAGATCCATCTGGGATAACAAACCTTGCTAACAAACCTTCTTTAAAATTCCTACCTTCATTCTAAGAGGTTCACTTCAAGAAAAGAACCAACTTGACGATAGAGATAATCATCATTGTATAGCATACAAGATATTTAGCTCAAGCCTTCACAAGACAAAGTAAACACACGATATAGAGTTCCAAAAGGATCTGCCATCCACAAGCTAAGTTCAATACTTATTTGAAAAAAACATAGCCACCACAACCATGCATCTCAAAAACAATCAAAATTGAATGCTCGTAATCTTCCACATACAAGCTAATGGAGAAGGAAATCAGAATGGTTTCATGAAAAAAAATGCAGAGTACGGTCTTACCCCAAAAAGACCAAGATCCCAATTTTAAGAAATGAAAACTTCCTTAAAAATGATCAAAGCAGAGCTCACATTGTCCAACTAATTGAAATGAACTCCACTACAAGCAAGAACTACACATAGACCTTAAAAATAACCCAAATATGTGAGTATAGTCTCAAGGAGGCATTTCAAAGGATCAAACAAAACTTGCAATTGTCACGAGGGAAACATGACGATCCAAAACAAGAATCACCAAGGATAAACAAGATCTGCAACAAAAAACCATACTCCAACACTATGCTCGAAGCTTAAATTTCAACATAGGAACATATATCTAAAGAAAATGAACCCAGATTGAGAGGGTAACAACCCAGGATCTTTTTAAAAATTCATCAAGTTCTAAAAACATGAGCCGACCCAAGAAGGGTATTCGAGCAACGAAAAACAAGCCCAAAAAAGAGAGGGAGACATAGTTTTACCAGTCCATGTTTCTAATACTAGACCACCCGAGAAGGGTAAATTCAATAATTATATGAACTAAAATTGGTAGGGACAAATACTCCATCCTTCACCAAAACAATATGCACTTGCAGTGCTCAAAAACAACCTTCAAGAATACCCAATATGGGTCAAATCTAGAACTCCATAAAAACAAAAAAAGATCAAAGGTGGGTTACCATATTAAGCCAAACAAAGGACTAAGAACTAAAACAAGAATCCCAATAGGAATTCAATAATGAGTTGACCATCAAAAAAATGATAATACAACCAAAATGAAAGACCATCAACTGAAATAGAAGTTCCATTACATGCCCCTATTTAATATGGTGGTCAAGTCAAACCCAAATAACATTAATCAAAACCTAGTTTTACTTCAAGCTGAGAGTTCCAAGGTTCAAGATTTTTTCATATAATCCCTGCAAAAACATGTAAACGCTACAAGGATACAAAAAGAGGAGACATATGTATATCACAACACAGAATCCCTTTGCAAGTCATACCCATTTTTCTAAATAAGCAACACATTTGTTTTCTAACTCAATTCAAAACTCAAACTCATTAAAATATTCTATTTCACAAAACTTATTTATATCCAAGAGACTATGTCTAAAAGAAACACACACAAAAGAAAAAGAACAAACAACCGTTCCAGAAGACATTCTCAGAGATGTTTTCATGAAGAGCAACATTATTTTAATGAAAACGTTTAAATAAAAGTAAGATATTTTAATGAGATAGGGCCTATCATGCATGATAGTGCTCCTGTCTTCCTTTCCTTGCCTCAATCCTTCATGCAAAGCTACCACAACAAGATTTCTATCAATAATGTCAAAACAATCCACTGAAACTTTTCATGCTATCTTATTATAGCTTTCATGCTCATATTGTACCATTATTTCCACCATGCAAGGGAAAATTTATTCATGCAACTGATTGAAACTGGATTTTCGAAAGAATGGAAAACAACATGTAGAGCTCCAAAGCTCCAAAAATCCAAATGAAACTATAAAACCAAAAATATATATTTTTCCTCCAACCTTCTTACTATTCCCCATGCATTTTTCACTCCAGTTGAGAATAATAAATTCCCATAGGACTGACAGATTCCTTCTAAAAATTCCCTCCCATGTTTATCCTCTGCTAGTTACAACTAGTAGTTAAGAAAAACATTCCATTCAAAATAACAAAGTTGTTAGCTCGGCAACCTTCCATTTTCCCCCAAGCCTCAACCAATTTTGGTGGTACAAAAATTTAAATACCACATTTAAAACTATCAGTGCCTTTGGAATGGTGCCACCACCATCCCAATCTACTTTCCTACAATGCCAACCCCCATCTCCTTAGATTAGGTTGATTTCAATAGGTTAGGTCCCCTTAATAATAGGTTAGAAACCTTAGTTTAGGATCTTAGGTATAGTTCATTAGAGCTTAGGATTATTTAATGTACAAAACTTAGGATAGTCTCCCATTAGGATTCAATCAATTAATTAAAATAATCACACTAGCATAGGTTTAGAATAGATCAATAATCAAACCCTTAGATTAATTAGGTCATAATTAATTAACCAAAAATCATTACCTTCCATAGTTTATTAAATAGATAAGCAGGTCACCTAGAAGGGCGGGGTCCGCAAATTGCTATAGGATGCCCCCATGACCCTAGTGCAAGCCTTGTTGCGGATATTAAATATTCTGACCATTTCAGCCAAGATGTTCAAAACATCGAAAAATCCTAAGCATACCTTGGATCACTGCAATTGATCCAAGGTGATTAATCCTGAACTTTGTAAACATCATATTGAAAATAAAGTTTAGTATTAAAGACTAGGAAATTAAACCTTTAACATGAATTTATTTCGTTCATCTATATGCAGATTACGATAAAAAAAATTCTGCACAAAAATTATATGAATACTTCATTAACAAATTTATAATTGTCATGATACGAAGTTATCCTATTTTGGAAGATATATTATATCCCCTACAACAACATGATTTATCTATTTTAAAGATTACACCATCTTCAAACTAAAATCACATATCAACGTTACTACTTCATTAACAGAAGTGATCAAAGATAACAACCATGACAGAGGTGTTACATGTGTGAGTGGATTATGAAGAAAAAACATAGAATCCATGGTGTGAGATGAAGCATATGTACCTTATTGTAATTTTAATATTTTTCTTATAAAGTATGAAAAAGGGTTTCAAGGTCTTGTGTGATAGAAGAGGATATATACCAACCATGAGGAGGATATGTGGAATGTGTAGTGACCAATGTGGTTGTATGGATATGCATAGAGACATTGGGTATCAATATATGAGGTGCCCCCAAAGAGGTAGGCATCATAAAAGTATGAATAGTAGATGATAATGAAACATTCTTAAGATTATCTTGGGTGGTATATAGTAAAATATCAATGTTAGAAGGGATCTCTTGCAATAATTGGCCAAATTTTTGGGCATTTTCAATGGGAATACCTCGATCATGGTAGTTGTGGTGAGAATTAGAAATTCACCTTGGATATTTTTAGTGTGAAGAGTGAAAACAATGTTGGAGAGGACATCAACAAAATTATTAGCTAGAGCTAATGATAGGTTGGGGGATGCAATAGGATGATCAATGAGATTGGGATTAGTTATTGAGAGGACAAAATGAATATATGTAAGGGATGGGTTAGGATTAATATGAAGGAGGAAAATGAAAACATCCTCACATTTAAGGTGACATTAAATATATTCAAGGAAGGATATGGTTTCATCATGAGGAGAAGGAATTATGAAAAGTAATACGAGAATATCGTATTAGAAGGCATAATACACAAGGACCTAAGGAGATTCTATATTAGGTAAAGGTTTTAAACAAAATCATGTTTACAAAAAAATTTACACCCTTTTTATATTAAGACAAATATTAGTATTAAATCTTTACTAAATTGAATTTACACTGAGTGGATGTAGGGTTAGATACAAATATATATTCTATTTAATTAACTTCCAATATTAATTATATAATATCATAATAATGTTATAAATACTTGAAACATAATAAATAAACTTGAAAACACAAGAGGATGAGTGAACTTATATTTTCGTAGAGGATTCTAGGAAGTTATAGGAATGTGTAATGCTAGAACAAGTAGATATGAACATGGAGGAGATTTGGAAATGAAGTTGTTACAACAAATTATCTTAGCGAAGGACCATACCAATCTTCCAAGACCATAGTGTATGGTCTTGACCCTTCTATATGGTATTATACCTATTATGTTTCTAACTCTATAACTTTTTATGTTATTCATTTACCTATATTTTTCTATCACTTTTAAACCCTTGTTGTTGATCGTGCAATGAGGCTCTCTGAACATTCTAAACATTGTTTCAAACCCTATCCATGGATGAATATTTATGTAAAACAAACATTAGTTATGTTATGGAAACCCCCATGGACCACTGATGTTGGCACTACTCTAGAGAGGCCTCAAACCTCATTTTCTTCTCTACCTATCACGTGATATTTAGATAGCTAAAAAAAATTGGAAACTTCTTTGACAATATCAACATTGGCTTTGGTACTTACTAAAATACTTGGATGATGTATTTTTTACTAATTTCAAATGAGATAGGATGTTATATTAGCATAGTAAGAAGATTCAAACATGATGTGGGTTCCACCCTAATTACTGTAGATGTGCTATTACAAGATTTAGGGAGTTGTGAATGCCTTTTGCAAGTGTGTGAAGCTAGTGTATTTATACATTACTACATGATTCATATGTTATAAAATGACATGGTTTTTACTTGATTATATGGGGATCTATATAATACAATCCAACCCATATGAGGTGGTATATCCAACAAAAAAATATGAATTTGAAAGCAAAGTTGGAAGATTTTGGAAATCAAGACACTGAGAGGTGGTGAATCATTGTAAATTCAACCTTTGAAGTACAATTCAAAACAAATCATTTTTTTTCAACTTGTTATAAATAAGAAACCACACGATTCACATGAAATTAACAAGTAAAACACATAGGAAGATGGGATGTAAAGTGGGAAACCCAAAATGGGATAAAAACCCATTGAACCAATGCACTATGTTGGATTGATTATCCAATGAAAGATTATGAAGGTTACAAGTTAGTTGAGCACCCACTCAACATGAAGCGCCAACTTCAATATGTGATCAAGCACATACTCAACTCCTCTACAAGATGTAACTCACATGAAAGAAACCACTTTACAATTTTCTAAGCTTCTACTTATACTTGACTCCAATTTTGATCACTCACTTGACATAGTTACTGAGACAACAAATAGTGATCCTAAATTTTCTCATACACCATCTCCTAGTTGGGCTAGCCTCAATACATTATCATCTCTCTCACTTTTTCAACAATATTTACATACACAAAAATTATATTTTATCAACAAGATAGACTCATGCACATGACCTTTTCCCTTCAACTCCAATCACTTTTCAGCTAACTCACTTTGCTACTTGTACAAAGAGAGGAAGAGAACTTCATACAAAATAACCATTATGTAATTATTGATTCTAATTGTGATTGTAGGTTAAAGTTCAAAATTTTTAGGGTAATATCTAGATTATCTGATGCACATAATGACTATAGAAGGCTTCTCAACTCCTTGTCTTACTGACCTCTCTTGACAGTATTCTTTTTTTGACCTCTACTCAGTGTTTTTGTAATGGTCATTCAGGATTTGTCCTATTCTTCACCATATAGACCTTTTCTTGTATCTTAAAGAATACTCCTCCAATTTTTTTCAGCATAATATAATGTTACAATAGCATCTAAATATTCCTTATAACCTCTTTACATACCTCAATATTCACCATTTATCTTTCAAACTTCATTGAAGTACATAGGAGAGCACTATGTGCTAGAAAACGTTAGCACAGTCTTGAACATGAAGGAGTAGACTTATGAACTCACATCAAGCATGCATTCAAAATTATTAGGTATACAGGAGGTATAAATCAATAACAAGAGCTTGGAGATCATCAAGATAAAGTATAGATCATTTTGTACATCTCTCCTTCATAACCATCAACACATAGTCATGAAGGACTGTATACTAGTTATATAAGAACTTGAATAGATGCAAGAAGAATTCTTAAAGAACTTATCTAAGCTTGGAAATTATTTTTAAGGATTGTAGACACCCTTCAACTAACAAGAGGAGGCAAATAATCCTCATTCACTTCATGGATCATGTATTTGAGAAAGGAATGTACTGATTTTCATGTACAGAGAAATATCTTCAAGGATTGAGAAAAATCTGCATTCTCTTAGTTAGTCATGAATTCAAAATCACATTTCACAAAGGGTATTTATTATGTGCAACTCACCATGGTTATGCCTTGCTTCACTCCATAGCTAATATCTCAAGCTTGAATGATCTTCAAGACACATTGAGGAAGACTTGTGAGCATCAATAACATGTCTTCAAAAGTGAGTTGGTTTACTTATGTAAACCTATTTCCAAAGATTCTAAGACACTTTTATGAGAATATATTACTTTTATTAGAATATATTTTCCTTATGAAACTTACCACACTAATTTCAATCATCAAATCAAGAGATATTTCCATGAACTTCAAGAATTTTTGGATTGTATAAATTGGTTCTTGAGGCACCAAAGACCAATATTGACTTGGATACTTCTTGTTCCTATAAATTTACTTCTAGGACAAACCAATGCCAAAAGTACTTCAAATTACATCCTTACTCCATCTCCAACTACTTTTGAGCATGAGTTGTGAAGATAAATCCATAATGTCACCTCAATTTCATAGTCTTCTTGACTAGGAATACATGACAGTTGAAGACCATTGAGATTTAGACTTCAAACCACTTCACAAAAACAATACATGAGCTCCAAAAAGTTACATTGAACATGTAACAAGTATTCATTTCATTTTTCACCTCAATAATAGGCTTATGCACAAAAAACCCTTTCAAACCCTCATGACTAGTTTGACTTGACTTATCTTTAGTAGTAGGAGGGGAAGATTGACTAATTTCACACCAAATATACAAGGAGAATTCATAAAACTCTTTCATAAAATCAAGTGCACATCACATACAAGCTTCCACATCTAGAGATTCATATTGGAACCTTCAAAACAAGACTATATAGCTAAAATGTTGAAAAATAGGGTCAAACATGTATGAAACAATCATCCTGAAGTACAAAAATGCCATCACCTTATACTAGAAGGACTTATCTATAACCCTAAGTGGTTTTCTTAGCTTTCTCAAGTGATTTGAAGACCAAAAATTTCATTTCTTGTCCATCACTTTAGACTTAGGGTTTGGGAGGGTTTTATTCAGTGTCATAAAAATGGATAGAATTTTTTTGTCCTTTGTCCTTTTGACTTCAGACATTCTACAAAATATTTGTCTCTCTATGCTCTTCAAAACAATCTCTTATGATTTACCTGAAGAATGCTTGTCAATTTAGATCAAATGCTAAGAATTCAAGGAACTAGTTTGGCATACCCTACTTAGCCCGATTTTGAGAATAATAAAACTAGTAAATTGTATTCAATCGGGATGGTTTATTCAATGATAAATATTAAATTATATAATAAGATGATCTCCTTTATCCAAGGAGTCAACATCAATTACCAATCCCCTAAATCTCTCAACCACTACTAGAATCTCTCACCTATCCCACATATCTCTCTATCATCTCATATCACTATTCTAATGGTGAGATTAACTCACATACATACAAATATGATATTAATATCACAATATTAATATCTCACACTCACCTAACTATTACAACTATATTATTAATATGAGTTCTATAAACTCATTATTAATAATATTACAATTTATTAATAATGTCACAATATATTTGTAACATTCACTCCCCTATTGTTAACATTATTAATTCCTAATATACACTCCCCTAATGTTGACAAGGTAGAAAAAATAATCACGCTTCCTTCTACAGCTTGCCACCCATGTGTGCTCATGATCTAGATGGTTTTGTAGGTCAACCAACAACCTAAAACAAAGGATGGTTTTACAAGACAACCAACAACCCAAATATCATGTTGTTGTTTTTCCTTTATGCTTTCATCTATCCACTATGTCTTTCCTTTAAGGAATATGTAGGAACCACTGCTTATTGAATACAAACTGAATAGAGGGAAAATTGAACATTGAGACCATGTTCCAGTTCTCCCCCCTTAATGTGAAAATTTCACTTATTCAAGCAGGAACTCAAAAATTATACTGCAAATCTAAAATAAAAGAAAACATACACACACACTGTCACCACAGCTTCATGTGGCCCCATCATTGGTGACTAATGAGAGGTCGTTGATTGACCTCCAGCCTCCGTTTCCTCCGTCTTGCAATAATGTCACTACTTACTTGGTACATTGGACCATGGAGCTCAAATTTGCACCACCTTTTGTCGATGCATCTTCTCCAAAAATATTCACTTTGGTTATGAAATTCCAAAGTGGGGGTCTGGGGGTGGAAGCTCCTAGTGGGGTCAAAGGGTAGCACCCCTTGTAGGGTCTTGGGGTAGTGTCCTAGGTGCGCTCCTTCTCGTGATACAGGGCGGGGTTGAGGGGTAGAGCCCCCAAAGCCAAGGCATATTTTCCTTCTTTGAAGTCATCAAAAATATTATTAGAACTGCAATATTATTCATCTTATTCTCCCAACTTGAACGTCAGGTAGCACCGAAAATACGTCCGTGAGGTAATTTTTTTTTTAGAACTTTTTACAATGACACGACTTTAACACCTAACAAGAAAATAAAATATTTAAAAAGTAATCATTTTTATTACTTTTTAAATAATTCTAGACATATGGACTATACCCTCATACTCAACATGGAAATATATAGACTCTAACAAAAATCTATAACATAAACAACAAAATTATTTCTACATGAGTCTACCTTTTATTATAAACCTATTCAACTTAATAACATATAAAACTAAAACTATTTTTCCTAAAAGACTTCTGAAGAGTGGAATATAGTAACATTACTCATTAAAATCGAGCCAAAGACTATCTGCATGCAAACTCATATGTGGCGTTTAAAGAGTGGACAGCTATCTAAATAATGCACCGCATCCAGATCTATAACGTTTGTGGCAAAAATATAATAAACAAAGACACCAAAATTGACTCGTATGCATTTAATGGATGCCTTTAATCCAGTTTTGTCTTCCAAATACTTATGAGAGTAGGACGACTTGCATGTAGATCTTAATCTTCCAACGTGGGCCCTCTATCATAGATATAAGAACTAAAATGAGATTTGTGGCTTGCTTAGAGTGCAAAAAATAGAAAACTCTTATTGAATGATGGAACTAAACCTTTCTTTAAAGATAATACGATGGAATCACCTTTCACTCGATCTGGCTTGCATTCGCATGTCAAAATGAAATGTAAATTTTTACTGCACTCATCTGTAAAATGGAACTTATCATATACTTGTCAAGATACTAAATATCTAATCGTTGTGAGGATGCCAAAGATATAAACTGTGCACAGGACAAATGCATCTTTACAAGAAAAAAATAACTACAATGATTCTATTGTGTGGAGATGATGATTGTTCTCTATTTCCAGTCACTAATATTCAATGATAGTCAAAACACCAACTAAGAAAATGCAATATTCATATAACTTGATCATGTAATAATGCATGACATAAATGAATTGAGTGATATCTAACATCCTCCATAGTTTCTACACTTAGACGTCTTGCATTTTTTGTTTGCGCTTCCTAGTCACGTTGGAAATAATCAGAACATTCCAATAATCAATTAGAATTCCATGATGTTGGATCAAACCGCATCGTTCTGATACCAAATATTATTTTGGTGTGAGATTTACACAAAATAAACAATAAAACTAGTAAATTGTATTCAATCGAGATGATTTATTCACTGATAAATATTAAATTATATAAGAAGATGATCTCCTTTATCCAAGGAGTCAACATCAATCACCAATCCCCTATATCTCTCAACCACAGCTAGAATCTCTCTCATATCCCACATATCTCTTTATCATCTCATATCCCTATTCTAATGGTGAGATTAACTCACGTACATACAAATATGATATTAATATCACAATATTAATATCTCACACTCACCTAACTATTACAACTATATTATTAATATAAGTTCTATAAACTCATTATTAATAATATTACAATTTATTAATAATGTCACAATATATTTGTAACAAAAACTTCAATTTCTACACAAAACTCATCCTCCAAACTTCACATTTTGTCCACACCTTCACAACTAAAAAACTCAACCCCATCTCATTTGTACAAGGTTTTGTTTCTTTTTTTGAGAGACCATACCACATAGATCTGTATAAGTGCTCAAAATTCCTCCTCAAACACTTGTGAAGTCATGTACACATCATCTATGCTTGTATCATGCCCTTACACTACTTGGTTAGCATCTTCATCCCTTGATTCATCATCTCATGCCTTGTTTTCTTGGAAAATTACTTGGATTGGCATATGAAATTCACCTTTTGAAGAAAACCACCATGTCTTAATCTCAACTCATCATCTTGGAGTCACAACTAACATGTATACCTATTAAACACATTGTCATCAATCCTATGGAGAATTTACACACCTCTGATACACAATCTATAACAAGTCCATGCACCAGGATCTTGTGAATGTGACAAGACTCTTCAAGGTACCTTCAAACCTACACCACAAGAAGACTTTAAACATAATGGAAATTCAAGGAGTGACATTACCATGCCCTTGACTTATCTTCACTTCACCAACACCTTTTCCATAAATTCCCTATGAAATTAAAGACAACACCAATTCAACAGGGTTTAACAAAAGACATGTCGGTCCAAGACAGTATAAGTTGGTCATGACTAAATATAAAATCCTAACCAAATTGTATGGCCCTGTCCTAAGGTAGAAAATATGCCAAATAAAATTTGGAACTTGTTACTTAGATTCTTGCTATGGATTTTATGCATTTTCTCTCATAATTCATCAACATGTCAGTGTGTAAGGATAAACAAACTTTACAAGAGACTTAGAAAGTTCTAGTAGGAATAGAGAGGTGGTATTTATCATAGCAAGAGTACATTTTCAAATAAAGTGTTTTCAAAAAACAAATTTCCAAATTTGAGTGTCTACAATTTTCCTATTTTTTTCATATTCATTATTAGACTTATATTTATCCCATGTTCCACATATATATTCCTATTTTTCATACATCATTTGTGGCAAATGGCATATTCCTTGTCTACACAATTTCAACTTTGGCATCGTAAAAGTTATCACCCTACCCCCCATTAGCCTTCTATTAGACTCCTTAACCTATATAATACTTATCACAAAACACATATACCCATACCTTTCTTTTGACAAAATTTCACAAATATTACTTATCATGGGCCTTCTCACCCTTACTCCCCTTCAACATATATTATGGATTCTACGTGATACATACATGAGCATAATTTGTCTCTTATGCCACTTGAGTGGCTTGCATCCCCTCCACCTACTACATATGACATGCATATTCATAAGGCCCTCATTGAATATCTATTGCGCTATCCCCCTTATTGTACATAGTTATTTTAAAAAACATGTAAATAATCACATACTATAAAAACATTTAAATATGAAAAAACTACAAAATTATGACATGTTCTAGTTGGTTTAGATAGCATATTACTTTATACATCATGTTGGTTACATTGATTTAATACACATCATATTTATTATTTACACACATTCATTCATAAGGTATCTTGAGCTTGATGTAGGACACTCATATATTGTTACACAATAATATGAGCTAGATTGGCTCCTTACATTACTCTCTCAGGGCCATTACTCCACTATTTACAAGTGTTTTTTTTCCATTACATGTTACTTTACACCTTCCTCATCATTATTATTTACATATATAGTGTATATTGTTATATCTTAGACCAATGGAACTGACACATGTGTCTTGTGCAAAACTAACTTATGATATTAATTTCTATTATTCTTATTAATAGTCATTACGCTTTCTTTCTATATTGTTGTCAATATTGTTTTATACAAATTCATTCCTTGATTAATTACTATGTGGATTTATTTGACCATGATGTTATGATTTTTTCGTCATATGGGCTAAGTGCATTGTTTGTCTTGTGATACCGTGGGTGCCCCATGTTTATGGCTTCATGCCTAGTTTACATGTATACACTTCTCTGATTTTGGCACTCATGCCTTTTATTATGATTATCTTGTGACACCATGGGTGTCCCATTTGTTTAGCTCCATGCACAAATATGAATATGTTTTTACATTCTTTTGATTATTTGACTCCACATTGTTGTTTCTCTTAATTTGCTTTTTTCTAGCATACGTTGATGCTTACATTAATGTTCTTTGATATGGATTATGATATGATTAATATGTTTATTATATGCTTGTTTTATTATGGATTAGGACATAATTTCTAGTTAATTTACACATGTAATAATGTTTGTTACTTTTTACATGTTTGTTAATCTTTGCATGATGGTTTCCACCATGCAAAACCCATTTTGTGGGTATGTATTTTCAATAGTGGCCACCACTTCATCCTTTTTCATCCTCTTATAAATTATAAAACATATAGTACATGGGTATACATCTATTCTTTTTAGATGCACAATCAAATGTTTTATCACACACATCTCAAAATAGGGGGTATTAAACAGGGTATTTCTACAAATATAGACATATTATAGGATACAAGAATAAATTTTATAGGGCTCTAATCCTTATAAAATTCACAAATACTAACATGTGGTAGAATTAAAACATGGTAAAAACCATAGAGTACAGTCCATGGTATGGTTTTGACCTCTCCATACATTCCTATACACAGGGAAGTTTCACACAAAATTCAAGTTTTAACATATTTTAGCAGACATTTACAGTATTTATACATAGATACATATACATATTGTACAATTCAAAGTAGGTTATAAGGGGTGTGAGTATGCCATTATTTCTTCACAATGGTATTTTAGATACAATAAAATGAGTTTGGAGGTAAGGGCCTCCCCCCTAGAAAATTTTCAAAGTTCTATATATAATCAATTCAAACATAGTATCACCTTATGGGAACATGACATGGGTTATTTCATCTAAGGTTTGTTGGAGAAAATGGGCTTAAATCCATTTGCAACAATGTGGTCCATGGGTTTTGTGGAAATCATCGAAGCACTAGTGTGACATTCATCAACTAAAATTTCCCCTTCTCTCACTAGATTCTAAATAATAGAAATTGTCGAAGCAAAACTGTGAGCTTCGTAGAATGATATTTCCTCCTTTCTCTTCATATTCTTGGATAGGGAAGGCATAGAACAAAATTAGTTCTTCATATTGTAATCCTTCCTACTTTACTATCTCATATGGCACAACATTGGGTAGTGATCGCCCCCAATCTTTTGAAATCTCTAGATCACATTGCAACTCTCTAAATAATGATAACAATAAGAGATAATCTCTCCATAAATAAATATGTGTATTTTTTCCATGTTTTGCATGTCCTTTACATAATTTTTGCAATGTTGAAAGTTACAAGGTATTATCTATGTTTTGAGTTAAAATTCAATTTTTATTTGTTGCACATTTCATCATGGAGCATTTCAACAACATCACATAACAAAATACCTTCAAGTGAAGGTAAATTGTGTGTGTGCACTCGAGTATGTTTTTGCTTCAAACATGCAATTCTCAAATACAGACTTGAAGGGGGCACAAATATAGACAACAATATTTTGTAACTTGTCCTAATGTAATGCCAAGTTTGACCTTGTATCCTTGTTAAGATAAATGCTCACATTTAGATTCCAATCTCATCCTCTCTATAGCCATTCTACAACTTGCTTACTATTTTCACCATGATCTTTCAACAAATTTGGAAAATTAATTAAGTCAGAGAGGCATAAATTTTTTTAATAATCATTGTAAAAAAATTAGTTTAGGATTTTCTATAAGGGTTAGGATGTGGAATCCAGTCTTATCCAATCTCTATGATCCCACCCCTTCTCAATCACCAACTCTTATTTCAATGTTAAATCATTTTTGGGGTCATTTCATCTTGTTAGGGTCAGCCTTATCATATTATCTCACCTATAGAAGACTATATAAGTGTTATCTCATTTTTGAGTTTACGCCAAAAAATTAGATAACCCTAAGAAATTTTTGAGTTGGTTTTCTAAAAATTACCTTTTAGAGAGATAATCAAGTTTTCAGGTTTCACAAGCAAGACAACATGTGTTTTGGATGCTTCATGTCATGTTTTCCCCGAAACCCAAAACCCACATCAAGTAAGGCGAGTCGGGTTTGCGGACCTTCCAAGCATTGGAACATGCCTTCGTCAAAACATGCTTCATGTCGCATGTCTTCTGATCCCTGAAACCCGATTTACTCCTTTGTTTCAGGTTTCTAGGGCCATCAAGCATCATGCTTCATGTTGATTGTTTCCCACAACCCGAAACCCGAATTACTCTAAAAACCTTTGTGTCGGATTTCTGGATATCCCAAGCATGCTGACATGGCATTAATGTCAAGTTGTCGAGTAGTTGGCACGTGTCAACTAAAGTGTATTAAATGCGAATTTTCTTATATATATTCAGATTTCCACATCATTTTTACCAGACGTACTTTTTACCTCGTGGATTTTCGTGCATGCATCTTTGACCCCGAAACCCGAAACTCACCTCTGTGCCTGATTACATTGCTCATTTTTTTATCATTCCTTGTCCTGGTTGAAGGTATTTTTCTTCATTCTTTGTTTGTGGTTTTTGTGGATTAATTGTGTAAGGAATTCTTCCAAGTTACTTATCAGGGTTGTTTTGGGGTTTTTATCTTTTCCATTTTGGGGGTTGTTTTCTAAATCAAGTTTATGTTTTAGGGTTTACCCCTTTGGAATTATCACTTTGTTTTATTCCCCAGAATGTTGTTATAATTAAAAATATGTTTGGGATATAAATGGTGAAGGAAACCCACATGTTTCAACTCAACAATTACCCTATTCCATCTTCTCGGGTTTCGCAGGGTGCTTTGCATTGTTCAAAACCGTAGTAAATCGGAAAAGCTCAAAGTGACAGGTTTTCTGAACTCTCCGGCATCCTCTTCAATGTGTCGGGTTTTTCCACCTTTTCGGCATCTCCAGTTTGTCAGGTTTTTCGCAGTGTTCAACATCTTCTGATGTCCGACACTCTCCTCCTTCGAAATTCCTCATGTCGGACCCTGGTCCATCACAAGATAAGACTGAAAAGTCAGGGAGGATAAAATACAAATTCAGGAAGGTGGGGTCTCCCTCCTACATTGACTGTAATTTCGACATCTGAGATACAGAGCTCGGAAACGTAGATATGGAGGATTTTTGGAATAGGGTCAAGAGCCCTTCTCAAACTCCATGGATGAGATCAATAGTCAGAAGTGGCCTACCTCTTGCAGCAAGCTTCCCTATGTCTGCACAGTGCCCCAAGTTCATATTGGCCTGTGCTTCAAATTATGACTATGCTTCTCATTCTGTGAAAAACCAGGCAGGAGAAGTTGTAATCAAATTGGACGGAGGTTACTTTGATGACCTTCTCAAGTTGCCTAATTTTGAGGAATATGGAGATGTGGATCTCAACTCAGCCCAAAAATCTTGGGACAATGATCAGAAGGATTGCATCAAGCACGTGAATAAGAAGTTCTTAATCAAATCCAAACCGGTTGTTTCCAGGTTCCCAAGACTTGTTCCCAGAAGTGATTTCATTCAGGAAATCAATGATATCATTACTCTGTTGATTCAGTTTTTTGGTTTCCCCAAATCAAATGTTTTCCAAGGATGGATGTACCAGTTCATGATCATTATTAAGAAGAATCAACAGAAAATTGATTCGGGTACTCTTATCAGTAATGAGATAGATTCTCAAATAAAAACAGTCCTGTCTACGGGAAAGTTTTATATGTCCTCGTATGTCACCTATGTAGCAGCCGGCATGAGGAACTATCCCGGGTTGGACACCAAGGGGAAAAAGACAGTGGAGAATGTTTATCAGTATTTCCCTCAACTGACAAGAAAATGGTCTGAAGACCAATTCAGAAGGGTAAACGATGCCTTCATTTATGAGAACATCTACAGTTTAAGTCCCAAACTGAGGAAAATGAGAGTATCTGATGAAGCATGGGCTGAAGTTTCAAAATGGGGTTGTGTCTTCTTGCAATTTAAGAAGTTCAAAGATCTTCGAGTATTCATGTACCCAGGGGATCCTTTTCGTTTGCCCAGATATCCAGGGGACAAACTAATCTTGATGGAGTTGGTCAGGAAATTGTTGGGATTTCACAAGTTCCAACAGAGTAAACACAAGGCCACTGTATCTTTCCCAATTTCTATTGGAAGGTATACTTGTTCAATGGTGGTGAAAGCCAAGAACGTTGTCCATGAGCTTCAAGATAAATTCAAGAAGCACATGAAGCCCCGAGATGGGTTTGATATTCAAGGAGTCCTCAAGGCATATGGAACTCTCTACCCACATGTGCCAAGCATAGAAGACGTTTGGATTGATTTACGTGATTAGGTTGTTGTCTGAAGAAAAGATCATAGCAGATTGACACTTGCTGAGATTCAAACACTTCAGCTTGCTAACTTACCAGAAGGTACTAGCAATAATGAAAGTGTTCTGGACCCTTCCTATGATGGACTGAATGAAGATCAATATGTTTTCCCACCTATTAGTTGGTTTATCAGTGAAAAATCCTCCATTACAGATAGGTCAGCCCTGATTCTTGCACGCACTAAAGCATGGCTCGCCTCTTGGGGAATGAGTTTTAAGGATGATAATTTTTCAAAGTTGGTTACTTCAGAGGTGGGGCCCTCCAAAAAGGGAAAAGACAAAAGATCTTCTAAGGGACCTATAAAGGTCAAGTTTGTCAAGAAGAGAAGAGAACAAGAAATCTCTTCAATTGTTTCTCCAGTGGAAACGATGAATGTGCCAGAATCACCAACACCACCAGAAATAGGAGAAATTTCTTTGGAAGGAGAAGGAAGCAGCCTCTGGTTTCACCATTTGTTGACTGCCCAACTGAAGAGACCTTATCTCTTGCATCTCAGGCCTTGGAGTCTAGATCTGCACTTCCTCCCTCACAACCACTTCTACCTCCTCATTCCCCATCGACTTCTTCAATCATGGCCAGCATTTTCTCTGGACTCTCACTCCTCTCTGCTGGTACCAAAGTAATCACCAACATGACCCCTCCTGTGCCTCTTTTTTATTGAATCTGCTGCTGCATTGGTAACTGTCCCCACTTCGCCATTAGATCCCTCTCCTCCTGAAAGTATGATACCAACTTCTACAATAGTGGCAACTACCTCTGACATGCCTCAATGGCTACTCGAGAAAACTCCGAGGAAGAGGAAGGTGATTGTACCCATACCAGCCTTTGATTTTAGCTCACTCAAGGCTTCTACTACTAAATCAGCCAAGAAACCCAAAATAGTTTCAAGGGTTTTTGTGTACGCTTCGAGGCATAAGTTTGCAGAGATCGCCACTCCTGTGACTGACAAAACCAAAGAGGACATAACAGCCTCTGACTATCAGATAACTAGGGTGGCTCTAGGAGAGGTGACAACAGAAGGAGCACAACAAGATGCACGGGATGCCACAAACGTGCTATGCTTGAAATTGAAGGAAACAAAAGACAGCAAATATGAGCTTAAAAGAAAGGTGGAGCAGTTGACTGAGGTATTTCTTAAGCTCTCAAAACCCCTTGAATCCATACCATCTTCCTCTGTCCCTGTCAGATTCGATTTCTCATCAGTGCCTACAATTGAGAAGATTAATAAAAAAGGAAGGGTGGTTGATGAATGGATCCAAAGGCTGCTCCAACATGGGAAGGAAGTGATTCAAGACATCGTGGAAGTCTATCAATCTTTGGGGAATATTCAAAGTGATGGAGAAAAGATGGACGATGATTTCTCCCAAGAAATTAGACACCTTGATTTGACTTTCGAAGCTCTCCAGGTGTTAAAGTAAATGCCATCATGCCTCTTGGTAGAAGAAGGCATCATCCCACATGCGGATAAGCATTTCCAGCTGACCAAAGCCATCAGGTTCAGGGTAAATATTCTCAACGAAGCCTGTGGTAAATTAAGAGAATCAAGAGATCAGTTGATCGATGGCAAGAGTGACCTGGAAGAAGAACTGTTAAAAATCTATGCAAAAGTGTCAGTTGGAAACTCCAGCATTCTATCAGCCGATGATCTTTTCAAACAAATCCAAGAATCTATTCAACATGAACCAACTCACGGATTTGGTATTGAAATCATTGACAGGTTTGTGAAGATTAAACATTCTTTGGAGGCCTTGAGAAAACTCAAAAAAAGATTGAGAAAGCTTCCTGGTAGTGCCAGTGACACTCACGAAACATGTGAAGTCTTGAGTGATCATTCCATTGCGCCTAACGAAAATGAGATGTAAGGTATAATCTGTAAGTTCCAAGAATTTCGGAACAAACAGGCTCAGTTGGAGGAAGGGAAAGATGAGGAAGAAAAAGATGATGATTTAGACTAAGTCTTGATGTTTCATGTCATTTCAATCTTGAAATTGACATGTCTTTTTCATTTCTGTTTCGTCACATAGGAAGCAAATTTTGACTTGGTCTCCTGCGTGAGAGTCAAGCAAAATAGGACTCTCGTTAAAAGACTATTTTCTAGGATTTATCCTATTTTCTCTCTACTCTTTTCTATTATAAATTAGGGATGTGTGTACATTCCAAAAGGTTGATATTTTTGAAATATTGGGAGCTATTGTGAAGAAGAAAAACTTTGTGTTTTCTTTTAATCATTTTGAGGAATAGAAGTTGATACTATTTTGCAAACTTTGTGTTGTGAGATATATCTTTCTTAAGATATTGTTCTTATGTTCATACTCTTAAGCTATTCTTTTTTTATCATCTTAGTGATTCTAATCATTTCAAACATTATATTTATGATCTAAAGCTCATATTATTATTTCGTGCTCTGTGTTTACTCGAAAGAAAATACGTTTCTATCATTTCCTTTCCATTGTAATAATTCTTGACCCTGTCCATTTAGAAAAATGAAATCTTCCCAATGTGTGGATATGGATTTCAAGATTCTATCCCAACCCCAATGGTTAGATTAGTGTGAATACTATATATATTGTTTCTGTTGTGTTTTAGATTAGTAATAAACAGGCAGCCTCACCTGTCTTTGAGAAGGGATTTAATCCCATGTAATGTGGTTGAACCTCATATTTTGGATTGACAAAATATCCAACCAACAGTTTTTGGTGACTCCGCTAGGAAATACGGATTTATAGTGTAAATCTTATCCTCTTGGTGTCTGGCGACTCCGTATTTTCCTTATTTTTAGCAAGATCTCTTTCCCGGTTCAAGCTGGCTAGAAAGATCTTCACTCGGTCCTGTCAAGCCTGGGGTGAAATTGATCCACTCTTTGAGTTACTACAAAGGCACAATTTCAGTCTTTCCCCCAACAGCGTTATTTCCAACCGAACCAGAAGTTCTTCACCTGTTCAGAGAAACCGTCCTCATAGAACAAGACGTGTCTGCAACTTGTCATGCGTTATTCTTATCTGGAACTCAGATCCCCATATGCACTCTTGTCAGAAGGATGGCAGCACAACCTGTGCCTTGGGGCACAGCTATTGGTCCTCTTTCTTTAACTCCACCATTGCACGAGTTACCACATGGATCACGTAAAAACATTCCCAAGTTCAATGGGGATGGGAAGCAGCATCCTGATGAACACATTGCATCTTTCTTTGTAGCGTGTGGCATCCTTGGAGTAGCTCACGAAGATGTCTCTGTTTGACTTTTTGTTGAAACATTACATGGTGCAGCAGCCGAATGGTTTTACCACCTTCCGAATGCATGCATCAAAAATTGGGCTACCATGAGGACCAGATTCGAATCACATTTCAAACCAGCCGAATATTCTCATGCTTTGTTAGCACAACTTACCCATATGAAGAAGGAATCGCATGAACACATGCGGGACTTCATGGCAAAGTTTAACAAGTTGATCTGAAAGATTCCAGAAATAGCTGTACCTACTCTGGAAAATCAGAAATGCTTCTTCATTAATGCTCATCCTCCCGATGTGAGCTTTTTATTAAGAAGGTTGGCTATCCTAGATTTGGCTATCATTTAATCAACAACTATTGAAATAGAGGATGATCTCATTTTTGCCAGAAGGATCAGAAAAGATGTACCCAAACCTAAAAATCTAGGTTCTTCCCAAGGTAATATTGATCCTATGATTCAAAAAATGGTTAATGATTTGATTGCTTTAAAAAAGCAAATGTCCCAGCAGGTGAGCAATGTTCTGTATCAGGATATCCCTAGACGGAATTTCAATAACAACAATGGTGCACCTGTAAGAGATAGGCCACGGTTAACTCCTGCTCAAATGAGGCTAGCAATCAAAGCTCCTCTTGTTAACACGGCAGTAGAAATAGTTGAAGAAGAGGACGAACCAGAAGAACAAGATTCCTCCGAGGCTTTTGAAGCTTCAGGATATGCTGATGAGTTTTATGACGATTTAGCTGGCGACTCCAGCATTGGGTATTTGGAATACGAAAAAGATGAATGTGCACCGGATGGTCAGTCATTTGCTGTCTTCACTTGATCCAAATCTCAGAATCCAAGAAAACCTCTTGAAAACCCCAAGGAGAAGAACAAGGAACCTCCCATAGCCATAGTTAAGAGAGGTACTCCTATTTCAACACAAACTGAAAGAGAAGTCACCAAAAAGGCAACTTCTCCTCATTCTCTTTCTCCTAAGGTCAGTGCCCCAGCTCAAGCTCATGTGATTAGAACTAAGCCTACCATCACCTCTTCTTATACTACTTTTGACATTATCGATCATGCAAAAAGAACCAAAATCCAAATGTCAGAAGCAGAATACCTTAAGTCAAATCCTGAACAGTTTGAAAAACTTGCCAAATTCATTAGAAGTAAAGCACCTGTTCCCCCACCTTCAAAAGATCTCCTTCCAAATCCTACTCAACCCCCACCTCAGAAAAATCTGACCTCTGCTTCTTCTTTGGGAAAGATTGAACCATTTTATTTGTCTTTACTTATAAATGGGTTTAAACTCAGCAATTGCATCATCGACTCAGGGGCCTCCGACAATGTTATGCCCGCAAAATTAGCCCATGCCCTTGGGCTTACTTTGACTAAGTCATATGGACAGTGTTACTCCATGGAAACCAAACAAGTTCCCTTGATTGGTCAAATCAAAGATGCACAGTTTGCATTCGTTGCCTTCCTAGAGAAGAGAGTGAAAATAACCATTCTAGTTGCTGACATCCCTGCAGCTTACGGTATCCTCTTGGGTAGAGTTTTTTGTAAAGACGTCAGAGGAGAGATTAATATGGATTGGACCAAGGCTAGGATTCCAGTAAATGGGGTTTAGCATGTTCTCCATCCCGAACCTCAGGCGAGGTATTTGGTAACTAAATCAGATGACCCTAAAGCTCAAATTCTTTTCGAAGATACTAGCTTCGGAAATTATTTCATGACTTCAGAGATATCGGCTGTGGATGTCAAGGAAGAAGATCCTAATGCTATATGGACCCTTGAAATCGATGGTAGCTTCTCAACTACCGGATCGGGCGCTAGTGTAGTTCTTATATCTCCTAATTCTGAGATTTTCCCATCTACTTACAAATTGCAGTTTGATAATACTAATAACACGGCTGAATATGAAGCTCTGTTACTAGGATTAGAAATGGCCAGAAAGAAGGGAATTTGAAAAGGTTCAAGGGGATGCGGAGCTGATTGTCAACCAGGTCAAGGGAATCTATCAGGTAAAAAATGATCGCTTGAGACATTACAGGAAAAAAGTTTTGGATAATATAGAATGATTTGATGCATTCTCCATTAAGGCAGTTTTGAGAGATTATAATGACAAGGCTGATTCTTTGGCCATGTCTGCATCCCTCCTTCTCCCTCATCCCCAGTTCAAACAAGATACGTACACCATCGAGATTGTGTACAATCCCAGTATCCCAGATAATGTGGCTCACTGGCAAGTGTTTAATGATGATCAATAGGTGTTGGCTTTTCTAGAAAAGGCTGACAATTTCGGTGAGCTGTACTTTGAAGGTTCGGAATCAGCTTTCCATGAATCTATCTCAGAGCCATATCAAGAGGTTGATGACGAGTTTATTCAGCTTAAAGGAAACAAGATACCCAAAGGTCTGGTTTCTCTGGAGGGTTTGTTTGACAAGCATGATCGTTTTATTCAAAACAAGAGACAAGTTGAAGGAGCTTCTTCTTCGGAAGTAGATCAAGTCAATCTAGGTTCGTCTGATCAACCTCAGATGGTGAATATTGGGAAATGTTGTTCCCTTGAGGAGAAAGCAAAATTCACTTCACTCCTAAAGAGATACATGGATGTGTTAGCCTGGTCTTATGTAGATTTACAATCCTTCAAGCCCAAAGATGTACAGCACAGTATCCCTTTGAAGCCTGATGTGAAACCATACAGGCAAAAGCAAAGACATTACAACCCCAAGATCTCAGGGACTATCCTTGCAGAAATTCAAAAAACGTTAGATGCCAGAATTATTTTTCCAATCCATCACTCCACCTGGATTGCTAACATCGTCCCTGTCAGGAAGAAGAATGGCGAAATCTGAATTTGTGTTGACTTCCGAAACCTGAATCAGTCTTCGTTGAAGGACAACTATCCCTTGCCTATCATGGATCAAGTGTTACAAATTGTTACTAGATCAGAAATGCTATCCATGCTCGATGGATTTTCAGGATATAATCAAGTTGAGGTAACTGCGGAGGATCAACACAAGACGGCCTTCACAACCCCATGGGGTACCTTTGCTTACAGGAGAATGCCTTTCGGCTTGATCAATGCCGGAGCCACCTTTCAGAGAGCTATGGACTTGGCATTCAGAGACCTGATGGGAAAATTCATAGTGGTATATTTGGATGACTTGACCATTTTCTCTAAAAAATGGAGTGATCATTATGATCATTTAGAGCAAGTACTTTTGAGATGCAGGCGTCACGGGATTTCATTAAATCCCAAGAAGTCCATGTTTGGAGTGACCGAAGGAAAGCTGCTGGGTCATATCGTGACTAAAGAAGGAACCAAAATCAACCCAGAGAGGGTAAAAGCCATTCAAAGCCTTACCCTACCCACAAGTAAAACTGGGGTTCATTCATTCTTCGGAAAGGTCAATTTCCTAAGAAGGTTCGTACCTGATTTTGTAGATAAAACTAAGGATATCCTTGGGATGATGAAAGGAAAAATCCCATTTTGATGGAGTACTGAAGGGAAGCTTGCATTTGATGAAGTCAAAAGGGTAGTTGTTTATGCTCCTATCCTAGTATGTCCAAATTTCGAAAAATATTTCATCATGTACAGCTACGCCTCTGCTCACACAGTGTTGGCCATCCTGATGCAGGAGAACGGGGAGGGCATTGAAAGCTCCCATTGCTTTTATGAGCTGTCCATTGAAGGAACATGAGCTAAAACTGTCACAAATTGAAAATCATGCTTATGCAGTGGTACGAGCGGTGAAACATTTCAGGTACTATGTGCTGAACTCCCATACCCTCGTTCTCGTCCCCGACACTGCCGTTAAATCCATTTTGACTCAACAAGAGCTGGGGAGCCAACGAGGTACCTGGATAGCTAAAGTTCAGGAGTATGACTTGGACATCAGACCTACCAAGTTGGTATGAGGAAGGGGCCTGTGCCAATTGATCGCAGAAAACCATGCTGAAGTAGAATGTGAAAAGACCGAAGATACTTCTTCAAAGTTGCCCATGGTGCTTTTTGTGAGTACAAGTGATGAATGGTACACAGACATTGCTTTCTTTCTGACGTATGGTGAATGCCCCCCCACATTTAAGCCAAAAGGAGAAGAGGACAGTCAAGTTAAGATCTGCAAGATACCTCCTGTGGGATAACAGAATATATAAGAAAGGTATTGATGGTGTTTTCCTGCGCTATGTTGATAAATCACAATAGTTAAAGTTGTTAGAATCCTTCCATAGCCTAGCATGCGGAGGACATTTCTCATCCTCTGTAATAGCTTATAAGATCCTATGGGCTAGGTATTATTGGCCTACTCTCTTTCTGGGATTCAGCAGAGTGGGTGTCCAAGTGTGAAGCTTGTCAACATTTCGTTGGTCGTCCCAAGCTAGCAGCTCTTCCCCTGAAGCCCGTAGTGATTGAAGAACCTTTTCGCCAGTGGGGAATCGACTTCATTGGAACGTTGAATCCTGCCTCCAGTGCCAGACACAATTACGTGCTGACTGCTACAGACTATTTTACCAAGTGGGTGGAAGCCACGCCAATCAAGCAAGCAACCTCAGAAGTTGTGTGCAAGTTCCTTAAAGAAAATATAATTGTCAGATTCGGTGTGCCTCACAAGATTGTGGCTGAAAATGCATCCAATTTCTCATTGCATGAGTTGACAGAATTTTTCTATGGATTCAGCATCACTCTAGCTCACTCATCTGATTATTATCCCCAAGGCAATGGGCAAGCTGAATCCAGCAACAAGAATCTGGTTACCATAATTAGAAAGCTAGTAGATGAAAACCAGAGGACATGGCACAAAGCATTGTATGATGCGTTGTGGTCTGATTGGATTACCCCAAAGTGAGCAATAGGAATGTCTCCTTTCCAAGTGTTGTACGGGATTGATGCTGAGATTCCTATCTCAGTAGAATTTCCAGCCTTACAGTTGGCCAAAGCAGTCGAAGATGCGACTTTTCAAAATTCTATCGAGAAAAGGGTTATGTACCTAGCTAGGCTAGAGGAGGAATGGAGCAAGGTGGTTGATCACATTGTAGACCATCAAAGCAAAGTAAATAAAAATTTTGACAAGAAATCAAGGCAACATCATTTCCAAATTGGAGACCTGGTGTTGCTTTGGGATAAGAGGAGAGAGCAGAAAGGAATGCACGGAAAGTTCGACTCTTTGTGGAAAGGACCTTTTAAGATTCATCAGCTGAGTGGTGAAAATAGTTTCCATCTATCATACCTTGATGGAGAGTTACTCCCTTTTCCTTTCAGCGGTCAACATCTGAAGTTGTTCCATCATTAATGCAAGACACTCTTTTGCATTGTACATACTTTATTTTCTGTCGTGTGTTTGCTTTTAGTCTTCTTTCTTTCCTTGTTTTGTTTTTCAGTTTTCTTCTTTTCTGACTCCGTAGCCCAATGGATAAAGCTAGAGATTCTGAGTTCTCTTCCTTTGATATCACAAAGAAAGTCCCCAACTAGAGCCAGTTGTTATCTCATTTTTGAGTTTACGCCAAAAAAAAATCAGATAACCCTAAGAAATTTTTGAGCTGGTTTTCTAAAAATTACCTTTCAGAGAGATAATCAAGTTTTCGGGTTTCACAAGCAAGACAACATGTGTTTTGGATGCTTCATGTCATGTGTTCCCCGAAACCCGAAACCCGCATCAAGTAAGGCGAGTCGGGTTTGTGGACATTCTGAGCATTGGAAAATGCCTTCGTCAAAACATGCTTCATGTCGCATGTCTTCTGATCCCTGAAACCCGATTTACTCCTTTGTTTCAGGTTTCTAGGGCCATCAAGCATCATGCTTCATGTCGATTGTTTCCCGCAACCCGAAACCCAAATTACTCTAAAAACCTTTGTGTCGGGTTTCTGGATATCCCAAGCATGCTGACATGGCATTAATGTCAAGTTGTCGAGTAGTTGGCACGTGTCAACTAAAGTGTATTGAATGCGAATTTTCTTATATATATTCGGATTTCCACGTCATTTTTACCAGACGTACTTTTTACCTCATGGATTTTTGCGCATGCATCTTCGACCCCGAAACCTGAAACTCACCTCTGTGCCCGATTGCATTGCTCATTTTTTATCATTCCTTGTCCTGGTTGAAGGTATTTTTCTTCATTCTTTGTTTGTGGTTTTTGTGGATTAATTGTGTAAGGAATTCTTCCAAGTTTCTTATCAAGGTTGTTTTGGGGTTTTTATCTTTTCCATTTTGGGGGTTGTTTTCTAAATCAAGTTTATGTTTTAGGGTTTACCCCTTTGGAATTATCACTTTGTTTTATTCCCCAGAATGTTGTTATAATTAAAAATATGTTTGGGATATAAATGGTGAAGGAAACCCGCATGTTTCAACTCAACAATTACCCTATTCCCTCTTCTCGGGTTTCGCAGGGTGCTTTGTAGTATTCAAAACTGTAGTATATCGAAAACTCAAAGTGACGGGTTTATCAAAATCTCTGACATCCTCTTCAATGTGTCAGGTTTTCTGAACTCTCCGGAATTCTCTTCAGTGTGTCGGTTTTTCTGATTTCTCTGGAATCCTTTTCAGTTCGGCTTTCCGAATCCCCGACATCCTCAAGTGTGTTGGGTTTTTCCACCTTTCCGGCATCTCCAGTGTGTCGGGTTTTTCACAGTGTTCAACATCTTCTGATCTCCGACACTCTCCTCCTTTGAAATTCCTCATGTCAGACCCTGGTCCATCAC
The DNA here is from genome assembly GCA_019776745.2 of Taxus chinensis. Lineage (NCBI taxonomy): Eukaryota > Viridiplantae > Streptophyta > Pinopsida > Cupressales > Taxaceae > Taxus > Taxus chinensis. Next base: position 683,613,976 of record CM034147.1, on the reverse strand, counting down.
AAGATAAGACTGAAAAGTCAGGGAGGATGAAATACAAATTCAGGAAGGTGGAGTCTCCCTCCTACATTGATTGTAATTTTGACATCTGAGATACAGAGCTCGGAAACGTAGATATGGAGGATTTATGGAATAGGGTCAAGAGCCCTTCTCAAACTCCATGGATGAAATCAATAGTCGGAAGTGGCCTACCTCTTGCAGCATGCTTCCCTATGTCTGCTCAGTGCCCCGAGTTCATCTTGGCCTGTGCTTCAAATTATGACTCTGCTTCTCGTTCTGTGAAAAACCAGGCGGGAGAAGTTGTAATCAAATTGGACGGAGGTTACTTTGATGACCTTCTCAAGCTGCCTAATTTTGAGGAATATGGAGATGTGGATCTCAAGTCAGCCCAAAAATCTTGGGACAATGATCAAGAGGATTGCATCAAGCACGTGAATAAGAAGTTCCTAATCAAAGCCAAACCGGTTGTTTCTAGGTTCCCAAGACTTGTTCCCAGAAGTGATTTCATTCAGGAAATCAATGATATCATTACTCTGTTGAGTCAGGTTTTTGGTTTCCCTAAATCAAATGTTTTCCAAGGATGGATGTACCAGTTCATGATCATTATTAAGAAGAATCAATAAGGAATTGATTGGGGTACTCTTATCAGTAACGAGATAGATTCTCAAATGACAACAGTCCTGTCTACGGGAAAGTTTTATATGTCCTCGTATGTCACCTATGCAGCGGCCGGCATGAGGAACTATCCCAGGTTGGACACCAAGAGGAACAAGATAGTGGAGCATGTTTATCAGTATTTCCCTCAGCTGACAAGAAAAGGGTCTAAAGACCAATTCAGAAGGGTAAACGATGCCTTCTTTTATGAGAACATCTACAGGTTAAGTCCCGAACTGAGGAAAACGAGAGTATCTGATGAAGCATGGGCTGAAGTTTCAAAATGGGGTTGTGTCTTCTTGCAATTTAAGAAGTTCACATATCTTCGAGTAGTCATGTACCCAGGGGATCCTTTCCATTTTCCCGGATATCCAGGGGACAAACTAATCTTGATGGAGTTGGTCAGGCAATTGTTGGATTTTCACAAGTTCCAACAGAGTAAACACAAGGCCACTTGTATCTTTCCCAATTTCTATTGGAAGGTATACTTGTTCAATGGTGGTGAAAGCCAAGAACATTGTCCATGAGCTTCAAGATAAATTGAAGAAGCACATGAAGCCCCGAGATGGGTTTGATATTCGAGGAGTCCTCAGGGCATATGGAACTCTCTACCCGCACGTGCCAAGCGTAGAAGACGTTTGGATTGATTTACATGATGAGGTTGCTGTCTGAAGAAAAGATCATAGCAGATTGAACACTTGCTGAGATTCAAACACTTGAGCTCGCTAACTTACCAGAAGGTACTAGAGATAATGAAAGTGTTCTGGACCCTTCCTATGATGGACTGAATGAAGATCAATATGTTTTCCCACCTATTGATTGGTCTATCAGTGAAAAAGCCTCCATTACATATAGGTCAGCCCTGATTCTTGCATGCACCAAAGCATGGCTCGCCTCTTGGGGAATGAGTTTTAAAGATGATAATTTTTCAAAGTTGGTTGCTTCAGAGGTGGGGCCCTCCAAAAAGGGAAAAGACAAAAGATCTTCTAAGGGACCTATAAAGGTCAAGTTTGTCAAGAAGAGAAGAGAACGAGAAATCTCTTCAATTGTTTCTCCAGTTGAAACGGTGAATGTGCCAGAATCACCAACACCACCAGAAATAGGAGAAATTTCTTTGGAAGGAGAAGGAAGCCAGCCTCTGGTTTCACCATTTGTTGACTGCCCAACTTGAAGAGACCTTATCTCTTGCATCCCAGGCCTTGGAGTCTGGATCTGCGCTTCCTCCCTCACAACCACTTCTACCTCCTCATTCCCCATCGACTTCTTCAATCATGGCCAGAATTTTCTCTGGACTCTCACCCCTCTCTGCTAGTACCAAAGTAATCACCAACATGCCCCCCTCATGTGCCTCTTTTTATTGAATCTACTGCCACATTGGTAACTATCCCCACTTCGCCATTGGATCCCTCTCCTCCTGAAAGTATGATACCAACTTCTACAATAGTGGCAACTCCCTCTGACACGCCTCAATGGCTACTCGAGAAAACTCCGAGGAAGAGGAAGGTGATTGTACCCATACCAGCCTTTGATTTTAGCTCACTCAAGGCTTCTACTGCTAAATCAGCCAAGAAACCCAAAATAGTTTCAAGGGTTTTGGTGGACGCTTCGGGGCATAAGTTTGCAGAGATCGCCACTCCTGTGACTGACAAAACCAAAGAGGACATAACAGCCTCTGACTATCAGATAACCAGGGTGGCTCTAGGAGAAGTGACAACAGAAGGAGCACAACAGGATGCACGGGATGCCACAAACGTGATGTGCCAGAAATTGAAGGAAACAAAAGACAACAGAGATGAGCTTAAAGGAAAGGTGGAGAAGTTGACTGAGGTATTGCTTAAGCTCTCAAAACCCCTTGAATCCATACCATCTTCCTCTGTCCCTGTCAGATTCGATTTCTCATCAGTGCCTACAATTGAGAAGATTAATAAAAAAGGAAGGGTGGTCGATGAATGGATCCAAAGGCTGCTCCAACAGGGGAAGGAAGTGATTCAAGACATCGTGGAAGTCTATCAATCTTTGGGGAATATTCAAAGTGATGGAGAAAATATGGACGATGATTTCTCCCAAGAAATTGGACACCTTGATTTGACTTTTGAAGCTCTCCAGGTGTTAAAGCAAATACCATCACGCCTCTTGGTAGAAGAAGGCATCATCCCACATGCGGATAAGCATTTCTAGCTGACCAAAGGCATCAGGTTCAGGGTAAATATTCTCAACGAAGCCTGTGGTAAATTGAGAGAATCAAGGGATCAGTTGATCGATGGTAAGAGTGACCTGGAAGAAGAACTGTTAAAAATCTGTGCAAAAGTGTCAGTTGGAAACTCAGGCATCCTATCAGCTGATGATCTTTTCAAACAAATCCAAGAATCTATTCAGCATGAACCAACTCACGGATTTGGTATTGAAATCATCGACAGGTTTGTGAAGATTGAACATTCTTTGGAGGCCTTGAGAAAACTCAACAAAAGATTGAGAAAGCTTCCTGGTAGTGCCAGTGACACTCACGAAACATGTGAAGTCTTGAGTGATCATTCCACTGCGCCTGATGAAAATGAGATGCAAGGTATAATCCGTAAGTTCCAAGAATTTCGGAACAAACAGGGCTCAGTTGGAGGAAGAGAAAGATGAGGAAGAAAAAGATGATGATTCAGACTAAGTCTTGATGTTTCATGTCATTTCAATCTTGAAATTGACATGTCTTTTTCATTTCTGTTTCGTCACATAGGAAGCAAATTTTGACTTGGTCTCCTGCGTGAGAGTCAAGCAAAATAGGACTCTCGTTAAAATACTATTTTCTAGGATTTATCCTATTTTCTCTCTACTCTTTTCTATTATAAATTAGGGATGTGTGTACATTCCAAAGGGTTGAGATTTTTGAAATATTGGGAGCTATTGTGAAGAAGAAAAACTTTGTGTTTTCTTTTAATCATTTTGAGGAATAGAAGTTGATACTATTTTGCAAACTTTGTGTTGTGAGATATATCTTTCTTAAGATATTGTTCTTATGTTCATGACTCTTAGGCTATTATTTGTTTAGCATCTTGGTGATTCTAATCATTTCAAACATTATATTTATGATCTAAAGCTCGTATGATTATTTCGTGCTCTGTGTTTACTTGAAAGAAAATATGTTTCTCTCATTTCCTTTCCATTGTGTTTCTTCCATTGTAATAATTCTTGACCCTATCCATTTATAAAAATGACATCTTCCCAACGTGTGGATATGGATTTCGGGATTCTATCCCAACCCCAATGGTTAGATTAGTGTGAATACTGTATATATTGTTTCTGTTGTGTTTTAGATTAGTAATAAACAGGCAGCCTCACCTGTCTTTGAGGAGGGATTTAATCCCATGTACTGTGGTTGAACCTCATATTTTGGATTGACAAAATATCCAACCAACAATAAGCAAGTTAATATCACATTATCAGGTGATGTCATCATGTTGTACAAGATCTTATCAGAAAGGGACACGTGGCCATTTAATAATCAGTTCACAGGCGCTTTGGCGGACCAGCGGAGGACTTCTGGGAATAAAATACACATCATCTAGGGTTGTCCACAACGGGATAAAAAATTCTAAAATGGCCCACGGCCCTCAACTCATGTGAAGGAGAAAATCTTCTAAGTTAAGGCTACGAAGTCAATGCAGGAAGGAACACCTAGCCTATGTCTGAAGTAAGTCAATGGTCACTCTACGAACTTTCGATGAAAAGTTAGGTCACATAGCTGATCTACACCACATTTTCTACTATCAAACTAGATAAATTTTGTACTAAAACTAATTAGGGCTAATATCCTGCTGTCTAGATACACAAGGTAATGCCTACGTGTTGGTTAGGATGAAATCAGAACAACGGTTCTGCAGGGGAAATTGAACACCCTGAGACTTTGATCACTAAAAGGTTAATAATGTTTGCATAACATGAGCCGCAACCCCTTTTCTCCAATCGTGGTGTGCCACGTGTTCATCATTGAGACAAACCTCCAAAGCAGGCCAGTGGAGGTTCTACCTGATAATTAATGCTAGACATTACTGTTAAAACTGAGTTTAAATGGCAGACTACTTGAAGCCTAAACTAGTCATTCCTAAGGCCACCCAGAGTTAGAAAGCACCACATGTCTAACTGAAAAACTAGAGCTAAGCGGGAGGGTGGAGAAAACCATGAGAAGTCACGTTAGACACTCTCCATAATGTCAGAAATGAGAAGGATTTCTCCCCCGAAATGGTAGACACATCGTTGCATAGGATCTTGCCAAACTGTATATTCAAATTTGAAGGTAAACAGGGGGAAAGGACTAGCCAAAATGACACTCATTTAAAGTTTTTAACACCATGGACAACGAACCAGAGCTCTACATGGAGACGCAAATAATGGATCATTCTTCATTATTTTTCTCCGGTATCCTTGTCATTTCTCACATGAGATGATTTTTTCGTTTCCATTATGGTATGCACAAATCAATAATGGTTCAAGGGATGGAAAGCTTGGTTATCATAGACATGGATTTTACCGAGCATACGTGATAAATAGAGGTTAGTAACCCATATTTCTTACCAGTAAGCACTTGAGTGCTATGAAAGTGCCCCTACAAATGTGAGAAAGTGGCAGGACCTTTACAAATGAATGGTTTTATAAATATCATAGAGAAAGCCCCCTGCTAAAATAATCATGCTTGAAAATGATGGAAATATTCTCCTTTTTGAACCTCTAGTTTTCATGAGTGCATAATAAATTCATGTCACTTTCCAATGTGCGGATCCTGCAACAAATCCATTATCTCCTTGTCATATATTCTTTTCTTAGGGAAAAAGTATGGATGTATACAAATTTTTACAATGAACATGGGTAGTTGGGCCATGGGAAAACTAGGTGATTCCCCTAGTTTTATGGGATAGGTTGTAAATTCTAAAGTAATTCCAATACTGGAAGTTATTTTCTTTGTCTTATGTATTCCTCTATTATATCTCTCTCTCCTGACTCAGATATCAATGCCATCATTTGTTTTGTATTCAATAGAAACTTTGTGTTCTGGAGTCTATGTAATCCATAGAACTTTATGATCTCGTATATTTACATCAGTGGTGAAGTCAGATTGATCCTTTTCTATAATTTCTTAGTTCAATGTGAGTAGGGAGATACTCTACTATCTATATTTCCCAAAAGTATTGTTGTTTTCTTCCTTCCCCCATCTCTATATTCTTCCATTCCTTCTGATTGATAATATTTTAAGTATGAAAACATTCCAGAATATCAGGGTTCAAACATTGAGAGTTGTATATCTGTACATTTGTTTTTCCTGCTTTCAATAAGGGAACCTCTCTCATTAAAGAGGAGGGACTTGTTGCCCCTAACCATGGTTTCAACCCATGTTCCATTCAAATTTTGTGGGTTTTTCGGGAACCTGTGGAACACGAGAATGTTATGCTTATGCTTGTAAGGTCTGACATAACCAATTTCACTTCCCTTATTTTCCTTGTTGACTAGATCGGGGGTTTAGGGAACTTAGAGAACATCTAAACCATTTTTTTCGTGTGATAAATACCTGACATTTTTGACAATTGTGTCTTAGGATCAATTATATTAATTATGCATCAAATCAAAAGAATAAAGGAACATGGGAACTATTCCTTTTGTGCCCCAAAAACATGGTTTACCCAATGTAATGTGTTATGTGGTCAAGGTGGTAAGGTGGGGAACATGAAAAACAAAGGAACAATTCCTCCTATCCCTCCATATGTCGATTTTTCCTTATTTTGCCCAATTTTTCCAAAATTTGGCTAACTCCTTAATAGTAAGGCCTAGAAAGATGGAGGAACATTTATACTTTCCCCAAAACATGATTTTTGTCCATAATTGTGAAATTCAAAATTTCCCTAATCCATGAAAACAGTACCTAAGTCCAAAAATGTATTTGGAAGTTGTAAAAATAGCTTGGGGTTATTTTCGACAATAATTGACGACTCAATGGGGATATATTCCTACTAGATATAAGATCAGTGGTCTTAAAACATCCATTGGGCATGGATTCAAGCCTTGAAACTTGAAAATTTGATATTTAAAATTGAAATTATTACCCCTAGATCTGCACAAACTTAGAGCTAACCTAGAACTACTTACTGTTTCTCTTGAAATCTAATTTCTTGGGAGTTTATAATGAAACTTTCAAAATGTCCCAAAAAACTCTGATTTTTTTTTTCCAAGGAAGGATCATGGATAACTTTGATTTGCATATGATTTTAGGGATTAAATGAATGCACCTTGGGGTTGCCCCAAAACACCTTGTTTCCACCATGATACCTGCTTAAAATTGGATTGTGAAATGGAAACAAAGGCCACAAAAACAATGTACAAACATGGAAAATCGTACATGCTCCTAGTGGAAACATGAAGAGTGTGCACAAGCACTTATTTTGTAATAAACAAACATAATCTACTCTTACTCTAACCAAAGGCAAAGGAATTTAAACAAACCTAATAATTGGTTCAGAGAAATAGGTTCCCTTTCTTAAAAAATAAGACCAGGTGATCATTTTTACAATAAACATGGTCTTTAATGAGAGTGGAAAATTGTCTTGGGACTGATTTCCCTTCCCATCAACAATTGAAAATATCAAAAATACCTTTTTTCTAATCTGAATTTTGTTTTTGGAGTTACTGGGGCTACCCTTTGATGTTTTGTAGATAATCCTCGTGCTCTAAAGTGAACATGATTGGTTGAAACTCCTTTCATGACTCCAAACCAGCCAAATATCTAATTAGGCATATGCTTCTTGTAGCTAATTGGAAGGCCCTTGAATTTTAGCCATTTCCCTCACATTCAAATCCATGAATGGAGCTACTAGGAGAAATTTATTCATCATATTGGATGCTTGTAGGCTGATCTAAACCCTATTTTTAGTTCTCTTTTACAAAAATCTATACTTCCACACTTGCATGTGCTTCTTCTTCATCAAAAAAAGAGTTAAGAATCTCAAATTCACCATCTAATTCATCAAGAAGTATGCTTGAAACATAATTTGTGCTTTGTTTTTATTTTTCTAACAACTCTTCCTCCTCCATGATTATTTTTTATTTGGAACTGGGTTTCTCATTCTCTTCCTCATCCTCAAGAAATAATTTTGACATCTCAAACTCATCCTCTTCAACATGAAAATTAGATTTATCAGCAATTTTAATTTCTTCTTTTGCATTGTCTTCTTCAAGGATTTTCTCCAAATCTTGTTTTTTGAAAAGAGGCAAGGAAAGACCAACATTCATTAGAATTTATTGTTATATCTCAGGTCCAATGGAATATTTAGTAGTAAGAGGATATTTATGGTGAAAGATAGATGATGAGAATACAAAACTAGTAAGCTCCATGGATTCTTCATCATCAATGAACTCTTCTAAATCTGATATAAATTCATCCTCTTCATTCCCAAACTCTATTTGGATAATATATTCTTTAGATTCCTCCATTTTTTCCTCTTCAACATGAAGATCAAATTTACCTTCAAGTCTCATTTTTCCCTCAATGCAAACCTCCTTGTTTGAAATAGATTTACAATGATCATCAACTTCTAAAATTTTAGGGCCAATATGGACACTACATTCAGATCATATTGACAATTGATCATTATTTTCTTACATTTATCTTCAAATAAATCTGATTTTTTCTCCTACTGCTCTAATTTTTTCTTCTCCAATTATGATTTTTGTGAAGACAAATCAGAAACCTCCTTGATCATGGTGCCAATGTGTACACTATAGTCAAAATACATACATTTTTCATCATCTTCCTCCTTTTTCTCTACAAATTTAACCTCTATCTTGTGCTCTTCAATCTCAACCTCCATTGAAGGTTTAACCAACTATGGGATTCATTTGGCCTCAAATTTTAAGCTCAAATCCTTTGAATTTTGCATGAAAACCTCCCTTCTTTTTTCTTCAGTTGGCTTCACTCCTAAAATTTTATTTTGATTAGGTTCATCCTAAAATGGGTTTGGAAATTTGATAGGGGGATTGGGCTTGTAACTAATTTTGCAAATTTTCAAATGATGGGGGAGGTGCAATGTCTTCTTGTAAAGGATAAGGTATGTAAGGATAATCTTTGAGAAATCTAGGAACCTGAATCTTGGGTTAAGATGGTTCAAGTGGATGAGGAGGCATTATATACCCACATGGTGATGGTGAAGGGATACCCCATTGACAAGGTTCTTAAAACTTTGGTTTGACAGCCTCCAATTCTTGTAAATTTATAATAAATTCAACCATTTGATTAAAATATTCAATTGTTACCTCTAGCATTTGTTGAGGACTAAACCATCTAGGTATAATACCTCCCAATGGAAATGGCTTCCTAAGAATGGGTTTTTTAGCTTGTATGATCTAAAATTCCTCCTTTATTTTTTGTAATATCTCCTCCATGTGTTGAACTCTCCATTCAAGAACATCTTTAGTTGTAAAATGACCTACTAAAAGATATGTATTCTTGCTCTTGATATTAGTGTAGGTATTATTTATCCTTTTATTTTTTATTAGGATAATTCTTGCACTTATGTTATTTCTACACTTATTGTGTTATATTTTTAGTATGTACCAATTGTGTTGAGTTAGCTTATCAATTGTGTTGAGTCATCTCTACTACTAGTATCAGTTAGTGAGATTTATTCACTACCGATCTAGGTGGTATTACACTTTCCTCATCCTATATATGTGCATTTGATTATTGAGATAATAAATTGAGTAGAGTATTGAGATGTAACAAATTATTGAGATGGAAACATTTCTTTTTGTTTTGTAATTACCACATTGTTCTTCATAACTTTTTGTTTTGTGTGTGTATTCCTAGTCTTACATTTATGCAATTCACATCTCACATTTCTCACCGGTGTACTCTTTAATTTAGTGGATCCCTGAAATTATTGATATGGTATTAGATATGTATTGGTATTAATGTTTTCTAGTTTTTATTCTACTAGTTTTACATGAGATTATTATTTGCAATAGTTTTAGTGTTGGGTGTTTGTATTTTCTAGTTTTTGTTGGTTGTGTTGGTTTGCATTCAGCTTTTGTCCACTTACAGGTCTTCAGAAAGGTTGGATGGCTCCCACAACAATATTAAAACCCATTAAAATAGGTTATGTTGTTGTACAATGCCATTTTTTTGAGCTATAGAAACCTTGGGCATTTATTTTCCTCACATAGGTTGTACAAAGGCAGTTTTTTCCCCACACAGTCCCTATAACCCTTAGCAAGGCCATTTGCATCTTCAAAAATGGGTTTGACTATTTTTTTGGTCCTTTACAAAAAAATTTGCCCAAAAATCCCCTTCTAGTAGGATGTTGTCATGATTCTTCATGACAAGTTTCAGGTCATTCTGAAGTTGGAATTGCAAGTTACATCAGTTTTGGTAAAACTGGGTAAGTAATAGTGTGTTTTTGAGACAAATGCTGACCTTTTTATGCTCACTGTGAATTATGTGCTATGCATGGGAGATAGAAACTTTCAGGGATGTTTTTTTACATGGAACTAAGAAGGTTTCACAAAAATAATGAGATGGTTTTATCCTCAAGTTTTTATGAACGATCATTAACAAGATAAAGTGGTTTGAAACCCTAGATAAACCCTAGCAAGGAGTGACTTGGAGAAAATTTCTTGTACCAGCCCAATTTTTATTTTTATTTCAAAAGTAATGATGTATGTTGTATATAACTCTTTCGTCTTTCCATAAAGGTAATATAAAACATCTGACAGTATGTGGGCCCCACTTGAAATGGATTATTTTTTAAGAAGTCCAGTTTAAGGTAAGATTGTCTAAAGGAGTTGAAAAATAAATTGAAATTTTATTTTATCCCTAGAGTTTTTATACATTTATATGAAGGTTTCAGAGAATGGTGGTGCTTCTAAATATCAAAGTGTTCCCTATTTATGAAGACTGGTTTTTCGGGTAGTTTGGAGCAACTTTTAGTAAAACTGGCATTACATGAGCTAAATGAGTATTTAGGACTCCATTCAAGTTTTGTTGTGATCATGGTTCAGATATATTTCCATTGGTATATGAAAAATTGTTATTTTATAAGGTATTCAAAATTTATGAGTTGTTCTTTAAGGTTCAAATCAGAAGGATGCTTGTTCTAGTAGGGTGTTAAGTGGATACATGAGGTAAAGTGATGGTTATGAGCTGGTATTTCTTATTAAAGGTTGATGAGTGATTATAAATAATGTATAATATGTCCCATGATTTGGTTGATATTGTAAGTTTTTTTGTGGTGATAGAGAAAGTTGGGCTAATGGTCAGTTTTGTAGTCCAAGAAGACATAAGAAGCAGTTTGCAAAGATTGGGTTGGTTGAAGTCCTTCCACTTGGAGTTGGAATGAATTATAATATTTTATGTAAATTTGATTCAGAGGGAATTAAATTTTTATATGGTTTTTGTCTTTGTGATTTTATTTTATGGGTGTTTCAGGTTCATTTTTTATAACGAAGGTTTCCTGGATTTCAGGATAGGTTTTCTTTGGCTAGAAGATTGAGTTGGTTGAGGAATGAGATGGATTGGGTGATTCTTGATATAACTTGGAGAGTGAAGAGGGATTTTTTTTCCTATTTAAGGAATTTTAATGTCTTTAAATTCTCAGAAAGGGTACAAACTATTTGATTTTACAAAACAGGTTTCTGGATAGCATGTGTTGGTGCAGAGGAAATTTTATGTGATTTGAACATATGATTGTTTCATGATCTATGACATGAATGAATGTGGTTTAAAGGTCTTAATGATTACATACAGTGGTCACATGCCATGTTTTATTTTATTTGGAGTGTTCTTGATGCCCAAAGGCGAAGACAGGGTGTTGGAAACAGTTGTTTAGTGAAGGATATGAGACTTTTACCTCATGTTATGAAATATTTGATTGGTAAAATATTATTTGTGACCATTTATGGTTATTATATGTTATATTACACATTTATGGTGAATTTTTGAGCTTTACTAAGGATGGTTTTGTGATTTGTTTTTTTAGCTCATCTGTGTGATGGGGTTTTGAGCCTTTTGGTGCAAGTATGAAGGTTCTGGGCATGGATGACCTATATGGGTCATATGTGACCATTGCAATGAATTTATTTGAATTTTATTATGTTTTATTTTTCAAATTAGTCATGAATGAATGATATCCTTTGGTTTTATGATATGAGAAGCACATAAAAGTGAAGTTTTGAGTCCATTTCAAGGCTATTCTTGCATGGATGAAAAGTGTAACCCATAGGTCAGTGTGTAACACTTATGGGTACATTATTTGAAGGTTTATTATGTTTGTCACAGGTTGAATATGTATGGAGATTATGTTTGTAATGTTTTGAATATAAATTAGTCATGAAAGACCTATAGAGAGCAAGTTGAAGAAGGTGTGTTTGAAGGAATTTAGAGCTAAACTTTGGGATCGCTATCAGTTGTGGTATCAACATATTTTCAGTGTCCATAATTCATCAAGATATATTATTATGAGTCATATTAATAGGATTCTCTTGTTGTTAGTAATATCAATAAGGGTTTAGGGGTTGGTGCTCCTTGTGGGCTTCGTTCCTCATTAAAGAAATATCTTGTGATGTGTAATATTCACTTGAGTATATTTTGTGTGTAATATAAAATAAATAAATGGATTTTCTTCCCTTTGAAATTTTCCTGCTTAAATCTTGTGTCTATGTGTTCTCTCTCATGTTTCCAGTTCATTTGACTGTATGATGCACACTTAATAAGCTAATATGGAATGTATGTGATTGAATGGATATATGATGGATGTTGCAACAATGGTAAATGAAGTATAAATTTTGTAGGAATAATTCACCCCCTATCATTCCATTGTGCTTCCAACAATTGGTATCAGATCAGGTCCTTGAGAATCAAGTTTCACCATTGAAGGAGATCCTACTGAATCACAGGTATGGCAGATTATCAAGCTTAAGTTGAAGAGAATCCTTTGGTTAGATTGAGAGCTTGTTTGAAACCCTTAGGGTTTTACATATGGAAAGCCATCTATGAAGTTTTTACTCCCTCTCCATGAGTTATATCTGATGACAAGTTTCAAAAAGAAGAAAAAGAAGGTTATTGTGTTGATATTGAAGTAAGGTGTTCTAATGGAGAAGTTGAAGAAGATCTAGGAAATGATCTTGAAAGTGTTCCTGAGGTTTTTGGCCTTAAATTGAATGATGGAGATGTTGGTGACCTATAATCTAAGTTTGAGAGTGTTTCAGAACCTTAAATTTAAAAAGTGGCATGTCATGAAACCCTAACCATGATAATGAGTCATAAAGAGATCCAAGAGTGTCTTGAGGCAAGAGGTGTCTATCTATGTGAATCATATCAACTTTTTTGATGTAAAGATTATGGTTATATGTAGGTATCTTGAACCAAATAATATGTTTACACTCTCAAAAGAGGAGTTAGATGATGACCTCTAACTCTTTTCATGTAAGTGTATGAACGGTTCATCTCTGAATATCTTATTTTAATTATGCTAAGGGATCATAGGACTGTGGATAAATTTGAAGGAGGTTGCAAGTGACTTGTTTTGGAGCTTCAAGAGCATATTAGTTATCATGGAGGTTTATACATGCATAGATTTATGTCAGGGTTTGTATTTGAGGAAGATAAGGCTGTCAAGATTCACTTAAGAGGATCCTTAATGTCAATTTTTTGTATGTATATGCTCATGAAATTAATTAGCTGATTGAGAAACTAGTAGTTCTTTGTGTAAGTGGTCTCAATTGTCCTAGATAGGTCTGTAATCCATCTGAGTCAAGTCCTAAGAATTATGTTAACAAGTGATATTGTTCTACATCCCGATTCAAGATTATAGTGTCCCAATGAGTATGATTTCAAAATGATTAATCCCTACTCAAAGGTTCATCATGTAGTAAAAACTATATAAGGTACCCTACATATTGCAAAATGATTTCTTCTTGTGTTGATTCTATGAAATGCAATTCCTTGTGTGAGTTTTTTGACATCTGTTGGTTTTTAATTGAGTAGAGGACATGTATTTAGTCATGGAAAGAGTTATGTATGTTCACAAAGTATGTAAGTATTTTTTATATCAAGGTAAGTCATTAGTATTGAGTAATTTATCTCTAATAATTCACGGCATAGAAGGTCTGTAATTCAAGATGTATTAAGTTGAAGAGTCATGCAAGGAAGTTATGAAAATGTCAAAATGGTCTTGTTAAGTGGTGTCAATGTTATGTATGGGTATCAAAGTTTCGTTTATTCAGTGTTATGGGCATGTCTAATATATGTATGCATCAAGAAATCCTCATGGTTCTATCAAGATTGAGAAGTTTTTGCATCAATATCTATGATGAAGTTTTTGTCTATAAAAATTTTCATCATTATGTTAGGTTCATTGAATTTAAAGGTCTTTGAAGAATATATACCCCTAGGGGGTGTTGGGTCTAAAGTGAAATAAAATATTGAGGATTCATGAAGGTATGATCATGACTATATCAGTTAGAGTGGTGTGTTTCAGAAGTTTGTGTGTGACTCTCAATTTTGGAGAAAATTTCTATAAAAGTGAAGTTTCATGACATGGTGATGTTTTCATCAAGTGCAAGGTGACTCTACAGGCCTATAAAAGTTGTTACAATATGTTGAAGTTAAATAGGTGTCCTATAAAGGATCTAACATAGGTATAAATGTTGTGTTCTCATCAAAGTTTGTGCTTGATTCAAGGATGTCAACTTGGGAGTTTTTTATGATAAAATGTTTGTAGCGCAGTAAATGTGTCAATGGGTGATAGTATTCACTTGAATATGAGGTCTAAATCTTAAAAGAGTACAAATAAGGTCTACACTATTGTTCACATGTTTCTTGAAGGGAGTATGTTTCTTCAAATTGGTATAATTATGTGAATAGATTTGTGTTAGAGAGGTGGAAGATAGATGTAGTTTGTGTACATGCAAAACATATTCAAAGGATTGATTCTAAGGTTATGATATAGGTTAATATTTTTGAAGGACTAAATGTAATGAATCAGGCTAGTAAAGACCAAAAGTCAATATTTTCAGTGAGTATGAAGGTTATCTAGAGAATGAAAAGGATATTGAGGTAGAGTATAAGTGAATATGGTTTAAATGACCTATAAGATTAAGGGGAGTCAAAGATCAAGGAGAATGAAATGTCAGGATTGTGTCAAGTAATAATTTGGTCATACATCATAATGACTATTCACAATGAGATCAATGAATAAGGTTCTTAGCCTCATGAAGAAGTCACATAACATAGCCTAGAAAAAGTATGTCAAGGTACAATATTCCTAAGATGACATAATCACCATGAAATTCAGGGTTGATTTATCTTTGCAAGGTGGAAAGTCATCTCTATATAAAGTAGGCTTTCCATGTTCATTGTTGAAGATTTAAGTAGATACATGAAGGTTCCCAGGGTTAACAAGGTATTTCATGGGCATGGTAAGGGTTTGTATGTTTTTTTAGGGCATAAGTAGGGTTGATTAAGATTTGAAATGAAGCTTATATGCATGATTAACTCTTGAGGGTTGAAAAAGGAAGCATGAAGACCATACTATACTAGGAAAGTAAGAGTACGTGTTATGGGTAGAGCATCAAATTGAGATAAGTTTGTGTATTGACATCCAATCTCTACAATGTGACTTATGCATGACTGTAGTGTGTTTAAGGTCTATAGATATCTTAAAATTCATATGTTTTGTTTCAAAATGATAGGACAAGGTATGAAGATAAGGCATTTATTATGGTTCTTGAATGAAGAAGTGAGTCCAAGGAATTTCAAATCTGTGCATTCATGTCAAAGAGAAAAAGTTATAAGTAAAATGATACAATGTGATGTAACAAGTACTATGCATGATTGTGAAAGAAGTGAAAATGATGAGACTCATGTTTGTGTAAGTTCATAAAGGTAAGGGAAATGAATTTTTCTCTCTTAAGCAAGTAATGATTGAGTGGATGGCATTGTATCAATTCCCTATTCAAGGCGCTAATGTGAGGTTTACAAATAGGGTCTGAATGCCTTTTTGGATGCAGTATGTTGTTGTTTTAAGAATCTTCTAGTATTAATTCACCTTTATCAAGAATTAAAAGAGGTCCTATGGGTTGATATTGACTTGGGAAAAATTCAAGATGGAAAGTCAAAGCTATAGTTCTACAAATCCTATCAAATTCTAAGTTTTTTCTCTTATCCAAGTGAAGGTTGAGAAAAGGTAAGGTCTAGGTATGAAACAAAGGGTCAAGAGATAAAATCTTAAGACTGTAACATTGAATATCATGAAGTCTCAAAATTTAAAGTTTTTAGTTCATTCATGAATGTTACAGTGACTGTGGAAATGGAAGAGTATGATTATGTAGAGGTGAAATCGTAGGCTAAAGGACTGTGGATGTCACTAAATGTCTAGAAGGTAAGTTTTTGTTTGAAAACTCTTGAAGATCCTCAAAGAATATGTAACGGATGATCTATGGTCTGAGATTCTTATAACAGTCAATATCACACAGAGGTAGAGCATCTTGGTATTTCCAAGTGCAAACTGATACACCATTGTGATAGAGTAAGAGTGGTAAGTGAAAGTGTATAATGATGTGTTGTAGATTTGATATGACCTATCAGGGGAAAATGAGTTAGTTTGGACCATGTATTAGGTATCTAAGTGCCATAAAGTCTTATAAATTAGTTTCAATGATGGTTATAGGTAAGTTATTAAGTCATATAACCAATAAAAGTGCTAATAGCATGCTAAGAAAGTTATGAACATTAAAATGTCTCTGTAGGACAGTGAAGAATTGGTCAAGGTATCTCCAAGGCTTGGATGAAAGGTAAGAAAGCTAGTTTTTGCATTTTCAGTTAGAGTAAGGTGCCTCAAACCCAGGGGGAGCTATAATGTGACATGGCATTACGAATGTTGGATTCTAGAGCTTGGAGAAGTTGGTCCAAAAGGCACTGAAAGAGTTGTTTATGTACAATAGTCCTAAAATGTGGAATGATAGCATTGAAGGAAAAATTATGTGTTTGAAGCTTAAACAAGTCCTAGAAAGTGATGTCAAGCATGAATGAAGGATAAATTGAGGTGTATCAGCTCAAGGTTATATTTGTTTTGGATCACATCAGGTCCATAGGATCATCATATGTTACTAAAGGAGTCAAAGAAGACCAAGTTCAGTCCCAAGGGGATATATCTAAGAAAGTAAGTGAGTTTTTTTCATTGTTATCATTGTGTGTTTTCATTTTCCATGTAATATTGTAATTTTAGTATTTTTCATAGATGTAAAAGGGTGAGAGAAGCTTCAGAAACATGGAAAAGATTCAAGTAGGTATGTTGGTCTTATTGGTTGCCATCAATTTTTTTGAAGGTGGTTGTCATCAATGAAAAATGAGGAGATTGTTGGCCATTGTGTGTTTTTGTTTTCATTTATGTCAACTCCATTAATGCTGAATTCATGAGGTCATATGAGTCTCCATGAGCTTTCTATCATATTTCAAAGATGAAGGTTGATTAGTAGTGTCAGGATTTGGTGAGTTCTAGGAGGTCCTAGAGCATGGTTGAGTATGCCTAGTCATTGTATGATCTCTATTGAGTTTGTTGGTTGTTTTCTTGAGGTAATTAATGGTCCATGAGGTGTTTCAAAGGTGTTTATGAGTCTACATGAGGTCATCAATGTATGTTCATGGTTTTTCATGGTTGAGTTAGGTCATTCTAGGCCTATTCCTAGCCCTAGAGCATGTAGAATGAGATAGAGGTATCATTTTTGGGTCTGATAATTATTATAAAAGTATGGGAACAATGTTTTGATATGGTATAGTAGGTTTATGATGAGTTTCAAGTCAGCATTCAGTGATACAGTGCATTTATGAGGTTCTTGGGAAGCAAGAAGGTGAGAATATGTACGATATCACATGTAAGTCTTAATAAATAGAGAGTTTCAGAGCTATTTGGGCTATGAAGTGAGTATGGGTAGTTACAGGATTTTTTCATAATGCTTCATGACAAGTTTCATGTCATTCTAAAGAAATTTCAAGTTACGTTAGTTTTGGAAAAAACGGGTAAGTAAAAGTGTGTTTTTTAGACAAATGTTGACATTCTGATGTTCATTGTTAATTGTGTGCTATGTATGGGAGAAATATATTTTGAAGGATGTTTTTAAATGGAACTAAGAAGGTTCCACAAACATAATGAGGTGGTTTTATTGTCATATTTTTATGAACGATCGTTAACAAGACAAAGTGGTTTGAAACCCTAGCTAAACCCTAGTAAGGAGTAACTTGGAGAAGATTGTTTGTACCAACCCAATTTTGATTGGTTTTTAAAAATTATGATTTTATGTTGTATAGGACACTTCCACATTTCCAGAAAGGTAAGATAAAGCATGTGACAGTATGTGGGCCCCACCTAAAATGGCTTGTTTCTGAAGAAGCCCAGTTTAAGGTAAGATTGTCCAAAGGAGTTGAAAAATAAACTGACATTATTTTTATCCCTGGAGTTTTTATACATGTATATGAATTTTTAATATCATTTTAGTACTTATAAATATCAAAGTGTGCCCTATTTATGAAGATTGGTTTTTGGGGTGATTTGGAGTAGCTTTTAAAATTGGCATTACAGGAGTTATTGGAGTAGTTAGGACTCTGGAATTAAAGTTTTTTTATCTTGTTTTAGATATATTTCCATCGGTATATAAAAATTTATGAGCTTTTATTTGAGGGTCAAGTGTGAAGGATGTTTGTTCTAGCAGAGTGTTAAGTGGCTATATGAGGTAAAGTGATGGTTCTGAGTTTTTATTGCTTTTTGAAGGTTTATGAGTGCTTATAAATAATTTCTAAGGATGTTCCATGCTTTGGTTAATCTTGTAAGTGGTTTTTGTGGTGATAGAGCATGTTAGGCTAATGGTCAATTCTTGAATCCAAGAAGACATATGAAGAATTTTTCAAAGATTGGCTTGGTTGAAGGCCTTACACTTGGATTTGGAAGGAGTTATAATATGTTATGGAAAGGTGATTCATAGGAATTTCCATAGGTATAAGGTATTTATCTTGGTGACTTTATTTTATGGGTCTTTTAGATCAGTTTGTGATGAAGAAGGTTTTCTAGATTTCAGGACATGTTTGCTTTGGCTAGAAGATTGAGTTGGTTGAGGCATTATATGGATTAGGTGATGCTTGATATCACCTATAGAGTGAAGAAGGATGAATTTTTTTTCCTATTTAAGGACTTTGGAGGTCTTGAAATTTTTAGAAAGGGTATAAACTAGTTGATTTTGCAACACAGGTTTCTGGGTAGCATGTTTTGGTGAAGAGGAAATTTTATTTGGTTTGAACATATGATTGTTTCATGAGCTATAACATGCATGGATGTTATTTACAGGTCCTGAGGATTCCATAGAGTGGTCACATGTTATAGTTGATTTTATTTAGAGTGTGATTGATGCCCAAAGGTGAAGACAAGGTGCTGGAAACAATTGTTTGGTGAAGGATATGAGCCTTTTGGCTCATGTTATGAAATATTTTATTGGTCAAAGAAAAAGTGTGACCATTGATGGTGCTTATATGTTTTTTTAATATAATTTAATGCTTTTGACATAATCTTAGAACTTGGGGATTGGAGGGATCCCACCCGAGTACAGTAGTAGCCAGACCAAATACATACTAACCAACAACCAATACTACAATTTCCTACTAAAAGCTCAGGGAAACAAGAAAAATCAGAGACCAGTCGACGAACAAAAAACAACCAAAACTTACCATTTCTAGAAAAACAAAATACCAAGACAAAGATTAATCATATGAGGCAGGACAACTAGGACCAGCCGACATCCTACCTCCCATCATGGCTCCTTCATGAGAAATCTTAAGCAATAAGTTAAAAGAAAACCCCAATTTTCTACGAAGACCCATCACTCCTACCAATTCTACAAGCACTGGCACTAAAAGTCCTAGAATATCCAACTTCTCGAGTCATTCACCCTCGAAAAGCCCTATAGAACAGGCTTCATGAACGTATGAGGTGAACTTCATCAAGACCACATTCCTCGGTAATAACTCTGCAATCACCCTCTTGGCTTCCTCTAAGGCATGCCCTTCCCTAACCACATTCGAAAAATTGATAGCACAGCTGAAAATTTTAAGTTCTTCTATCAGATTGGCGTGATGTTTAGGCTTAATGAAATGTAGGGTTGTGACTTAAACCTCTTTGATATTCTATCGCACCAGGAGTAACCAGGATACGAACCAAGATGCCACTTCCAAATTAGGGTGAGATCATGCCAAATCCCTCATATATTCTTCCCCAATAATTCTCATAATATCCTCTTGAATAGACCCAAAATCTTCCCTAAGAATAATATGAATTTGGGCCTGGGAAACCTCACCAAAGAAGGCCATCTTGCACTTCACTCCATGTAGAAATAGAAAAGGTAACAGATGGTGCTCCATTTTCTTCACTTAAAATCACTCCTCCACTTCCAAACCCCAGAAACCTAGTGATAAAGAATAAAAACAATCCATCACCACCTAGGATTAAAGACCCCATATACGCCCTTCTCAAGAAATGATCTCGTTTAACTCCTCCCATGTACTCGTTTGCTCAGAAATGACTGAGCCACCTCTCCTAAATATGCCTTGATTTTGCAATAATTTAGAAGAACTATTAGACTCTCTATAATTATGCCTTATATTCCACATAGGAATATTTCTCAACTAACGCATAATGTTGCTAATGAAAAAATCTAATTTCCAGGACACCGCTCTGCCCCTGCGAACGTCACTGATCACTACTTGGGAGTCTCCTTCGATCTCCAGAACCTCAAAAATGATTCCAAATACCAATTTTAGACCCTCAAGAAAGGATTGAGCCTATACTTAATTACACGTTCCAATCTCAAGTGGAAAGGAACCAACAATCACAAATTTAGCATCCTCATCTCTAATTAAACACCCCGCTCCCGAAATGCCCGGATTGCCTTTCGAAGCCCCGTCAAAGTTTAGTTTATGAAACATATGAGGGAGTGGAATAATGGTTCTTATGTGTTATATTACACGTTTATGATGAATTTGGGAGCTTGGCTAAGCATGCTTTTGTGATTGTTGGTTTTAGCTCATCCATGTGATGGGGTTTTCAGCCTTTTGGTGCAAGTATAAAGATTTTGGGCATGACCGACCTATATGGGTCATATGTGACCATTGTAATGAATGAATTTGAATTTAAATATGTTTTATTGGTTGAATTATTCGTGAAGGACCAACCTTCTTGGGGTTCATGAGATGAGAAGCATATAAAAGTGGAGTTTTGAGTCCATTTGGGGGCTAGTCTTGCATGGATGAAAAGTGTGACCCATAGGTGAGTGTGTAATAGGTATGGATGCATGATTTGAAGGATGATGAGGTTTTTCAAAGGTTAAATATTTATGGATATTATGTGTGTAATGGTTTGAAGATAAATTATTCCATGAAAGACCTAGAGAGAGCAAGTTGAAAAAGGTGTGTTTAAATAAGGTTTTGAAGGAATTTGGAGTTGAACTTTGGGATCCCTATCAGCTGGGGTATTAGCATATTTTTAGTGGTCATAATTCATCAAAATATCTTGTGGTGAGTCATATTCATAGGATTCTCTTGTTTTGATTAATATCAACAAGGGTTTAGGTGTTGGTGTTCCTTGTGGGATTAGTACCTCACTAAAGAAATCTCTTATAATGTGTAATATCCACTCGAGTATTTGTTGTGTGCGATATCAAAAAAAAAATTAGTGGGCTTTCTTATCATTTAGTGTTTCCCACTTACATCTTGTGTCTATGTGTTATCTCTCATGTTTCGAGTTCATTTGAATGTATGATGCACACGTAATAAGCTAATATGGAATGTATGTAATTGAGTGGATATATGATGGATGTTGCAAAAATCGTAAATGAAGTAAAAAAATTATAGGACTGATTCCCCTCCCCTCTTAGTCCATTGTGCTTCTAATAGAGTTAAGCATTTAATTATGCTTGTATCTTCACCTGATGAAGAACAAGGGTGAAACCTGGGTTGGTAGGAGGCTAATTTCCCCTCAAAACTTAAACCATTGTAATCTACATTCCATGCCAATTATAATGATTGGTTAGAAGGCAAGGTTCATCCTTAGTGTATTTTTTAATGCTTGAGTGCAATTTTATTTGAAATAGGCCTTGTTTATGAGAAATATTTTTTGTAATAACTTTTGATCGGTAGCTCGGAATTGAGCGTCGTCTTTTGTAAAAGTTCATATTTTTAATTTCCCACACATTGGAATAATTTTAGTTTTCAAATGCATTACTTTATAAAGTGCCAACATTTGGGGGTGTTGTAATTGCATGTAGACACATTTTTTCCTAAGCCTGACATCCTAAATTTTTTGTGTTGTATTCTTCCATCTATTATGGCTTCTAAGAATGATATGATTTTCTTGGAAGTGTGTGGAATTTACGAGGACATGATCAAATTTTTGAAACAAAATAAATCACTTAAAAAGTAAAACTATCTTCTTCATAACCTCATTTATGACAAGGATAAACTAATATTATCTATGCAGCATAAACTTACTAAGCTCTAACATCATTCTCGTATTATGGACTCCCATACCCCTATTCTAATTCCACTTGTAGATATTGCTTATGTACCCACTGACCTTGTTTTTTCAGTTTCTGAGCCTACTCCTGTATTTGATGCTCCTAAGCATGTTTTTTTGTTACAACATGTTCTTCTTCCAAACCTATGCATATTGTTGTAACACAGTTTATGTATCCCACTCCAGTGCCTTCTACTCACATGCATGTCTCTTTTTAGAAGCATACCACTATATTTGGTTCTCATATGATCCGTTCTATGGTATTTTCTAGAAAAGGTATTGATAAAAACTCACATGGTATTACTTTCCCTATTCAGCCTATTAAGTGGAATTCTCTCCATGGCATTAGTTTTCAAGAAGGTAATTCATTGGGATCACTCATTGACAAAGCTCCTATTTTTTCACTTGACTCTTTCTGAGGATCACAAGCTACACATGAGTTATGCACCTTCACTCAAGCATGAGAAAATTAAGATTTCAATTGTTAGGAATGATCAACTTGACAAACATTTTGATGTTTCCTTACATGCTCTAGTTATGCACTTTGCACCTAATCATATAAAGGAATCTTCTTTGGTCATTCATATTAATATGGGATGGATATCTAATTACTTGTGGAGGCTATGTAAGCATTCATTAAGAGGAATCTACATGCATGGATCCTCCATGATTCAACTTCTTATTCCACTTAATTCTCCTCCTATATTATAATGCTCTTTTTTGAGATATTTTCTTTAGCAGGTGTAGAGTGTATCTCTCTTTTTGAGAGATTCTAGATGTATATTTTTGACATTTTTAGGCATGTTGATAGTCTCTTTTATGGATATATCCTAATGAATTCCAATGTCATCTTATCATTTTTTTAGTAGTGGTGTGGCCACTCATACATATTTTGTATCATCACTCCACCCATTCAGAATTCTAGGAGGGTGTGGTGTTGATCTTACTTCTTCGAGTATTGTGTTTTTGCCTTGATTGTTGTTATTGGTTTGTGGAACACTTTTTTATATCAATAGATAGAACTATGCTTAGTGATTTATTTCACTTTCGACATCACCTCTGACAGTCTCCATCAATTGTTTTTGAGATTTTTATCCTTCTAAAGGGTAGTTATTATGTTGAATTATAGTATCAAATACTCCATTGACAATATCCTAGTCTGGAGCTATTCTGTTGTATCTCAGTGTCAGTTTATTTTGAGATTTTTGATCGAACAATGGATATAAACCATAATAAAGACCAAAATTCTTCTTCAACAAAGTATGAGTTTTTTGAGACAAGATTATTGAGATGCCTTGCAGAGGGATTTTTCTCTTTGCTTTGTTGTTACCAGTTTTTGGGTACCTTACATTTTTTTTACCATCCATTGTAAGTATTTTTTTCCCAATTATTGTATGTGAGTACCTCATCAAACCTTGTTATCGTTACCCACCTTATTTTCTTCCCATCTAAGCTATGATTACAGGCGGTGTTAGTGTAGGTTATTATTTATCCTTTTATTTTTTATTAGGATAATTTTTGCACTTGTGTTATCTCTACACTTGTTGTGTTAGCTTGCTTAGGTCTACTAGTTGTGTTGAGTTATCTTACCAGTTGTGTTGAGTTAGCTCTTCTTCCAGTATCAGTTAGTGAGAGTTATTCACCATTGATCTATGTGGTAGTTTCAATTTCCTCCTTCTATATTATGGAGCAGAGCATTGAGATGGATCCATTTTGTTGTATTGTAATTATCCCATTGTTCTTCATATCTTGCAGTTCTGTGTGTGTATGCCTAGTCTTGTATTTGTGAAATCCACATCTTACATTTATCATCAATGAATTTTTTGATTCAGAAGATCCATGGTGTTCTCAGTACTTGAACAACGCCATGGTTAGTTAAATAACCATATTGACTAGTAGCTACATTTGGCTCATATGAATATGCACATTCATTCTAATTTTTTTCATAAAACTGATCTAAAGGTGTGTTGTGATAGATTGAAGATTTATTTTGGAAACATGGAGGTGGGTTTGAATGTTATTTCTACTGAAAATGAGGAGTCTTGTGAGGAAATGAAGTCATGATTACACAACTTCATGGAAAAAAGGACTAAAATGATGGAAGGTAGTATGTTGATTGATAAAAATGGGTCTGTCAGAATATTGGAGTCACTACATGTGTTGAGAACTACCTCCAAAGGTTGAATATCACCAAGAACACATAAATATTGGTGATATGAAGTAAAGCTCATTAAATTGTCCCATCAGGCGTTCCAGAATTGTTAACACTCAAAATTAGGACCCTAAGATTTGATCATGGAAGATCAATAATTTTGGCTAACATGGGATTGTCTCTAAGTGTGGGACCTAACATTTTGAGACAAATATCTAGAGAATTTTGGTTCCTCTACATATAAATAATGTTAACACTACTCCAATATCTTAGAACACAACTATCTAATCCTAAACTAGTCATTCATATGGACCATATTTAGAAATATGCATGGAAATGAAATCCTAAGCTAAGAAAGAGGTGATATCACAAAGAAAAGTGGGGATAGAAACTCTCTATGAGGGAAAAATGAGAAGGAAATGGAGAAGTATAGGGAATACATATGTGTCATAGACTAAAACTACATATTTCCTTCTATTTTTCACACAAACACTTCCAAAATAAAACACGT
Source organism: Taxus chinensis (assembly GCA_019776745.2). Taxonomy (NCBI): domain Eukaryota; kingdom Viridiplantae; phylum Streptophyta; class Pinopsida; order Cupressales; family Taxaceae; genus Taxus; species Taxus chinensis. Next base: position 683,589,087 of record CM034147.1, on the reverse strand, counting down.
AAAGGAGAAATGCATGGACAACATACCCAAAAAAAATGGAGAGGCAAGAATGTAACAAACATCAAATTATGGTAGAGAAATAGCCATAACATAAGATTTAATTTCCAAAAGAGCATGCACATCAAATTATGGTAGAGAAATAGCCATAACATAAGATTTAATTTCCAAAAGAGCATGCACATCAAATTATGGTAGAGAAATAGCCATAACATAAGATTTAATTTCCAAAAGAGCATGCACAAACCATTAAAATTGAAGTAGAAGGCACAAGAACACATTACAAAAGCCCAAAATGGAGCTTTGTAACACATATTTTTGTGGAACAACATTTTAGCACAATGCCCCTACAAATTGAGAGAGTCCAACCTTTACAAATGAATGATTTGTTAAATATATAGAGAAAGGGGGAGAGAGAAAAGGGGGAAGAGAGGGAAATGTGCCATTTTTAAACCCCAACCACCAACCAAGCATAATAAATGCCTACAAGACCATGTCGGCACCTAAAAATCCATTTCTCCATGTCATTTGATCTTCAGGAAAAGCATGGGTGCCTAGAAGCATCAAATTTGGGTGCTTGAACTGTTAAAAATACATTTTCCCTATTAAACCCATATTTACACTTTTGACCTCCAAAACTCCATCATTTTCTACATTTCTTGATGCCAAAATTAAGCCCTTAATGGTATGGCTCCAATGCCACCAATTTTGTGTAATTTAGAGCCTTGAGTCGGGAGTTATGGCCAAAAACCCAAATCCCATCGGCCCAGGCAGAGTTTCAGAGAACTCTTAGAATAGTGGAGCATTCCCCATGGGCCTTTAAACATATATTTAATCCACTTTTACCTTTGTCTGGTGAATCGATGGTCATGGGAATGAAGGAACAAGATAATAGGTCCATGGAGGATGAATTTTCTAAATGTGGAGATGGTAAGGTTTTGAGGTATAACAGGAATAAGGGAACAGTTCCCATTATTCCCTTCGAGCCCAACTTAACTGCTTAGTCTTGGTGTGGTGAATGTAGATATGTGGGGCACAACAGGGACTTTAGTACTATTTTGAATGTGTTGTCAATGTCTGACTTGACCAACTGACTCACCCCTCTCTTTGTTGTCAAGTTTTGTGGGTTCATGGGGAACATGGGAACATTCCACTTGTGCTTATAAGGCCTGATATTACTAATTACACTTCCCTTATTTTCCCTATCGGTCGATAGGGAACTTAGAGAAAATTTGAAGCATTCCATTTGTGTGATAAATGACCGACATTACCGAATTTTATGCCTTAGGATCAGTTATATCGGTTACGTGGTAAAGAAGAAGAACAAATGAACATATGAACTATTTTTTTGTGCCCCAAAAACTCGGTTTACTTGATACAATGTGTTGTGGCCAAGGAGGTAAGGTAGGGAATAGGAAGAACAAAGGAATTGTTCCTCTTATTCCTCTAAAGGTCTATTTTCCCTGTTTCACCTTGTTTTCCCAATTTTGCCAACATTTGGCTAACTCCTCAAAATTAAGGCCTATCAAGATAAAGGACAATGCCCAAAACATTGATACTTTCCCCAAAACATGATTTTTTCCATAACTATGAAATTTGAAATTTCCATGATCCATGAAAACACTGCCTAACTCCAAAAATGGATTTAGAAGTTGTCAAAATATCTTGGGGGTTATTTTGGACAACAGTTAGCTTTACACACTTACATAAAAACCTAGGATAACTACTTTAGAATTAATTTTGCATTGAGGATATGTATTTCAACACTATGATTGGTTTAGTAGTTGGGATTCTAACTTCCTAGGGTGGTCTAGGCTTAACACACACATATTTTTCTCTTTTGGTTTGTTAATGCTTTGATGAAGGGTTCTACAGGTTATTAGGGTTTCTACTTTGTTGTAAATATTCATAGGTCATCATGAGGTTGTGTGAAGAATATTGAAACACAATGAGTACCAATTTTTAGAAAAGTGAAGTAGATCCCATCCCTCTTATAGTCCAAGACTATTCAATACTTATCTTGGACCATATAATTGTTGCCTAGACTATACATATCATAAACGGTCCTGAACCTACATGTATTCCACTTATAGAATTTTTTGTACATAATCTAGAGTCTCATATTATCATGTTTCACTACTTGGCATATCTAAATCATTCTAGAATCTTCTTAAACAAGATAAGTATCTCTCTCCTATTGTATTTTGAGAAATTTATCTATCAATTATATATTATAAGAATTCATTGACAATATTGAATGTGAACACTTTGCCTTCTTTATTTGATCTATTTTATTTTCAAAAGACAACTTTTTTTATAAAATGACCTTTAATTACACATTTCTGGTTTTCAGGTCACAACTCATTAATTTGTATTATCTTTTATATCATTATAATTGTATGATTGTGTTTCCCTAATTTTTGTTCTCCAATAGAGTTTTATTGATTTACAAATGGAGTAGAGTTTGGTTCGCCATTAATGGGGTTATTGGTGGAAAGAACTTGAAAATTGAGGATTATGAATGGACTACATTGGTAAATGTAGAGTAAATCATGTTAAATATTAAAGATAAAATTTAGAGTTAAAGGATTAAAAATATATATGTTATGGTTAAGATAAGAGAGATTACATGTTTTGTTATATACACCTACAAATATAATTATCAATGTGAATAATGGATCCATTTTTAAGTATCTTTGTGGTAATAATATCACTATATCTAATTGGTAGGAAGGCCCCTATAGACATGTCTCCATTTGAAATTATGATTTGGTACCTTTTTGTTTGTTTGAATTGAGTAAATTTCTTTTATTTCAAGAGCTTGAAGCACTACTTTGATGTTTATAGTTCCATTCAGTATGATAGATAGTGCATTTTTGTCAAACATATATCCATTAAGTTGATTCTTAGATATCCTTGTAGTGTGAAGTACTACAAGTAAATTGGATTTGAATTAAATTTAGCAACCACAAGATAAAAGAAAAACATTATGAAAAATAACAAAATATCTAATTTTATATCATTTTGAGGGAGAGGAAAAGAAAAGAAAAAAATATCATATTTTGGATGGTAAACAAGTTTGGGGATACAAATTAAGCTAATATAAATTTTATGAGCATATGTAATTAACTATATCAATCATTGGATTGTTTTAAAATTCTTTAGTTTACACAGTCTAACATTCGACTTGGGGCATGTTGAGATAGATATGTAGGTATGGAATCCTAAAAGTAAACATTGAATCCTAATACAACCTAAGGAGCTTGTAATACTAAAACCAAGTTACATATTCTTTGTATTAAAACTATATAATGTGTTTTAAAACTTGACAAGATTAAGCATTAGACCCAAGAAAAAATTATCATAAAAACAAAAATAACTATCTAAGTTTTGCAAACCTAAATTTGCATAGTATATTTTTCACATCCTTTGTATAATAAGAACTAAATTTTAATCAAATAAGACATTATAAAAATCACCTTAACAAACAAATGAGTTCTATGGTTGGAAAATGGGTAAATGTTCTCTAAACAATTACTGCATCAAAAGCATGACAAAACATTCTTATGAGAATGCCCTTGATATTCTACTTATCATTTTTAATTTTATCATGTATAGACAATGTGGGGAAATTTAAAATGAAATAATGTGACAAGATAAATATGATTTAAAATCAAACACTTGAAATTGGGTTTGAATATTGGGCTTACTGTGTTAACATATCATTCCAAGCACAACCAAAAGGATCATTATTCTAGTACATGAAGAACACATACTACCTAAAGTGATAAAAAAATGGGGTGTGGGAAAGGAAATGATGGAGAGGAATAAGAAAAGGACATGGAAGTTACATCTCGAATTTCTAATTAGAAGAGATTATTTCTAATGTATCTGATGAATAAATTCAAATTTTATGATACTAACAACATTATTAAGCAACACTCTTGCAGATATTATAGTTAATTCATAATAGACATTATAGTTAATTTAGAATGATAATATATTATTCTTTAATGTTTGGTTGAGAGACATAATTGATTAATTGTATATTGTAATGGAGATTAGTTTAAGTAGGGCAATATTTCAAGAAAAAGAAGAAATAATTTCAAGATATTTAGAAGGAAAACACCCCAAGTTTTCAAATAAACGTGATTCATACGCAACTAATATCTATGTGGTGGAATTAACATACCCTAGGGATTCTAACGATGACAATAAATATGGTAGACAAAAATAAAAATGAGAGGTCTTGTTAAAAGATCCAATGGTCCATATCTAATTAATCGAAATGAATTACATGTTTTAAATATGTAAATTGGGATGATAATGTCATCAATAACTGCTGAAATTGAAATATCTTTTCAATGCAGGTTGTGAATATTTCTCAAAAAATTAGGGGAGATGAGACTTTAATATACTAGATAATTATCCAGGCATTAGCCTGTTTGAGTCCTGCATAGAAATTATCAATAATCATGCAAAGTGTTTTAATGATGCATAATTTGGTATAAATTTGGGGAATACTTGTAAGTTAACAACTCTATTCGGGAATTTAGATGGTGCTCTAAAAGGAAAACCAAAAGGTAAGTGTAAAAAGGGAAGAGTTGCAGCTCATAAAAATGATCAACTACTATATATTGTTGAAATTATGACAAAGCTTACCAAAAGGTATACCCAATCTCACAAGATGGTAACCTTTGGATGACAAGAAATATGGATCATGAGCAAGATAATTTTTCAAAGGATTCTTGGCCATGTGAAGATCATATTTCCATCCATCTCCTTGAGGCCCAATGTGAATATTATTCAAATGAAGGTGAGAATGAGTGTGTGGTAGCTTTGAAGGAGGAATCTATGTAAGACGTCTTGAAGATTGCAGAAGAGATCAAATATCCTCAACTCAACCTTGATATCTTGACATATGCCATGAAATTTCAAGATAAGTGTGATTTCATCTTTGATTCTCCTTTTTATGCACAAATGTTTAATAAAAATGAGATGGAACAAATAGGTAAGCTCATTTTTTTATTTAAAGCCTTGGTGTATGAGACTGAAAGTTAAGGTAAGTCTTCCTATTTCTCATTTTGCGAAGAAAACTATGAATGAAAAGGAAAGGAAATTCTTGAGTATCCTATGAATATTCTCAGTCATGAGGATAGCACCTCTGCCATAGGAAATAATATCAAGACCAATGTTGAGCTAGTTTTTATAGAAAGTAATTACTCAGGACAACAAAGTGAGAGAATATGTGAAATTCTTGTGAACGGAGTTAGAATCAGCTTGCTTTCACTGTTTCTAAATCCCCTGCAGATTTTGAACAAGAATCTATGCTGCAAAATTCACTCAAGGATGGTGAAGGCCTTTGTACCAATAATGTATCCTCCCTTTTTAAAAGTAATTGTTCATATCAGTAAAGTGAGAGGCTTGAAGAAGCTTTTGAATGGGAAGAGAGTAAACTTGTTCTTATAAGTGCCCCATTGATCCTTGGAATGATTATATTCTACAACCTTCTCCTAATGATGATGAATTCTTTCAAGAAAAATCAACAATTCCATTATTGCGAACATGGAGGAATGGCTTCTCATATTCACAAAGCATCAAGTAGAGGCTACGAAAGGAAAGACCTCCCAACATGTTAAAAATTGGTCATTGAATGCAAGATTGTTTTATATACAATATCAATATGAAGATGGAATATTGGTATCTCTCCTTCTCAAATCATGCAGAGAAAATTCATGGTCAAATCTCTAAACCCTGATAAATCCCCATGACCTGATGGTTTCTTGGCTTTCTTCTTTCAAAATTTTTGGGATATTTTGAGAGATGATATTTGCAGTGCTATCCAGAAATTCTTCAAGAATAAAAAGATGCTACAAGAGCTAAATAGCACTTTTCTGACTTTGGTTCCCAAGAATCATGATCCTATGGAGTTTAAAAATTTCAAGCCCATAATTCTTTGCAACTATGTTTATAAAATGTGCTAAAACATTTTGGCCTTAAGAATCCAGGTTGTGTTACCTTCAATTATCTCTGATCAGCAAGGAGGTTTTGTTATGGGTATACAGATTTAAGATGGCATTATCACCATACAAGATACCCTCCACTTTGTGAAACTGAATAATAAAGAAGCTATGTTCATTAAGCTGAATATGGAAAAATCCTATGAAATAGTCTCTTGGTCTTTCCTTCTGAAGATTCTCTCAAGATTTGGCTTTGGTGAGGATTTTAAGGAGATGATTCTATCTTGTATTTCCACTGCCAAGTTCTCAGTCTTGGTTAATGGGACTCCTTGTGGTTATTTTAACAGCACGTGTGGTTTAATACAAGGCGATCCTATATCACCATTTATCTTCATTATTTTGGCTGAAACCCTAAGTAGAACTCTTAATAAGGCTACCATGGAGGGCAGAATCAGAGGTATCTCCCCTGCTATAAACTATGATAGGGTTTCTCATCAACATTTCATGGATTATACCACGCTAATTAGATTTTCTTTTGTCCCTGAGGCTAGATAATTCAAGCGGTTAATGATGGATTATGAGGAAGCTTCGGATCAATTGATAAAGTATGGGAGAAGCTTTATCTTCTTTATCAATACCCCTGAAAGAAGAAGCATCAAAATTGTTGGTATTCTTGGTTGCTCATCAAAAACCCTCCCAACCAGATACCTTGGTATGCTTATTGGGATGGAAAAACCAAAGAATGTTAAATGGAATTTCTTAATTGATAGATTTATGAAGAAACTTAAAGGGTGGAAAGGCTCACTTCTATCTCAAGCGGGAAAATTTGTCCTTCTTAAATGATCTATACAGAATTTACAGATTTATACGATGTCTATCTATAGATTACCTTCTGAGATTGCATGCAAGCTGGAGAGCATACAAAAAAGATTTCTATGGAGTGGAACTAAATCAAAAGACATAATTCCTCTAATTACCTGGGATAAGGTTTGTTTCCCCAAAAAATTGGTGGTCTGGGTCTCAGAGATTGGACTAAAATGAACAAATCTATGCTAGCCAAAATGAGTTGGAGAATGTTAAAGGGAGATAGTGTCTAAACTAGTATCATATGATGTAAATACTGGCCCAACCTGACTACTAATGAATGGTGCTTTTGTACCCAAAACTCTAATGCTTCTTCTTGCTTCTGGAAGTCCTTAAATAGGGCTAAACATGTGTTATCTGAAGGATGGGAATGGCTTGTTGGAAATGGTCACACCATTAACTTCTGGGAGGATAACTGGCTAGAGAATGTTCCTCTCAAGACTATCTTCCTTACTATCTACAGAGACTCTGTGTCCAAATATGGGACTAAGGTGAGAGATTATTTAAATTTGGACGATCCTTTGGGTCAGTGGAAAACCATATATTTGGATCATTCTAATAGCTTAGAGATATCTTCTATTAATATAGAATTAAGAGGAGTTATTATTAATAGAGATATTCCTGTTGAAGATAGCCTATACTGGTCTAAGGAAGAAAATGGTATTTTCTTAGTCAAAAGTGCTACTGCTCCTTCTTTTAGGAGGATGAGATAGGTGATAATTTTAATTGGGGAAGCATATGGATCAAAGAGTTAATCCCCAAGATTAATATATTTTGGTGGTTGGTAATCCATGATAAGATTCTTACTATTGGAAATCTAAACAAGAGAAATTTCCAAATGGTTAATAGATGTGTTTTGTGTGAATTGGATTGTGAATATGCCTCACACCTATTCATTAGCTTTCCTTTCCTTGTTTCGGTTAGGGAAACCATCCTTAACATCTTTGATGTCAACTGGGTCTTCCCGGACTCCATAAAATTGTTGTGGATCCAATGGACTGGTCTTTTTAAGAGCCAAGGTTTGAAGTTCTTATGGATTTTCTCTATAATTCATTTGGCTTGGGAAATATGGAAGGAAAGAAATAAAAGAATCTTTAAAGGGAAAAAAGAGTCCCATGTTAAAATTGGAGCCCGCTGTGTGAGATCCATTCAGGCTAACTTTTCTATCTTGAACTCCCAAAAGAAGTCTATCTCTCAGCAGGAATCTTGTTTCTCCATGAAGTGGGTTCTGAGACCTTCTACCCTTAGGCCCCTAGGTCTTAACCCTAGACTAAATGGATAGGTAAAACCTAGCAAGGATTGTTTAAAATTAAACTTTGATGGCACCTCAAAAGGTAATCCTGGGCATGCTGGCTGTGGTGGGGTCTTTTGTGATTTTGAAGGATGTTTTATTCTTGGATACTTCTACAATTTGGGCACTCAAACAAATAATATTGTTGAAGTTGTTGGGGTCTTTTGGGGTCAATCAATAGCTCTTCAACACAACTTTGTTAATTTGGAGGTGGAAGGTGACTCCCTAAACATAATTAACAACATAAATAAGGAATGTCTCATCTCTATTGCCAATTTTAACTCTATTAAGAGTATTAAACAAATGGCCCATTCTTTTAATTATCTCCTTCAAACATGTGTATAGGGAAGCTAATGTCGTGGTGGATTTCTTTGCTAACATGGGGGTTAATGGGCATGATTTGACACTTTTGAGGGAGATGGAAATTCTCAATCCCAAGGTGCGGGCACACTTATTAAAAGACACTAATGTCCACGTATAAGGTCTCTTCATGAGGGGGCTATCTTGTTATGATTTTTTGATGTATGATGAATTTGCATTTATTTCTTAATTATGAGAAGATCAGGGTTGTGATTTGCATGTATTTTTGGAGAACTTTATCTGGCAACCACTACTGTAGAATCATTTTGTGGTGTGCGAGTAAGCTCTCGGCTCTCTAGTTTCTGAGTCATTTTGTGAAGAGGCCTTTGTTGTTTAGTAGTATGGGTGGGGATCTTGTCAGGATTGAACCTGTTGACCTTGTTGGGGTCACTCCCGATGTTATGTCCCTAATTGATAGCAAGGTTTTTACCCCTTTTCTAAAAATATTTGAAGGGCACTTCGAGAATATTAGCAAAGACTTTGCTAGCGCATGGAAGGTGACCAAAAAATATGTTGTTGTGGAGATGAAAGGGATCAGTCTGGAGATCACTGTGGATTCAGTGGCTAAAGTTATGGGAATTCTGGTGGTGGGTGGGGAGGTCTACAAACCGAAGAAGGAAGCCTCTGAAGAATTGAATCTGATTCTTAAAGGTAATGAGAATCTCACCTCCCATTTTTTTGGCTACCTTATAATGTCTTTACCTAAACCATTTGATGAGGTGGCTCTCACCTTAATTCAATTCTTAACCCTGGAAGGCCGCCACAAATGTATCTATGCATACCACCTCCCAATGCTAAATCATTTTAAACAGGGACAAGATTTTAGTTTCCCCTATTTCTTGTATTGTTCTCTGTGTGCCTCTATTTCGTAGTTTAAATCATGTAGGATCTTTGTCCCTCTCCACCAAGGATTTATCCTTGCCCTTGTCAAAAGGGTGGCCCTGGACATTGACAAAACTGGTGCTCTCAATCTGGCTCTGGAAGGTTATGCGGATGGTTCAGAGTCTAATTCAAAGGAGAAGGATTTGAGTGATGATGAGGATTATCTGGATGGAAACATGGAAGAGGATGAGGTGGAGGTGGTTGCGGCCCAAAACCTTTCGGACATGAAATTTAAGTAGACCCTAAATAGTGAGCTGAACACTAAGGGTGAGTCTAGAAAACTGGGTACCCCGACTCCTATAAACACTCCATTGGAATAACAATATGTAGCTATGGGTTAGGTCGGATTGATCAAAGGGGACAATCACTTGGCCAGGATGGTTGCTGATATTGATGAGCTCAAGGGGGGCATGCAGCTCACTAAGAGCTTGGTCCAATTTCTTTTTAATGATTGGCACAAGATGAGGGAGCATATGCAGGAAGCTATTAGGAATGGGAAGGGTGGCGAGATCAAGATCCTAAAGGCCAACTTGGGGGCCATAACCAGGGATATGGATCAGGTTAAAGCTATCCTCCATAGCTATATGGAATGGATCATCGTGACTGTTAAGTTGACCCTACTACACCTTCAAACTTTGGGGTAGCTTGGCAATTCTTATTGTGATGTGGATAGTCAAGGAAGGAAACGAAAGGTGACCCCAGATGGTTTAGACCTGGGCTCTTTTGCTGTTAATATTAATGCTCTTGCAAAATAATGGGCTAAGGTGTTGGAGGGGCTTGAAAAAGTCTACAAATGACTTTGGTGTGGGGTGTTCTATTTTTCACTATCTCTGTTTTTTGGCTATTAGTTCCTTTGATGTTGTTAGTTTCACTATGGTTTTTTTCTATTGTTAGTTTCACTATATGGGCTCCTAAGTGCCCTTATTACTATGAACTTTTATACTATGGTGTTTTGATTTTATTATAATTTAGATTAATCTGCTCTCATGGAGCTTTCTTCATGTATGGGGTAGGGTCCCCTTAACCCTCTTTTTACCACTAGTAAAAAAATCATGCAGAGCCATCACGAGAGCATGGTATGATCAGATAATGATATTCGAGCTTCAGAGGTTTGAATTCATCTCATTATTCCATGATGGTACATACTTCTCTCAACCCATTGTCGGGTGTGTGTACATTCTTCTCTTGCCTCTGTAAAATTTCCTCCCTTGTAACACATTTCCATTTTTTGTGTGTTTTCTTTCCAACTTTTGGTGTGTTTCCTTTCCGTTGGTGTGTTTGTTTGGTTTTTCCTCATGTGTGCTTGTTTCTTGTGTTAGTAGTGAGTGGAATTGACTCCATTACCCAATTTGAACAAGGAACAGGTTTTCTCACCAAAGAGTGATGATTTTATCTATTCTCCCTTAAATTCCAATGTCCCCAAGTTAGAGTCAACTATTTTCATGCATTTTTGCAAGCCCAAAAGTTCAAAACCTGAGCGATGAAAACTAAGCCAAATGTGAAAATTTACTCCAAAGCCTTCCCATATCCCTCTCCTAGTCATTCTATCTCCTTTGTATGATCATATTGACCTTGTAAGTCCTCCTAATAAACTTAATAAACATGTGCAAGATTTAAAAATGGTGTGATGAGGTGCATCATTTCATTCATTGAAGTGCAAATGAAGACTAGCTCTCTAGCAAGCTCAAAAAGGCTATTTCTAGCCATTTTCAAGGCAAATATACATCCTATGGGAAGGTTCCAAATTCCCATAATCATCAAAATTTTTTATTGAATAGCCTTGAATTTTTTCGAATTTATTTAGGAATATTTATGGAATATTTTTTGGTTTAGGGACAAATTGTGTAAAAGTGGGTTTTTCAAGTGTAAGGAATAAATAGTCTAAACATGAACCTAAAGTTCTCTGGATGATTTTGGGATCTATGTAAGGAGTTAGGAGGAAATAAAATAGGAAATTGATAGCTTATATAATCCTATTCATGATGGAAGAGTCATATTTTTCACAAGACCTAAGTATTTCTCAAGGCTACTCAACGTTTATAGATGCACATCATTGTCCTAATCAAAATTGGCGCTTGTTTTGGAGTTTTAGGAAGAATTAGGCTATGAAAATTATTCCATTTATATTTATAAGGTTCCTTAGAGTCATAATGATATAAACTTTCACCTAAAAATACCTTTCCAAGATTCAGGAATGAATTTTTAAAGTCATCTCTAGTGCAGTATGTGTTGATCCCATACTTAGCCAAATTTTTACCTGCCACATGTCATGATTTTTCTCCTGGCACTCCTTTCTATCCCTATTTTCCCATTTTCCCAAGGATAAAATGGTAAAAATATTATTTCATCCCATAATCCCCCTCTTTTTTCCCCCATATGACCCTCTCCAACTCCGTAGGGGGATTAACTGGCCAAACTGATCTTCCTCACACTGCACTGGATCGTGCCACTTGGAAACATCTTACTCCAAGAAACCATTTTTGTCCCTATTTATATTTTCACTAAGGGGAAATAGGAGGAAAAAATGAGAACCCCCCACAATCCCCCTTTTTGATTCTCCATGTGATCATGTTTCTAGCTCCCAGGTGTTTGCATGCCTTTCTCCATCATCCTCACAGTGCACCAGATTGTGAAACTTGGCACAATCTTGCTCCAAGCACCCATTTTTCCCCTCTTATCAATTTTAACTAAGGGAATAGAGGGGAAATAATTTATCACCCATGATAAGCTCAGTTAACCATATTTTTTAACCACACTCGGTTGTTAGTTAACCATGGTCAAACTACAGTTAGCAAGTAAGCAAGAAATGAACTAACTTATTTCTAAGCTAACTTTATTTACACAGTTCAACCTATCAACCATTGTTGATGTTTAAAACCTGAAAAAACATCAAATTATAGCATAGGTTCTTCCCAACATGTTTCATAACATCCATGACTTCAAAACAGATATTTCCTCGTAACTCTTCATCTAGAAACCTGATTGCACTAAAATTTTAGAAGATTGCTATACTCTCAGGCACCTATGTGATCACTAAAGTTTCATACTATATGATTCCCTACTTTTCTAAACCTAAAATCCTACTATCCAAAAGTTTACTTTTTGATTTGCAATATTTTTAGCGGAAGGATCACAGTGAAAATTGGAGCATGGGACCCCGTAGCAGAGTTGAATCCAACAATGGTGTTTTCATTGCAAACCAGCACTGGAAAGTGAAATTACTTAAAATAGAATATTATTTGTGTAGTGAATTACTAAACATAGTAATTCTATTGAAACAACAAGCTCTAATCACTCAACACATCTAGAAATAGTGTAAAACAACAAACAAAGTAAAATAGGCAATTTTCCCAAAATAGTAGTTTCCAAAAAAAGAACCTTCTTAAAATAGAAACTTCCTAAAATGGTAAAACATCATCAATTTAGGTAATTTAAGTGTGTTAGGTGCTTCATAAGATAAAATTTTAGCAAAAAATCAAAAATTCCTGAAATAGCAACTCATGATCTCGCCTGCCAAAGATAGAAAAATTTAGTATTCAGTGTAGGAAGTTGTTGTTGGCTCCATTTTCACTCATTTCACTATTTTTTTCCATCCTCGCATGGTTGTAAATATGTATCTCATCTCAAAAAATAAAATTAACCCTCCACAAGGATCCTAAAGCATCGTTCTAAGAACATTTTTGTCAAGGAACATAACAGAGCATATCGAGGCATAACAGGTAAAAGTCATGGGCATTGTGTGTTCAGAAAAGGATTTGAAAAGAGTCAAAATCCCCATAGGAATACAAGATTCATTATATTATTTCATCATGGACTTGTTCATAAGTGAAATCAGAAACTCATCAAGCAAGTTAAGGAACATCATGCCTTGAACCCATCGTCATACCTTTGAGAAGAAAATCAAAGTAATCTAGTCAAGCCATCAGGTTATTCAATCCATCCTCTAAAGAATCAAAGGCTCATCCCTTCTCATCAGTATAATCTGAGCATGAAGGTATGCAACCATCCAAAGTATAATTTCATTCAAGTAATCTAGAATAATGAAGGCTAAATAGGTTATTTTCATGTGTGACATCATGAATGCAAGAACAAGAAATCATCCCAATTTCATTTAATGTCATAGTGTTCTTAGACACTCAATCAAAATCCTAGTAGTGTGGTCAATCCTAGAAGGATAAAACATTAAAATTTAATCTCACTTCAGTGTCATCAAGATGCATTAAATAAGATTCTTTGAAAAGAAAGGTAAGGAAAGTAGGTGCACAATGGTTCCATATTCTAGAAATATTCATAAGAAGGTGGGAATCATCGTAGATCCCATATGACCTATTAAGTCAAGAAAGAGTGATCCATCACAACCCCCCTTCTCTTCATTGGTATCCAAATATATATTTCTCGGTGGCAGAAACCTTCCCATGAGAAACATGTGAACATGAGGTGTATAAACATATTTTAGAGCCAGGAAAGGAAAGAAGGTAATGATCTTCATTCAGATCATTTTGCATACAAAAATGGGAAATATTCTTTGTTTCATCTACTATCATCCATACGGTAGTGTTATTAAACTCTCACATAAGGAATTTTAGTTTGATCATATATCAATAAGCAAGGACATTTCCACCATCTCATTCCATTCCAATCGGTGGCCACTTCTCAAGAATCTCATTTGGGAAGCAATCCTTTATCTACAAAGTGAGGGTCTATTTTAGTGAATGAAGGATAAGCATCAAGAGGTTTGAAAACCATGGAGTTGTCTCTCATGACCATTGGAGTCATTTGTGAAAGCTTGAGGAGAAAGACAGTGATCCTCACTCTCATTGTGAGATCAAGAAGGAACCATCATGAGTAATGCTTGTATTCATCTTTGGATTACATCGGAATGTATCACAACAGTGTTCGTAAACACTCATTCAGTATTCTAGAGTGTTTGTACATCTTGCAGAAGGAGGAATTTTTGACTATCATGCTTCAAATCAACAAGTTCTTCATTAGCAACTGCTTCATCTTTATTGGATCAGTCAAACCTCTCTCTCTCTCTCTCTCCATATTCTAATTTTCAGTTAAGAATGTACTTTTTGCTATTTCTTCTTATTCACTCAAGTGATCCTTATCTAAACATTGTAAAATTCCTTTTTCCAAGAATAAGAAAAATACTCACTTCCTAGAAATATGAAAGGCCATAAGTGATAAGGATAGGTAAAGAGTCATGTGGGGGGTAAATGAGAGGACAATTTGTAATGATATAAATTGGAATGGCTTCTCCATTCCAAAGGGGTCAGAAATTTTTTATTGAATGTATGTTGTTGATATTACCACTTCTATATCAATAAATAAAACTACAATTCTTCTATTTCTTTGTCAATGTTCCTCTACTCTCTCTACTTTCCAATTTTGTGAGCATTTCAATCTCTTATAACCAAAAAGGAACTTTGTGTCCTTGATTGATAGATTTTTAGAACTTTGTGTCTCTTTTTTATTGTTCTTGCTAATGTATTACATTATTTTTTTCTTCTAATTAAATGTGGACCTACTCTAGTTATTGTATGTGAACTTTGTTAGTGCCTACTCACAACTATAACCTTCTCTCTCTTTATTTCCCCAATTCCCCTTTACCTCTCTTTGTTGTAATTTCCTCCTTATACCATGTACAAGAACATTTTTGTAAGTTCAGTGGAGTGTTCTTATGTGATCCCATGCCTCTTGGCCATCCCACATATTTTAGATAGTTTAGGTAGTTTACATTCAATAATGGGAGCCTCTCCATACACAAGAAGGAGGAGCTTATCCCTGCACTATTGGTGAAAACTCAATAATTTACAACATGAATAATTATTTCACCAACATTATGAGACAATTGAGCATGAAAATTAGTTACTTTGTGACCATATTTACCACAAATTTTACAAGTTCCATCAAACTTTACATTAAACTTTTGATTATTCCTATTGTGCTTAAACATGGATCTAAAGTTTGACTATTGATTCGAATTACTAATATACTTATTTTTAGAAGACTTATGACTTTGAGAGAACAATGCCTAAGAGGAATTTTATTTTGATTCAAATTTCTTCATAACACCCTCTTCTTGAATAAGGAGAGAAGACAATGTGTCTAAATTAGGTATATCATCTTCATTTTTATATTTAGAATTCAGAATAGAGATGAAGTTTCTAAATTTTTTATGAATATTAATTTGAATAATGAAGTAGATAAATTTATAATGAAACAATTCACAATTACATCCATCTAATTGATATTTAATTTCCTTCATTTTAGTTGGATAATCAACAACATTTTTATTGGATTTCATAAGGGTTGTAAACAATTTCATGATCCCATACATCAGCATAGTTTGTAATTGATCCTATACATAGTTTAAAATTGATCCCATGCATCATCTAGAGATTCCATATGTTAAATATGAGACAAGAAATCATATTTGATGCTATGCAATAATATGGACATATACTCTTGGGATTTATGAGAGAAACATTAAGGTTCTCAGGAGTAGTTTGTCTCCAAGTGGGTTTCTTCTCTACACTACTGACCAAATCTCATAGCTTTCTAGCCATAAAGATAACCTTAATCCTAATTTTCTAGATATTTTAATTATATTCACTTAAAAAAATTTATTTATCCATAGAAAAACTAAAAGAACTATCCATTTTCAGGAAAACTTAGAAAAAAATTTAAAAATAGAGTGTTTGGTAGGTATTTCAAAGGTTACAGAAATCTGCAGTACAAATAGCAAAATATAGTGGATTAAAACTCAAATACAATATTTTGAATTTATATGAAATACTTAAACAAGGTATTAGAACCAAAGAGGAAGCCCACAAAAAATGAAAAACAATCTGCAAAAGGTCGCGATGTAGTAGAGAAAAAGTTATATAATTTTCAAATTTTGAAAGTTGCAGAATAAAGAAATAGTTTTTCTTGGATTCTTTAAATATTAGAGTTTCATGGAATACTTAGGAAAAATATGTAGAAAAAATAGAGAAGATGCATAACAAATAGAATTCTGCATATCAAAGAAACTCGTGTGACAAATAAAAAGTCTGCATATCACAAAAAAGGTCGTGTAACACAGGGTCCGCGTAACACATAAAAAAATACCATAGAACACAAGGGTTCGTGTAACATAGATAGACAAGATGCAAAAGAATGCAATAAGTTTGTGCAATTCAAAAATTCACTAAAGACTTGGAGAAGCCCTGAAAGACTGCAGATGACTAAAAAATGTGAAATATTCAAATAAGTCACCTAATGGCTAAAAAGTGGTTATTAAAGGTGTAAATTATTTAAATAAGCCACAAAAGACTGGAAAATATGCAAATGAAATAAAAAATTATGAAAATGCTTGATAATCTTATAAATATATCATGGATGGTAAAAAAACATAGATCTAAGCACACAAATGGTTGTGGAGGATAAACACACATCCACAAGCAAGATCTCATAAACTAAACTTGTTGTCATGTTGTGTTCTAGGTGTTTTCATTGATGTAAAATCCCATTAATGAAAAATAAGATGATGGTGAAGTGTCATAGAATTCTCAGTAGGTGGATGACATGGATTTTCAGATGGTTTCATAATGGAATGAGTCGATTCAGTGATATTGGTGTGGTTTATCAATCCTAGTCAGGTGACCTTGCTAGCCTAGGTGATGGAGTATGGTGATTAGAGTTTATTGGTGGCTTAAGGATCATGGTAGCATCATGTAGAACACTTTTTTGGAGTCTTTAGGAATTCACATGAGTTTCAGGGTGTAGGTACAGGTTGAAGACTCAATTATAGGTGCTCATCTAGACCATGTCTAGGTGCTTCAAGGCATGAGGATGAGTTGTAGAGCCATGTGAGATCATGGATTCATATAGGTAAGTTTTTCATGATGTAAAAAAGGTTTTTTGGATCCTTTGGATAGGTTTCATGATGATTTATAGTGTTGGTATAGTTTACCTTGTCCTAAATCATGTAAAACCCCATGGGATAGTCATGCAAATGAGATGGTCTAAGAATATGGAGACCTATTTGATCTATGATGATGATTGTATATGGTGAAAATGGGTTTTCTAGAGGTTTGATAAAAATTTAGAGTCATTCTGAAGAATATTTTGCAAGTTAAGTTGTTTTTGGTGAAACAGGGTCAAGAAGAAGGTGATTTCCAGCTCGAATTGCATTTTTTTATGCTCACCCTAAATTTTGTGCTTTTCATGGGACCTTTTGGATTTCAAGAATTTTTATAAATTTATTTAATATTTTTTCACAAAAATAATGAGGTCATTTAATCGTCATATTTTTATGAATGAATGTAAAGAAGGTAAATAGATTTTTGTGTTCTTGAAACCCTAACTTGAAAGTGATATAATAGATTTGCTCCATAATGTCCCATAATTTATTTTTTGTGATATTATTTTAATTTTATTATGCATAGGACTCATTCATATTTCCATAAATTTATGATAGAGCATGTGGTGATGAGTGGACCCCACCTGAAAAATTCAAGTTTCGAAAGAAGTCGAGTTTGGGGCAAGGTTGTCCAAAGGAGTTGCAAAATAATTTGACATATTATGGTGATAACGGTGAGTTGTTATATTTTTGTTCATGATGTTTTTAGGTCATTTTGGTGATGCAGTTAAATTTTCACAGTATGCCTTCATTTATGTTGACTATGTCATAAGGGCAGTTTTGGGGCAATTTCAGCCAGTTTGTAAGAGATCAGCTTTGGTTGAAGTCCTTCCACTTAGAGTTGGAAGGATTTAAAATATGTTATGAAAATTTAGGATTCAGAATATATGTCCAACGGTATAATTTTTTATCGATGATGATTATGATATCTTGATGGGTCATTTCATTTTGCAGTTTGTGGAGTAAGATGGTTTCTTTCTTTTCAAGATATAATTATTTCGGGCTAATAGTTTGAGTTTGAATGAGGGCATGAAATGAATTGGGTGATGACTTGATATAACTTGGAAGAGTAAAGAGGGATTACTTTGGAATAAATTTAATCCATTTGGAGGTCTTGAAATTTTTAGGAAGGGTGTTAAACCGGTTGCATGTTTGTATAAGTAGTTTTATAAGCATCTTCATTTGGTGAAGACTAAACATAGATGTGATTCGAACATATAGATTGTTTCAAGAGCTCATAACATTTCTTAGAAGTGTTTAAAAAGGTTCCTTGGGATTTTAATTTAGTGGTTAAAATTTCATAGTTGAGTTCATATTAAGTTTTATTGAGTACCCAAATGTAAAGAAAAGGTGGTGGAAACATAAGTGTTTTGTGAAGGATAATGAGCCTTCTGGGCCCAGTTAAATGAAATAATTTGAGTAGTTACAAGATAAATTGAATGACCATTTATGATGTTTAAATGTCATATTACATCATGTTTGCATTATTTTTAGAGCTTGAATAAAAATTATTTTTTTGGCATGAGGGGATTATGATCATTCTAGTGATGGGATTTTGAGGATTGTTCGTGCATGATAAGTGGTTTTTGGATGGGACGAAATATTTTAGTCAATTATAACTATTGTGATAAAGTTTATTGCAGTTTTCAAAGATAATGATGTCAAGATAAATTAGGGAAAACTGATTTATTTAAATTTGAATGAAGGATAAGCTTATAAAAGCATGGTTTTGGGTGCTTTTGTGAGGTAGTGGAGTGACTGCAAGAAGTGCGTCCTAGGTGTGTGAGAATTATTTGAGAGTTTATCAAGTGTGTGGTAGGTTGAGGAATTATAGAAACCATGTGTGCAAAGGTTTTATGCTTTGAAGAGTGAAGAAGGTTAAGAATTATGCAAGTTTGATGATCTAGGGTTTGAACAAGGGTTTGAAGGTGTTTGGAGCTGAACTTTGGGATCACTATCTGCTGTGGTATTAGAATATTTTTAGTGGTTATAATTCATCAAAATATTTTTTCATGAGTCATAATCATTTAAGTTTCTTTTTGTTAGGAACATTATCAAGGGTTTAGGGGTTAGAGCTCCATGTAGGTTTAATGTCTCACTAAAGAAATATCTTGTGATGTGTAATATTAACTTAAGTTTTTTTTGTGTAATATTATCAAATTTTTCAGTGGGTTTTTCTTCCCCTTGAGGTTTTACTATTTATATATTGTGTAATGATGTTGCCTCTTTTTTTCATGGTTATTTTAGAATACCATGTGTTTTGTGCATACAGTAATGGATGGATCATTGATAAATGATTTATGTGAGGGATATAAAATTACAATTTAATTAGAAGGACTTACTCACCCCCTAGACCAATCCATTTTTCTTAAAAACAAGATTAATTCCTCACTCTGCAATTATTAATCATTATTGTCTCCATAAGTTGTGTTTCTCACAAGCAACGAAATGACTTGTGTCACTGGTTAAAGTTCCACATTTTCATGCCAAAATTATAACATGTCATAGTTATGAAGTTGGAGTGTCACATCATTGTGACAAGGTTCAAAATTATTATCGGTGTACATATCAAAGCACAACTCAGACACATCCCATAGATCCCACATAACATTGTAATGAAAAGCCATAGAAGATCCTTTCTTCCACAATCAATACATCTCAGTACATTTTATGTGTCTCGAAACATGGTTGAAAATTTCTTTGTATTCACGAATGAGGTTTCGTTGCAGCACCTAGGACGACTTTATCGAGCACGTATCATCATGTCTAGACCAAAAAACATCACATTTATTTAATGGTTATCAATTACAATTTTTTATAACACTTGTAAAATATAATTAATAAGAATGATAATGGAGCCATATGATTTACACCATGTGATATTTATAAAATTTATATTAAAAATATTATAATGTCTAGGATGAGTCACATGTATTTTTTTGTTCTCTTTTATAGACGTATTTACAATCAAAGTTTTCACCTAGCTTCAAGAAAACTAAAAATGTTGCAAAATTTTGAAAAGAGTGCAAGTAGCTTAGATGATCTGTTGAGATCACCAAAGTAATTCAAGAGGACAAGTTATTCTTTGGGTTTCAAATATCATTTTTAAAGGATTTTTCAATGATTAGTCTGGATTATGCCTTTATCATACAACTTCTTGAGCATTTTTATTAATGAGTTGAAAAGGATCGCTAATGTTCATTTGATAATGTGATGGTGTAATAAGTAATAAAATTTTCCTAGTTTCTTTCCAAGTTTTCTAGTTGTGTGCATGCATGTACAAGGTAAATACTAAATAAATCATTGGCCAAGTAGTATTGGTATGATAGTAGTTTTTAATGTTATTTTATAATTCTAGATGGATTTGAATAGGAATAGGAATGCATCAAAATATTTTATATTATTATCATCCATGGAGCGATAGTATAATTTTCCTCAAACAAGAAATAAATATTATCTATTACACTATTCATCTCAGAGGCTTATGTTGTAGGTACTCTGATATAAACAGTCATAGGCTATATAAGAGTGTTTTAAAAGTAACCATGGTACTAAACACATTTTCTTAACATTTCCCTGGGATATTAGAGGTATATAAATCAGGGAAACAATGCATAATCTTGGATTAAGGAGGTACAATTTTAATATGTGAAATATCATTTGTTTCAAATGTGACACGTATCTCATTACAAGATACTATAGAAGCAAATAATTTATGACTAAATTTTCATTGTATTCTACAATTTGTTAGTAATGGTAAATTTAGAATAACCTCATAAGCCTTGTCCATACATCTTCTTATGGTTTCTTGTGGAATGGTTAATTTGGTTGTTTCCTCATATTCTGACTATTCTTGATTGCGTGTTTTGATTTGAAAATTATATATCATTAGTTATTGTTATGCTAATTACAATCACATGTTCTCTAATTTATCTTTAACCTAATGTAATTTATAAACATCATTACTTGATATTATAGGTATTTTGTTTGTTGTGGTCATCTTATGATAATTTTGTTGTCATTTCCTCTCTTTATTAGCGTACATCATAAATTTTTTGTTTACAAAATTGGAATGGAAGACATTTTAATTATTATAAGGTATCTTGAGATGATTATTATTCAATTGTATAGTACCCTAAAGTATCATCATAGATTGCGATAGTGTGCTCATCTAAATGACTTATCATATTGATACATTAATGAAGTGTCTAATATAATGTCACCAAATCAAGAAATAGAATATCTAGCATAATCCGACAAACTTTAGGATGTGCAACATTCTCAAACTAGATTTAATAACATTTGAGGAATTGTTAATACATTTTTTGTTAATGCCAAATTTTTGTAACTATAAGTCAGTGAAGATATGAAGAGTTGATTCATTAATATTAAAACCTTATTAATTAGAAATCTCTAATTTTTAACCATATTGTATACTAGTTTATATTGGTCTTATGTGTACTTAGGAGGTAAATATATAAAATTAAAATTAAATTACTTATTTATATTAGAAAAAATCAACATGTGGTATCTCATTTGGACGAGTAGTTTTACATGGTCATGTTATATGTATCTGCCTCATATACCATCTATATTGTTGATCTCTTTAATAGCTTGATAATTGAAATCCCATCATGGAGCATGGGTTTTATTTATGTGCTCTAATATATCATATGTTTTTGGTTAATATTTTTTATGAGATAATAGAGAAATATGTGGTGCATGAATGGTTTTTTCCTTAAATGGATAAAAATTCTAATTTTGTAATAACAAGATGGACCAATTGCCTTAATTTAGTCAAGGGGGAATAATAGGGGTGGGATGGTTACTAATATAATTTTAAAATGAAGGAGACGAAAATATATAAGGTTGAATACAATAGTACTCTATCTTGGTCAACTAGGTGTTGCATCTAAGTCAACACATTTTTTATGCAGTCATAAAAACATTGTGTTGTGCTCATCATGGTTCCAATTATTAGTGATGCTTCAAAAGGATAGTTGAAGATGAAATAATGTCATCAAAACAGTAGTCATGACTGTGGTATTAAGTCCATCATGTGAGCCTAAGTACTATGATAGTGTTATTGTGGATCTGAGGAGTGTAAACTAAGGATGATTCAAGGCTATGAAAGTGGTATTTATGAGTTAGAATTCATAATAATAAAGAGTACTCAAGACATTATGATGTACAATTGAAGTTGAATACAACATGTCTTTAGTGGAAAATGTGGAGATCTTGATATCAAAGTTGAATGAATTTATAACAAAGAAACATGAGATATGAATTTAAGATTTATGTTGGATTTAAATATATGGGTGTTTAGGAATCAATGAAGCATTGAAGTTAAAGTAAATAAATAAAATAATCCCCTAGAATTGAAGTAATAAAAGTGGATATTACATATTTTATCAATCTTCTCCTGCACCTCCTAAGTTCAATGACATGGGTGTTACTAGCACCAAAGATAATAGTATGCTTTAAACATTAATGCATTGAGCCACTTTTCTAGCATCATTATGTATTGATTCAGATACCTTCATTTCTTGAAATTTGATGAAGGTCACATATGCCCCCTGGGTGTATCAAAATATAGTAACTAAGTTGAATGTATAACAAATTGGTACTAGCTTGTTCAGGTGTCAACAATTTTTCATCCTTAATGCTAGTCAAATAGCGTGTACTTTAAAAAAAAACATGGCTTGTTATGGTGTCATTATAGTTTTTCAATCAATCAAGAAATCCATTTTTAAATACTTCCTATAGTATTGTAGATCATTTAAAAAACCCAAAAACAAGGAATACACACTCTTTATAGAATACTTATTCACCATTCCACTTGTTTTCTTTAGAAGGCATAGTTTTCAAGAGAAATTATCACCTTTAGGCATGAAACAATTGTTCTTATGGAAAGAGGGGACCTCACCTTTTTGTACAACATATTCTACTCATAGATTCATTGACACAAAACCCTTGCCACATTTTTTAAATGTCATTCATGATGTCATTGAATTATCTTCTTAAGAAGAGTATATAAAGGTATTGGTTAAGTACACATAGGTATCATGAGTGTAAGTGTTGGGAAAGTTTTGAGATTTAACTCTAATGCTCTTATATGTGAATTATTATCAATTAAAAGGGAAGTTTAGTCCCTGCATAAATGTTCATGAACAGGGAAGATAATAAATGCAAGTATTACTATACATATATCCACATGTAAAGGTTGGCCATGTGATTGATAAGGTATGTTAATCATCTCTTTTTATGTGAATATGATTGACAAGGAAGTGAACTAGGATGCCAACTAGCAATAATATTCAATGATAGAAATGAAGTATTCCATGAAATTTATTTGGATTTTTTCAAGGAGCTTCCAAGAAGATTAGTTGAGAATTTCACTCATTCAATTAATCACACTATACATACATAGGGATCAAAATTGACATGTTTATGCACATAAATCATAATATACATTGCATTGTTGTGGTTGGTGTATTAGGTATTGATTGGTCATAAACAAGGCCAATTAATTACTTAATACACTTTATGTGTATTATGTCTTGATTGGCCTTGTTTGGGCCAATCAAGGACCTAATATATGTTATATTATCACATCATGTGTATTAGGGATTGATTCACCATGTGCAGTGTGTAAATCAATCCCTAGTGATGTTAAACTACCACACTAGTAAGGCTCCATTGAACACATATTACCAATCAAGCCCTTTTACATGTCTAAATGTTTGAATAGTTGAAATTAGGTATCGATTCCCGAAAGGGGTCCAACGGAAGCCCCAATACACATTAAATTGTTGCATTATGTGTATTAGAGGTATTGATTATCCATGTTTGTACCAGTTAAGCCCTATACACATCAAATTATCACATTGTGTGTATTAGGGCTTGATTGGCCCAGTTTATGATGCCAATTGATTCCTCAATGCATAATAAATTATCACATTATGTGTATTAGGGTTAGTTGGCCTCATTTGTGCCAATTCAAAACCCTAATAAACTTTAACTTGTTACATTATGTATACTGAGGACTTGATTGGCCTCATTTACACCAATTAAGGCCTAATACATATTAAATTATTCTACATGTATATGTATTTAGGTCTTCATAGACATTGGCCAGATTTTCAATTGCATCAATAGATGTATTAGTGTTTAAATTGATCACTTTGGTGCATAGTAAATGGCACATATGGGACCAACTGAGATATAATACACATTAAATTGTATTGCATTATGTGTATTAGTAATTTATTGACTAGCACTGTTTTCACTAATTAAGCCCTAATAGAGCTATGTTAACTTTTCATAATATAACTATTATAGCTCAATTGGCTTTGTTTACAATAAGAAGAATCCATCAATACACGTTAAATACTATCACATTGTATTAGGGCCCAATTAACCCCATTTGCACCATTTTATCCCTACTATATGTTTTAATTATCATGGTAAATTTGTATTAGGGATTAGCACTAAATGGAGTTGATTAATACCTTAGTTACACCTTAAATTGTCGCATTAAATGTTTATTAGGGCTTGGATTGAGCCTCATTTTAGTAATTAGAACTGTAATATATGTTAAATTGCCAGGCATTATATGTAAGGTAGGGCATGATTGTCCTTGTTTGTACTAATTAATCCCTAATACATGTTAATGTTGTATTTTAGGGTTATTAAGGATCAATCTGGCCATGTTTACACCAATTTATCCTTAATACATGTTAATGAGAAAAAAAAAGTTCATTGTGTGTATTTGATGGATCGATTGGTGATCATTTATGTCAATTGAAAAGGTAAGGTACACTTTAAATTTTTGTATAATGTGTATTAGGGATTTATTTCCCATCATTATATGTTAATGTGAGGCTTAATACATGTTAAATTATTACATTATACATATTTTTGCTCCATTGGACCAAAATTGTGCAGTAGGTGTAATAGGTCTTAATTGGTGCAAAAAAGACAAATTGTGACCCTAGATACATGTTGAATTGTTGCATTGTATCTATTAGAGATAAATTATGATTTGATTTATGATAATCAATCTGTAACACATGCTAAAATATTTCATAATGTAAAAAGTGGGAGAAGTTCATGAGCTTGTTTGGAAATGTATACAGGGGGAATCATGTTGGCATGTTGAGTTTAGTTGTTTTCATTGATGTAAAATCCCATTAACAAAAAATATGATGATGGAGTTATGCTATAATGGTGCTTAGTAGGATGATGACATAGAGATTCAGGTGGTTTCATGAGTGCATGAGGGGATTCAGTGAGATTGGCTCGGTTCTAACAAGCACAATCAAGTGACCTAGCTAGCCTAGGTTGATGGTGCATGATGGTTTGAGTTTGTTGGTTACTTGAGGAGCATGGTAGTGGAATTGAGAGAGTGTTAGGGATTTTTTAAGGCACTCACATGAGTTTCGGAGTATAGGTACATGTTGAAGACACCATTGAGGTTAAGAGCTCATCTAGACCTAGTCTAAGTGCTTCGAGGGAAAATGAGGCATGAGAAATGAGGTATAGAGCCATGAAACGCTCGCGGAGGAATGCATGGGTGTGAGACATAATGTAATCAAGTGTGTTAGGACATTTTGGAGAGGTTTCATGATGAGGTATGAGGTTCGTCTACTATGACCTATCTTAAACCATGCAAAACCCTAAGGGCTAGTTATGCAAATGAGATGTATGAAGATGAAGACCTATTTGAAATAACCTATGATGATTGAAGATGGTGAAAAAGGGGTTTCCTAGAGGTGTGAGAAAAAATTCAAGTCATTATGAAGAATATTTTGTAATTTATGATGTTTTAGGTGAAACAAGGTCCAAGAAGAAGAGTGATTTCTAGCTCAAATTAAAACTTTTGATGCTCATTATGGATTGTGTGTTTTGACATGGGACCTTTTTGGATTTCATGGATGTTTTTACATTAAGCTAAGATAATTTCAAAAAAATAATTTAGTGGTTTCATCATCACATTTTTATGAACAAATGTTAAGAAGGTAAATTTCTTTTTATGTGTCTTCGAAACCCTAGGTCAAAAGTGATGGAGAATATATTCTTGGTAAGTGCCCAGAATGGATTTTTATTTATATTATTACGATTTGAGGTATGTATAGGACTCCTCCATATTTCCAGAAAGGTATGGTATAACATGAGATTATTTGTGGACCCCACTCAAACTAGAAAGTTTCTGAAGATGTTTAGTTTGAGGCATAGGTTGTCCAAATGAAGGTATGCAAATAAATTGACATTTTTTTTATCGTGGGAGTTTTACTAGATGTACATGATAGTTTCAGGTCATGTTTTAGTTCCTAGAGGGAAAAGTGTGCCCTATTTATGAAGACCAGTTTTTTGGGAGTTGTAAGGACAGTTTCAGAGCAATTTCAAGAGATTGACCTTGGTTGAAGGCCTTCCACTTGGAGTTGGAAGGAAATGTAAGATTTTATGGAAAGTATATTCAGATTTATTTTATGGGTAATGGTATAAAAAGGTTATTTTTCTCTTGATGATTACACATGAATGATTTTGCCGATAGGTCAACCATATCAGTTTGTGAAGATTTAGAAGGTTATTTGTTTTTCAAGACATGATGATTGCTTGAGGATAGAATATGCATGTGATGGATCAGTTGATTCATTTATGTTTTATATCATTGGAGAGTTCATAGGGATTAATTTTTTTCCATAGTGAAGGAATTTATAGATCATTGAAAGTGGCAGAATGGGTGCAAACCAGTTGAGTTTCCAAAACTGATTAATCTAGGTACCTCATGTTTGGTGAAGAATAAAGTAAGTGTGGTTTTCAGTGGATGGTGTGTTTGAACATATGTGTGTGTAATTCAATGAGGTATAACAATCAATGGATTTTATATATAGGTCATTTAATTTCCAATGAGTGGTTACATGGAATATTTTAGATGTTCTATGGTGTGATCTACAGGTCCTTAGGTGAAGACTAGTGTCCTGGAAATAATTGTTTGGTGATAAGGATATGAGCCTTCTTGATAGATTTATGATGAATTTGATTGGTGAAAGATAATTTATGACCATGGATGATTTTTTTATTTCATATTTTACACATATGTGAGGAATCTTACGAGGCTTTAAAAATCATGGTGATGAGTTTGGTTGGTCTTTGGTAATCCTAGTGATGGGGTTTTGAGAAATTTTGTAGTTTTTTTTGGTGTCTTGAAGCATGGCCGACCTACATGGGTCCATCATGAGTATGTTTTAATGAATGTATTGTTATATTTTTTGTTTTATTGGTCTAAATATATTGGATGTATGACCTGACTTATTTTATGTTTTTGAGTTGATGAAGGGCATATAAAAGTCAAGTGTTTTAGTTCAAATTTTAACTAGTTGCTTCTGAGAGGGAAAAGTGTGAACTACTTGTGAGTGTGTGAGAGGTTTTAAGTGCATAATTTTAGATGATGAGAGAGTGTTGTAAGAATCTTGAGCATGTTTTATATATATTAATTGCAAGGGTTTGAATCATTCAAATTTTTCCAAGTTTGAGATAGAGTGAATTGGAGGTGAGGAGGTATGTTTGAAAAGGGTTTGAAGGAGTTTGGAGTTGAATCTTGTGATCACCATAAACTGAGTTCTTTTAAAAAAAATTTCTGATGATCTTGTCCTTAAAATCTTGTGTGATGATGTCATATTCATGTAAGTATCTTGTTGTGAGTAATATCAATAAGGGTTTAGGGCTTGGTGCACCTCGTGCGGGGGTGGCCGGTGGGGTGCCTTCGAGGTAGAAGGAGATTTATTAGATGTGTACTATTCACTTGAGTATTTGTTGTGTGTAATATCTGAAAAAATTTCAGTGGTTTTTATTCCCCATGAGGGTTTCCTACTTACATTTTGTGTCTATGTGTTCTCTCTCATGTGTTATGGTTATTTAAATGTATTGTGCACACCTAATAAGATCCTATTAAATGTATGTGAATGAATGGATGTTGATAGATATTGCAATTAATGGTAAATGAAATAAGATTATTTTGGACTCATTCACCCCCCCTAGTCCATTTTTCTTCCACTAAAACTGATTAATTATTTCAGATCATCCAATATTCTCATTATTTTGGCAGGAATTGGAGTTTTGAACCTGATAAACTTGAAGCACACGGCGAAGCAAGCTAAGGTTTCATGGTTTTGAAAAAAAACAAGTTTCTTCACACCTATATATCAAAAACATCCAAATCTATCACGCACATGCATAAACACCAACTTTGATACCATGTTAATAAATTTAAGGGATGAATAATGCTACAAATTATAAATCCATAATATAAATTACCGAAGATTATAGTTTATGAAGTGTGGTAAATAGAAACATATATTTAGATCTTTATAATGCATATTACACAATGTAAACACCATGAACAGAATGTAAATGAACATAGTGACACAAGATATAAGTGGGAAAACCTTAGAAGGTAAAAAACCCACTGAAAACCACTTATCATTATTGAGAATAAACTTTCTCCCAACACTCCCACTATTTCCACATGCATTTACACCTTCAAAAATGGATTACAAACCACCTCATACATTTTCTTATGATTTTCACCTCATTCACCTCATATGTCTATAACTAGCTCACATACATGTTACAACTTATGTAACAAATCTCTAATGAGATCACCTTGTTATATACAAGGTGGGTGGTCATGATCCACTCTTAAAAGTTGACTCGTTCGAGTCTAGGATGCTTTTATTTTAAATATAAGCCATAAACTAAAACATGCAGTATTTGAATGGTTTCATAAATAAGTAGTTTCCCACTTAATATTATAAACCCAACAAGAATGTACTTCGCATTAGAATTCCAAGGGTAGTCTAGTGTCACCGCACAAATGTGATATTTCCTTTTGGTTTGCTAATTATTTGATGAAGTTTTTTGTAGGTTTCAATGGTTTTAACATTGTTTTAGGTAATTACAGGTCGTCTCAAGGTTATGTAAGAAATAGAGACATACAATGAAGTTCATTTATAGGTAGGAAAAGCACACAAGAAGTTTCAAACTCTAACAGCCAAAGGGTTCAAGACTGTACAACCATATGTTAGGACTATATAGTTCTAGTATGGGTTGTATTGTGGTTGTGTGGTCCTACCCCTACTCATTTTACAGCTCCAAAAATCATAACAAAGCATCTTTATTCTTTAATATGACTTTTCCACTTGTCTACGCATCTAGATCTTATTTTTTCTAACCTATACAACTAAGTCTTCTTCTCATCTTGTTTATTTGAGATATTATTTTTATTTTATTGATTATTGCAAGCATTAATGTGTTATTCTAGTTATACATGGTTAATGATGAATTAATTATATCAACATAATACCTTATTATAAAATTGTACATCCTCTTTATTCTTGTGTAATTTCCATAACATAGATTTAAGTAGGGTGCAAACACTTGGGTCTGGTGGATGATATAAAGCTCATACAATTTCTTAATATGGGTGAAGATGATGTTAGCTTATACATTTTTTATAGTTTCTTATTTTAACTATGGGATAGTATTTGAAAAATATATATATTTCAAAAACTCATTGAACATTGGATGTCCCTTGTGTGGAAAGGGATTCTGACCCTCTAATAGAGAGGATTTTTGTCTGTCCTCTCAAATATTCAAATCTTTGACCTCACTTTGAAAATTATTAAGAAACCATAATATTTTATTACTAAGAATAATTTATTTATTACACGATATTGGATTAATTTAGTGGTTATGTAATGTTGGGTGTTCTACTTTGGGTCTACAGAGAAAATAGTAATATATGAGACCACCTCATACTCATAGTATACAAAGAAACATAAGTATATTTCAAATAGGATACATATTGCATACCATACCCTCTACAAGATTTGAATGTATGACCTCCCTTTTAAGAAGCCAAGATCTTCACCATAAGAAATCAGGCATGACCATTAAATCAAGAGTGATAAACCAAAGGAATCTCATTACCATTAAGATCAAAGAATCAACAATGTTGTATGTTTCCTTATTAAACTTTATATCTTTTAAATTATTTTTTATAAGGTCATCCTAAAAAAATAGAAAATCGTTATAAGGGAACTCCTTGTTCTAAAGTACAAATGTAAATCATCAATGCACTAATTATACACAACAACACCATCAAAATCTAAAATGTGTAGTGATAAAAAAAGTCTGATAAATTAGCCTCTAAACACGTGTCTTACTATTTTAGTCCATTATGCCTCTTTGGTGCATCTTATAATTGTTTCTATGACTCTAAAAATCCTCATAGAACCAAAAATTAATCTTACATTGGTTGGTTGGCTTGGTTCGCGGTAACACAATTGCAATATATGATGATTATTATGCCAATAGAGATGACACCACAATGGAAGTGGCCCTCTTAACATAATATTTGGTTAATTATGGGATGAGTATGGTTTCTTGAAAAAATTTTCCCTCTCCTCCTTTGTGGATTTAAAAAATTCAAAAATAGTCATGAATTTTTTCCTCTAAATGTGTGTCTTACTACCTGTTATCTAAATTTACACCCCTCACAAATTTGGACAACTTATCAAGTTCTAGACTTGGGTAATATCATCAACCTTCAAAGAAAGAACTAGAAAGACAAGATAAAATTCACGTTTTGGGGAAATTTCAATGATCTAAGGCATTCCTCTCCCTCCTTTTGGCCCCATAATTCAACACAACCAAATTTCGAGTAAAATGGGGAAAAACATAAGAAAATCAGACTTTAGAGGAACATGAGGAAATGTTCCTTTGTTCCTCTTGTTCTCTGCATTTCGAAATCATTTGTAGCGAGGGTTTAGGAGATTTTAGTCGGTGGATTAATGTTTTTGTGGGTAGGATGGTAGAGTTCTTTAGGGCCTTGTATTCCTCGCATAAGCGACATCACTGCCTAGCTGATTTATCTACCTCAATACAAACAATGATTAAATAAACCTTTAATAACCTACATGGAACCTCGTCTCGTTCCTCCCACACACCAAAAATCTACATGGTTATATCTCTCTCCCATAATTCCAAATCTTACAAAATTGGTCTTGTTGAAAAGGTGTCATCACAAACTTCACTTTGGTATCATGAAATTCAAAGGTTGGTGGAATTAGGTGTGTGAAAAAGGAAAAAAACAACTGCAAAATCAAAGATGCAATTCTAGGTAGCTCAACTACCAAAATTAATGAAGAATGGTGCCCATTACTTCTCCTGTAAGCAAAGTATGTGGGGGAATGGTCTTGTAGGGGTTCCCAAGATGGTTTTATAGATTGAATTCATGTTCTTGGAGGTTAAAGGTAGAAATCTCTCTCTCTCTCTCTCTCTCTCTCTCTCTCTCTCTCTCTCTCTCTCTCTCTCTCTCTCTCTCTCTCTCTCTCTCTCTCTCTCTCTCTCTCCTCTCACACACACACACACACACACACACACACACACACACACACACACACATTGATGCTAATTTATAAAGTTTTGACCCTCTTTGAATATAAGGGCATCATATCAAAGTGATGCACAAGTGTTTTTGAGTTGTAGGCCTCATATTTGGATTTTGCAATGTGTTATTCTTTCTTCCTTTAATGTAATGGACAGTGCATCCTTATAGGGCAATAAAATTCATGTTTGTGGCTATTCTTTTCCCTAACTTGTGTTCTATTGTGATTTATTGCCTCTTCCTTAATTACAGGTATGTTTTGTATTTTTATTCACCTTGTAGGATCTATTTTTTTGTGTTTTTCATGGAAATGGAAGGTAAGGTGTTGTTTTAATCTATGACACTCATGTCAGCCCTCTTCATCATCATTTCCTCCCATTTTTTCCTCACTAAGATTTTATTTCCCCCTCTTTTTGGTGTTATCACCTCTATTTAGCTTAGGATTTTAATTTTATCTGTCTCCCTCTCTCCCTGGTCCTTGTGAATGCTTAGATTAGAATTAGATAGTTACATTTCTATATGTAGGAGTAGTTTAGTATTAGGAATAGGTAAAGGAATTCAGCATTTTCCATAGGTCTGTCTCAAGAACCAAGTCCCACAACTTGGATATAGTTCCATGTTGCTTCAAAATTATGGGTTTTCCATGACTCAGGGCAGGGTGCAATTTTGAGCTCCAACAATTCTTACATGCCTAATGGGACCAATATTTATTATTGTTGATTTTTTGTGTGTGACTTACTAATTTTTCAGCCTTTGGAGGCATCTTTCAACATGTCTAGTGAATCCCAAGTTCAAATCTACTAGTTTATGTAGCTAAAGTGCCCATTTTCATGAGAAGAATGTAGAAAAGATAAAGTACAACAAACAATGAACCTTTTGAATAGTTTTAGTTGTCATCAAGGAGAAGAAGAAGAGGTGGAACAATTCAAAGATCACTATATTTTCCATACATAAAGTTTTCTACTCCTCTTGGTAGGCCCTTATTTTTTTCCTCTAGGGTTTTAAGACCCTTTCCTATCATGGAACAACAAATAAACTTACCCTTTTTCATCTTTAATGGTGGTAGTCCTTTAGTTCTCAATGCACAACATGATATACCAGTGTATAGCTCTTAAAAGTATCCCTTTCTTCACTAGTGAAAATCTACACTAGCTTAGTTGAACATATTCAAGATGCTGCTAATGTGTGTTCAATTCATTTAATCACAGAAGATGATGTTGTAGTTAGACTCCTCAAGCTTCTTCATTTAAAAGAAAAAAACTTCAATGGTATCAGAAGCTTGAGACCCGCTTCCATTCATAGCTGGGATGAACTTGGTACAAACCTTATGTGTCAACAGTTTGAGAAAACAGGATAGACAACATATCCCTATTGCTAGAAAAGTTAACAACTATTAATAGGGATCCTAATGAGCTTATGGATGACTCCAACTATCAGATTTCAGAAGACATTAGGACAAAATTTCAGTTCTCTTAAGAAAAAATCCACAAGGTACTTTCCTTTACTTCTTAAGAGCTCTAAATTATGATATTGCTAATATGATACAATCTATGGGAGTTGAAAAATTACCTAATGCTTATCCAATAGCCATTAGGGGTGAATTTTATTTTAATACAAGCTAAAAAAATAGCCCCTAGATCACCTATGAATTTGTTTCCTGAGTTGCCTCAAGCTGCACAACCTTCTATTGCTCCCATTCCTTGAGCAGGATTCCCAATCATGATGCCCTCTACATCTAAATATTCCCTAAAATAAAAGAGGATGATGATGAAATGAAAGCCTTGCCATTATACATTTGTCAAATAAAGTTATATCCCTATGGAAAAACAACAAGCCCAATCTTATAGAAATTACCCAAATCCTAACTAAGGGAAATCTTATAACTAAGGCTTTGATCAAGGATATCAGCCCTATAGAAATCAATACCCAAATCAAAGATATGGGAAAAATCAGAAGAATGATAGATTACAAGGTCAAAATCTGCACCTTCCTCTTCAAACAATTTCTCCTTCCCAACCACTTCCTATTGCTAGCTTAAGTAAGGCACTTGTTCCAGTGAAAAACAATGTGATATAAGAAATAGAGTGGTGTTATCCATGTAATCAACCACATAAC
This sequence comes from Taxus chinensis, assembly GCA_019776745.2. Classification (NCBI taxonomy): domain Eukaryota; kingdom Viridiplantae; phylum Streptophyta; class Pinopsida; order Cupressales; family Taxaceae; genus Taxus; species Taxus chinensis. The sequence continues at coordinate 683,555,257 of CM034147.1, read as the reverse complement.
CAATATAACTATGAAAATGCATTGCAAGCTCAAGCCTTTGTGGTTAAGAACTCTGTTAATCAACACAAATCATTAATGGAAGTACCCAACTCTAATTTTTTGTAGCAAACCAAGCCGTGGGAAGTTCCAATAGACCTCATACTCATGTTGATGATAATACAAGGTCTAAGAAGAGAGTATTGGACACTCAAGCTGCATTTTCTTATAATCAAGAAAAACCTCTACAAAAGGAGGATATTGGGGTATATTTAAGTAATAACAGGTTGTTTGACATTCCTAGTAGACCTAATTCGATAAAAGAATGTGTTCCCCGGCATAGGGATATTATCCTAACAATATAAAAATCAAGAAAAGAGAGCATAACACCTCTAATGCACAATTCCATTGGCATTCCCTTTAACATTGTTGAGCGGATGAAAAATAAAAATTTGAATGTGAAAATGTGGGATACCCTAGTTATTCCATCACAGAGAGATATCATACATGAGGCACTAAGAAGCTTCCTCAATATGATCCATATATTCAAAAATCACATCTTTTAGTTAGCTTATGTCAAGCAGAGGAAGAGAAAGTAAGCAGAGTTAAGAAAATACTACCTTTTATATGTCTTCTATTGTAGCCAAACACTTGGTTCATAATTGCATGATTGACTTAGGGGCTAGTACCTTTGTAATACCGAAGAAGATTATTGATATCCTAGGTCTTAAGTATGATCATGTTTCTAAATTTTTTCTACAACTTGATGGATCAACTATCAATATCTTAGGACTAGTCAAAGATCTTGAGTTAAATCTTCATGTTTTTCCAAGTCTAACCATAACTCAAGATGTCTCTGTCATTGACTTGCATCCTTTATTTTCCATTTGTCTGTCAAGAGATTTCACTACTAAATGGGGTGGTTATTTATCCTCATATTGGTCTCATATGATCCTAAGAACTAGATATGGTACTAGATTTACCATCCAAGCCAAGCCATATTAAATTTAGTCATAGTCCATGTAGAATGGGTACCAAATCAACACAATATAATATTATATTCAGGATACTTTTTTGGAGAACATTACAGAGACTATTATATAGCCATAGAGGTAGCCAAACAACCTCCTAGAAAATAGGATCTAATAACCTAGAATAATCAAGAGTAATAACAACTAACAAATTATAACCCATTAAAATATATACGGGTATAGCTTACTAACCATTACATTACCATATATACTTTTACCATTTACTAAATACCATAGTAATAATATATTTACCATATGGTAAATCAAATGTAAATACTAATTGAAGGTAGAAGAAGGAACACATAAACTTCTTATCGACCAAGCATTGTTGGGAACAAATCTAACAAACCTAGTGTGGGAACATGTACAGGAACCATCTACTTATCAACCAGTCACTATATGGAACACATTTGACCTACTCGGTGTGGGAACTCAAGTAAGAACCATCTGCATAGCCTTCAATGGTTTTACAAAGGTTTACCACAAACCTAGGTATGAACATGAACACATCTGACTATTCAACCTTTTCAAGAATCATGATGCTTCATTTCACTATGCTATATGTTCTTCACTATGTTATTACATCAAGGGACTGTGTAAAGAATAGCTAGGTATACCAGAGAACAAGAATAAACCTCTGTTCTTATTTCTCACACCACACTGACAAGCTGAAAAACTGAAATCCACACCACACAATTGAAAAACAACAAGTCACTATATCAGAAGTGCGGTCCCATTGTTGGTGACTAACGAGAGGTAATTGATTGACCTCCAACCTCATGTGCCTCATCCTCCAGTGTCATGTTACTAGTTCATCCGGATGTGATCATGAAGCTCAAAAACAACTTGTACATCAGGTTACACTAAAAAATGTGTCTATAAGGAAAATGTTTTTTATTTTCAGACTTTTACAATGACTCAATATTGTATATTTTTGACAACTTTTGAAAAGACACTAAAATTATAAAAATTTAATACTGACACACTTACAATGACTTGTTGACTTTTTTAACCTTGAATTTACAACTTATAATAAATTTGACTAGACTCAATGAGAGACTCAATATATTGACAAGAAGACTTTGACTCAATTTTGGAGACCTTTTACATTGCTTCTCGGACCTGAATTTATAATAATATCTTTACTAGAAATTTAAATAATACAATACTCAAATTTTGAAAATTTAATAAAGACTCTACCTCTTAATTATAAAGACAAAAATCAATAAATTGTCAATTTCACCTCTAGTACAAAATTTATATTATGACTCTTCCAAAGACATAAACAATAACTAACACTCATTGATTTTATATATACCATAATCTTTGTTGAAACCATGGAATGTGTCTTTGGATGTTATGGAATGAAGACCGATGTACCAAGCTCTATAAGGGAAGGAGTTGTGGTGGAGACCAAGAGCTAGCAAGAAAGAATTGAGGGTCGATCTTCCCGAGAAAGATCAAGAAACTTGCCATGCAATCCACACAAAATCTCAAATCAACACATTCATAGAGTCAATGGAGTCAAATTCTCTAAGTCACGTATTATGGAGATTTAACTTGAGAGGTGGTTTCCAATAGTGGAGTAGTTCAATGGAAGATCAAAATGGATGTAGCAGTTAATACGTAATCAAAACAAGTTGGGTTAATCCATGGTCTACGTTTCTTGAGAGAAGGAACCACAATGCTACTACCATATATGGGTTTCACCCTTTTTAAATATATATATATATATATATATATATATATATATATATATATATATTATCCACACTTGAGGATCACACTTCCAATAATCATTAGTATTTATGAACCGATCTGGAGAAAATTTCTCATATGTGACAAGAAGGATTATCATGTATCATAGGAAGACAATCCTCCAATGTGTATCTAGAGAAACGATCTAAATAGTTCAACATAGATAGAATAGATCAGACGTCGTAAACCAGATCTGCACTCTTGCTAAGATATTGAATTTACTATGGCATCATCTATCACTTATCTCTACCTATATCTACCCTAATAAAATTAAATGCGTGGGTCTTCTCATTAAATTAATTCTTATATTTTTGACTGAATAGCTCAGATAAAAAGGATTTCCCCATCGTATAAAACTATTTCTCCATAAAAAATACAACCAACAATATCTCTTTGATACCAAATATTAAATTTGGTCAGATTCTATGTAGCAGGGGTTCCAAATATACACTATACACTATATAATATTATATTCAGGATATGATTTTGGAGAACATTACAGAGACTATTATATAGCCATAGAGGTATCCAAACATCCTCCTAGAAAATAGGATCTAATAATGTGGAATAATCATGGGTAATAACAAATAACAAATTATAACCCATTCAAATATATATGCATGTATAACTTACTAACCACCTACTAACCATTACATTACCATATTTACTTTTACCATTTACTAACTACCATAGTAATAATATATTTACTATATGGTAAATCACATTTAAATACCAATATTCCTAACAATCCATTCTTTTCCTATCATGTTGAGTCTTATAACCCTACTCCCCTCCAATCTAATTATCTTATACATGAAGACCAAGAGTGTGATTCAGTCTCAATCGATCATCCTACTCCTTATGTAATTCTTAATATCCTATTAGATGAATGGGATAAGGAGCACTATCAATTTTACCCTTATGACACATATGTGGAAATTGAGCTTGGAACCTATTGTATTCATGAAGAAGAATTGATCACGCCCATGCCACTTAAACAAGAAGATAATGCTTCTGGATTATGGAAAATGTATTTTTATGGTTCTAGGAGAAAAATGGATTTGGGGCAAGTGTGGTATTAATTTATCCAATGAATGATAAATTCTTATTTTCTCATAGGTTGTAGTTTGCATTTTCCAAAAACATAGCATAATATGATGCATTGGTTCATTGTTTACTCATTGCAGAGAAGAGACAAATAAAAACATTGTATATTTTTGGGGATACAAAAATTTTCACACACCAAGTGATAAATAAATGTTCCACCAAGAATAATATTCTTAAATATTATAAGCATATATTTCGGGATGTCTTGGAGAGATTTGATGTTATTAACCTGTAAGTTTTTCCAAGGAGATTGAACAAAGAAACAGGCCAGATTGTAACTTTGGGATCATAATTTTCACTAGCTGAGGATCTCATCCAATGCAATGAACAACATGTTAAGATGGTTATATGACTATATATTCTAGAAAATGAATTCAGTAGAAATATTTTTGACAATGATGAACAAATCATACAGCTTATCCAAAATGAAGCTAAATTTTCCTCCAAAATGCAATCTAATTTGCATGACAACTATGGTGATCAAGTCATTCATTTAAGAAAAACCAAGTTTCCTAAATGATTATTCACTCTTGAAAACATTTTCAGTTATGATGGTGAATTTAGAGGGGAAGATAAGAACATAATAATAAGGTAAGAGGACTACCAACCAATCACTATTGCACAAGGAAAGGATTTATTTCTTGGAAATGTATGCACTGAAGATGAAAAACAAGATTTTATCTACTTATGTCAAATTTATAATGATGTATTCTCATGGGACTATAAATATCTTAGTGGTTTTGATCCTAACATTTCTCAACATTCCATAGATCTTGACCCTAATGTCAAGCCAACTAGACAAAAACAAAGGCATGTCAATCCCAAGCTAGTTCCCCTCATGAGGAAGGAGTTATCCAAGCTGATTGAGGGAAAAAAAAAATTCCTATCAAATACTCCACTTGGGTGGAAAATATAGTTCAAGTGAGGAAGAATAATGGAGAAATTAAACTTTGTGTGGATTTCAGGGATTTAAACAAAGCTTCCCTCAAATATCATTATCCTCTACTTTATATGGAGAAAATCTTACAAGCAATAGTAACAACAGAGATATTTTCTATGTTGGATGGCTACTCAAGTTTCAATTAAATCAAGTTCAAAGAAGAGGATCAGTTCAAAACCACATGTACAACTAAGTGGGGAACATATGTATATCAGAAGATTCCCTTTGTTCTATCAAATTCATGTGTTACATTCCAAAGAGCATTGAACATTACTTCTAAAGGGTATGTCAATGAATTCATACTTATTTACTTGGATGACATCACCATTTTCTAAAAGGATATTAAATACCATATCAATCATTTTGAGAAAGTATTTGAGAAATGTAGAGAATTTTTGGTGTGTCTTAACCCCAAGAATTGTAACTTTGCAGTCCCTTAGGGAAATCTCTTAGGGAACATTGTTTCAAAATATTGTATTACCATTGATCCAGAAAGAATCTCATCCATTATTTCTCTCTCCTTTCCAACTCACAAGAGGGTCCTACAATCATTCCTTGGAAATATTAACTTTGTTAGGGAATTCATTCCTTATTTTGTAGGATTGGTTAGGCCTATCACCCTAATGCTCAAGAAATATTCAGTTTTTAAATGGATAATAGAGGAAAGGAAAAAATTTCCAAGAAAAAATAGGAAATTTCTCAAGCCCCTACACTCATCAACCCTAACTTCTCCAAGGATTTTATCCTATATGCTTATGGTTCATATCTTAGTATAGTCGTAATTCTCACTCAAAAGAACAATGAAGATATGGAGCAACATATCTTTTTCTTTAGCCAAGCATTAAAATAATTCAAACTCAAGTATATTCATTTGGAAAAGAAAGTGTCTGCCATCCTACGGGATATCAAAAATTTCAGTCCTCTCTTGGCTGCCAACCGCATCAAATTTCTAGTCTCACATCCTAGTGTGAAAGATTTCATTATGGGGGTGAAAATTAGTAAAAAGAGAGTCGAATGGATAACCAAAATAATGGAGTTTGATATCACCATCAAAGCCACAAATTTGGTAAGAGGAAGAGAATTTTGTGAGTAGCTTGTTGTAGATGCTCAAGAAAATCACGAAGAAGCTTCTTTCTTCATGGAAGAAGAACAAGTTGCATGGGACCCATGTAACATTGGTGAGCTGCATCGTAAAGGAACTCGGGCTAGCTGTGGTAGTTGGATGAATGATATAGTTACCTTTTTAGTGACTAGTGGATATCCTTCTAATTTGAGAAAGATAAAGAGAAGACACCTCAGGTTATAATCATTTCCCTATGTTTTAATTGATGGTATTCTTTTCAAAAGGAATTTACATGGTGTCTTATTAAGGTGCATTAAGGAAGAACAAATAAATAAATTATTAGCAGAATTCATAATGGATCCTTTGATGGGCATTTCTTAGTCAAGGATATAGTAATGAAAATCCTTAGAGCATGATATTTTTGGTCCATGTTATTCACGGATGCATATCAATGGTTCATAAAATGCAAGGAATGTGCCTTCTTCATAAGAAAGAAAAGGTTGGCAACCCCTCCCCTTCATCCCAGTCAATTGGATGAACCTTTCTCCCAATGGGGACTGGATTTCATAGTAATTATTAATCCTCCATATAGAGTGGGTCACAAGTGAGTGTTGACAATAATAGATTATTTTACTAGTTGGACCGAGGCCATACCACTCAAGGAGGCTACTAAATCGGCCATGCTTGATTTCTTAGAGGACATTGCAATAAGGTTTGGGATTCCCCAAACCATCATTTCTGATAATGCTAAGGCATTTTAGGATCAAAATCATTTGATTGGGCTCTTATAAATGAAGTTTACTTGAATACTTCCTCCAATTATTACCCATAAGGTAATGGTTTAGCATAATCAACTAACAAGAACCTAATCAGAATCATGAAAAGGACCATGCAAGTCAATCAAAGACAATGTCACACTAAAGTAAAGAATGCTATTTGAGATAACAAAATCACTCCAAATAAATAAATTGGTAGTTCACCATTTGTCTTAGTATATGGAAGGGAAGCTAGAATCCTATTGTCACTAGAATTATCTTCCTTAGAGCTAACTCGGTATTTGGAATTTGTGGGTGCAAATTAAAGAGAAATCAGAATGGTGGATTTAGTTGAACTTGAATAATTGAGGCAATCTATCATGGACACATTGGAAAAGCATCAAAAATCAACCAAGTAGTGAATTGACAAGAAACCTAGGCCACATAATTTTAAAATAGGAGATTTGGTCCTCAAGTGGGTTGTGGATAGGGCTAAATCAAGGTAACACTCTAAATTTGATGCACTATGGAGTGGGCCATATATTATCAGTGCTTACAAAGAGGCCAAATCTTTTGAGTTGTCTAATCTTGATGGAAATTTATAGATCCCGATCAATGGTATTTATCTTAAGCATTCCCCTTAAGTTGTTTGTTTCTCCTTGTACATATTAGATTATTTTTCAATTCTTCCAAGTTCTTTCGAGCATGTCGTCTTGTTATTAGTATAGTTTCCTTTCCCTCAATGCCTTGCACATTGTTTTTATTATCCCTGGATGGCACTTTTCCATTTCACAATGGTTCATGGAGGATTCCAAAGAAGATATGCTTCACATTGGGTTGGAAAGTATAAGGATAAGTTGCAAAAGTAGCATGACAAAATTCAAACTATCTTGCAAGCATTTAAGACATTGAGAGGCATTATTGTAACTCTATTCATGGTTTTCTAAGGAATGGAGTGGAATATAAATTTCAATAAATTTTTCCACTCTCATTAAAATTCAATTTAGAATAACTCTCATGATCAAATGATCAATTCAGACATAGTAGGTCATTCTGATTCCAAGAAAGTTATTTATGTAGGCTCAGGGGTAAGATTTACAAAGTTTTATATCAATTTTTGAGTTTTTAGGCTAACTCCATGCCCAATGGATGTTTTGAGGACACTGATCTTCATCTAGGAGGCATATTTCCCCGTTGAGTCACCAAAATATTATCCAAAGTTACACCCCTCACAAATCTAGACAACTTATCAAGTTTTGAACTTGGGCGATATCACTGAGCTTCAAAGAAGGAATTGGAAAGATAAGATAAAATTCAAATTTTGGGGCAAGTTCAATAATCTAGTGCATTCCTCTTCATCCTATTCGGACCCATAATTCAACACTTAGCCAAATTTTGAGTAAAATGGGGCAAAACACAAGCAAATCGATCAAATTGGCCTTTGGAGGAAATGTTCTTTTGTTTCTCTTGTTCTTTGCATTGTCACATCATCTATAGAGGGGGTTTGGAGGATTTTAGTAGGTTGAGTCAGGTCTTTGTGTCCGGGAAGGAATAGTTCTTCAGGGGCTTGAGTTCCCCACATAAACGACATCACCAATCAAAGGGGGGGTGAGTAAGGCGTTGGTGAAGAAGATAAATTGGACCCGTATGAAACATGTGGAATTGTTCCTTAATTCCAATTGTTCCCCACCTAGATGACTTATCTGGCCTAGTGCAAACAATGATTAAATCGACCACTGACAATCCACATGGAACCTTGTCTCACTCCTCCAATGCACAAAAAGTCTGCATGGCCATATCTCTCTCCCCAGAACTCTAAATCTTACAAAATAAGTCTTGGTGGAAAGGTCTCCTCACGAAATTCACTTTGGAATCATGAAATTTAGAGGTTTGTGGAGTTAGGTGGGTGAAAATGGAAAAATACAACCCCAACATTGAAGATGTGATTCTAGGTAGCTCAACTACCATAATTAATTAAGAATTGTACCCATTCCTTCTCCTGCAAACAAAGGACATGGGGGAATGGTCTTATAAGGGAACCCATGATGGTTTCAGAGATTTAATATATGTTGTTGGTGGTTAAAAGAAAAAATCTGAATTTCCCTCTCTTTTCCCTCCTCTCTCTATCTCTCCCATTTTATATATATTTGGCATTGATGATCATTTGTAAAGGTTGGACCCTCTCAGAATACAAGGGCATCATACTAAAGTGTTGAAATTTCTTGTCTCTTCTTTCATTGAAAGTATATTGTGTATGTTTATTCACCTTACAAGATCTATTTTTGTTGTGTTTTGCATGAAAATGGAAGGTAAGGTGTTGTTTTGATCTATGCAACTCATGTCTACTCTCTTTATAATCATTTACTCCCATTTTTTCCTCATTGGGAGTGTATTTTCCCCTCTTCTTGGTGTTATCACCTTTCTTTATCTTAGGATTTTAATTTTATGTGTCTCCCTCTCTCTCTGGTCCCTGTGAATGTTTAGATTAGAATTATATAGTTACATTTCCATTTGTGGGAGTAGTTTATCATTAGGAATAGATAGAGGAATCCAGCCTTCTCCAAAGGTCTATCTCAAGTAGAAAGTCCCGTAACTTGGAGATAGTCTCATGTTGCCTCAAAATCCTGGGTTGTCCATGACTCAGGCCAGGGTGCAATTTTGAGCTCCAACACTACCTAAGTTGGATATGCATCTTCAATGCATCTTAGAATTACTTATACGATTCTAAAAATCCTCATTCAATCAAAACTTAATATTACATTAGTTATTTGTCTTGGTTCATGGTATCATATAAATCCCAAATTATCATGATCCTTATGCCAATAGAGGTAACACCACAATGGAAGTTTCCTTCTTACTAACATAAAAATTGATTGTTTACTAGAGAAGTATGTTTGTTTTCTAAGACTTCTCATTTTCTCCTCTGCAACTTCAAAAAAATCCAAAAAAAATTAGGTAAAATTGCCTCTAATTACATGTATTACTACCTAATTCATATATGTCTCTTTAATGAATCTTGGAATTTCTTCTACGACTCTAGAAATCCTCATTTAATGAAAAATCTAATCCCACATTGCTTGGTCGGGTTGATCTACAATAACATATTAACTTTGATATATCATGATCCTTATGTTAATAGAGATGAAACGATTATGGAAGTGACCATCTTACATTAATATAATGGTTGATTGGTTTTGGGATGGGTATGTTTTTTTTCTTGGCCTTCCCTCTCCTTCTATGAGGCTTCAAAAAAATCCAAAATGAAGTCTTGTAATTTTCCTCTAAATACATGCCTTACTACCCAAGTATGATATGCCTCTTTAGTGAAACTTGGAATTGCTTCTACAACTCTAAAATTTCTCACTCAATCATACATTAATCATATATTGGTTGGTTGGCTTGTTATATGGTAGCATATAAACCCTAATATAGCATGATCATTATGCCAACAAAGATGATGCCACAACGGATGTGGACCTCTTACTAATATAATGGTTAATTGGTTGTGGAATAAGTATGTTTGTTTCCTCGGCCTTCCCTCTCCTCCTATGTGGCTTTAAAAAAATCCAAAAAATAAGTCCTCTAATGTTTCCTCTAAATGCATGCCTTACTACCCAAGTATGTCATGACATTTTAATGCATCTTTGAATTGTTTCTACGACTCTAAAAATCCTTATTCAATCAAAATTTAATACTACATTGGTTTGTTAGATTGGTTTTTGGTAATGTATAAACCCTAATATATCATGATCTCTATGCCTAAAATGTTGACACCACAATAGAAGTAGCCCTCCTAATAACATAATGGTTAATTGGTTGTACGATGTTTGATGCAGCCTAGAATTGTTAGTTAACACCTAGTCGCACTGGCACATCACTCAGCCTAGGCTAAGCGCTCACCCGAAGTGCGCAAAGGTACCGGGTTGCTCTTAAGAGCTACAGTAGCATAATGGTGGCATGATAAAGTAGTAAACATATAGTTTAGGAACTAATCCATCTATTCATCATTATATTTAACCAAATCTATAAGCACTTGAAGGTAAATCATCATGAAGATAACAACATGCATTGATAAAACACATCAAACACTATTTGTTCGGCCAATTTCCTTTATCTATTCATTGTACCAACAATACATAAGCTTCATACAATACCAGGCATGCGCGCATGTATCTGTTACAATTATCAAGTCGCATGTACTCATGTTTTTCCATTCTTCAAAACATATGTTTCCATTTGTATCTCTATATATGTCTCTCTATCTTCTAAGTAATTCATTGCATATATATATATATATATATATATATATATATATATATAGCGTGGGGAACTAGCCCTTCACCACTTAACTCTACTAGAAATAGGTCGCATGCTAATAATAGCCACGCACCTTTTTTCACAATTATAGCCATACATGCAAGTATGCTATCTATAGATTGTTGATAGTTAACTGAAGTGATGGATCTATTCTTTACTTATGCCCATGCAAGAGTGAGTTGACATGTCCTTAAAAAATCTCCACGAAGAGTGTCACGCAAATCTCAGCATCACTTTGTGTACTCCACACGCCAATCTCTAAGAATAGACCAGATCTCCAAAATTGGCTAAGTCCTTGAGAGTTTGACTCTACACCTCTATGCGTGATGCCTTCCTATACCTTTGCGCTTTTTCTTCTGTGTTATTCTTCCACGTGGACTCTGTGTGCAAGTTCAACTAAGTATTTTCTCTTATTAACATTACCCCACACTAATCTCATTGTCGCCCCGACAATGGTGATGCCTAAAACTTATACAAAGAACGGATAAATAAAGAATAGTTGAATAAATAATTTTGAAGAAGATATACACAGCTAACAAAATTGTTTAGGCCTCATGCCCCACCGTCTCATCCTGAAGCAGTAACTTTGGATATTCTTCTTTAATATTTACTTCCAGGTTCTCCCACACTGTTAGCGTTGCTCCTGTTATTTCAGGCATGTCTGTAATGATGGACTGCAGCTCTTCCATGAAGAGTTCCCTTGCTCATTTTGTGTGACAAGCATTACGCTTGACATAGAGGTTTACACCCCTTCCAGTACATCCATCTTCTAAGAAATGAGATTTCCTAGCTCCTCCAACCTCTCCTTATGTAGTGCCTGCGCCGCAGCTAGTGCCTCACACTTTTTCTTTACCAGGACTAAGCATTCAGCATGGCCTAGGGAAGCATCCTTCATCGCCTTATGGACCTCATTCTCCTCCTCCAATGTTTTCACCGCAATCAGCGCATCTGGGGTTGTGCATATTATTAGCGCATCATCGGCCTTCTTCAGTTCATCATGGGTGGCTTGCAGTAGACCTTCATAAGTGGCAATCTTCCTAGCTACTGCAGCCTGCACCTTTTCTGACTTTTCCCTAGAGTCCTTGGGCTGTGAGGATATGCATGCCTTCTCATCTTCCAACACTAATGTTATTATTGTCTTGACATAATGCATTACATAAGGAAATTATTTTGGTACTTGGGATTCCAAATGTGGGCGTACCTTTAGAACATTATCTCCAATTTTCTCTGCCATATTAATAAAATTGTCATATTTTCTTTTGATTAAGTCCTTTTCCTGCACTAGGTGCACTATCTCCATATCTTTGGCTTTTAATTTCTCTGTCTGCGCCTTGATGGTAGCAGATTTATCTATGTTTCTTCTTGCTACTTTAGAGGATAGTTTGACCAAAGCATTTCTCACCTGCTTGTTTGACATCACCATTGGTTTGATCATCATGTGGCATGTTTCAGGTGCCTTCTTCAACAGTCTTGACGTGCACGATTCTTCACCGACATCAAAGTCAGGCTCATCCATATGCATGTGCATAGACCTTGAGAGCTTCTTCCTTATGCACAGAGTCACCTTGTCCTCGTCCATGAGCACCCATCTGAATAAATCCTTCTACTCGATGGTGCTCTAGAACCAAGCGTGAATGATCAGCTTTGGGTCTTCTGCATACCCCATGGCATGTGCCTTGGCATTCTCCCCTATTTGACGGGATCAGGGTCCTCTTGGAATGGTTGCATCAAGGTTGGGAATAGCAGATGTATCCCCACCCTTGTCCTGTGTAGCCTCTGATTGACCCCCTTCTTCTCCTTCTGTCTTCTCCTCCTCATGTTGAGGCTCTTCTTCAGTTGGAGATGAAGGCGCCTTCTCCTCAGATTCCTATGTTTCCTCGCTCAGCCTAAGTTTTCTCCGTTTCTTCTCCTCTGGCTCCTTCACTTACAGGGTTCCTCCTTGCGTCCTTGTGCACTGAAACACCTTCTTAAATCTTTGTGCACCCTGCTCCTCCCTGTAGCTCCTTCTCCCTAGGGAGTTGTCGCGCACTCCCCTTCCTAGCTAGATGGCTACTTCCTCCTTCGCACCAGGCCGCCACTATCTTCAGGTTCTTCATCCTCTTCCTCATCATCTTGCTTGGGCACAGAGGGCCTAGGTGTAGAAATGTTCTCCATAGTATGCTTTCCCTTCGGAGGCCCTGGAAGCACGAATTCATTCTCCATGTACTTGTTATTCTCCATTTTAGGATTTAGTTGGAGGTATATTAGTGTGGCCCCGATAGCTACAATGGCCAGTGTTTCTGGCTTAATGCTCAAGATTTTTGAGATGTTATTCTCGTTGTATGCATTCCTCACTGGATATCCATAAGTCTTTCTCAGGGTGTGATACTCATAGTCCACCTTGTCTGCATTAAACATCAACCTCCGTGTGTTGGTGAATCGATGAACTGTAACTTAGAAGTAATATGCGGGAAATGTATATGGAAGTTTGCACTAGGGGCTCCATGACCCATCTACCATTGGAAAGCACGCAATGTAGAAGTACTGGTAGACTACAAATTGTACCTTTTTTCCTAAGACTGAGGGAAAATCCTTGGGTAGGCACCATTCCTCTCCAAACGCCACGCAAAGCCTATCATACCACATCTCAGCGCACTCCTTAACCTCCTCCGTCATCGACCCTTTCCAAAGATACTTTCTAAATCGCTCAGCTGGAGACTTATGATTCATGGGGTATTCCCATATGTTCTCTTTTGGGCCATCTAGTACCTCGATCTCCATGAAGACTAAACTCAATAAGATACAGCCAAAACTTATCTTACTCCCTTCGCGCGCTTCCTCAACTATCCGCTCTGTAATGAATCCAGCGATGTTATAATTGGTTCCCTCTAACATGCGCTTGGCCACATGCAACCACATAGAATTAACTTATGAGCAACATTCCTGGTCATTCAATTTTGTGGTTAGATGTGCTGCTACCTGTACTACTGGACAATTTTTCAACTTGTCAATGTCCATCCCACGTGGTCCTTTCTGATAGCCCAGCACCTTTTGTGTCTCCAAAATGGCACTTTTGTCAGCTAATTCAGTCTTAATGTCTTTGCCCATTTCCCGTAATCCAGTAACTGTGGCAATGAGGATGGGTGTCAGTCTTACCCTCCGTCTTGCGAAGTAGAAGAAGTCCTCATGGACTCGGCTCATCAACCATCTATATAAGGGTGCATACTTTCCAAAGTATGGAAGCTCATAAAGCTATAGACACCATTTCCCTTGAGTAACTTTTCCCCAGCATCATCATATATTGGCATTTCGTCCTCAGTGCGCCTGTTCATTCAAGAAGTGAGCAGGTCGTCTAACTTCTTCTAGTTTTCACTGGTTCAGTGATTGTATTCACTTATCTTACTCTGTCTTATATGGGTATTCCATTGTTGCCCCACAATAACTTCTTCAAGGTACTGCATTTTGGAGAAATTGCTCTCTGGGGCCATCTCCTCCTCTACTTCCACCACCACCTTCTTCTTTTCTTTTATCGGTGCTACTTTCTTCTTTGGTGCCATTCTCTTTTAGGGATTTTTTTGTAGGTCAGTTGCTGTGTGTTTTGAGTAATTTTCTTTGAACCCTAACTCGATTCTTTCGTGCCCTAGTTTGTAATCATGAACTTGCATACCCTATCTCTATTTTATTACTCTTCTTCCTCAAACCCATTTCCTAGGGGATCTAAGCCCTTCTAATAAACAATTCTCTTCTCTGCGCCTGGTTTGCTTGCTTTGTACCTTGAATTAGTTAGCTTTATGCTCTTCACGTATAGTCTCTCTATCGAATTCTCATAGTCACAAGGGTAAAAATGAAATCGCATCCAGTTCTTATATAGATTTCTACTTTTTTCTGCATTAATTACTCCTCCACCTACTAAATTCTCCTCATTTATGACCTTTTTTTATCATTTTTGTGCGGTATATTTTCACACCAAAGCTATAACCTTCTAGCAAGCCTCTTTACCCTTTTTCACAAACTTCTCTTTAGCGCGTGTACTAGCGCCCGAGTACCTCATCACTACACCATCTCCTGGTAATTACCATGGCCGCCGCTTACCTCGCATTATACTTTCCCTTATCCATCTTCATCCTTTCTTATCTTGAGAAGCAATCTTTTGTCAGTTACCCTTAGCAACCTTCTTTCTCAACACCCACAACATGACGTCTTCACAGCATATACCTGAGAGTCACCAACAATCCACCCCACATGAAAAGGATGTGCAGTCCTCTGCGCATCAACATGCTCCATATTGTAGTTAGTTTCCTGCGCGTAAGCATGCTTATTACACAAACAAGAGATAAAATTGACAAACCATAGCAACGATGAAAGAAAAACATTAAGGAAATGCATAAAGGGAAACCTAATGTATCTAGCAATACTGCCTTATTACAAGCAACAATAAGACTTATTTATAGTAGGGATTCAACCTACTCCCTTTAAAGTAACGGGGTAATCTTGTGCCATCAATTGTTTCCAACTGGCAAGCACCTAACTCAAGTATATGAGTGATAACATATGGCCCCAACCAATGTACCTTGAGCTTTCCTAGATGGCACAAAAACTTGGAGTCATATAGTAATACCATTTTTCCTACAGCAACTTTCTTATCCCTGATGTGTCAATCATGCCATGCCTTTTGGCGCACTTTCTCCTATTTCTGACTCCAGCGTGTGATGGCTTAGTGCTCATCTAGTTGAACCATCTTCACAATCCATTCTTCCAAGGCTTTCTCATCAGCTAGACCTCCAGTGCGTGTAATGCACAAAGAAGGTAACATAAATTCTAGAGGTAGAATAGCTTCCGCGCCAAAGACCAATTGAAAAGGTGTGGCTTTGTTCAATCTTTTGTATGTTGTTCTATAAGCCCAAATAATAGCAGATACTTTATCATCCCAATATTTACTCCTAACATCACAAATCTTGGTCAATGTGTGGCTCAATATCTTGTTAAAAGCCTCAGCAGTCCCATTTGCCTGAGGATGATAGGGTGTAGTTTTATGGTGGGCTACCATAAACTCGTCTAAAATAATTCATATTGTCTCATTTAAAAAATGTGTTCCCCTATCACTTGTTAAACTTAAAGGACAGCCATGCCTTGTAATGTCCCATAAGAACCGTGCTACTGTAGTCATTGTACAGTCCTTTGTAGGTGTTGTTTCTGCCCATCGGGTAAGATAATCTATACAAGTGATGATATAGTGTGATCCAATCCTCCACACGGCTGGTGAAATAGGCCCGAAAAAGTCAATTTCCCATTTCTTAAAGGCTTTTGCACTCGTTATTGGTCATAGGGGCATCTCATCCCTTTGTCCCAGTTGATCGAGACATTGATAGTGGTCACATATCTTACAATACTCTTTACAATCCTTATACAATGTTTCCCACCACAACCCAGCAAGTAGGATTTTCACGTTGTTGCATCACCTACATAATGGCCACCTACAATACCACCATGTACTTCTTCCATTATGTCCTTTCATTCATGCTCCAAGACACAATGACGTAACACCTCATCTCTGCCTAGCTTGTACAAATCACCACTAATTAACATGAATGGTGCCGCCTGAATAGTAAGTTGCTTCTTCTCTAAAGCTTTCATGCCTTTGGGTGCTATACCAGTTCTCAGAAAGACAACAATGTCCTCTAATTCTAATGGTGTGCATTGTAACCTATATAGATGTGCATCAAGCATGGTCTCTTCTATTGTTTGTGCCTCTTCCCCTAATTGAATTCTAGACAAGTGATCTGGTCCAAAATTGCTTTTTCCTAGTTTTACCACAACTGTAAAGTCAAACTCTTGAAATAAGAGTACCCATCGGCATATGCACCCCTGTAAAATGGGCTTGTTCACCAAATATTTTAATGACATGTGATATGTATAAAACACAAATGGTGTAGCCAACAAATACTGATGAAATTTGTGCAAGGCATAGATCATGGACATGGCCTCTCGCTTTGTAGTGGTATAATTATGTTCTACAGGGGTCAACTTCCTACTAGCAAAGCAAATGGGATGATCAATGATACCTTTTCCGGGTTGAGCTAAGATAGCACCAATGGTTGTGCCAGAGGCGTCCACATGAACATAAAAAGGTTTATCTCATGAAGGAAAATGCAAGATAGGCGCGGTAGTAAGTTTCTTCTTCAATATCTCAAATGTGTGCTACTGTGACTCCCCCAGTAGAATGTACCTTTTCCCTGGAGCAACTCTTCCAAGGGCATGGAAACTTTTGCATACCCTTTTATAAACTTCTAGTAATACCCTGTATGACCTAAAAATCCACGCACCTTGTGCCAACTGGCCGGCGCTTTCAAGCCAATGATGACTGCAACTTTAGCTAGATCAACCAACAACCCTTCCTTGCAGATGATATGTCCTAAAAGTGTGCCAAAGGGAGTATAAAATATGCACTTATTGATGTTTAATGAGATACTCAACTGTCGACATCTTTCAAACATTAAGTGCAGATTGTCAAAATGATCCTTAATTAGCCCATAAACTGTCCAATCATCAAGATAGACCAGTAAGAAGTTATGAATAAAATCTTTGAATGCTTGTACCACTATCCTTGAAAATATAGTAGGTGCATTATTCAATCCAAAGGGCATCACAATTTAAGCAAAGCTTCCCCATTCAGTAGTGAAGGTGGTCTTCTCTTGATCTTTTGGGGCAATCCGAACCTGATGATACCCTGAAAACCCATCTGTAAATGAATATATTTCGCGCCCAGCCACTCCTTCTAATATTTCCTCCATGAATGGCATAGGAAAGGGATCTGTAACACATGCTGCATTCAACTCCCTATAATCAACACAAATTTGAATCCTAACATCCTTTTTTATGCTTATCACCATAGGACTGACCCATTATGATTCATCCAATGGTCAAATGATCTCGGATTTCAACATCTTGTCAATCTCCTCCTTTACTTTCTCATGAAAATTGGGATTCATCTGATATGGTCACTTCCTAACAGGGCGCGCACGTTCCTTGAGCTTTATCTTCATTTCTCTGAGTGATATATGCATGCCTTTAAGTTCATGCTATCCTCTTGGGAATAAGTCCTCATAACCGCAAAGTAACTCTATGATATTTGCTACCTCTGATTCTGACTAGTAATCCCCAATTATCACCTCTTTAGGTTCAACTTTTGTGCCTATATTGACCTTTGTTGTCTTCATAGGTTCGTGATATGTGCGCGTATCTACATCCGCACTGGATAACACTTCACATGTGCTATGTGAATGATCCATGTCCAAGTGCTTGACTTCCTCCTTGTCAATTATGTAAACCATTTTCCCCTTATCTTTTTCTAGAGAAGTGCACTCAAGTAATTTGATATCATCTTCTTCATCCACAAAGCGCACCCCTATCTCTATCTCACCAAATAATTCTTGAACAAGTTCTTCCTCTTTCCCACTATCTCCCATAGTTAAGCGCTTGATAAATCTTAAAGCTATGTTCACTGGTGGTGTAGATGAAAAGAAGTCAAACGTTTGGATCATCCCTATAGTCAAAGTTTTCCAGTTACCAGTTTCGCGATGTAATTCAGCATAGACATACCAAGCACGCGCGTAACTTTTTAGAGTAGAATAAAACTGATGCACCCAAAGTGAAGGTGGTAATGCCTCTTGTCCTACTGTCTAGAGTCTCTCACACTACTGGATATGATTTTGAGCAGGTTGATCACCATGATAAGGGATTATGTTTGTAGGTTCATTACTTCTTGAAAATCTGGTTGATAAGGCTGTCCCAATCATTTCCCATTCTAAGAGATTATCCCTGTGGACTACCCACCAGTGCGCGGCTGTCCTGCCTAAACTATATGACAGTATAGCATGTCATGTAAGCTAGTCAGCCCAATTTGTTTCCATGTCCTGTAAGAACCGAGCCAAATCTTCAGATCTAGTATAGCGGGGTACTGCATGACCTATACATCGAACAGAGTGAAAACCCATCTTGCAAGTAACTTCATGCCCCACTAGTTCATAAGTGTCATGAGCCCAATTATCATAAGAAATACTAGTAGTATTGCTGATTGACTGAGAATCTTCCTAATGAATGATTCCTTCCTTAGATGGATCATTGACCTCTGGGTCCCGAATGACACGTACATAGATTTTGTTCAAGTCCTCTTCGCTTAAAGGTTCCACATATGGCACGGATTTCCCATCTGTCAATGGTATTATGACCCTTTCCTCCTTGTTCTTGAAGCTAATATACCCTTTGCTAAACCTCAAATCAGCATTATTCACATAACACCAAGGGAACCCAAGCAAAGCTGGGAAACTATCTACTTCCGCAAGCACTAGAACTTCAAAGTCTCCTATGAACTTGGCTCCTTGTATAGTGATAGATGCATCCTTCAAAACTCCTATGGGAGTAGCTTTTATTCTGTCTGCCATGAACAATACATTAGATGATGGCTACAATGGGGGTCTCCCTATTTGTTCCCATGCATCTAATATAAGTACATTTACTTCCACACTTGTGCCAAATAGAATATTGCTTAGCAGCCACCCGTCCACAACAGCATTCAAAGTGATCTCCTTATCGTAGTCAATGATATCAGGGGGAAGATTCACATGAAGTATTTGTCTTCTAGTTTTAGTTCTTACATGCGGATTATTCCCTTTTAACCAATTTCCTAATAAAGGAAT
Organism: Taxus chinensis; assembly: GCA_019776745.2. Taxonomy (NCBI): domain Eukaryota; kingdom Viridiplantae; phylum Streptophyta; class Pinopsida; order Cupressales; family Taxaceae; genus Taxus; species Taxus chinensis. The sequence continues at coordinate 683,535,635 of CM034147.1, read as the reverse complement.
AATATTCTCCGGGCGCAACATTCTACATACCTCTCTGATGTTTGTCAATATCTGACGGGGCTTGTTTTGTATCCTTGTGCTCCTATTTCCAAGACTGCTCTTTTAAACCTTTTATCTCACCTTGAAGGCTCCTAAGGACCTCCATTATGTCCTGATAGACTTCTTTCTGATGAGCTAGATCTGGATATCTAGCATGCAAAACCTCCTCCTTAGTGATTTTCAGCTTCTGTTACAATACCTCTCTTGTGCGTGCTGCCTCAGCTCGTGTGGTTATCTTGACTGTTACCACCTCAGGTTCTGGTGTTAACTTTGGCATCCACTGATTCTCTATCACGCATTGGATTCTAACCATCATCGTGCCCTTGTTTTCTTGTTTTGTGCTACTTACTAAGATGCTCATACAAGTCCAGGCACTCTTCATAACTATGCCCCTTTCCACAAAATGAACAGGTAATATTCTTGCAGGCATTCACGCCTATAATGGTCAGGTGAACCACATGTATAGCAAGTTCCTTGAGGGAATTCACTCCTTCCTCCACCCCAGCCTCTTCCTCCATATCCACCTCTATATCCTCGTCCCCTTTTATGAGATCCTTCAAACCTTCCATCATTCCTGTCATAACGCATTTTATTATAATCCCTATCTTGATGCTCATTCTTCCCTTTATAATTATCAGCCACACTCACCTATCTGAACCCAATATCAATGGCATCATCGACCTGGCTGATCAATCTACAGTCCTCAATATCATGGGTCGTGGACCTATAAATTTTACAAAAGGAGGAAACATTCTTCCTGATCACGCGTTGTAGTAGGGGGTAGTGACTAGCATCATGGTTCAAATGGAAAATCTCACAGTCTAATAATAATGAGCATATAGTTTTATGAGGGCAATTATCCTTAGTGTGCCCTTTCACTTCATAATCTGTACACCAAATTTCCTGAGCGTGTTTCATAAGCTGAGTTTGCCGATAGTTTCTTTAATTATTTTTCCATAGCCACTATCTGAGCTTCCAAGAATGGACTAACTCCAGTTTCAATAATCCCAACTGCTTCTGCATGTAAAGCGGCTTCTAATGCTTCATGCGGATCGGTATAAGTCTTATGCGACAGTGCTCTTCAAAATGGGGTAATCAACCCTCGACAAACCATTATGCATGTTGACTTGCATGAATATCATAAGAGAGTTTGGATGGAAATGTTTTAAATCATGCATCATACTCACATACACTTTCAGTAGTGCCTTGCTTTATATCCTTGAGTGCGCTTATGCTCTTCTGCTCAAACTCTGGGATGTGGAACTCCTTTAAGAAAGCTTCTTTCAATATGGCCATAGTCAATACAAGTTTGATTGGGATCAAACTTCCTATACCAGCTGTGCACGTGTGCCTACAATGTAGTAGGCAAATTGACTTTACCTTGCACTTAGGGGCCGTAATACCTTTTTACGCACCACAATATTTCACACATATGAACATGTTCAACAGCATCCTCGATACCTCTATATTCTGGGAAATGAAGGGACATCTCCATAGATGTTCTGGAGTTGCTGCGGGCCTTGGACCACCCAACCCATAACCTCCTTGGTTTCCTCTTCCTCCAATACCACCCAAACCACCAAAACTAGAACTACCCATACTACCTGATCCTCCTCCAGAATTTGGAATATGACCCATGGATGCACTCCCCTGTGCCCCAACAGTGGTGTTATACTAGAACCCTACAGTTTGGGAAGTAGTCCCAGCTCTAGAGGTGATTCCCACACTCGGTGCGTTCATATTCTATGTAAATGATGAGCCTAAAAATGTACCCCAAAAAAATAACAAAGCTATCTATGTTTGCCATTGGTGTACTTGCTATCTTACCTATTTCTGTGCTTTCACTTCCTAAATTAAAACTATTTTTACCTGTTGTACTAGATACTGGAAAACCAAGCGCACCAGGTATCTACCACGTGAGTCCAGCTCAGGTCAACATCATATAGTGTTTGAAATTCCTCCTGTGTCCAAACAATCATGCAATACCTCCAATTCTACTTAGATGCATACACATTCAACCATTCGTACAATTCTACTGGAAAGATAGCAAAGAAGCTTTCGTATAAACTATCATACAGATTTTGCTCTACCCAAGTACTTGCGCTAAATATGGATCCAGTGTCAAACCTCTGTGTGTATTCTTCCTCCAGATCACGAATCCATTATTCAACGCTCGCCAAGGTTAGCTGGTATGTCTTCATCGCGAACCATTCTGAAATAACTCAAAAAAGAGGTCTCGGCAACGGAACCAATGATACAGCCTAGAATTGTTAGTTAACACCTAGTCACGCTAGCACATCACTCAGCCTAGGCTGAGCGCTCACCCGAAGCATGCAAAGGTACCGGGTTCCTCTTAAGAGTTGCAGTAGTAGAATGGTGGCATGATAAAGTAGTAAACATATAGTTTAGGAACTAATCCATCTATTCATCATTATATTTAACCAAATCTATAAACGCTTGAAGGTAAATCATCATGAAGATAACAATATGCATTGATAAAACACATCAAACACTATTTGTTCGGCCAATTTCCTTTATCTGTTCATTGTACCAACAATACAGAAGCTTCATACAATACCAGGCATATGTGCATGGATTTGTTACAATTATCCAATCACATGTACTCGTGTTTTTTCCATTCTTCAAAACATATGTTTCCATTTGTATCTCTATATATGTCTCTCTATCTTCTAAGTAATTCATTGCATATATATAGGGTGGGGAACTAGCCCTTCACCACTTAACTCTACCAAAAATAGGTTGTATGCTAATAACAGCCACACGTATTATTTCACAATTATAGCCATACATGCAAGTATGATATCTATAGATTGTTGATAGTTAACTGAAGTGATAGATCTATTCTTAACTTATGCCCATGCAAGAGTGAGTTGACATGTCCTTCCAAAATATCCATGAAGAGTGGCGCGTAAATCTCGGCATCACTTTGTGTACTCCGCATGCCAATCTCTAAGAATAGACCAGATCTCCAAAATCAGCTGAGTCCTTGAGAGTCTGACTCTACACCTCCGCGCGTGACGCTTTCCTATACCTTCACGCTTTTACTCCTGTGCTATTCTTCCATTCGAACTCTGTGTGTAAGTTTAACTAAGTATTTTCTCTGATCAACAATGTTGGTATGTGTACTTGCCTTGTTGTCTTTCGGCATTGTCCAGATCACATGGTGAGTGATTTCACTTATGTGAAGTCATAGGTTTTAGGTGTCTTAAGGGGTATGACATATTTCATCATAGATTCTGCTATACACATCAATGTGGGTTAGTGTGTCATATAAGAGATATTATCCATTTCTAGAATGTAACTCCTCTTCTCCCTTGTGGAGGTATGATGGTCTTACATTGGAAGTTACAAAACACTCCTATTTTTACCCTTTTTTGATATATGAGAATGAGTAGACCCTTTTCTTCTACATTCACATTTTCATGGTTGAATGCATGATTACTACATGAAACTCCATCATGTTATCATTCGAGTGAAAATTGGTTGATGTGAGCATCATCTTGCTTGATTCTTGTTCTCGCATTCTCTCACATGGTATCAGAGAACATTGCTGGAATTCACACTAAAAGCACCCTAAACTTTTACAAAGAAAATAACAAAGCTAATCAAGGAAGGATAACACAATTTCCACCTAATAACTAAGGATTCTAAGTCTAGGAATGTAACATTGAGACATAGAAGCTAAAATGGATGCTTAACTAGTATGAAAACAATGCAAAATCTAACTAAACATGCCTACTAATATGCTTTAATTACCTAACATGGGCATAAATAGACCTAAGAGGGAAATCTAATGGTTATGGTTGTTACTCCAAATAATAGTGAAATGACCTCTCCAAATGACTTGTTAAATCACTTTAGATATTCATCTACTAACTTTGTTGAAGGCTTAGGCAAGGATTGAACTTGGTTATATATCATATGTATTATATGAGATGCAAATCAAAGCATGGTGTAAAGTATGAAGGAATAAGGTGCACTCTTTTTATAGTTTTCCTTTTGGCAGAAACTTGTATTTTGGTACATGTGGGAAATAAAATCCCCAAATTAGATTAGAATGGTTAATCATGATTAGGCCTTGCTAATCACAATTAGTGAATTACCAAGTGATTAAGGGGTATGAAACCTTAGTCAACCGCTTAGGGTCAACTAGAAGGCTAAGATAATATTTTGAAGCTTGTTGAGACATTGTGGAGGTGAATGGGGTGATTTTGAGTGGTTGGAAAAGGGGTTTGAGTCAATACTAGGGAATATTGACCAAATCAAGGGAAAAATAGGATTAATTAGCTTATAATCGCTAATTGTATGTTTTGAAGAGGATTTTGACTTGTGATTCGTTGTAAAGTGGCATCCTGAATGCAAAAGGGGTTATGTGATCAATGAAGTACTTTTTAATTGACCAAAGTGATCAGAAACGTTAGTTAATTAGTGAAAATCACTAATTATAATGGAATTAGCAAGAATGAGAGTGATTTGTGTGCGTTTGGCAATAAGATTACAAAATTGGAATTTAGGTGTCTACATTTGCCCTTGTTTGAGGTGAAGTAAGTGACTTCTCTTCAAATATAGTAGACAAGCATAAGCAAGTAAATTTTTGAAGAAAAATTAGTGGAATGAAGGATTCCCCCTCAAATGTTAAGTGGGTGATAGAAGAATTCAATCGACTATCAAAATTGATTGAAATGGATAATAAAATAGGTTAGAAAGAGAGCCAAACCCTCATGTATTGAGAAGAAAATAAGGATAGGCATAAACATGGTTGTTTATTGCCCCAGGTGATTTTTAGAAGAAAAATTAGTAATGATAATAAATGATAATGGAGAAGAAATGATTAATGGAGAAATATAGGATGAGCCCAACCTTTACATCCATCCTTTCAATAAGCAACCTGATTATATCATTTTTCCCTTAGGTCTACATCATTGGATTTTATTGAAATGGACAAATAAGTAAGATAACATGAAAAACTAAATTACCAACATTTGTCCATTGTTATGTAACTCTATGTAACATACATAATGCAATGCAATATGAGAAATTAAAACAACACCTAACTCAATGCAACATACACAATGCAATGCAATATGAGAAAGTAAACCAGCTAACCTAATAGAGAAACTCGTACAATCATACATACTCAAACAAACAATGTTAAAGACAGTTGTACCAATGTTTTTGTTATCAAGCTGCAGTTCTCGAATGTCTGGGTTGTAACGAAAAGGGTTAAAAATAGTTCCCCAAGCAAGGATACATGTGAGGGGAATAACAGAGGAAAAAATTAGTCCCATGGAAAAGCTTTCATGTGCTACGACGCAGTATCTGGAAACTCACTATTGTGCAGGAGTACCGATATAGCATACAACTAAGCTTTTGTTAATGGAAGTAGATGACAATGATTCACATGTTGTTTGAGACAAGAATAAGCAAGAAAGCCAAAAAGATGGTTTTGTAGAACCAATTTTGATGATCGAGGATGATGCAAGTGATACATGCTTTCACCTGTATGCACGTTGTTTACCAATTTTTTTTGCAAAATTTTAAATTTTCACCATTTTTTATTTTTAATGATTTTATCAATTTTTTTGAAAAAGTTTGATGGTTTTTAAATTTTTTAATTTTTACAAAATAAAATATTATAAAGGAGATAATGAAGTTGGGAGACAATGTTACAAGTGACCGCAAGGTAAAAAATGCACCGTGTAGTAGAAAAGGCCGCCTGGAAGCAAAAATATGCCCCTGCGTAGCGAAAACATGTTAAAAAAAATTATTTATTAAAAATAATCACCACGGAAAGTGTTAGAAGAATTTTAGAAGAAATATGGTGGTCTCGAGGCACTTTAGGAGTGAGAAACACACCACGAAAGGTACAAATGAGCATATAAGCCATCGCGACAAGTCATTTACCACATTTGATTACCATTTGACTATTGATTTGAGCTCTAACCTATGGGAGGAAATGATGAGGATAGTGAATTGAAGGAACCGTGTGGACCACATGAGGGAGTACTTGAGGCTTCCAGTGGATGGACCTTAGGTACATAGTTACTCATTTTACCTTGGTAATTCAATTTTTTGAATTTTTAGCTAAAAACATGTATTTTAGGCTAAATTAGCGAAAATTTGGGGGGGCGCCTATGCTACTGCATCACACCTATGTATTCGAGCATTTTTTATTTTATTTGCAGCATGGGTTCCTGGGTACCTATGTTGGCTTGCATTTTGCATTTTTTTAATTTTATTTGTAGCATGGGCACCTGGGATCCTATGTTGGCAGGTTTTTTGCTTTTTTTATTTTGCTTTGCAGCATGGGCGCTTGGGTGCCTATGTTGGCAGGTTTTTTTCTTTTTTGTATTTTTTGACAGCAGCATGGGCACCTAAGCGCCTATATTGGCAGGTTTTTGGCTTTTTTATTTTACTTTGCAGCATGGTTCTTGGGCACCTATGTTGGCATGCATTTTTACTTTTTTTAATTTGGATGTAGCATGGGCGCTTGGGTGCCTATGCTAGGAGAAATTGTGAGTTTGCACGCAGGGGGGCACCCATGCATAAAAGACAATTTAAAATTGTTTTTAGGTAAAAACCTAGGCTTTAGCAAACCCCACGTAGAAGAAATAGGTGATTTATAGAAAAACATTAATGATGAAATAGAAGAATAACATGATAAACTATATTTTTAGAAGAAATTACATTGTAGAATAGAAGACAGATTATAACAATTGACTCGACTGGTTCTGAAGATGTTCCTAAACGCGTTAGGGATGCGGGAGCAACATACACGGCTTCAGACCTACGAGGCCACCTTTGAATGCCAAGACCATATTTTCTTATAGATCACCCTAAAGGTGACATGTTTATCATATATAGCTCATATGCCACATATCACTTTTGATCATAGTCTACTCACAGCCTTAACTAAGAGATGGCAGAGTGAAAGCCAAAATTTCTAACTCCCTACTAGTGAGATGAGTGTTACATTAGAGGATGTTTGGTAGATCCCGTGAGTTCCAATTCAGGGTTGTTTGGTTACATACGATGGTCTCTCGGGCTAGATTGAGCGTTATACAACCATGATATTTAGAGTGACCAATATCCCACACTAAGGTATGTCAGTTGTGGTTAGGAGATACATGGCCGACCCATGGCTAGGGTGGGTTCTCGTATATTTATTATCTCTTGTCAGTGGCATGTTGTTTCCCAACAAGACTGGTGCACGATTCTCCTAGGTCTTATTGGAGTGATCCACAGCCTACATCAGGGTAGGGTGTACTACTAGGGTCAGTGTATACTGGCTCACTTATATTCTGATTTACACCTGATAGTCTACCACAGACAGAGGACATTAGGTCCTGCTACTTTACTACAGATCTGAGCCTGGGATCATATTGTTGTAGGCTACCCCTTAAGAGCTTTAAGAGCTTGAGTCATTGGAGAGCCTTCCCTCATGATTTGGGTTCTAGATGGAGATGATATTCGTAGCCATAGGAGGGACATAGATTACTACTGGCAAGTGTTTGACGAGTTACAGCCCCATATGATCACATGGATGTCATATAACTATATCTGTGGCTGCAGGATGAAGACGAGTTAAGGACAACTACAGTGGACCATTTTATCATTAGGATCAGGGGCCACATCTTAGAGTGGTACAGGGTGGACCGGGTCCAGCATCAGTTTGGTCTTATCTAGGGGATTCCTAGCAATGAGATGTTGTACGCACACTGGCACATAGAGATTTTTTTGATATGGGACCCCGGATTAGGTCAAACCGAGCTCATACAAGCTTTTCACAGGTAGCCCCACAACCTTGGGTATAGCAAATGTAGATAGTATATCCCTAGATTACACTAGACTATGCAGCGTGGGATGCACTAGTGCTGCCACATAGATTTACTATTCCCCAGGAGATATTGGATATAGCAACGCAGGAGGAATAAGGTCCATATCCATAGGCACATACACAAGCACAGGCATAGGCACAAGCGCATGTAGGACTATACATGAGGGGTACCAATGCAAAATGTGCTATTATAACAACATATCTTAGTATAATATCAAGTAGTGGTATAGCCACAAGTGTTGGCACCACTGATTCCAGTGCAGGCATCTCTATCACCCCTTCATATGAGTCCACAACACAATCCAGCAGGAGGTGGAGGAGATAGCTGGGGGTGAGGATATGGAGGAGGATTTTCCAAATGTATAGGATGTGCATGATATACTGGATATACATGTTGGTGGACAGGTGGTTGCCTTGCAGCAACAGTTACAATAGGTGACAACCTTATAGCTCCAGATGGCAGTTGAGAGGGATCAAATCATTATAGAGAGAGATCAGTCCCTTGCAAAGAGAGATCAAGTCCTCACAGATAGAGATTAGGCCACCACATATAGAGATCAGGCTATCACAGAGAGAGAGAGAGAGAGAGATCGGACCCTTGCAAATGGGGATCAGCTTGTGATAGAGTGAGATCAGGCCAAAATAGAGAGATTATAGGCCCTGACAGAGCGAGACCAGGTGATAGTAGATAGCTTACAGCTATAGGCAGAGTGGACTCGGGTTATAGCAGACAGGTTACAGCAATAGACAAACTTGGATCAAGCTATAGCAGATCGGTCTCACCTGCAGATAGATCTATCTAGCATGAGGGAGGATCATGATACACTACAACAGGTAGACACACCCTAAGGGGTATAGTTTATGATTGGGCACAATGTTACTATATCAAGTGAGGACACTTATTACAGGATGTAGTTTTATCTAGTTTTTCCATCTGAGAAAAGATTTCCTAAGTATGGTCAGATAGTAGGTAGCAGATCATGATGTAGATCTCATAGACCATCACGATTAGTGCAATCTATAGAGGGCCCTTTAGGACAGCCGACTTCAGAGAAGCATGGGTCAGTTCAACATGGGTCATCTCAGCCTGATGTAGTTTAGCACGGGTCAGTTAAGCCTGATGTAGCAACACCTTATACACATTCATCACCTCAGTTTCCCATGCCTAGCGGTATACTCAGACTAGGAAGCCCTGACATGGGTGAGAGTTGTGGTTGACTCTCTTACTGGCATACCAGATGTACTACTTTCTTTTTGGCATATTTCCTCATGAAAAAGGCATACTTTTATATGGATATTATGTATTTTTTTATCATGCCTCATGATGAAGGCACTTTTTTGCATATATTTCGATGATGACTCATTATATCAGATGTATTTTTGAGACACATTGTTTTGTACACGGACATTCATATTTTTGATGATATATGATGATAGATGAATTACCGATGTATCACATGTTGTTTATGAGATATCATGATTAATCTATTTCTTTATGTTTGTATCACATGTTAGATTTATGAGATAACCTTAGTTGATATCATATTGTATGTTGATGAGATTCTTTGAGTAAAACATTATTACATTTTTTATATTGGTGTGGGGGGGATACATGTGTGATCATGTGCAACCCCTCTTGCCCCATTGGTGATATGGTACTTGATATTTAGCTTTAGCATACATGCATGATGTATACTTATAATTTATTGATATATGATGTATAGATGTGATGGATATATGTGATGTGACGATGAAGTGATAACTTAATGTACAAGCAAAAATTAACAAGCACAAGTTGACACATCTAATCAAGGCAACACATTTAATTACAATTATGCTATATGAAGTAAATTCAATGCCATGAACTACAGATGAAAGTAACATTCAATCTAAGTGAGCAAGTGAATTTAATCTGAAGCACACAATATGAAATAGTAATGCAACTAAAAACCATACAAACCAACAACTAAAAGTAAGCAAACTATTACTTTGTTTTTGTGGGATAGTTTTGGGAAAAAATTTGTTGTTTTTGGTTTTATCTCTAAGACAATTTTCTATTCTGTTGGAGTTTTCTACGAAACGTATCTGAATGTTTTAATTTTTACAAAGGACATATCTGTATGTTTTGGTATTTTCAAAAGTTATACGATTGTTTTTTATGTTTTCTCAACTATTTTCCAAGGCGAACATGCAAGGAAATGAAGAAACGTGGATGCCCCCAATGTTAGATGGGATGTACAAGGGTAGAATGCCAAGTGTTATATGCCAGAAGTGACACTATGAAGGTTCCCCCAACGTAAGAGGGGTTCATTCAATGTTAAATTATCCGCATTCAAAAATTTGGATTAGATGGATCAGGGTAAAGAGGGATATGCTCATAAAGGATTTATACAAAGGCCCGGACTAGCTTAGAAAAAAGTTTTCATACTCCTAAATCTAAAATGTTTGTGAACAACAGACCCTCCCTTGGCATTAAAAACCATTTTTCACCAAATAACTTGTCCAAAGTGCCACCATTGTGTGGTTTTCACTATTGGACACACATGTTTATTTATCTTTTTATTTTTCTATTTTTATACCTTTTTTTTCTTGATATTTTGAAGAGACCCCATACTTAAACATAGAAGCGCTTAAGATGCATTGCATTCATGGGTTCTTGAAGCTCTTGGCCATTTGCATGGGCTAGCTTATAGGTACCTAAACCAAACTTGGTAACCACAACATATGGTCCCAACCAATTGGGTTCAAATTTCCCTTTCGTTTCACAGTCTTTATTGGTGTTCTTCTTATTCTCTTTTAACACCATGTCCCCTACCACAAATTGATGAGGTATGAATCTTTTATTGTAGCTTCGCCACACTCAATCCTGATACACTCTAAGGTGATTGAGAGCATTAAGTCTTTTCTCATCTAATAGCTCCAAATCTGCTATTCGAGCTACTATGTAGTCTTCCTCTTCATTCAAGTAGTCCCTTAGCTCAATACGCAAAGAAAGGATCTCAATCTCTAGAGGCAGTATGGATTCTGCGTCAAATACTAAGGAATATAGAGTTACACCTGTGGGGGTGCGGATAGAAGTTCTGAATTCCTAGAGGGCGAGGTGAATTTATAAATGTCAGTCACAACCTATTTTGTTCACCATCTTCTCCATAATGTGAATTAAGGTTTTATTGGAAGCCTCGGCTTTTCCATTACCTTGAGGGTAATAGGGGTTTGAGAACTTGAGGGAGATTTGATATATTTTGCATAGTGATTTCACATTTTTATTCTTAAATGGCTTACCATTATCAGTGATAATAACAAAGGGGATACCATATAGACAAATGATATGGTTCATGATAAACTTAGAGATCTGTGCACCTTTAACATAGGTGAGAGGAACAACCTCTACCCACTTTGTAAAGTACTCAGTTGCAGTAATGATGAATTTATGACCATTTGAAGAGACATGGTTAATTTTCCCTATTAGATTGAGACCCCACTTTGAGAGCGGCCTGTTAGAGTAGGTATTTACCTTAGCTCATGTTCGCCTAGGTACTTTATTTACCTTTATTGTATTTATCCTCACCCACTTATGTGTGTGGATATTTCTTTTATCTTATTTAGATATTAGGAGATATTATCTAGTTGTTAGGTATAGTTCTTTCCTTGATCTATGGTATTGACTAGATCCTTGATGTCTAGTTCTCTCCTAAATCTATGGTCTTGACTAGTTCTTTGACGAATAGTTATTTCCTTGATTTATGGCTTGATCTACGACCTTGACTGGTTCTTAGATTTTTATTCCTTTCCTATTTAAGCAAGGCCCATTCTCAATGTATTGCATTGAGTTCCATAATAATATATGATATTACTACTCATTTGTTTGCAAAGGTTTTATGTAAAGCTATTCTGGCAAATTACTTTCATCTTATTAATCATGGTGTTTAATTAGCATTGGTGTTCTTGGCTTGGTATGATCTGGTTATCGTTCCTTTCATGGCCAAGGGGTTTTGATTGGCTATAAGGATTGCATCGACGCATGTATCAATTTTTCATACTTTTGACAATCCACGCATTTCTTCACATGGTTACAACAGTCATGCTCCATGGTAGGCCAATAATAGCCTACTCTAATAATTTTCTTTGCAAGGATGGTCCCATTAGTGTGAGCCCCGTAGATGCCTTCATGTACCTCTTTGATTTCTTGGATAGATTCGTCTGAACTTAAACATCACAACAGATGCCCGTCGTAGCCTTGGCAGAAGAGGGTACCCCCAAATAGGGTATATCTGGCTATATGCTACATAAGGGTGAATTTTTCAACATGGGAAATGTTAGTGGGAAAGGTTCCATCGTGGAGATAGTTAAAAATTTCAGTGTACCATGGTGAAAAGGGACCAACAACTTTGCATGCTAAACATGAGTCTGATATGTCATATGTTGTTATTCTTAGATTTTCAACAAAAAATGGCATATCATTGTTCCCCGGTGGAATGCTTAACATATATCATATCGTAGCCATGGAATCTAGTGCTCTATTCTAAGATATTGGTATCTTCTCAAAGAATTCTTTCAAATAATCGACCATTCTTTTATATGGAAGTAACTTTTCATCCTTGACCTTGTATTCATATGTGACCTATTTTATAATAAGAATTAAATCACCAATGCAATTGACTCATCTGATATCCCATTTGATAGCTAGCTTCATCCCTGCAATGAGAGCTTCATACTCCTCTATATTATTGGTGTAGGGGAACCCAATTCTAAACATTTTTGGAATCAAGTCTCCCGTGGGAGTAATTGGCACAACTTCATCTCCTGAACTATGAAAGAAAAAGGAGCCATCAAATTATAATTACGAAACTACAAATTATTCAAGGTACATGATGGATGCATCTAGTAGTTCTAGACTCAAGGGTTCAGTACCTACTAGTAGAGCTTCTACTAGCTGATCTACTAACACTTGTCCGTTTACTGATTTTTGATGAATGTACTCAATGTCAAACTAACTTAATAAGATGATCCAGTTAGCCATCTTTCCAGTTAGTGCTGGTTTGGACAATAAGTACTTTAGAGGGTCGAACTTTGAAATAAGCTTGATTTTGTTGTTAAGCATATAGTGACATAGCTTCTAGAAAGCAAAAACCATGGCTAGACAAGCTTTCTCAATTTGTAGGTAATTGAGCTCATATGCTGTCAATGTCCTACTCAAATAGTATACAATTTTTTCTCTCTACTCTTGATCATACTGGGCCAACAGTGCCCCAATCACAAAATTTGTAGCAGAGATGTAAAGAAAAAAGGGTTCTCTTGCAAAGAGTGGTAAGGGCACTGGGGGTTTAGCCAAGTATTATTTTAGTAAAGAAAACACTTGCTATTATTATGGCCCCCAAGTGAAATTAACATCCTTCTTAAGAAGATGTGCAAACGTATGACACTTGTTTGCGAGCTATGAAATAAACCTTCTGATGGCCTGAATTTTCCCTTGTAATCTACGTAGTTGTCTAATATTTTTAGGAGGATTCATCTTTGTGATGGTTGTGACCTTTGCGTGGTCCACCTCTATTTCTCTCCTTGACACAATGAATCCTAGTAATTTCCCAGATAGAACACCAAAGACACACTTATTCAGGTTAAGGCAGAACTTTTAGTCTCTTAGGTGCTGAAAGATACGTCGTAAAATCTCTAGGTGCTCCTCCCGAGTTTTATATTTAGCTAGTATATCATCTACATAATCTTCCATGATGTCATTTATCATGTTGTGAAAAATTACAGTCATTACTCTCTGATATGTAGCGTCTACATTCTTAAGGCCGAAGGGCATAACTTGGTAGCAAAACTGTTAGGAAATAAGGGATAAAATATGTGGAATAATCCCTCACAGAATCGTAACAGAAAAAACTAATATGCAAAAAATATTACAGATCTTAAATAAAAGTGCAGAATAAAATAACACAACACAAAGAGATAGTATTTAACATGGTTCACCCAATTAGAGCTACATCCACCAAGAATCACTTGCTCATATTTTATTACAAGCTACTGCTCTCTCAATACAATACCCAAATCTATTTGGAGATATGCTCAACAAACTCTACAGAATTCACACCTAAATTCAAAACACATCTGCAATGTTACATTAACCTATCATATGCACAAAACCACATAAGTAGACAACTACTTAAGTAGTTTTACAAAACCATGGGTATCAAAACCATGGGCCAAAACTATCCCATAAACTTATGGGTCAAAAATCCTGCCCATATGAGAAAATCACGTTTCTCGGTATATCAGGCATGTTTTACAACCCAAAAAAAATCTCGAGGGTTGTGCCCCCGAACCCCGACAAGACAACTATGGAAAGTGTACAATACTCTTAGTGTACGGTTTTCAACACTTTCTCACATGAAAACAGGCTCCACAACCTAAAAAGAATGTTCTCCATGGGGTTGTGAAATTTTTCTTATGTTGATCTTCCTCCACAATATATATCTGATTATAACCTGAGAAGCCATCCATGAGTGATAACATCTCATAACTGGTAGTAGAATCGATGATCATGTCGATGTTGAGGAGAGGAAATTCATCCTTGAGACAAGATTTGTTTATATCTCTTAAATCGGTACACACTCTAATACCGACTGGATTTTTTTTACAGGTACCACATTAGAAATCCACTCTGAGTAGTCGATAGGCCTGATGAAGCCTACTTCTAATAATCTTTCAAGCTCTACCTTTACCAACAAGGTGACGTGAGGATGCATCTTCCATAGTTTTTTGTTTGATGGGCTTGGTGTCTGGATACAAAACTAGGTTGTGTACCACTAATGCAGGATCAAGTCCTGACATGTCGCCATAAGACCAAATGAAGATGTATGAATACTCTCTCAATAGTCCTGTAAATTTTTTATGTTCGTTGGCTGACAATGAAGTTCCCAACTTAACTATCCTCGGCAGCTCCTCCGTGTCAATGTTAACAACTATTGTATTTTCCACTAGTAGATTTGACTCATTCCCCATGTACATAGGATCAGGTGGAAGATTGAGATCCTCTTCTATCAAAGGTGGCTTAGCGATCTCCTCATCTTTATATGGGTGACACTATCTTTTCCATAGGTTATTCTATTTGTTTTTCCACAAGCACCTCAAAGAGGTTTTTGTGATAGGACTTCCCCTTTTTCTTTCCGCAAGGCTTTTCTATATGAATCGTGCCCTTGCTCACTTTTTTACTTAAGTTTCCACATAATTCTACCTTCTCTCTGAAGTACGCACATGCGTTGGGATGAATGGAGAAGCCTTTCTTGTGATCATTTATTGTAATGTTATCTCTGATGCCCATGAACTTGCCAATAGCTTCATCATTCTGAAACATGTCAATAGGCACGTGTTTTTGTTGATCCCAATTCACAAGTGATGGGTAGATGAGAGTTAATTTTTGAGTTATAGGGGTTACAATAGGTATAACAAGGTTTATGGTAAAGATAGCCATATTAGAGATTAGGTTCTTAAAGGCGAGGTCTTTATAAAGACTACACCCGAAATTTGTTTCACTTTCATTTTCAAACAAACTATCCTCACTCTAAAAATAAGCATACTCAATATCTGAAGGGTGAGACTCATAAAAATGGATGTGGATACCTAATTTACCTAGTATGCGATGAGATATTGAAAGGGATTCTAAAGGCCCTTGTTTGTAGTGGCCGCAACCACATCCTTGATATCTCATAGTAAGCATGATTCTGTTAGGAATAACATACCTAGATGACTTGTAACACAAATCCATTTCATCATCTTCAGGATGAAATATAATATCATTGAGGATTCTTTCATCTTCTAGCAAGCCACAGGAAGTGAAATTGTCAAAAGGGCAATTCTCCCTTGATCTTTGAAATTTGCAAACATGGTCTACCACGTGGTTGGGCTGATAGTGGAATGTTCTGAATCATAAGGGATTTTTGAAGGTTATACTATCCACAACCATTGTTTATGACCTTCATCTCCCACGTATCAAAAGGAGATTCTGATGTAGATGCACTATTATCACTAGGAGTCTGGGTATTTGGATCCACTCGTGAAGTGAGGGCCTCCGACTGAACAAGGACAACAATATTTGTGGAGGGACACTCATAAATGGGAGGAAAATAACCCAAAAATGATCTAAAATGAGCAAATGGTTGGGTATCCCCTTTTATAGTAAGTGTATTTCCTTCATACTATAATTTTAGATATTGATGATACATTGATGGCACGGCCTGTATGGAGTGAATCCATGGGCGAACGAGCAAGATGTTATAAGGGAGCTCTAGGTCCAAGACATGGAACTTTGTATCATGGGTTATGGGACCAAATTCTAATGAGAAAGTGATCATTCCAGTTGATTGTCTTTCTTCATTGTGATACGCCTTTATGGTGATGACCTTTATCTCCAAATCAGCTTATGTGTCACCTAGTTAGTGAACTAGTTTAATAGTACAAATGTTAAGACCCAATCCACCAACCACAAACACTCTGTTGACCTTCTTACACTTGATTATTATCTCAATATGTAAGGTTAGGTTATGGGAGGGATTTTTCAGTTAAGGCTTCTGTCAGACTGAAGTTTATGTGTCTTACGAGAGTGATTTGTGCTACCATTGGTTGTAAATGCGTAGGGTCAACATCAATAGATACTCTTGATCCCTGTAGGGTTTTGCGAAGTATATCTTTATAGACGTTAGAAATATTTAGAAGGTCTAATATTAAAATCTTAGTTGTATTCTTCTCTAGTTGATTTAACACATCATAATGACTCTCTTGAGGAGGAGAGGGAGTAGGTTTAGAATTTATAACAGGGTGAGCTCATCGTGTTATCATGGCACACTCTCTTAGTTTAATTCTAATTGTATTGATTGCTCAATGAGTGGGTTGACACAACCTATCAAGGCATCAAAATGGTCTTTGTTTGACATATAGTTAGCATTCTTATTCTGAGACAATTGTCCCCAATCTAGCTTTTTCTTTTCTTCATGATTAGTAAAAGGCTCTTTGAAGATCCCTAATCTTTCATTTGGAGATTTTTTAGTGGCAGCAGAGTCTACTTCAATATTGCCACTGTCAACTAGGTCTTAAATATAGTGTTTTAATCTTAAACACTTGTCTGTTTTATGACCCTTTACGCGGTGAAACCCTCATAATTCATTTTCCCTAAACCATGACAGTTTAGGTGTATTATCCCCATAGGGTTGTGTTTCAGGGTACTTTACCATGTTTACAACCTCTAATTGTTTTAGTATGGATGATATGAATTCAGATAGAGGGGTAAAAGTATGTCATTTATACTTAGTAAGTGGATTGCACTTTGCAAGCTTCAAAGGTGTGTGGTTCTGAATAGCTTGCACTCACTTTGAGCCTATTATCCCATCACCAATGATGTTTTTGTTCTTATTATGAACAAACATTGGTTTTTCGATAGACTTGGAATTGTTTTGATCACGGGAGAAAGGTTTTAGAGTACCCCTAGCTAGCAATGCTTTTTCGATTTGACTCCCCTTTTCGATTACCTCTTCGAACGTGTCGCCACACTGCATTTGCAAGTGGAACATAATGTCTGGATGGAGGTTGGGAACAAATATGCCTATAAACTATTTTTTGGGTATAAAGAAAGGAAAGCGTCTAGCTAATCCTCTCCATTGTTGTAAAAACACAGCGAAATTTTCATTGTTTGGAATTGCAGAGATCCAACATGGTGACATCATTCTCTATATTAAAATAAAAGTGTTGTACGATACTTTATGTTAGTTCTAACCATGTTGATATGGATCCCTTAGGGATGTGTACAAACCATTATAGCGTCCTTGCTCCTAAACTTTGTGGAAAGACGCGCATAAGATAATTGTCGTTGAATGCCACCTTTTGGCATGCCATATAAAATTATTTAAGATGGTCATGAGGGTCACCTTTTCCCTTATATTTTTCAAATTTTGGAAAATCAAATTGCCTTGGGAAAGGTACTTGTAGAATGGCTTTGTCAAATGGGTAGGGACGTAACTCATCAAACATGTACTGCTTGTTATTGCTACCAGTTTAGACCTCTTGTAATGCTTGAAGGGCATTCTTCATAGTAGATCATTCTTGGTGGAAGAGTTGGTCTTGCGTGGGTGGCAGCGTAGGTCTATACAAAGGGTTAAAGCCTAGGGGTATGCCCACCTCTATTCTCAGCGAAAAATTCCTCGTAAGGGTCTTTATGTGTCTCGCGTTAAGGAGTGTTTATTGGGAAATCTTGAAATGAAACCTCTAGTTTTGCCTTTGGTATGGTTTTTTTCACAACTTTTGGTTGTTCCTTTTGTATATGTGAAGCCAAACTTTCCAATTTGCGGGTGAAGGCTTGGACATGTTGTTCTAATGTCACCTCTTGAATGGGTATTTCGTTATGATCTTCATTGGGAGGAGGTTACTCGTGGTGAATGTGTGATTCATGGTCTTCACATTGAATTATAAGAGGAGGTAAATGATAATCTCTGTCATTTTCGAAAGGCACTTCCTCATTATTTTTTCGTTGTAGAAGTAGAGGCGTGAATTGGGTTTAATATGTCATCTATATGGTGATGAGGACGTTCCACTTATTATTCCCGTCGAACCATTGCGGTAATGAGAGAAGTGTCCACCGTGGGAGGTAACCTAGCTCTTAGTTCCATAACATGTATAAGAACCTCATTTTTTTTTAAAATGGAATCGTCAAAATTGGTGGGAGGACGCTCTATATTCATACAAGGAGAATCTTCCTCTCCACCACTATGGTAAACCATGAGATTATCCTCTAAAAGAGGGTTGTCACCTCCAAATATATCGGTTCCTAATCTTTAGGATCCCATCCTCGTAGTAGGCATAATTGAGATAGGAGATACAACACAAAAAATTTCCACTAAGGTTTACTAAAAATGGACCTTAGTCAAATTTTTGCAGCGTAATGACGCTAAATTGTCAAAACAAGGCGACTATAGAATAACCCCAAAATTGATAGGTCAAATCGAACGTGCGAACTAAATAATAACAAACAAGCTACCCTGGAGAGGTAATGTACGACACAAATTTTCCTTAGAATAATAAAATGATGCACAACACTCAAAATTTAGTCACACCAAATAGTTTACCTACCCTAAGATTTGTCTAGATAGGTTTGCAACCAAATAGTGATAACACAATATCACCAGTTAGGTCAAGTTCGTAGCAAACAAGACCTAAATGATAAGAAAATGTTGACGTGATCTTCTAACAAGATATATTAAAATCCCATTTCTAAACACTAAAAAATTCTAAGCTTTGTAAAACGGATGATACAAGTGTGAATAACATAATAATGTTATTTGGACACGTAATCAAACTTTGCAAGAAAACAAGATTTTAGTATCAAAATGACATTATAACGATGCTAAAAAATTAACCTCAACACTCACAAAACTCAAGACAAAGATAGGGTGTAAAAACTACATCTAAGTATATTAAGAAATTGTTATGCGTGTGAGAAACATAACTCTATAATATAGATATTTAGGTCTAATTTCACAATGGAAACAAGACGTAAATATCTCAATTGTATGGCTATAATGCGGGAAGTTTAATAACTCAAAATAAGACAAGGATGAAATCACATAACTACGATGATAATAAGTCTCAAATATGGGTTTTTGAGACAAGGGGTCCTACTAGATCATGAGTACGTACCATGCACACTTTCAACACTTGTGCTTTGGCATTACAACCTAGTTGCATAAGTAGAATACAAAAGTGGTGGACATGTGATATCTAGTGGTATTTATATATGTTGTTTCCTTTTGTCCAAAAATGGGCAACAAGAAAAACAAGGGTGTAGACCAAGTGGTGTTGAATTAAACTTGGTGTTATTTTGGAAAAGTTTCACCTTGTGTTAAGACAAGTGAAAAACTAGGACAAAATGACACTAAGTAGATTTTGTGATGAAATATCACGTGGTTTCAAATTTAAGAGATTATTTCCCTTGTTTGAAAAACAAGAGTTTGAATCTCAAAAAAAATTCACTTTGTGAGAGCTCTCAAGTATAACAGCTAAGACAAAAACAATGGCTCTAAGATAGCTATATTCGAAGGCGGTTCTCTCTCTATGTGTCACAAATTTACTTCTGTGAGCTCGATTTACCTTGGTTTCCCAAGGAGTATCTCTGATTTACATTACCCCCTTCTAATACAATGAGAAACTAGTGCATTCAGTTGTATTATCACTGGGGTCACAATGGAAGTAACTTTGACTCTAATCTCACCAAGCCATACTAATCAAGTCACTAGTGTGGAGCACTTTCCTGTTTCATTCATAAGGTTCTCTCTTGTGTGAACTACTTTAGGGTTCCTAGGACCACCCCCATTGTTGTAGCTTAAGGCTTATGCTAAAGGGGTTATGTCCTAGTTAAGCGGATGAGTTGTAGCTCTTAACCGAAACCTGCAAATATAATGTGATGATTGTGGTGTGATTTTTATCTTTTAGATTTAATGTGTTTTTTGTCGTACTCCTTTTGGAAACCTATAATCACACGTGTAGTTAGACAAATTGTTTAGGTCCTCCTTTCTTTTACTAGCATTAGGTCCTTCAAACAAATGATTAGTAGTTCAAAAATGTTCACAATATCATAGAAAGAGGATTAAGTGTTATTTTTATTTCTTAAGACCACACTAGGTGTAAGAGAAGAGCATACACAACAAATAGTCCAACTAAATAGAAATGTAAAGCTTGTAAATCAACTAACTACCATAAAAATTTGCAAAGTAAGGTTTATTACCAATTAATCTAAGTTCTTCTTAATGAAAGACTAAAATTGTTTTTGATTCCCAAAATCACACTAGGTGCAAGGGAAGTGTTAGTGCAGAATCATAGCACCCCCAAATGAGTTATGGATCTACTTTTCTAAGGCAGGATCATTTGGTGTGATTTGCATAACATTGGATCATTCCCCAAGTTGTGGGACTTACAAATGGGAATGATCCTCCAGAGAAAGTTGGTTCTTGTTCCTAAACTACCTGCTATAAGCTACTCCAGTGCAGGAAAACTAAACTTGTCCTAATCCAACCATTCCAAAGAACGAAGGAGAGAGAAAGAGGGAAAAAATAGAGTCTACACTAAATCGGTGATACACCAGCAAAGGAAGCGAGATATTCTATTAAGGGAGAAAGAAACAAAAAAATGGAGATGAGGGAGGTCAGACAGAAGTAACATGGCCCAGATCTTCAAATTCACCATTAAACTCCATGAAACACAACATCCTACACCTGCAAATGTGAAATACATGCACAGAAAAAAAATCTGGAAGGGAGAGGCACAGAGAAACAAAAAAATTATGCAAAGGGTTGAAGAACACCACAAAACACATTTTTTTATTGCTCTAGAAGGTGCACAGACCATTACATTTCTAGAATAGAGGCACAAATACATTTTCCAGGCCTAGGAGAAGGTTCTCTACTCAAAAATGGCACGAGAAACAAATTTGACAGAGTTTCTCTATGCCCAGAATGTCTCTCTTTTCCAAAATGAGAAGTGTTACAATATATAGAAAGAATAAGAGAGAGAGAAGAGGGAAAAATCAAATCTTTCTCCAACCACCATGAGATACACATCGAATCCCACTTTGAAATTTCAACCACTGAATATCAATGCCTTTTACAAATCTGCCCACAATATGTCCCTTCTGGTTCCCCAGTGGATTGAATCGAATCGGATATGGTAGTTGAAGAGAAAGAAGATCCTACATTAAAGGCCTGAAGATGTTTTCTCCATTTTTCACCTACCAAGTCCCAAAAAAATGAATTTTTATCTTTCCATGGCATAGAGGACGTTGAGACATTTCCAACTGTGTAAGATTCACAATATTTCGAGCCCTGAGTTGAAAGATATGCCCCTTCAAAGTTTGTATCGAAGTTCGTACAAATGGGCAGGAAAACAGTTTGAAAAATGGGTCCCCCTTTACATATGGGACACACGACAGCCAGATTAGGGAAAAAATAGGGTTCGCGGGTCTGTAATTTATCCTTTTCCCTTTTTCTGAAAAAATGACAAAACTCAAAAAACCCCCGCGGCCTCGCTCTTGGACATTGGAGCCCTGGCATCTTGTTCGAGCCTCTCCTTTTGGATTTCAACTTTGGAGAAGCTCCCCGCTGACACATGTGGCTCTCTCCATTGTCTCCTCCATACTTAGTCAATTTTTGGACTCTTTATGAACTATTTTGAGCCTGAAGACTTTGAATCTTTGTTTTTCTTCTTCTCGAGCCTCTGGTTCTTTTGACACTGCTCAGCCTCCTTCCCCGACCCTTCCTTTTTTATTTTAGAGCCTTCCTGAGTCTATCAAATAGATTTAAGACACGGATTCACGTGATAGAGTCGTTTCTTCTCTTTCTTCTCGCACAGGGTCATTTAAACTTTCACAGGCCCTGCCATTCCATTGTAGAGTCCCTCTGCAACCAGTTTGCAAGATTTAAATGTGTTTTCTCTGATTCTTTCCATGCGGGGTCATGGCTGACCCAATATTTTTCCTGAGGGGTGAAATATGGATAACAATTTGGTGACTCACAGGGACATCTACCTGTAGATGAAGAGACCAGTGGCCTTGAAGCATCCATTGGGCATGGAGTCTACTTGATAAACATGAAACTGATATAAAATTTTGAAGATCTGATCCCTGAGCCACTGCGAGCCTGACTGTATGCCTTTTCTATGTTTTTTCTGACCCTGAGTCTGCACTCTCAATTTTCATAAGGAAATCTTGGAAATGGAATTTCTGAGAGTAGAAAATTGTTTTAACTCTGGGGATTTCATCTGCCCCTAAAATGGACTGTTTTGAAATGAATTTAGTTGCTCTGTATTTGTTTTCTTTGAAGATGGAAACTATTATAGGTAACTATGAGTTTCCCTGCTATGAATACTGAAGAGCCTAGCTTTATGCACCTTTGGAGCAATGCGAACAAAACTTATATACAGAGACCAAATCATACATGCCTCAAATGAGACATGCAGAGTGTGCATAAGCACTTCTTCTACTAGAAACAAATTCTACTCCTACTCCTACACTAACCAGAGAGAAAGAATGCTAAACAAATCCTACTACAGGCAGGGAGAAGTAGCTTCCCTTTCTCAAGAGGGGCAGCCATGCAAATGATTTGACACTAAATATAGCTGCCTGTATGAGTGAAAAACTAACAATAAGCTAGTCCTCCACCCAAATCATCAAGGTATCAACATTAATGGAAAATACCTCCTCAAGCTGACTTGCATTCGACTCCTGGAGGTATTGATGATGACCCTTGGTGCTTTGGTATTCATCCTCATGCCCTGAAGTAGGCATGACTGGTTCTGGCTTCTCCTTTGGCTCCAATGAAGCCAAGTACCTGATTGGGCAAGGTCTGATCCTTTGAATGTGCCCCTTGTTCTAAGTTTCAACTCCAAGAATAGAGTTTTCTTATGGACCTTCTTGGATGAATGGCATGGGAGAAATGGTGATATCTTTCTACCCTTTCCTTTCTTCCTCCTGTGAAGAGCATGGAAGGTTTAAGTCTCCCAAACTTGATTCCAGAGGGCTGCTATAAAATGTAGGCTGCTGCAATTGAATGCTCTCCTCCATGACAATAGGTTCATATGCTTGGAAGGTGGATGAAGGAGGAGAAAACAATAGAAACTCAACTGGTTCTTCTCCATCAAAACAGTCCTCCAAATCAGACAAATAAATTGCCTCATTGTTGTTCTGCTGCAAATGTTCAACCTCTTCCATGGTGTCCTCTTGGTCTGTAACTTGTTCACCATGTTTTCCCTCATTCTCAAACATTGAGTTTGAAAGATCAAACTCTTCTTCAACATTAGAGTTCGAGAGAGATGAGGTGAGAGGAAGAACTGAAGGTTCTTCTATGGCCTATTTTGTGCTCAAAGCTTCTGGGGTTGCATTACTCTCATCCTCAATTAGAATGCACTCCTCTTCTTTTGGATTTGAGCAGCTTCTCCTTCCTCTTGAAGACAAATTTAGTTTCATCACCACTGGCCCCTCAACATTCACCTCTTTTGTAGGGTTAACCAAATCAGGCAATGAAAGGTAATATTTTCAATCCCATATCTGAGAGCCAAGCTTACTAATGGGACTTTTGATTGTTCATTTCTTCTTTTCTTGGATCTTACTTCTTGCTGTCCTTCTTGATGACTATTTTTTTATTTTCTTCTCCTACTATCTCCCTCCACATGGCTCTTCAACCTTGACCTCCTCTATTGGAAGACCATCAAAGGGATCTTTGTAAGCCCAAATTTGGTAGCCCAACTCTTCAGATTGTCTGTCATTTGTTGGGATCCTCTTTTGTTGTTCTCTTTGATGGATTCTTGAGTCTTTTCCCAACATGGACTTGGGAGGTGGCAGGTTGGGGTTCAACTTATTGCAATTATTTTTGGGAGGGAGGAGATGAAACTTCATTGTTTCTTTGGAGGGGATGACTGGATTGGGAAGGAAAGGGTGGAAGAAATGAGATGGGATGGAAGACTAGGGGATGGAGAAATGGATTTCAATGCTTGGGGCAGCAATGTTGAGAAGCTTAAAATTGGTAGCTTGGGTGAATGATAAAGCTTGAGAAAGAGAAAAATAAAGCTAGGAGATGTTGGACTTACCCATTGACAAGGTTGTCTTGACTTTGCTCATAAGCTTTTATCTCCTCAGTCCACTGTGCAAGTTGGGGCAACATTCCAATCATGAAGTCCAAGCTTCTCTTGAGGGCTGTAATGTCTTGGAAAAGGGCCTTCCCATGGACAAGGTGCCCTGTAACCAATCTTGAATGCCTTCATTTGTGCTATGCCCCTTGACTGAACCATGTCAGCCTCCATTTTTTGAATCTTCTCCAGTAGACCAACATCCTCTACATAACTATCACCATTATATGTGTCCCCTTGTCCTTGATAAGCTTCATAGTCAAACTAGTTTTGACACTGCTCATATGGGTAAGCATAATGGTTCTAGATCTGATCATAATGTTGATCTGGAGGAGTTGGGAAATACATTGGAGGTGGACTGCATTGCTGTAAGTGTGAGTTCCATGAAGGGAATGAAGTCATGATTGTACAACCTCATGGAATGGGAGAAAATGAAAGAGATGGAAGAGGAAAATGGATGAAAATGGATGGAAAAGGTCTGCAACTCAGAGAATGGGTTTTTGACCAGATGGAGTCACAGATGTGCTTGTATGTGCCTCAAAAGGCTGAATCCCACCAAGAACACATCAACTTGATGAAATAAAGTGAAGACCTCTGGTCCCACCGGGTGTGCCAAAACTGTTAGTGCAAAATCACAGCACCCCCAAATGAGTTATAAAAATCTGCTTTTCTAAGGAAGGGTCATTTGGTGTGATTGCATAACATTGAACTTTCCCCAAGATGTGGGACCTTGCAAAAGTGGGAAAGATCTCCAGAGAAAGCTGGTTCTTCTTCCTAAACTACCTGCCACGAGCTACTCCAGTGCAGGAAAACTAAACCTATCCTAATCTAACCATTCCAAGGAACCAAGGAGAGAGAAAGAGGGAAAAAATAGAGCCTACACTAAAGCGGTGATACACCAGTAAAGGAAGCGAGATATTCTGTTAAGGGAGAAAGAAATAGAAAAAATGGAGATGAGGGAGGTCAGATAGAAGTAACACGGCCCAGATCTTCAAATTCACCATTAAACTCCATGAAACACAACATCCTACACCTGCAAATGTGAAATACATGCATATAAAAACAAATCTGGAAGGGAGAGGCACAAAGAAACAACAAAATGATGTAAAGGGTTGAAGAACACCACAAAACATGTTTTTTATTGCTCTAGAAGGTGCACAAACCATTACATTTCTGGAATAGAGGCACAAATACATTTTCCAGGTGTAGGAGAAGGTTCACTACTCAAAAATGGTGTCGAGAAACAAATTTGACAGAGTTTCTCTATGCCCAGAATGTCTCTCCTTTTACAAAATGAGAAGTGTTACAATATATAGAAAGAATAAGAGAGAGAGAAGAGGGAAAAATTGAATCCTGCTCCAACCACCATGAGATACACATCGAATCCCACTTTGAAAGTTCAACCACTGAATATCAATGCCTTCTACAAATCCGCCCACAATTTGTCATTTCTGGTTCCCTAGCGGATCGAATCGAATCGGATCTGGTAGTTGAAGAGCAAGAAAATCCTATTTTGTATTAAAGGCCTGAAGAATGTTTTCTCTACATTTTTCACCTACCAGGGCCTGAAAAAATGATTTTTTATCTTTCCATGGCATAGAGGATGTCGAGACAGTTTCCAACGGTGTAAGATTCACAATATTTCGAGCCCTGAGTCGAAAGATATGCCCCTTCGAAGTTTGTATCGAGTCCATACAAATGGGGGAAAACAGTTTGAAAATACATAGTTGCAGCAGCAGATTAGGGTAAAAATGGGTTAAAGGGTCCCTTTACATATGGGACACACGGAAGCTTGGCGCTTGTTTGAGCCTCTCCTTTTGGGTTTTAGCTTTGGAGAAGCATCATGCTAACACGTGGCTCTCTCGATGTCTCCTCCATACTTAGTCAATTTTTGGACTCTTTTTTAACTGTTTTGAGCCCGAAGACTTCGAATCTTTCAACGTTTCTTCTTCTCGAGCCTCTGGTTCTTCTGACACTACTCAAAATCCTTCCCTAACCCTTCCTTTTTTTATTTTAGAGCCTGCCTGAGTCTGTCAAATAGATTTAAGACACGGGTTCACCCGACAGAGTCGTTTCTTCTCTTTCTTCTCGCACAGGGTCGTTTAAACTTTTGCAGGCCCCACCATTCCATTGTAGAGTCCCTCTGCAACCAGTTTGCAAGATTTAAATGTGTTTTCTCTGATTCTTTATGTGTGGGGTCATGGTTGACCCAATATTTTTAACTCTATTCCAAACTCAATCAAAGTATGAAAACATAATCACTCATCAAACCCTAACCAAATTTACTCAAAAATCCTTTATCAAACCCTAAGACAATTTTGTTAGGAATATTGCTCTAAAATCAATAAATTGACAAAAACAACATCAAAAAACCCTTTAAAACTGACAGGAATCATAAAATTGAAATTCTAGAATTTGAGAAAATTTTACCTTGATGCATGGGTGCCCCTCTTAGTGCACTGGCGCTCATAGTAATGCACAGGCACTCACATTCATGCACAGGTGCCCCTCTATCATTTTTCACACAGTTAATGATGCATGGGTGCTTCTAGTGAGGCACAGGCACTCTTCTACATGCACATGGACTTTTTTCACTCATAACCAAAAATTTAGTGTATACAGGGTGCTCACAGCCATGCACATGCACCTTTTTCATGTAGGTGGTCAAAAATCTGGGTTTTTGAGCAGATTTCTTGAAAAAAGGTCCAATATTTGGGATTTTGGGTCAATTTTGACAAGGCTTCACCTCCCTATATCCTGCAACAAACATGAAAACACAACTTCTACCACTAATCTAGTTGAAACAACTACCTAGCTTGAAAAAAATGATCTAAAACTTTGAAAATTACTCTAAAAATTTGAAAGTAATCTACAAAGCTTTAACAACTAATCTAAAAGCTTGAAAATACTCTATAAATCTTGAATATACTCTAGAAATCTTGAAATTAAACTAGAAAACTTGAATTTAATCTAGGAAACTTTAAGCTACTCTAAAAAACTTGAAATGTAAAACTTTGAAACTAAGTTAAAAAGCTTAAAAATTGAATGTAATGGGGTATTGTCCCACCGGGCGTGCCAAATGAAAGCACCCTAAACTTTTATAAATAAAATAACAAAGATAATCAAGGAAGGCTAACACCATTGCCACCTAATAGCTAAGGATTCTAAGTCTAGGAATGTAACATTAAGATAGAAGCTAAAAGGAATGCTTAACTAGTATGAAAACAATGCAAAATATAACTAAACATGCCTATTAATATGCTTTAATTACCTAACATGGGCCTAAATAAACCTAAGAGGGAAATCAAATGGTTATGGTTTCTACTCCAAACAATGGTGAAATGACCTCTCCAAATAACTTGTTAAATCACTTTAGATATTCATCTACTAACCTTGTTGAAGGCTTTAGGCAAGGATTGAACTTGGCTATATATCATATTTATTATATGATATGCAAATCAAAAGATGGTGTAAAGTATGAAGGAATGAGGTGCACTCTTTTTATAATTTTCCTTTTGGGAGAAACTTGTATTTTGGTGCATGTGGGACTAAAAACCCCAAATTAGATTAGAATTGATAATCATGATCAGGCCTTGCTAATCACAATTAGTGAATTACCAAGTGATTAAGAGGTATGAAGCCTTAGTCAACTGCTTACGGTCAACTAGGAGGCTAAGATAAGCTTTTTGAGGCACTCTGGAGGTGAATGGGGTGATTTTGAGTGGTTGGAAGAGGGGTTTGATTCAATACTAGGGCATATTGACCAAATCAAGGGAAAAATAGGCTTAATTAGCTTATAATCTCTAATTTTCTGTGTTTGAAGAGGATTTTGATTTATGATTTGTCATAAAGTGGCATCATGAATGTGAAAGGGGTTACGTGATCAACGAAGGGCTTGCTAATTGACCAAAGTGATCAGAAATGTTAGTTAATTAGCTAAAATCACTAATTATAATGGAATTGCTAAGAGTGAGAGTGATTTGTGTGCGTTTAGCAATAAGATTGTAAAAGTGGAATTTAGGTGCCTACACATACCACTCTCCATTTTATGTTGCCTACTACTCTTGGTTTTTTGTTCTTACTCATTTCATGTGTAAGACTCGTAATCATTATTCCATTCATGCATTATTTGCATTGATTCGGTTTATTTTGTTTATGCTTGGAGGTATTACACTTGGTTTGGTTGTTTTTGGTTGTATGATTGGTTTTTTAGGTGTGTTTGTAGGTGTTTTTATAGGTACATCAATTAGGTTTCATGTTCAAGTATAGTTTGTGGGTATCTTAAAATATAGTGTTAAGCTCCTTTTGGCCCAACTCTGCCCCAGCTCGCCAAGCTGGAAAATGAGTTGGCTCCCCAAACTCACCATCATTTTTCCTTTTATAAAGCCTTCATGACTCACCTTGGCTCACCTATTTTCCCTTGCAACTTGCTTGTATTCATTTGGTTATGCTTTTACATTGGGTTGTTCTTTTACCTTGATGGCTTGTTCTTTGTCCTGCGAGTTTGGTTTGGCTCAGTTGATCCTATTTAACTACCCAAGTTGACCCCTTTTCTTGCTAACCTATGTCTTGCCCTATTTTTTGACCCGTGATCTCATCTTTCTTTGCATCTGAATCAGCCACGTTGTCTCTCGGGCTCCCTATCATGCCTTGCCTTCACCTTTCCCTTTGAGCTAGTTCACTGCGTCACTTAACTCGACTGTTGCAACTCGCCTCTATGCATTGGACTAACTCTCCACCTACAGAACCTCAATAGTTTGTTCCTTGATGCACTAACGTTTATTTCCCCTACGTTGGTTTTCTTGGATATTATCTGAGCCATTGCACCCTCTGCTTCTCGAACCCTTTAAGTCATGTTATCACACCTCCTCTACCTCAAGCATCTCATTGTGTTCATCATTCTCATCTCTGCTTTACCCACGTTTCTCGTTGGTTTTATCATCATGTTCAATTACCAAGCTCAGGTCTCACACCCATCTCTCTCATCACATGAAGCTTGTCATTCATTACGTCAGCACTCCTTGCTCTGGCCCCGACGCATGGCATTCTCTGTCCCTACTCCCAACTCGTCTGTTTTCTCGTCGACACGTAGAGCTATTTGTTGTTGCCATTGGAATTGTTCACCAAATCAACACATGGACTCTAGCTCAACATCCCTCCATAGTAACCCGATGTCATCTCACCCGCTCGTGCATCTGTCCAACTTGACACGTGACTCTTCGTTCAGATCATTGCACCCTCTAGCTCGTCACCACACAGTTTTCTACGACTCACATTCAGTTTGCCCTTTAACTCGTTGACTAACTCAAATCTACAGCTTGAATTTTCATCCAAGAAAATCACCGACCAACTCGGCCACCCCTCTAGCTAGCTCACCAAGATGAGCTAGCTCCCTTTAAGCTAGGTATGCCTTTTTACCCCTCTTTTGATTATTTATCATTTTTTTTCCCTTTTTAATCTATTTTTTAATTAGGTTAAGCTCAAATAAGGGAAAATTAATTTAGAAATTATATCCTTAAGAGGGGTAGTCCTATTTTTTGGC
The DNA here is from genome assembly GCA_019776745.2 of Taxus chinensis. Taxonomy (NCBI): domain Eukaryota; kingdom Viridiplantae; phylum Streptophyta; class Pinopsida; order Cupressales; family Taxaceae; genus Taxus; species Taxus chinensis. The sequence continues at coordinate 683,505,537 of CM034147.1, read as the reverse complement.
TTCATTATAGGGTTATTGGGCTTTTCCAGGGCATGTTTTTTGGCTCATCATAATTGTAGTTCCCTTCTTCACTTGCAGGCTAGTGAGTGTGTCTGAAAAATACTTATGGTACAGAGATCCCCTCTTTTGCGATGTGAGACACCTTCTCTCACAACTAAAATCTGTTTTGTCCCCTTGTTCCTTGCTTACGCTTTTTTGTGCTTGTTTACGTGTTGTCCCTCTGCTTCTGAGCTAGAGACTTATTTTGGCCTCCACACTTTACATGATTCATTGCCTACTGCAAGGTGAGTGGTCAACTATCCCACGTCACATGAACACACCTTATTATAATCCATGCACTACTTATAAAGTGCCAAAAACATAGGGGTTATCATTGTTTTTGGGTGTTGTAATTGTATGTAGATGCATTATTGGCTGAGTTTGACATCTTGCAACCTTGTGTTTATTCTCGCACCCTTCTTTTCATACATTATACATTTTTTTCTCTATTTGTGGATGCACAATGGAGGATGTACTCTTTCCAGACCTGATGCTTCATAGGACCATTGCTTGCATTACAACCCCTACCATCTTCTTCTTAGTAGGGATAACTATCCACTCATGGCGTTATGAGCATGAAATGTTATCTCACTCACAATGACCTCCATATCCCTCTTCCATATGGGCTGAGTACCTACCCCCAGTTATCATGATCAACTTGAATATTGGACTTGACACTTGTGAGCATTATTTTTGGTCATCTTGTTGACGTATATTTATCCAGGCCTCTTCACTTTCATGTGGCACACACAAAGTGTCCTCGCACTATTTGGAGAATATTCTTCAGTCCTTATTTGGAGACCCTTCAGAGACTGCCACTATTGCTTCTTATCCTACTGATATAATTGTTCTCCTCTTCTTCTTCATTTGATGAAAGTTATGCTTGATACCAGACTCGCCTCATTTCTATCATTGATGACAAGGATTATTATTCTAGTTCTGATGATGAGAGTACCACCGAGGACTCCTCTCCTTATTCTCTTGACCACCTTTCTAGAGAATGTTAACACTCCTCCCTTCCCATCAGACATCAGGTAGTCTTCTTCCTAGCCTCATACTCATCATTGCATTTGCCTCCTTTCTACTTCCAATATGTGAGGACCTCTTCCACTCATCCTCCTTCATGCATTGATGATTCATACATGTTAGACATCACTCTTCTTGTTTGTTGAGATACCCTTTTGGGATGAGTATCTTCTAGATCTTCAGTCGTATCTCTTCGCAGTGCCTACTTGTGATGTAGTACAAGGAATTTCTCATCCTTCCATAGGTATTTCAGAGGATTCCTTTATCTTCTTTGTTGGGAATGCCCCTTTTGGGACTCTTATGACTTCCACTATTTTGGAGACCATCATTGATTCATCACCCTTGCTTATGGGTCCCTCTTTCTGCTATCGTGGGGGTTGTTTGCTTTACCTTCACTTCACTTGGACATCCTTTCGGTGGATGTTCCTTTCTCCTCACTCTTGACAACTCTACATGCTCATGATATTACCTTCAATTATTTTTCACTCATTTTTTAGACCTATGTCACATTCTAGTCAACTAGATTTAGATTTCTTTGTATTGTTGCCTTCGGTGTCCTTCGCGGAGTGGCTGGACTTCTAGTACTCCATTTCTGTCCTTCTTAAGGGTAGGAAAATTTTTCTATGCAGGATGGATCTTCTTCAGTCTATAGGTCGAGGACCACGTTATTGGCACTCTTCTTGGAGACTTCTTAGAGTTGCAGATTTCAGATATGGACTATGGCTTTACATATTCTTACGGTTCCTCTTGTCTCCTTCCTTTCTTCTCTTCTTATTCTTCTTCTAGAGAGATATGTAGTCATACATAGGTACCTCATAAGGCCCTTGATCCTGTATGAGGGACCCATTTGATTACATCTTTATTAGATTGTTAGGGGAGTTCTTCATCTCTTATTGTGGATGTTTTCCAATTGGGTATTCTAGCCTCATCGCTACATGTGAGATCTCCTTTTGGTTGTTTAATGGGTTGCCACATCAGGCTTTTGTAAGTTTCCATGGACCCATTTCTCTCATTTTTGACTTACTACCTCTTCCCAAGTTACAGATGAAGGGGGGTGTTGGTGTGTGTACTTGTCCACATCACGTGGTGAGTCATATCACTTAAGTGAGGTCATAGGTCTTAGGTGTCTTAGGCATAAACATCACATGAAGCATCAACGCATCTATACATAGGTACCTCATAAGGCCCTTCAAGATTGTCGGGACCCAAAGTTGATGACATATTTATTAGATTGTTAGTATGGAGTTCTTCATCTCTTAGTTGTGTGATGTTTTTCCCTACTTGGGTTTATAGCTCCAAAAATCATAACTTGAGTATCCTTATTGTCTAATGGGTGCCTCATCAAGCTTAATTTCCAAGACCCATTGTCTACTCATTTCTGAGTTACTGCCTCTTCCCAAGTTACGACCTATAGGGGCGTGTTGGTGTGTTTACTTGTCCATCATGCACGTGGTGAGCTCATTATTTTACTTAAGTGAGGTCATAGCAAGTCTTAATGTGTTATTAGGGGGTATGAAAAATTTCGTCATAAACATCAATTAACTAGATCAACATAATACCTTATTATAAAATCTTACATCCTCTTTATTCTTGTGTAATTTTCATAACATAGATTCAATTAGGGTGTAAAAACTTGGGCCTGGTGAATGATCTAAAGTTGATACAATTGTTTAATATTGGTGAAGATGATGTTACCTTATACATTTTTATAGTTTCTTATTTTAATTATGGGTTGTTATTTGTAAAACTTTTTGGATATTGCACAAATGCATTTAACCTTAGAGGTCCCTCGTGTGAAGGGGGGGTTTTGACCTTCTGATAGAGAGGGGTTTTTTTATGTCCTCCCAAGGATTCAATTTGGTGACCTCACTTTGAAAATTATTAAGAAACAACATTCTTTTATTACTAAGAATAAGTCATTTATTCCATGATATTGGATTAAGTTAGTGGTTCCATAATGTTGGGTGCTCTACTTTGGGTGTACATAGTAACTAGTAATATATAAGACTACATCATACTCCCAGTATACAGAGAAACATAACTATATTTCAAATAGGATACATATTACATACCCTACCCTCTACAAGCTTTGAATGCATGACCTCCCTTTTAAGAATCCAAGATCTTCACCATAAGGAATCAAGAATGACCATTAAATTGAGAGTGATAAACCCAAGGAATCCCATGACCATTAAGATCAAAGAATAAAAAATGGTGTATGTTTCCTTATTAAATTTTATATATTTTAAATTATTTTAAATAAGGTCACCCTAAACAAACAATAACTAATTATAAGGGCACTCCTTGTTCCAAATTACAAAGGTAAATCCTCAATGCATTGAGCATACACAACAACACCATCAAAATATAAAATGTGTAGTGAATAAAAAAAGTCTTGTAAAATAGCCTCTAAACACATGTCTTACTATCCAAGTCCATTATGCCTCTTTGGCACATCTTATAATTGTTTCTATGACTCTAAAAATCCTCATTAAATCAAAAATTAATCCTACATTGGTTGGTTCGCTTGGTTCACGGTAACAAAATTGCAATATATGATGATTCTTATGCCAATAGAGATGAAACTACAATGGAAGTGGCCCCTCTTACTAAAATAATAGTTAGTTGATTATGGGATGATTATGGTTTCTTTCACAACCTTTCCTCTCCTCCTTTGTGGCTTTAAAAAATTCAAAAACAGTCATGAAATTTTTCCTCCAAATGCGTGCCTTACTACCTAAGTTGGATATGCCTCTTTAGGTGGCATATTAGAATTGCTTATACGACTCTAAAAATCAATATTCAATCAAAACTTAATCCTACATTAGCTGGTTGGTTTGGTTCACAGTAGCATATAAATCCCAATATATTATGATCCTTATGCCAATAGAGGTGACACAACAATGGAAGTGTCCCTCTTACTAACATAAGAATTGATTGGTTAGGAGATGAGTATGTTTGTTTTCTTGGCATTCCCATTTTCTCCTCTGCAGCTTCAAAAAAATCCAAAACAATTAGGTAAAATTGCCTCTAAATACATGTCTTACTACCCAATTCATATATATTCCTCTTCAATGAATCTTGGAATTGTTTCTACGACTCTAAAAAATCCTCATTTAATGAAAATTTAATCCCACATTGCTTGGTAGGGTTGATTTATAGTAACATATTAACTTTGATGTATCATGATCCTTATGCCAATAGAGATGAAACGATAATGGAAGTGGCCCTCTTAATTTAATATAATGGTTGATTGGTTTTGGGATGGGTATGTTTGTTTTCTTGGCCTTCCCTCTCTGTTGGCTAGATTTTCTGCATAGCATCAAACCTAGGCAGTCATGAGATAAATCTCCCTCATTTAACCGGTGAGGCTCCCGTGTCAGATTTGTCAATATAAATGTGTTTTTATCTATCAGGGGTTTTACTTTAACCACTTAGTTCATGAACCATAACTAAGAAGTTCTGCAGCAAGTAAGCAGCTGTTTAAGAAAGGAAAAATGATAGAAGAAGAAAGTCAAGGTATTACAGAGAAGAAGTAAGGAAGATGTGCATCCCAATTAGTAGATAGCAGAGCTAATTGCATGCACATAGAAGAAACTTAATAGATTTGAACACACAGAATCATAAAGCAAAGGTAGTTCTAGATCCAGATCTAAAATAACACAAAGTTTACTTTAAAGATCTAAGATTTAAAAGTAAGAAACACAGTACGACATGACACAAAGTTCTCCGGAAACCTGCTTCTTTGTATTCCTCTGCAACAAGTGGCTCTCAGGGGTTCAGCACAAAGTCTAGAACACAAGATTGCTTCTTACAAATTTTGATCGATGATTAACCCGGAGGTTCTTCTCCTACTTATAGAATGTAGGAGGGAAAGTACAAATAGAAGACCCAAACTGAACTAAAGCATGAACAACAAGTAAAGATGACATTTGGCAATCATCCTCAACTAACTTCTTCTTAAGTGACACATGTATCACTTAACTAATAGAAAGGTTCCACATGACTTCAAGTTATGGTTGCAAAACCAATAACTTAGAAGTTTACAATTTCATCCGGGGAACATAGAAAGTAGAAGAAGAAAGAATAGAAGAAGTTATGCCAGCTGTAACATCTACATCTTCTTCTTGTTCTGATATCTGATATACTTTTCGAACATATAATTCAGCATCCTTCCATTTGTTTTAGCCACTGCTTCCTTTTTTGTCCTGAATTGCAGCAACCCTTCATTCAACACTTTGCTGCATGCTTCCACTTCTTCCAAACTTGGCCCAAATCTCGCAATGTCTGCCTGCAATGTCACCAGCCTACTGATAGAGTTCATCGTGAAAGGCTTGGTAGCTTTATCAATTCTCTTTTGTACCATCAGAAGAGAACTTTACAGGGAATCATGCACTTCGTTAGAAACAATCCGCACGTATGAAGTAACACCTCCATCCACTCTTTTCTCAGTGAAAGAAATGATATTGTCCGGAAAATCTAATGTTCTACTCTCAAGCGCCTGCATTATTTTCAGCAAAACTCTGCAGATCTCCAAACGGAAAGATACTGCAAACTCTAGCTGCTTCCCCTTCTCGACTGATCCATCTGGCACAATTTGTTTTGCAACCAATACGTCTCCCGGCAGCTTGTTGATCTCGACCCAAAATACTCAGGTTACTCTCTGCAACTATATTCATTCCTTCTATGCTTTCTATCAGTTGCTTTAGTTGATTTGCTGCATCTTTCATAACCTTTAGGCGGGCTAGCACTTCCCCAAGTTACACAGAAACTTGACGAATAATCAGATCCTTCCATTCGTCAATAGCCTTTACTTGATTGCTTGCATCTTCCATTTCCTGCATAAGATGATCACTCACCTGCACTGAAATGGGCTGAACGGAAGATTTAGCAACCTTTGCTATGATCTCACATAATTGAGATATTTGCTTTTGCAGCTCTTCTTTCTCCGCCTTTTCACTGTCAAGCTTAAGGAACAAAGCATCCAACAACATCTGCGTGTCCTGCTTCAATCCTTTAGTGGTAGCTTGACCGAGTGGTATTTTGGTCACCGTCACATCTTCTGCCGGTGAGCTCCTCTTCTACCTTTCCTTCCGCTAGAATTGATATCTCAGCAAACTTCTCTCCCGAATCCATGATGATCAACCTAGAAGTTGCTTTAGCAACTTTAGGCCTTCTGTCTCTTCTGCTCAGATCCTGAAGTAGCTGCAAGTCATGTTCCTCTAAGTTCATCTCTACTCTTGCTTCCGGAACCAACTGCATAGCTAACCATTCAGAGAAATTACTTCTCGGAGAGTGAGAAGTCGCTGAGTGCACTACCATCTCCCGCTCTGCATCCTCTCCATCAGAAAGTGCCACAGTATCATGGCTGCCATCTTCTGAAACTTGTAAGGACAAAGCTCTTTCGAACTCCGTCATCTGCAGCTTCAACACCTCTTCTGGAACGGGTGATGAACGAAGTGGCTGTGGAGAGAAGACGAACGTTGCTGGTTTCAATGAAGGCATGGAAACATCCTGCTGCTGTGGTGCAATAGTTGGTGATCCTCTAGGTACTGGAGAAGTCAGAGTCAAAGCTATGGTCGTAGAAGTGGTCTTCTCTTTCTCTTGAGATCTTCTGTGTACTTTCAACTTCTCAGACCTTCTGCTGCTTTCTCCTTCATGCTTTCGTTTGAGAGAATCTCCTACGCCGAAGTTGCCCGTGATTTGATTCATCAATACTTCATCAAGGCAGTATCCCTTCGTTAGCAGCTAGCTCGAAGTACTCACCAACACAACTCCGGATCTTTCTTCTATTGTGTTGCAGCCGCCATTGCTATCCTGCAGTATAGCTTTATCTCCTCCCATTTGATGGTAAGTGTCAAGTACCACGTTCCCATCATCTTTAAGATCCGCAGGTATCCGCGCTAGTCCAAAGTCAAATACTTGCTTTGCCGATAGCCTGCTGAAATCCTTCTTTCTAACCTCGTACTCACTTCTGCACTTCATCCAGAAATCTTCTAACGAAGGCACATGTGCGTACTCCTGGGAGATTGTCTTCCTGGCTATTCCAAATGGATCGAAATTAAGCCACGCAGGGAAGAACTCTTGCTCATACTCAGACAACATTTGTGCTTCCATCCCTCGAGCTCTGTGAATGCTGATGCAACTGTAATATCCCACAGTGAGTGGGAAAAAGCCCGTAGACTTGTGCCACTTCGACTGAAGGTCGTGTAACTCCACAAGTTACCTGCTCAGCTCCATGGCGATCAATCTGTCACTCGGGTACCTTGGCATCTTTATTGGTTCACCTGAAAAGCTCGTAACCCTGAGGTATGTGAAATCTGCAAACTGGATGAATACACTGCCAATCTTGGACACTGCTTCCCATACCTCCTTGCTTACCCTGTGAGTCTTCAAGTCTTTGTCTAACCTGCAGATGAAATCGTAGAAGAAGTCATCATTGATCACTCTGAAGTCCTTTTCACACACAGGTACAGTAAGCTGTGGGTAGCACTCGAAAATGGGATCCTTGGAAAGAATACCACATCTATCCAGCTTGGAAAAGACACCCTGTGAAGCTGCAGCATACACCAAGTATGAAGTCATCTTGAAGTTGAAGGTACGCTTCACGTTCCGCAGTTGCTCACCGATGTTGCTGCTAATAATTTCTGACCAATTGATTATAGAATCAACCTTGTTGATTTCAATGGTCCTGATGAAAGCATACATCCATGTCTAGAAAGTGTAGGCATTCGCTTCACCATTCAACCTGCATAGCAATTTGATGATATCATCCGCCTCTTGCACCAAATTGGATCGTGGAAGAGTTCTCGGGAACTTGGAAGGGGATCTAGGCTTCTTCATGAACCGGCTGTTCATGATGCTCACACAGTCAGCTCTATGCTTTTCCCACCTACTGTCAGCATCTTGAATGCTAATAGAAGTCACCACCTTTCGCACTGGAATCTTCAAACAATAATTGAAGAATTCTGCATCCAAACGAATTATTGTCTTTCCCGCAACATCACGCACTGATCTGGATGAAGGATGATAAGATCTAACACACTCCATCACAAACTCTGGCAATTGGGCTGTACACGGGAAAGCTGTAGCTCGAATAATTCCACTACTTTTGACCGCACGCATGAGTGAAGTCTTTCCAGCTCTGGATCTATCAATCAAATCAGAAAGAGGTTCTGGGCCTAGATCTGTGTCTCCTATGTCTGAAAGTTTGGAAGCAATGCATGAATCCATCGTGCTCTCTTTTTCATCTCCTTTCACCATGGCTTTATCAATCTTTGTCTGAATAATTATTTTTCTTCTAACTTGGCCGGATTTCTTCAATACTGGTGCAGATCTGGACAATTCTTCAGATTCGGAGGATATTTGCAATGTATTGGACATTGATAAAAACTCCTTTTCTTTTATAAAGCACCTGTAATGAGTTCCTGCAATTTATTCAGACAAAAATGGCCACCGGAGCATGAATAGTGAATTTAAATTATAAAAATCTACACTTTTCAAGCCTGCTGCCCCAAAAATTGGTGTTTAATTTGCACATAAAGAGAGCATGAATCCTTTTAATCAACACCTGAGCTCCTGTAACACCTGTGAAAACAACTATGCAGACGAAGATCAACCTTCTTCAAAGCATGTGCCAAATCTAGAAGTTTTTAGCCTTTGTTAGCACTTTGTCTGAGCAAAATCCTTCCTCTAATGGGGGGCGCACTTTTCCTTCTTGCTGCAATTCTTAACCTGTGAATTAAATAATTCATCCATATGGCTGCCCATGCTTATATAACCTTCACAATTCTATAATTAATAATTGCCCCTAACAATTAAAGGCAATTAATTAATTAAAAATCATGCTTTTCTCTTTTAAAAATAGCATGTTTAAGGACAGCCATCCAATAAATTAAATTAATCCAATTTAATCCTTCACACAACACTTCACTCAAGCCCCACAGTGTGCTTTGACCATAGCCACTGAAAATAGAAATTAATTTAATGTTTTAATGCTTCAAAAAACATTAAATAATGCCCAAATGGGGCGCACTTTTTTAGAGGAAGGGGGGCAGCCACTAAATAAATTAAATTTAATTAATTTAATTCCTTTCTTTTATTCCTTCTTTGACTTTTTGACCTCCTCAAGCTTGGGCGCACTTTTTTAAGAAGAAAGATTATTAAAAATAATCAATTTAATCTTTTTAATCAATCACCAAAGGGGGCGCACTTTTTTGCACATGTAATTCTATTTTTAAGAATTTTTTCCATAATGGGATTCTTTACCCTGCTAGGCAGGCACCAAAATCCCGTGATCCACTTAAGTGATTTGACTTTGACAATGGGATTCTTTACCCTGCAAGGCAGGCACTAAAATCCCATGATTTCACTTAAGTCATTTTCCTTTTATTATATCATGGGAATTTTTACCCTGCAAGGCAGGCAATAAATTCCCACCTGCCTGCAGCCTCTATTTTTCCCACTGCAGCTTAAGTGACTTTTATAACACGGGAAAAAAGTACCCTGCTAGGCAGGTATACAATTCCCACCTTGCCTGCGGCTTATATTTTTCCCATCGCAGCTTAAATCCTTTGTTTTCCAAAAATGCGCCCATCCCCGCAGGGGCTTTTCTTTACACGACTTCACTTTTTCCCAGTGATCCAGACCTCCGATGACGACTTCCTCCGGGCAAAATGTGCGTGTATGTTTTCCAGCTGCTCCAGGCCAAAAATCGGGCTTACCCGGCGAAGGAGTTGTTCCAGAGAAATTTTACAGAAAACAGAACGGGGACACCACAAAAACATGAAAAATTGCCAAAAAGTTACAAATAAAGCCCAAAACTTAAAATAAGTTAAAACCCTTCTGGCACATAGGAATAATAACATATCCACTCATAACAGAGTTAAAACGGAGCGCAAATAGCCTCATACGGGGCTCAAAATAATTAAATACAAATTTCCCGCAGACAAATCCCGACGACAGAATAAAACAATTTTGGGCATCTGGGTATTTGGCGAAAAAGGCTAATATGGCACTTTAGGATTATTTTGACGCAATACAGGAACTTTCAGGCAATAAAAACAACAAATGACCCATTATTTTAAAAGTACAAAATTTTTTCGGATTGGGTAGTCGCAGATTTCAAGGTGAAATCTGAGTGACACCACTCTCCTTCAATGAGGCTTCAAAAAAATCCAAAACAAAGTCTTGTAAAGTTTCCTCTAAATACATGCCTCACTACCCAAGTATGATATGCCTCTTTAACGAAACTTGGAATTGCTTCTACAACTCTAAAAATCTCACTCAATCATAAGTTAATCCTACATTGGTTTTTTTGGCTTGGTATACGGTAGCATATAAAACCTAATACATCATGATCCTTATGCCAAAAAAGATGACTCCACAATGTAAGTGGGCCTCTTACTAATACAATGGTTGATTGGTTGTGGGATAAGCATGTTTGTTTCCTCGGCCTTCCCTTTCCTCCTATGTGGCTTCAAAAAAATCCAAAAAACAAGTCCTCTAATGTTTCCTCTAAATACTTGCCTTACTACCCAAGTATGTCACGCCTTTTCAATACATCTTGGAATTGTTTCTACAACTCTAAAAATCCTTATTCAATCAAAAGTTACTCCTACATTAGTTTGTGTTAACATATAAACCTAATATATCATGATCCTTATGCCCAAATGATGATGCCACAATAGAAGTGGCCCTCCTACTAACATAATGATTGATTGGTTGCAGGATGAGTATGTTTTCTTGCTCAACCTTCCCTTTTCCTCTTCTATAGCTTCACAAAAATCCAAAACAAAAGTCTTGTAAAATTGCCTCTAAATAAATTACTTACTACCCAAGTATGATATTCCTCTTTAGCGCATCTTGGAATTACTTCCATGACTTAAAAAATTCTCATTCAATCAAAAATTAGTCTGTCATTGGTTACTTGGTTTAGCTTGCAGTAACATATAAGCCCCAATATATCATGATCCTTATACCAATAGAGTTGACATCACAATAGATGTGGCCATCTTACTAACATAAAGGTTGATTGGTTATAGGATGCATATGTTTGCTTACTCGACCTTCCCCTATCTTATTTTGTGGCTTCAAAAAAATTCCTATAAAATTGTCTGTAAATATGTGCCTTGCTACTCGGGATATGCCTCTTCAGTGCATCTTATAGTTGTTTATATGACTCTAAGATTCATCATTCAATCAAAATTTAATCCCACATTGGTTGGTTGGCTTGGTCCACGATAACATAAATACACCAATATATCGTGATCCTTATGCCAATAGAGGTGATGTTATAATGGATGTGGTCCTCTTACTAAGATAATAGTTGATTGCATGCAGTATGAGTATGTTAACTTGCTTAGCCTTCCCCTCTCCTCTTTTGTAGCTTCAAAAAATCCAAAAAAAAAGTCTTGTAAAATTATCTCTAAATGCATGTCATACTACCCAAGTTGGATATGTCTCTTCAGTGCATCTTGGAATTGCTTCTACAACCCTACAAATCCCCATTCAATCACAATTTAATCCCACATTGGTTGGTCGGCTTGGACCATGGTAACATATAAACCCCAATATATCATGATTCTTATGCCAATAAAGGTGATGCCACAATGGAAATGGCTACCTTAGTAACATAATGGTTGTTTGTGTGCGGGATGAGTATGTTAACTAACTCAGCCTTCCCCTCTCTTCTTTTGTAGCTTCAAAAAAAATCCAGAAAATGTCCTATAAAATTGCCTTTAAACACATGTCATACAACCCAAGTTGGATATGCCTCTTCGATGCATCTTGGAATTGCTTCTGCGACTCTAAAAATCCCCAGTCGTATAAAAGGTAATCCCACATTGGTTGGTCGGTTTGATCTGTAGTACCATATAAACCCTAATATATCACAATCCCTATTCTAATTTAGAGATAACGCCACAATGGAAGTGGCCTTTCTTACTAACATAATGGTTGATAGGTTGTGGGATGAGTGTGTTTGCTTGCTCAGCCTTCCCCTCTCCTCCTTTGTAGCTTCAAAAACATCCAAAAAAAAGTCTTGTAATTTTTTTCTCTAAATACATGTCTTACGATCTAACTAGGATATGCCTCTTTAATACATCTTGGAATTGCTTCTGCGACTGAAAATCATCATTCAATCAAAATTTAATCCCACATTGGTTTGTTGGCTTGGTATGCCGTAACATATAAACTTCACTATATCGTGATCTTTATGCCAATAGAGGTGACACCGCAAATATACCTTATTAGTAGTATAATGATTGATTGGTTGAGGGATTAGTATGTTTGCTTACTTGGCCTTCCCTCTCCTCCTCTATGGCTTCAAATACATTGAAAAAATCATGTACTCAAAATACATGCCTTACTACCCTCATTACATCTTGGAATTGTTCCCACTACTCTAAAAATTAATTTCAGCTAATTACTCTTTTATTTCTCTCAATCCCTAAAACCTCAAACTACTTATATCATGGGTAGAAACGCCACCATCCTCTTCATCACTCCATGAAAATTAAAAGTACAAAAATTAAGAATTTAAAAAATATAATATAAATAATCAACCATATCACAATTGCTAGTTCTAACCAAATGGATTGTGATGTCTTTTACTAACCTCATTATGCCATAACACCTAATAGGGTAAAAGAGTGATTATGGAACCAAAGTTGTCCCCTTCTATATATAAAAATTCATACAACGTCTAGTATATATACATTTTCTCTTGCTCTTGGAACAGTAATCCCAGTAAGGATTATCTAATCTCCCATTCATGATATTTTCTTCGTGTTCATGGGATTATCTTTTTGGGGTTTAGTTAACATACATTTATTCTTTACTCTTACCCACTCTTCCTGCAACCCCATTTGGCATTACTTCTTCGTATACATATACATATAATTGTCCTACAAGCTTTTGGGTTCTCTCAGATCTGTATATTTTAGTTAGTATGGCACCCCCAAGGAATTTCAGCAAGAAGAGGACGAGAGACGATGGTGTTGCTGCAGAAGCCTCAATAAATAAGAATAAATCAGACTGGTGGCATGACCTCTCCAAGAAGCTCTCTATAACAGGTATTGATGTTCATATTAACTGTGTGTATATTGTTGGTTTCTAAAACAATGTGTGTAGTCTGCTTTCTCTGGTTATCAGTGTACGTAAGGATGAATGATTTTGTTTTCAAAATCAAGATTGTCTTGGGTGGATTTTTAAAAAACAAGAAACAGCGGTCAATGTGATGGTTTTCAGTCAAAACCGTTCAATGATCAAAAGAAGAATCCTTAATTGTTTCAACTATTTTCTTCCCTTAACCGAAAAAATTCTGATAGAACATCCACTCCCCCTGTTATACAAGAGACGATTTCTGTATTCAATAAAATCTGGGTTCATGTTTTCTTGGACATATGAATTTATGGACCAAGAGACAATCAACTTACAACTGCATCCTCCCATCACCCGTCTTTTAGTCGCCAATAAAATGGGTTCTTGGTTTGCTTTTGTATCTGTTTTTCTATCCCAGTTTTTCTTATTCTGATTTAGTTTAATTGATATACTTCTAGTGGATGAAGTGATCTGAACAGTTAGTCATGTTGCGAATTTTGTTTCCTTGTTTTAGACTTCAGTTTGTGTTAGGGATTTACTGTCTTTTATCCAACTTCTCTTAGTATGCATATTGGTCTTACTTCTAGTAAAAGAAGCGAGGTGATTGCAGGCTGCAGCCTATTAGTCATATTGTAAATGTCTGCATATATGGGGAAAAATTATGGCTGAGGATTTTTCAATTGTGAGTTTAAAATGTTGGTTAGACCAAGCCCTTTTTTGTCCAAGTTCACTACCTTGTATATCCAGTATTGTGGGTTTTGTGAAGAACTCCCTGGGAATTGAAGTGATGACCAACCCCTGCCAAGAATATCTGCTGTGGAATACGTTTTGAATTGAATTGGCCAATATCCAATTTTCCACAGAGTAACCTGGTTGTCTAAGGAATCCCAATTGCTCCGCAGTAAACCCTTTTCTTGTTTGTATAAACTGTGCAAGGGAGGAAATGCAACGGGAGACATAAATTGATGACTGAACAAATAAAGAGATCAGAATGTCAAGTCACAACAAAAGGAAAGCTATAACCTATAGGGAAATTGGATGCCAAAGCACCTAATTGTTTCATCAAACAGAACCCCAATGCCAAAAAAGAGCTAATTTGTTGTTTTTATTTGATTGTGATAGTGTGGAAAGAACTTGGACTGCCAAATTAGAGTTAATTATTGCTGTGTCAGACTTTACTTACTGACGGATATGGGCTCTTAATATATAAACATGTACTGCATTAAGAAGATATCTTGGCATTTTTGTTGGTTGATGTTGCAGTTTATCTGGGTAGGCCTATTAAACATGATATCAAAGTATATCACAAATTAATAATCATTATGCAATGCTGGTTTTTAATCCCATATTATCATTTTGGTTTGCATAAAATTATTGCTCATCTGTGAATAGGTTTGTCCCTTTCACTGAGAGCTTGTGATTCTTTCCCTGATAAAGCTAAGATGGACGTTTATTCTTGATCTCTCAGAATGTAATATTAAAAATACGAGTAGATTCAAATTGTATCCAATATATAGCTTGATTTCACCATTACTATTGTTCTCCCCCAAAATTTCTCTCCTCTTAGCGTTCTCCTCATATCCCTTTTTTGATAACAAGATATGCTAGTTATTTACATCTCCATGGATCAAATTACAAGATGATATCTGTGGTAACCCTCAAGCGTTTCCATGAACAAGCTAGTATAGCAATTGAAAATATGTTGTTAATAAAGCTATACCTCTACAGCTTTCTCATATCCTCCCTAGAATTCAAGAGAAAGGAGCATTTTAGGTTTTCTTCTGTTCTACAATCGTATAAAAGGAAGACACCATCTTCACTTATCAAAGAGTTTTTCCATCCTCTTAGGTCACTTTTTTTTTCTTTTCTTTGAGAGTTTTTTCTTTATAGAAGGATGTTTCAGCAGGAGTCCAACAAGAGCCATCTGCGAGAACAAGTGATGGGAACCTTTTAGGATTATTATGAGATATGGACAAGCTTCACATATAAAGAAGTACATTTGTGTGCTATGGTTACATACATGTATGGCTATACAGCTAGGCATGTGATGTTTCACGTCTTTCAGAGTACACTCTTTGGCACCAAGCATTCGTTTCTTTTATACATGCTCCATTCATCAACAAATAACCTCTTTGGGTTGACATACTGATTCAAACAACTGTCTCTTCAATGCATACTCTTGCTGTCAAACAAATGCGTTTTGGATCTATTTTTAATTAGTTGTTGTTGGATACCACTTGTAGAACTTCATCCAAGCATTATAAGATGACACTAATGAACAATATTGAATTGTGAGAATTACTTCCTTACACATATCAGTGGCATGAAATATTTTTCTATTCTTTTCATTGAATGCTTAAATAGAGAATTATATTAGCTGTTTTGCATTATATTTTTCTATTGATCACATTCATTTCAAATAAGAATGGATATGAATTCCTTTGAAATGCATCTCTTATTCAACCAAATACGTGGGATAAAAATTTAAAATCGTTGCCTCCTCTGTTTTGAACCAGGATTCCTCTCCTTCAATCAATTTCCCACCCGAACTTTGTTATTAGAAGTTGATTATGGGTTGCATGAGTTAATTTAGAAAATCGCATAGTTAGCAGAGTATTTTTGAACCATAATTTTTCTCCTATCAGTTTCCCACTTGACCCTTACTGTTGGAAGTTTATTAATGGTCACATGAGTCGATTTAGAAAATTGCATAGTTGACAGATAGTAATCTAGATTTTAAGTGTCATTTCATGTCATTCATAGATAGGATTGAGTGAATTATTGCACCTACCATGAAACAACACATCTTACAATATTGTATGGAAAAAAATCTACTGACCTGCAACTACTGTTGTTGGAATGTATTCCTACAAATATGCTCTTATATGGACATTGCCAGTCTAGCCAAAAATATTCCTTCAACTACTAATCTGCCCATTAATCCGGATCAATTATGGAAAAGACAAAATTTGACCATTCCTCTGCCACATATTCCTCGCACAAAAAACGGAAGATCAAAGTATTACTTGCTATGCTTTTATCAAATGGGCATGCATATGCACCAGGACCAAATACCCATAAAAGACAGTACAATTTGACCAAAATCTTGTATATAGAGTAACTACCTAGATACTTCATCCTAGTTATACTAGATGCGGATACATCATTGACTGCATGCTCAACTATTACTGGTAATAATGTACAAGTAGTGAAGTACTCTCATTGAGCAATTGAAATGTCATCTCGCAGTTTGGAATTGGATGATTATACCTCCATTGTCAGGTAACATGTGCTTTTATTTGCATGCAAGTTGAATATTTTGTGTGTTATGTTATCCACTGTAAGAATTAACTTTTAAACAACCTTTTAGAATTATGCCATTTCCCAGGTGCAAAACATTTTAGGGTCTGAAAATGTTCCATGCTTTTTCAGACAAAACAAGGTGGTGTTTGTTGGAGTGCACTAAACCTTAGAAGCTACAGTAAACTACTGTTGAAGACAATGAATAAAATGCCAAAGAAAGCATTGTAGACTCTATGCTTGATGACTCAGTAAACATGTCACATTCTACATGTATTAAGTCATTGAGTTCTGAATTGTTGTTTGAAGGGACGAGACATCAAAACCTAACAATTTGCATTTTTATGAGACAAACACTTTACATAACTGAAAACATATGTCAATATTCTTAAAATCGTACCTAGTGCCACCTTGGAAAAGTAAAGTCTCAACAATAAATTCTGTTTCAATTGGGTCAACACCTAAGTAGCTTTGGCAAATCTTGTACAATTGATCATCTTTGCTCCCATGTTTTCTATGAATGAATTATGACTGTGGAGTGTTTTATTAAATCTATTTTTTATTTTATTTTTCTAATTTGAGCCCCCTCTCTTTGCACTAACAACTACTTATATCTTTTCAATCCTCAGTCATTATTATGCATTTCAATTCTGAGTTTTTTTTCTAATCTTTTTTCGTTTTTCAGCTTCTTTATGCAGTAAATTTGAATGTCAAAACATTTTCTGACCATTGAGCTTTTGAATGTCAAAACACTTTCTGACTATTCCTTGCATAATGTGGGTGCAAATAATTTCTCAATGCCTTTTGTTTCTCTCCATACTGTTTTTTCCTTTGATTCCTTCTATTTCACTTGATCTCTCATTTACATGAGTGAACAAAACAAATATACAGCAACATTTGCAATTTTTGTTGTTCCAAACATGTTTTATCTGGAAAATATTTTGGCCATTACAATAAGAGTATGCAATTGAAGAGCCATGGTTTTAGAGTCTACAGATCAATTATAGAGAAATTCTGAAATTGTAATATTTTGTGCAATACAAACTCCTTAGTCATGTCTCACATCCATGATGATATGGTTTGTGTATGTGAGCTTATTTGAGAGTTACGGAATGAATTGACTACAGTTCATGACTTTTCTGGACTCTGATGTTCTTTGGCACTTTTTCCTAAATATAGTAGTACCCTTTTGGACGTTGTAAGCACTTTGGTTCATTTTAGTTTTAGTTCAGCTCCAACTCATGGATCTCTGCAGAGGCTATTATCTAAATCTTAATCTCCAATGAAAATTGACCCTAAGAAAAAAATGTATAAAATATATTTATGTAATTTTCCTTTATTGTCCAATAATTTACACTTACATAAGAAAGAATTTTGCATCTAGTTCTTATATTCTTTACTTTTATATTTTGATAATGTTTGTCAATTGACTCATTGAGTATTCCTGTATAAAGAAATCTACTCTTTTCAGATTTCGATCGATCGACTTCCAGCAGCTCTTTATACAACCTTATTGAACTGAATGCCATTTTTTAAGGGCCCATTGTACTCCTAATACCTATCACCAAGGGTCCGTGCTTTCAGCCTTTTTTTGGAAATCATAAATAATGCATTAACGAGAACAGATAAGTTACATTGGGGGCGGCATCTGACAAATATATATGCATTTGCATAAGCATGCAAAGAGTTCCTTACTTCTAGACATAATATGGTTAGGTTAGTCTAACTCTAAAAGAGTCAAAAGCACCGGGTTGTATTGTTTGAGATGGATATTGGTTTGTATTCTGACCTTATTTGTTTCATTCCATTTAAATTTCCATTTAACCTTCCATTTTATCAGATTCAACTCCTGGCTTGTGATATGCGAAGCTCCTCATGCCCGGATGCTTCTAGTAGCCTATTTCTGGACCTCGATCTCTTTCCAAATTCCTTAATATAAAATCAGGACGCCGATTTTTAAATCAAACAGGGATGCCTGGTTTTCATTAGGGAGTTCTGATATTTATTGGTCCACAAAATGTTTTGCTACTGAAAACTCTAAATTGGTATTTCCAAATGGTATAACATTGATGACAGATGGTACACACTAATCTACTCTTTTTGGTTTATCACTTTTGTGTTTTGAGTATGGTTTGTGTTTCTATAGTCTCATGGCACCAATGCTTGAGAGTCCAACATTGAAGCCATTCATGTCTGATTTGGACATTCTGTTTTGAAATGTATACGATAAAAAGAGTCGACAAAAGAAACGAGTCATACAAAATGGAATTGTAATAAGTATGGTATGAGTGGGCATATACCATGACCATCTTAGGAGAACTAAGAAAACATCACAGTAACTAAAGTACTTATTAAAAAGATGGGGAAAACTTCTTTGAATGAGTTCTAATTCTTTAGTGCTTGGAAAGCATTCTATAGAGTGACCCTTGCCTGATTTACTCCTCCTCTTGATTTGTGTATGCCAGAGGAAAGAACTCTTGCATCACAGAAAGAAAATTTGGAGTAAAAGCAATAAGTTTTACTTGACCATCAAGACTCCTTCCAATTTAGTATTATAAATTGATATGGTGAGATCTGAAAACCTTTGTATAACAGTCTCTTTGATTGACAATAACTATATTGGAAATGTTATCATTGGCAAGATCAACAATGGTCTTTCGATATGTTTTTCTGAAATCTGTCTTTCAAATTTGCTTTCCTTTAGATATTTTAACTGCTCATGCTTTGTTTGAAACTGCGTTTCCAAGCGGCTGAACGGTCTATAACAAAACAATCTGTTAGTAAATTTAAAAGCTATTCCAATATGGGAGGCACTTACCATGCATACCTAGTATGGGGAACTTCTACATGTTTTTCTCTAAATGAAATGACAAGGGTGCTCCCCATCTTTATTATATTGTTGTTTTGGTAGTATATGCAAAATGATTGATTGCCAATGCTGCAGGAAAAACATCTACAGATAATGAAGAAGAAAGATTCAGATCATTTTTCAGGGTATCTAGGAAAACATTTGACTATATCTGCTCTTTGGTGAGGTACGACTTGGAAGTAAGGTCGTCATCATCAGGCATAATTGATGCAGAAGGCAGAGTGGTAACAATTGAGAAACAAGTAGCTATTGCTTTGAGAAGGTTGGCTTCAGGTGAGTCACAGCTCAGTGTAGGGGAATCATTTGATGTGGGGCAGTCAACGGTTTCTCAACTGACATGGAAGTTCGTAGAATCTCTGGAAGAGCGAGGCATGCATCACTTGAAGTGGCCCAGTATGAATGAAATGGAGGAAATTAAGGCCAAATTTGAAAAGATTCAAGGGTTGCCCAACTGTTGCGGAGCCATTGATACTACCCACATTATTATGAGCTTGCCTTCAGGAGAAGCTTCATCTGTTTGGAATGACCCTGAGGATAACTACAGTATGATTATGCAGGCAGTTGTGGACCATGAAATGAGGTTTCGTGATATTCTTACTGGATGGCCTGGAAGCATCAATGATTATGGTGTCTTGAAAAATTCAGGATTTTTCAAGCTATGTGAAAAAGGTCAAAGACTGAATGGCCCTATGAAGGAGTTGCAAGATGGCAGTCAAATAAGAGAATACATATTGGGTGACGAGGGTTATCCTTTACTACCATGGCTTCTCACTCCTTACCAAGGTAAAGATCTTTCTCCTGTAAAAATGCAGTTTAATGCAAAGCACAAAAACACAAGATCGGTTGCAGAGCGGGCACTAACAAGATTCAAAGCAACTTGGAGAATTATTGATAGGGTGTTGTGGCGACCAGATAAACATAAATTGCCTCGCACAATCCTTGTGTGTTGTATGTTGCATAACATCGTAATTGATCAAGGCGATGAGTTGCACACAAATGTACGCCTATCTCGTGATCATGATATAGGCTACAACCAACAACTCTGTCAATCTGCAGATAGAAATTCTCAAATGCTAAGAGACCATCTATCCAAGTACTTAACACAGAAAATACATTCATGATTTTCTTGGCGCAAAGTTACATCTCGTCAAACTTTTGTTGTAACTGTATACTTGTCTTATTGTGTCTCAAGCTATTGCAATATAGCATTGGAAATGAATTCAACATGTCTTGAATTGACCACTGAAATTAAATGAGACCTACGTACCACATAGCATAACGACCCCTCAAAAAGTTAATGTAAAAGACACATTTAGTGAAACAAAGACAAAAGGCTTGCCCATGTTTCACACACCAGTCTGTGGTATCTGCCCTTGAATGGTTTTTCTTCACTGTGATCAGCCATATATCATGAATTCTATAAGGAATGATATAGATTTAAAATTAATTCTACTACTAATTTCTGTGACTGAGTAGATAATAAAATCAACGGCAAGCATTTAGATTTAAAACGTGATGGTTTACCATTTGTTTGCTCATCTTGTTCGGCGCGTCGTAGCATCATCTATTGGATTATGATCTCTATATTTATTGGAGACTGGTAATACATAACTAAATATAGTGTTGGCAGAAGTTTCTAAGATTTTGTTATCTCAGTATTCATGACTATACTATTGATAAGAAGAAAAATGCCGTGTGTCTGCAATGAAAATTTCTCTCCAAGAGGACACAAGATGTGTATGACAAGTTTTTCTTTGCAATTATTAGTGCACAGTCAGTTAGGAAGACCATGCTGTTTAGAGTAAATCAATATTCAGTGACTAAATATATCATTATTCCCCCATATCCAGTGAAAATAAAATAGTTTTACTTTGAGGCGATGAAACTGTATGGTCTTTACATCGATGTCTTTACTAAACATTAGAATTAATGACCAGTGATCAAAAAGCTAGTATTTAAACATTAGTTCGATGATTACTAGTCAAAAAGTGAATTGCCAATATCAGAATTTAAAATTCGTCGGAGAATTCAGCTATTATACCAGTAATTGAAAATATTCTCTTAGCACAAAAATGTTCATTTCGATTTTAAGAGTCCTATCAGCTATTGATAATTATCTGTCCAAAATAAGAAAATGACAAGGAACTGTCTTATTTACATCAATGTCATGAATGATCCGCCCTATGCATTTATACCAAGTTACTTTCTTCCACGTACTCGGTATTTTGCAAAATCTCTGCAGCTGTTTAAAATTAATTGCAATGAGTTTTCATGTACATATGGTCTGTGAACACACGGCAGAGCTGATTTAAGCTTGCATGTGTGTATATATATAACGATATTAGGGCCCAGTTTGTTAGGATGGTGGCTACTGCATCCTTTCGAAATATTTTCAGCGGTTGAAAAAGCAGCGGAGCTGATTGTCAAACTCATCAACACCAGATCTGAATGCCAGAAAAATCTTTAGCACTGTCTTTGGTAGCCTCCTGGAAGTTAAAATATTCTTCTTCTCCTATTATACAGGTTCATGTGCTTATTAATATATTTCTTCCTAATAAAACTGGCAGCCTGCTCCCCCTCCCATGGAGGGCTTGGACCCGGTTTATTAGGGTTTGACATTTGTGGGGACCAGAGTTGACGCTCCTGGCTCCATGACAAGCTGAAGACTAATCCGAAATTGCAGTGCAATCGCCACTTCCTCGGTAGCACTACTGTGCAGGCCCGCCATGCCGGAAGATCCAGGTTTTTCAGAAGTATGAAACCCCACTTTGACCCTCTTAAACGTGGATCAACTCTACACTTCTAGGTGGGTGCAATGTATGGTCTTTCATCCGCTGAACGCCCAATATTTTGGAACGCATGGGTTCTCTCATTGGCGACTGTGTCACTTTTCCTCAGCTGGACTCTAAAGACAGATGTGAAAGGAGGATGACCTTGTCGTTTGACACATTCAACATCTATAGTTATTTTGTGTAATATTAGACCTCGAGTTTTGTGGATTGTCACAATGGGATGAATCCTTGGGGGAGGAATTTTTTTGCGAAGTGACACATTTAAAAGCTTTTCCAAAGGGTCGTTCTTATGAATTCACAACATAGGAAGGTATATCCTTAGCATGAGGTATTATCCCAGGTCACCAACGAGAATGATATCCTTTACCAAAAGACATTTTATGGCATGAGAAAGCCACTCATAGACACAAGGCAACAAGGGAAAGCAATATGGGGCCAACAAAAGGGAGGCGTCAAAGGAGTTAGTGTGGAAGGAGTGAAGGTAAAACAATGCAAGATGAAGAGGGGTGATAAAGATTGGTCTTGGGTAAGTCGAAAGTACCTCGGTAAACATGTATGTGCATGTATCGAGTAGATTTTGTCAAACGTTTTATGAATGTTTTATTTTTTATTGTTTTGATTTTTTATATTGTTTTTCATTTTTGAACATATTTGAATGTTTTTGAATTTTTAAACATATTTGAATGTTTTTAGATTTTTAAGCATATTTGAATGTTTTTAGATTTTTAAACATTTTTCAATATTTTTGGATTTTTGAACATTTTTAAATGTTTTTGGATTTTAAACATATTTGAATGTTTTTGAATTTTTAAACATATTTGACTGTTTTTAGAGTTTTAAACATATCTGAATGTTTTTTGAATTTTTGACTCAGTAAAGGGTGCATTGTCTGAGCTCATGTTCAAACAATTGTAAGCATTTCATTCCATTGGCAGAATGTAGATGATATGATGATGGGATGTCTCGCTCCACTCATGAACTAGGAAGCGAGGGATCATCACCAAGAGCCAAGAAGGATGCGAGAACTAGGAGAATAGTGATATGAAAATGAAGATATGGATGTCAAGACACAAGGTGTAACAATGGTCCATTCGAGAACATGTGACTCATCTCCAGTCAGGATTACATGACTGATTCCAAGATGATTCACTTTATAGGTTTTGACTAGACTTAGATCCATTGATGGCCTACTAATTGACAAGATTTGGCTGAAGTACTTGTTGTCTCTCTTAACATAAGCAACTTCTTGGGATCTTTTTGACTAAGCATTTTTTATGCAAATTTTCTAAAGACTTTATTTGGTTTGAATTTTTTTTGAAGGAGCCCATATATTTTTCCCCGTACCACCAGTAAGAGGCAAGGGTTCAACACCGAAGACAAAATGTATGCGAGTAAGGATACTTACATCCTTTCCCAGTCTCACACTACTAGTAAGAAGTATGGACTCATATCCGAAGAATATGAAGGACGACAGATGTAATGATTAATATAATTTTTGTTGTATTTTAGATTGAAGTTGCCTTGTATGTTGATATTGTGCTTGTTGGGAAGGAACATTTCTCCCTCAAATCTTAGCCGCATGCGACTAGTGGGATGTGAGGGGGTAACACAATAGACTGAGATGGATGGTCAAAAGGTCCGGGTAAAGAAGTTCATTGTTTTTGTTAAAGAGAGTTTATTTGAAAGGAGGAGTTACCATCAGTAAGCTTCGAGCAAAAACTGTAGGTAAAAAGATCTAGAATGGTAGAAACCATAACAGGGATGAGATACAAAATACCTGATAGAAACAAGATTAATCTGTGTCTTATAGGTGAAGAGTGCAAAGATATGATAATGTTATGATTGAGATGTCTCTCAATGAATGAAACAATTAAAATTGTTTGTTAGATGAGGTGACGATACAAGCAGCCTTCTCTAGTGTGGAGAGTACCCATGGAAGAAGTCCATGTTTAGTAAAGTTGCATGGTCCCGATTTAAGAGATTTGGGTGGACGAGGTCCAAGCCAACAAATTATATAGAAAGGTTTTTGATGAACCTATGATTTGATGAGTTTTGATTTACGAGACTTGGGCAGACGAGATCCAAGTCAACGAGATGAATCAAAAGATTCAATGAGTCGTGATTTACGAGACTTGAGCAAAAGAGGCCCAAGTCAATGGAGTTAATCCTAAGATTCAATGACTCCTGATTTACAAGACTTGGATCAATGATGTCCAAGTCAACAAAGTGAATCCTAAGATTCGACGAGTCCTGATTTACGAGACTTGGGCAGATGGGATTCAAGTCAACGAAGTGAATCAAAAGATTCAATGAGTCCTGATGTACAATACTTGGGCATACGAGGTCCAAGTCAATGGAGTGAATCGAAAGATTCGATGAGTCCTGATGTACGAGACTTGGGCAGACGAGGTCCAAGTCAATGGAGTGAATCAAAAGATTCGATGAGTCCTGATGTACGAGACGTGGGCAGAAAAGATCCAAGTCAACATATAGAATCAAAAAAATTTGACGAGTCCTAATGTATGGAACTTGGGCAAACGAGATCCAAGTCAATGGATATGTGATTGGATAAGTTTTTGATGAGATCGAAAAACCTATATGATGTTAAAGGCAATTTATCAATGCGGAAAATATAGTGGAATTCATATTCACCCATGAGTGGAATGATGCGAGGAGCAAGGGATTAATTTGTAGATGTGCATCTAAGGCACCTTGTAGGATTTATAGAGCAAATATTCAATGTTACTCCTTTTAGGCATTTGATTAATTTTTTTGACAATAGATTTGCAATTAAATATTGAAATGGTTGTGTGAGGATACCCCTAGGAATACACACCTTTTGGAGTGCACACATACGGATGTCTTGACACATAGGAATCGTCGTTGACTGTTTAATAATGTTTTGTAAAACACAAGAAGAATCTACATCAGATAACTTTCGTGAAACATTATTAAATTCAAGATTGATCATTTGAGGTATTATGGAGATGGAAGGAAGCATTGTTGCAAGTGTCCAAACTTGTTGTGTCTCTCGACAACAAGACTAGTGATGTCGGGCGTAGGATTTAGCGTTGAAAGGATAGAATCAAGCTCAATTGTGCTTAATGATTGACCCTCTTCTTTAGAATCTTCATTTATATCATGAGTTGGAAAGGAGTCTTGAAGCAAGTTCAAGTTCTCGTTGGATGTTTGAAGATATTTGTCTAAAACCTGTTCAATTTCTGATTGAACTAACGGAAGAACATATGGAGGAGAGATTGATTGGTTTATAGAACCTTGACCCTTTTTGTCTTCATCTCGTTGAGTTTTATCATGTAAATAATTTTGTCCAATGTTCAACTCTTCATTAGAAGTTGTGGTAGCTGACGTGTTTTCAATTTCGATAGCTTCGTTGTTGATTTCTATTGTGGTGACATCGTCATCAATTAAATCTTGGGCATAATGGCAGAGGTTTAAAAAAATATTCGTAAAGTGGCCTTCGATGTGGTGGTATTTACAAAATTCATATTCGTTATACCACTTGGGCTTAGGTTCTCCTTTATAGAAGGGTCTTGTGATTGGATATTCTATCAATTTAGCCTTTGCTAATTGATGAAAGACACTAGAGAGACTTTCTCCAAGGGGTGTACACTGACGTTTGACTTTGCATGTCAATGTTAGGCATATTTTCAACAAGTGAAATGATGGAATTGAAATCAACGTTGTTTGAAGATTGAACCTATTCAAGAGTTTTTCCACTTGTACCATACTTAGGGAACAGATTTGAAAACACCTTTAAATTATCATTGGGTGTTTTATTTAGTGGTGGGTCTTCGACCACTATGTCTTCGTTATCAATAAGGTCTTGGATGTAATTGCGAAGTTGCGCACATTTTTCTTTTTGATGGCCATCAATGCGATAAAAATCACAATATGTATTAGGTTTGTACCAAGATGGTTTAGGTTCCGCTTCAATAAAGGGTTTTGTAATAGGGTAAATGACCATATTGACACTTATCAGTTATCGTAAGATGCTTGAAATATTTTCTCCTAGAGATGCGAATTGTTGTCATTTTTTATCATGAGGGGGAGCCTCTCTACTTGGATTGGTGATGGTTTGTTTTGATTTATTTTGTTTTGGTTGACTATTATGCACGTTGTGCACATTGCGGTTGTCGTTTACACCATCATTAACGACATTGCAGTTTTGATTTACATACTTAG
Source organism: Taxus chinensis (assembly GCA_019776745.2). NCBI lineage: Eukaryota > Viridiplantae > Streptophyta > Pinopsida > Cupressales > Taxaceae > Taxus > Taxus chinensis. The sequence continues at coordinate 683,479,206 of CM034147.1, read as the reverse complement.
GTTTATCATGATGAGTGTTATTATTCTACCCATTATCTTTGGAATGAGGTTTGATCAAGCCTTTCACAATTAGGGACTTTTCAATTTAGGTCCCTTTCTCGATAACTTCCTCAAAACTATTGAGGCAATGCATCTGCATATGAAAGGATAATTCACTGTTAAGGTTAGGTATTAAGATACTGACCATTTTTTTCTTAGGGATCAAACATGGGAACTGACTTGCGATTCCTCTCCATTGCTATAAGAATTATGCAAAGCTTTCATTGGTCCGTTGTTTTTCATTACACAAATCCATCATTGTTATTTATGAGTCTAGGTTAAAGGAGAAATGTTTGACAAACTTCTTCGAGAGGTATGCGAAAGTGGTGATAAATCCCTTTGGGAGGTGTAGGAACCAATCCAAATCTTGCCCTCCTAAACTCCTAGGAAAGAAGCGCAAGAGAAAGCTATCATTGTATGTCACTTCCTGACATGCATTGAAAAATTCTTTGATATGCTCTTATGGATCATTTTTCCCCTGTATTTTTTCAAATTAGGGCGTCTCGAAGGATCTTGGGAATGGTATGTGTAAGATTTCCTTATCGAAAGGGTAAGGACACAGTTCTTCAAAATTGAATTGTTGATGTTGTTGCGTACCTGAAAGTGTATCCTTCATCATTTTCCGTTCTTGAGAAAAAGGTGAATTAGTTTGTGGAATAGTTGATGTATCATCATATTTTAGATTGGTTGTCTCTTTGTTTGTCTTAGCATATATTTTGGATTCTTCATCACTTTTACTCTTTTATTCTTTATCGTTTGTATTATTAGTGACTTTGTTGGATATTAGATCTAATTGCTTTGCCATTACATTGATTTGATCGATCAAGGCTTGATTTGACTCAGAGGCCAAAGTACTAGATTTACCTCTGTTATCGTTGTTCTTTGTACTTGGTCCAACTTCATCATGGTTATTTGATTCGGGTTGTGTACTCTTATTGGATTTGGGTTGACCTCGCAATTTTTTCAAAATGTCGTTGTTAAAATCAAAAGGTAGTTTTGCTCCCATTTCTAGGAGAAGGAGTAATAATTGGTCTTTATTTTTTTGCAAAAGGTTTTCTAATTTTTCTTGTTCTTCAAAAGAAATGTTTTTTTTTAACTCTCAAGTTGGTCTTCGTCAGAGATAATATGGAAAGGATTTCTATCTTGCCTTCCGAAGGGACCATAATTGCGGTGTATCGTTCCCACCATTTTTGAAAGAGGGGAGGAATGAAGAAAGATGTGATAGATTACTCGACCCTTAGAAAAGTGAATGCTTAAATGGAAGAGATTAGAAATTGATGATAGGTTACTTGACCCTTTGCAAATTGTGTTGGGGGTTGAACCAGAAACCAATTTTGTATAGATCTATAATCAATTAAAGCATACCAACAATAAACATGAAATTTAACTAGAAGATAAAATAAACAAGAGAAAGATAACACCAGATATAACGAGGTTCACACAGTGTGGGCTACGTCCACCAAGAAACAACCAATCTTATTATTCAATGCTTTACAGAGAAAATACAATGAAGATCTATGATCTTCCACACCTCACAGGATGTACAATGCTTTCTCCTCACCAGCTACTCTTTCTTGCTCTCCAAGGAAACTTACATTCAAAAAATGTAATTCATCACCTTCTTAAACCTAATTTTCATGCCTTTTAAACCATAATTCTCATGCCTTTATACATATACCAACTTAGGGCACCTTAGCTATGCATTTACAACCATTATATCAACTTTACAACAAAGATTAGATCTAATTCCCGTGAGTTAAATATAAACATTCACGCATATGCAACTGACGTCGGTTACCCTAACCGATGCTGAATCCTCCTTTCCTTAACCGATATTGGTCCCCATGTGACCGACGTTAGTTAGCCGAGCAACGCCATTTACTATGTATTCCAACAAGTTTGTAAAACATGCTAATGTGAAGCAATTAAGCTCCACAACTCAACAATCTCCCACTTGGAGATAAATTGTTGCACTGTACATACAACTCCATCCTTGAATACTTTTCCTTGGCTCGTTTCTCCCTCTTCAAGTTTCAAACTCGAAGACCAACAAAAGTGGAGTGAATATCCAACTTCTCCTTTGCCAACAACTTCATTAGCATATCCATAGGGTTCTCATTTGTATGATTTTTCTCCAACTTCAACTGCCTATCCTCCAACACCTGTTGTATGAAGTGATATCTCAACTAAATGTGTTTCATTCTTGAATGAAATGCTAAGTTCTTTACCAGATGAATCACAATTTGACTATCACTGTACAACCTACAATCATCTTTCTCATTTCCCAACTCTTCCATGAACTTGCTCATCCATATCATCTCTTTACTAGCCTTTGTAGCTGTAACATACTCGAACTCTATAGCAGACAAGGCCACAACCTTCTACAATCTCGAAATCCAACGAACTATCATCCCACCTATTGTGAATATATATCCAGTGGTGCTTCTCCTACCATCCAAATCTCCAGCCATATCTGAATCCATTGAACTGCTTTCTAATGCTCTTTACCTGGATTGGCCATAAATTTGCTAACAATTCCCACTGCCTGTGCAATGTCTGGTCTGGTACAAACCACAACATACATAATACTTCCAACTGTTGAAGCATATGGAACTTGTGACATGTACTCGACCTCCTCATGTGATGTAGGACACTGATCTTTGCTCAATTTGAAGTGTCTAGCCATAGGTGTACTTATAGGTTTTACATCCTGCATTTTAAATATTTTCAACACCTTATTGATATAATCCTCCTGAGACAAATACAAATTCTTGTTCTTCATGTCTCTATGAATTTGCATGCCAAGGATTTTTCTTTGCAGCTCCCAAATCATTCATTACAAATGTGTGAGATAAATTTTCTTTAAGTTCATCAATGTCCTGCATACTGGATCCTACAATAAGAATATCATCTACATACATTAACAAAATAATATAGCTCCCATTTTCAAACTTCTTGAAATAAACATAATGCTCAAATCCACATCTCACATAACCATACTCATGCATGAAACTATCAAACCTCATATACCATTGCCTTGGAGCTTTTTTGAGCCCATACAAGCTCTTTTTCAATCTACACACAAGTTTCTTCTTACCCTTAACTTCATAACCAAGTGGCTGATTCATATAGATCTCTTCCTCCAAATCACCATGAAGGAAAGCCTTCTTAACATCAAGTTGTTCTAAATGCAAATCTTTTGCTGCAACCATACTAAGAATAGTACAAATAGAAGTCATTTTAACAAGAGAAAATATTTCATCAAATTCAATACATGTTTTCTGTGCAAATCCTTTTACCACAAGCCTTTCTTTGTATCTCTTCTTTCCACCCTCTTCCTCCTTGATCCTGTAAACCCACTTGTTCTGCAATATCCTCTTACCTGCTGAAAATTTGACTAAATCCCATGTCTGATTCTTTTCCAAGGAATCTATATCCTTATTCATGTCATGTTCCCATTGTACGTGAGTATCCTGTTGCATTGCTTCTTCAAAACACTCAGGTTCACCATTATCAGTCAATAATAAATAAGATAATGATTAGAAAGGTGGCTTCCTTCATGCATAGTTTGCAATTGATTCCAGACATCAGTTGGAGACTTCATGTGTCCTATGTACAACAATAATTCATCTTTAATACTTGGCAATAGGATAGACATGGCCTCTTAGGACTTTTGAGAGAGGGAACTCAAGATTTCAAGGTTAACTTGTCTCCTAATGGGTCATTTTTCAACACCAATACCTAGATCCCATAGCTTTCTAGCCATAAAGATAGATTTTAGCCTAGCTCTTTAAATTTTATAATTAGAACTATTTAGTAACTAATATTTTTCCATAAAAAGCTAGATGAACTAGCCATACTTTTTAAAAACCTAGCAAGATTTAGTGTTATGCTAGTTTTAACATTCACAGAGATCCGTAGTTAGAGTTCAGTGGATTTAACAAAACATCAAGTTCCACAAAGTAAAGAAAATAGACTTCCATGGATTGAAACAAAATGGGATTATATGAAACTTGATAAAACATTTTCAATCATAATATGAGAACCAAACAGAGAATTTGCAAAACACAAAACACAAGTTGTGGGAAGCAACAAGGCAACAATCGAGAAGTTATACTTCTTACCAAGGATTAATGTTCCACATGTATTAAAAAAATTAGTGTTCTATGGAAAAATAAGGAAAAAGTCACATAACAAGGAATGTAAAAAATCCATGAGACACAAAAATGTGGATAAAGCCACAATACAAGGGATCGCGGAAAAATCCACGTAACAAGGAAACATGAAAAAACTGTGAGACAAGGAATGTTTGCAAGATAAAATATTTTTACAAGACAAAAACAAGTTTGCAAAGTGAAAAGCAAGCTTGGGAAACAACGGGCTTCCACAAAACAAAGATAAGTCCACAAAGAAAAATAAAATGCAAACCACAAAACAAGGTTTTAAGCCACACAACTAAAATTAAATGTTGCAAATAAGGCTGAAAGTATTAGAACATGGTAAAATGCCACATAACAAGTAGAAAAGTTGTGAAACATGAAAGGTTCTTCTTACCAAGCAAAAAGCATTAGAAGGCCGCAAAGTAAGGAAAAATATGGGCAACCACATAAATTATGCAAAGCAAAAAATAGAAAATTGCACGAAGCAGAGTAAAAAATGTTACGCAACCAGCTAGAAGCCGCACAACAAGGTGAAGAAATTGTTCAATATAGCAGAATGTCATGTTGTAGTCACAAAATCACACACTTACTATTACATTTATACTGCCAAGTATGTTATTTTATATAAGGATTTTGCATAATAAAAGTATTCATTAATGACCTATCCCCTAGTCATGTCATCAGTTATTCGGTCATCTTCGTCATTTGTCTTGCACAGGCGACAGTTGTTTACACAATTCTGGTTGTCTCTAAGGGAGTATCAAGTGTCGTTATTTAGTCATTTTTCATATTTAGTCTCTGACTAGGGCGCCCATGGGTGCCTCGGTCCGTAATTTTAGGCACCCTTGTCCCCGTAACACTTGGGTCTTATATACTTATTCAAGGTCGGTATTTCTCATTTTCCCTCTCATTCTCCTAGGTACTAGCCGGCATGTCGGGTCATTAGTGTTGAAATTCGAACAAGAGATCCCTATATAAACATATCATACTAGCTATGTTATGGGCGGACTATCTACTATCAAGAGCTAGCTATCTACTAAGGCAAAGGACTGCATTTGGGAATCATTTACAAATGCATCACTTAAGAATTGGGGGGAAAGTGTTGTATTCATTCTATTTCATCCACTATTTGCATTTTTACATCTATTTATTACTCCCTACTTCTACATCATTGGCGTTAATAGGGTCAAAGCATACAAGTGTGTCCCACTTTGTGGCCATAAATATTTTAAAATATGACTAGTAAATAAATAATTAAAAAATAATATAAAAACATAAAAAATCAGGTAAATTCTGGATGCCCTACACCTTGGTATTTATAGCCTCTTAAAAATGCATGTTTGGTCATTTTATATGTGTTTGGTCATGTTTTGGTTATCAGAAATAGTTTGCTGAAAGTACAAAAACCACAAAAAAGTGGGACACAGTTATATGCTTTGACCTGTTAGGGAACCCTAAGCACACAATTACACACACAAACACATAAAACTACATTGGGTCTAGAATGTAGTGCAACGCTTAGTTGTAAGTCCACCATTGTGGCAGCTAAGGTCAGTCTGACCCCTTCATATGCATCTTTATTTTTTAGGGATTTGATGCTTTGTATGGGGTTTTGTAGGTAGATCTTCATATTAGATTCATGACGACATAAGCGAACATATTACGAAAACTATGCGATAAAGATAAAGACACTGCGAAGACCTAGCGACACTGTCAGATTCATATCCTAATCTTTTTTGCAGACCAAAACACCCAGATTACAGACCAGGGCACCCGCAGGCACCCCTGTCCTCTCCCAGGTGCCCCAATCCAGCCAGATCTTCAGCTGCTACAATTTCCAGGGTAGCACCTTCACATTTTGTCTTGTTCGCACATCATCCTATTCAATTCCAACACACAACGAGGTGAGTCATTTTCTGGTTAGTACCTTATCCTTCTCATTTTCATTATTTCATTTCATTTGAATATCAATTAAAATTATCTAGCATCAGTATTTTAGTTTACATCATTTATTCCATTATTGTTATTAGTCTAGATTAGCTATAAAATAACATTAAAAATTATATTTTAGTAAATCATTTTGGTGAACCCGTCTTTTCGAATAGCTTGCCCTAGGATCCAATTAAACCCTAATGGCTAAAGATAGCTCATCTTCTTCACCCATCATGTCTCATTTTAGCATTAACGATATCTATGATGAGGTTGCCATAGCTAATCTCAAAGATCTATATAGTACTCTTGTTACTACACCCGATCATATCAAACAACAAATTTTATATGGCCAACAACATGTGCCTACCCATTTTGAAGATTCTCATATAGGCATTATTATCACCAAATCACTTCACCCCCCGAATGGCCTGAAGGTGAACAAGACATTCGGTGTGATTGGGTAACATGGGATCACCTCTCAAGCCATGGGACTTAGGCTTCAGGTGAACCTACGGAGAAGGCCGACTCCCTCTTCATAAACTAAGCACTACACTGCTCCTAATGCAATAAAAATAGCTACCTAGACCTATACTAATATTTCAAGAGGATGAGAGAGAGATATTTGCAATAAAAATAACCTAAATTAGAAGTGGCGATGCACCAATAAAGAGGTTTACCAGACAAAGTTCCTTCTTACTAATAGAAAGACAAACATGGGAAGAATGAACATGCATTACAAACCCAACCGTTTATAATACTTCATTCCTTGATAAGCACAATGACCTCCAAAACTTGTAAAGGAAAACATTGGTTGCACAGCTCACATGTAAACATGAGAAAGGAAAATAGATGCAAAAAATGATGTAAGGACATATAATTGATCACAAAACATAATTTCCATTACTCCAAGCACTTACACAATGCATCATTACAACAAGGAAAGGAATTGGCTGCCATTACAATTTTTGAAGAAAGGCTTGAGAGCCTGCAAATTCACAACAACTCAGCTTGTGAAGAGAGGGGAAGCTTGGAAAATGTCTAACCTTCTTTGGAATAAGCACCCCTTTACATTTATAGAAAATTCTGAGTTTTTGAGAGAAAGAAGGAAGAATACCTAAAAACTATGCAAGAATGTAGCAAATAATTAATCACTGTTGTTGGCCATGTTTGCCTCATTAATTGCAACTCCACCTTTCGAGGCACAATTCATATAATGAGTAAAACCTGAAATTTTGGAATGCAAAACTTCTGAAAATCCATATTCGAATGATTTTATGGTGTGTCTCTCTCTCCCCTGATTCCAACGACTATAATTTTGTGAAAAAATAGGAAATCGGGGAGGAAGTTCTAGTCTCTTGAGTGAAAGTCACTTTTAGGGCCTCTCGAGCATCATGCTTAACCAACTTGCTGATAATGACTTCACAAATTCCAATTTTGAAATCATCCCTCTAAAATAATATTTTAATAAAATTTTCTTAGAGCACTTTGATGTGTTTGGTGGGACCTCGGGTTTCATTTGTTCTTGGAGGGCCTTAGTATGATTGGTTTTTAACATAGCTTGTTTATTGGTTCGCCACCCAGCTCACCGAGCTGGTTGGCAAGCTCCCCTTTTATTTCCACAACAACCTCCACTTACAATAGCCACCAATTTTATTTTATGAGATACTTTATATCATACTCTGACCACTTCATATTTTCCATTGTAAACTCCCTGCTTATCTTATCATTTTACCAAGCTCATATGTTGGGTCCTTTTGCTATGCACCAACTGCTTTTGCACTTCACATCGGTGGTTGTTGATTCAATGGCCACGTGCTTACCTTGCATATGGCTCAACCTTCTAATATGCTCGCATTTATTCCTATGCAACTGACCACATCTTTCTCCACATATGCACCACTTATCAGCCCCCGAGTCTTCATTGGTCAACGTTCCGTATGAAATTTAACTCTTTTCGAGCTAATTAAATGGCTCATTATATTGATGGTGACCTTTTTCTTATACCGAACTGTCCATGTTGGATGCCATGTTCCATTACCCAATGGATGATCCGGCCTGTACCAATGAGCTATTCGCAGAGCTCGTCCGACTTGCAGTGCCTCTTAACTCGCCACGTACACGCCAGATACTTTGGGGAGCTCCCTACTAATAGACCAAGTCAAATCAGGTTTTCAGAATTTGGCTTGCCTCAAAAACAAACGAGCTCAACCATCTTGAGAACTCTGAATCCAGAAAATTTGAAACTCTGAATTTTCGGAGTTTCGGGCTTTCGGGCATTGGGCTCTTCTTCTAATTTTTTTTATCAACTCGACATCTATATTCCCGAACCCCGAAAACCATTTTCCTAGACTCCAAAAAGAAAACCTATCCAACGCGAGCTCGACCCAAACTCTATTTTTACGAGCAACTCAGCCACCATTAAAACTTCCTTAGCCCAATCGAACCATTTTCCATCATACTGCTGAACTCGGCTATCTTTTGTCATGCTTGCGAGCTCAAACCCTTAGTGTTCCACCTAGATGACATGTTTTATCCACGAGTTGGCCGAAACCAAGCCCGCGACCTCTTTAAGAAAATGTCAAGCTTGCAATTGGGCCACGTCCTTCTTGCCCCTACTTGTCGGGCCTAATCAATCCCAATTGAATCCTATCATTTTCATTTCCACATAGAGCTTCGTTGGTACTGAGCCAAAATCCAAACATCTCCACGCCAATTCGAACTTATACATGCTTAAGTGACTCCTCGATCCTCAATGCTTCACAATTCTGAGCTATACCACTTTGTACTATCGCTTCTCCATTTCATTCCATGAGCATCTCAGACTTCATTGTCCAAATATCGATCTAATTTGACTGAGCTTGGTTTCCGCCTCTTTGATGTCCCTTCTCTCGATCGAGTCATTTCAACATAGTAACGAAGAGCTCAATCCCATGCTTTCAGACCTACCCCAATCAGCCACAATGGAGCTTTATACCGATCTATATGTCGACTCACTCTGCCTGGTTAGTACTTGCACGCATCGACGAATCATACCTTATCCTTCTCATTTTCATTATTTTCATTTCATTTGAATATCAATTAAAATTATCTAGCATTGGTATTTCAGTTTACATAATTTATTCCATTATTTTTACTAGTCTAGATTAGTTATAGAATAACATTAAAATTCATATTTTAGTTAATCACATGCAACAACATGAAGGATCCGCGCAAGACTAAAAATAGAGGAAGGTTGTAGATCACATTTTCAATCACATAGAAGGTTGCGGAAGGTAGGAACTCAAGTACAAACACAATTTGATCTTCCTAAACTATTTAAATCATGTAATAATTCCAAATTTAACTTATTTCGCAGGGGATTGGAATTTTACACCTGTAGTGTCAAAAAGGGTTGTATAACACTACATAAGGTTTCACATGTCTTGAAATTTTTCCATTGACTAATCTTCAAGTGATTTATCCTACACAACTATAAACATCTGGCTATGATACCATGCTAGGAAATGTGGGGATATAATAAACAAATTAGATATCCACCATTAATTTGCCAAGGATTATAGTTTATAATTGTACAACAAAATATAATGAATTAAACATGGATTGTGGATTCACAGAGTGCATTATAGTTTTATGTAAAGAACTCATAACACATTACAAATGAACACATAGCACATGATTTAAGTGGGAAAACCTTTCGGTAAAAAACTGATTAAGAATATCACTTATCTTTATTAAGGATTGAATTTCACCCAGTACTCCCACTATTTCTTGCAAATCCCCAACAACTACACCTTATTAAAGGTATTACAAACTGTAAACAACATTCGCTTAATGCATAATAATAGCTTTCATGTTTTACAGTATTCGTCATTATTTTTGCATTAACAATATCAAATGAGATTACCTTGCTTTATACAAGGTGGGTGGTAAATTTTACCGCTTCACTCTTATAATTCAAATCCGAATTAATAGCTGCCTTACACTGGTTGGCATATCGATTTGTCATCTTATATTTTAAACATAAGTTATAATCCATGACTTTTATTATTTTTTGGGTTTTAATAAAAATGGTTTCCCACTTAATATTAAAATTGTAACAAATTAAACTTTATAAGTATAATCAAATTATAAATATGGTTAAACCTACTATTTTGAGCATTTAAGACCAAAAACCAAATGCCTCAACGTGTGTGAGGGATTTTAAAACATAGTTTTATAGTTGATGAAGGAAAAGGGGGGCTCTATTTTCTTGTTAAAGTGAATTAGGGCGTGTTGGGTAAAAATAAATGGTGACAAGTATGGGTGGAACACTTTAAGAGTGTTTAGAATCCAAAATATCGATTTTATCGGTTTCAAGGAAAGTGTTATAACAAAAAAAAAAGTTGAAAACTTATGATTAAAATTCAACGACTAATTTATTTTCTTAATTTTGATCTACTAAGAAAAGTACTTTCAACAATCAAGTTTGTGATCTTGTAGTTAATCCATCCTTCTTTAAAACTTAGATTGAATGACCAAAATTTGTAGAACTTTTAACTCCACTACGTGCATGTTTTAAGAATTTATTCACTTCCATCCAAGAATCCATAGCCCCAAGAAAGGTACTTGTCTGAAATGAACCCTCAGGCTATTTTGACAACTTGTAATTTCATTCCTCGACTTAGATAATTTTTTTATAGCTGGTCTAGAGTTGGAGGTTACATTTTTTTGAGTGTTAGGTTTTTAGGTCCTTCATGCTCAGAAAATGTCGGCCCAAAAACATGTTCCATGTCACATGTTTTCCGCTCCCAAAACCCCGACAGTCTCCTTGTGTCGGGTTTTTTGGTCCTTCGTGCATCAGAACATATCAGCCCAAACATATGTTCCACGTCACATTATTTCCACCCCTGAAACTATGATGGTCTTCTTATGTCAGGTTTTTGGTTCCTTTGTGCATCGAAACATGTCAGCCCGGACATATCATCCCCACTTTTTCACTCATCCTAATCCACCTAGAGCTCCATCCACGGCTATTCCTCCACCCATTACTCCGACAACTCCTCCCACTGCTTCTAAGGGCTATGAAATCATTGAACAACTTTATAAAATACCTGCTAAGATCTCTCTTTATGACTTGTTGTGTAATGTACCATGTTATCATAACATGCTAGAAACTTCCCTTCATGCCATTCATATTAAAAGTGATAATTCTACGGTGGCCTTTGCACATCTCATACAGTATCTTCGTAATCAACCACATGTTATATCTTTCACTGATGAGGATCTGTCACCTTTTTCTAAAATCAATCTATGTGCTCCTTTGCTCATTACTACCATTATTAGTACTACGTGCATTAAACAAGTCCTCATTGATAATGGATCAACTGTCAATTTATGCGCTCATTCTCTTTTAAAGAAATTGGGTATTAATGATAACTTAATTTCTAAGAATTCTACCCTCATTCAAGGTTATGATTCTACCACTCGCACATGCCTAGGGATTATCTCATTACATTTTCGAGTTGGGCCTAACATTGTTCTCATTGAGTTCTATGTTATCGATGCCTCCTTTCAGTTTAATATCTTGTTAGGGAGGAATTGGATTCGAATAATGCACGCTGGTTCCATCTAATGAACATTACTGTCACCATCAATCCAGATCCATTCAGATACTATCGCATAGATCCCATTACTTTTATGCCAATACCACCTTCACAATGTATTCCATATGCCATCCTTTACACATATGACATTGGTCAGTCTAGCACTTTCCAATCTCCTCTTACCACTCCCAATGCTCTAGCTATCTCTACTCACACTACGGCTATTATTTTCCCTACGGTATCAGATCTTATTAATGTATCTTCTCCACCCATTGCGGAACCCTCTATTACTCCATCTATGGTGCCACCTACCAACATACTTGATAGTTCCATACAACATGATGATGTCCACACCCATGATTCTAAATATTCTGATGACCAAGTTAACACTATCGAACTTACGGATGAAGCATTAGGACAACTCAATTTTACCCCTCTTTATGTAGATGACTCTTATTTTGAAGAAACCTTTGTTGCCGATGGCCCAAATGAATATAGATTCAAGACCCCTCCCTCTACTAATGCTATGGTACTATACCAGGGGTCTATAAATAGTGTGGACACTATTTCATCTTCTCCTCCATGGGTTGTAGCTCCGTTGCCTCCGTTTACATGCACGCTACTTATCAACATGTCCTTTTGGCAACACATCCCTATTGATTCTACTTGTTTATACACTATTTGTACACATGATAATTTGGTTAGGTTTGTCATGATGCTTAATGACATCTTACCACCTCTTCATTTGCCACATCTTTATCATGGATATTTTCACATTACGGATGCTTATGGCTTGCATGTCTTTTATTTGACGATCTTTGTTATGCGTACCCCTCGTGACTCTCCACTTACACTCTGACAGTCCTACCTTAACTATAATTGTGGTACAATAGATGCTCATCACTCTTTTCTCACATTTCCTATGCCTTTTGGTACTATCTCTATTCATAATGGTTCCTCTCCCACTTACGATCCAAATATCTCTCATTGGCATACTCACGGTTGTCCACCGATTTCCTTCACTGATGAAGAATATGCAATGAATGTGTACACAATCCACCACAATGGGTCCTTGTATGACCCTCCTCACTTTATAGCTTATTAGGTTTTTGATGTTTCTCTAGTAGGTTTTAATCATGACAACGATGTTCTCCTTGATAGTGGTATATAGTCATCTTCTCTATCATACACTTGGGGGGCATAGCATTTAAAACCCCCCATCCATTCTAGCATCCTTTCATAGTACTACATCACACTCTTGGCCTCTACACATCTATCGTATTTACATTCCCATACATCAATCACCTAGCATACTCATATTCATTTGTACTTTAGCGTTGTCATTACCCGATGACACACTCTTGTGCTTCGGTTCACACTTGACTGTTGAGGGACTACTACACATGAAGCCCAGACACTGCACAATAGTTACTACACACTATGTCTATTCACACATCACGCATCTTACTTCACACATTCTATAGTTATTTTACATCATTTTGACATTTACGCATTTGCACATCATACATCGTACTAGTCCTCATCATACAAGTGTAACACTTGCATCTAGCATTACATCCTACTCATAATACACATCACATAACATGCATTTCACACTATTAGTCTACCTATGTATTTTTGCATTGCATCATATACATTGCATATCCTACGTTTCACTCATCACATGGTTGTCACTTATCATCACACATTTTAAATTATCTTCTACACGCTACACTCACTACCCTATGACACACTTTAGTTCCTCGGTCCATACTCGACTACCGAGGGTTTACAAATCAAAATGACCTTATCATACTCACACGTGTCTCATTTCGACCTTCCATTATGTGACATTACTAGGTTAGTGACTTACACTATAGGATAAATTTTCACCTACTCTATCATCTTGTGATAGTATATGCTTTAGGCTACATCACCACTCCCTTTTATTCATCTTGTAGTGGTATATGATTTAGGCTACCTCACCACTCTTTCTACTCATCTTTTAGTGATATACGCTTTAGGCTACATCATCACTCTTTTGATCATCTTGTCGTTATATACACTTTGGCTATAAGGTTCACACACACACATAATTTATAGGACGCATATGATCATAACACATATACACACTCATCACAACACATTAGATACAACACACTTTAACCATTTCTCGATGATGCACTATCATTTACATTTCATTCTTGACTGTTGAGGGGAAAAACCAAATGAACCTCACTGCATACATTTCCATTCACTCAGGGGGGGGGGGGGGGCGCACATGGCTCCTATCAATCCATTTTACATTCCATTCCATCCATCCACAACATACTGCATATTATGGTTGTTTTTACTCTTTCTTGCTTTTGCTTGTTCATGGTCACTTTATTACACATTCTAGTTGGATTACTTGTATGTCATTTAAGTATATCATCCACACTTGCGTGTTCACATATTTTTCTAGTTGTGATCACATATATAGGTCTCTTACATGCAACATGGATGCTCAATTTCTACCCTTCCTACACAGGTCATTGGGGGCATCCACATTGGTCTCTCATGAGTGTTATTGTTTCATTTTGTACTTAGAACTTCACATTCCTTGGTTATACATTATTTTGAAATGCTAGTTATCTTCCTAACATGTTAATGGGTGCTCCATGTGTAACATTTGTTCTAAAGGGATATTTTCTTCCATACTTGTTTGTTCTTGTATATGTGTCTTGCCCTTTGTTTGGTGTGCACACTTGTTTATTGTATGCAGCCATGATGGCCTTGCCTGTCTTGTGACATCGTGAGTGATGTCCCATGTTTACAACTCGCTTTATGTAGCTTACTTTATATTCTGGTATATTTACATTAATTTGCTTGGTATTTTATACACTGTTTGCGTAGATTATACATTATTTTCTATATGCATGCTTGTTAGTACTAATACTTGTCTTTGGCTATCCTTCTTGTTTTGTGCACACCTTGGTTTCTACCAAGCACATTCCCTTCCCCCTGCAGGGCATAGTTTTAGAGTACATGCAGTTGGTCCTCTTTTGGGGCTGCATTCTCGTATCAGCAATGTTGCATGCGCCCCCAAAGAGGGGGGGGCATAATTTGGTGTTTTTACATTCTACACAACGTTTATACACCGGTTTAGTTCAATGCACTTTCCACCCTTGGCATTGTGGGTTACATACAGCGAGTGGGTTCACACCATTCTATGGGTTCCGTACACAACGTTTTTTACATGACATGGTGTCCTTAGCATTATGGGAAGTAGTTACAAGATAGGAGGTTACATTGGGTGTGCCTACCTACACTACTTCAACCCATGGCATCGAATCGCCCAAAAAACCAGGACGTACATATATCTCTTCACACACATTTAAGGAAGCAGTTACAGAAAGGAGAATAATGCAGCTTTCTCCCTACACGTATTTGGCCAGGGTGACGTGAGATCGCTCAAAAAACTCTCAGTACATGATATCATTTTACACTCTTTCTCGACATGGGTCAGGTGCACATGTTCCATTTACATCTTTTCATTTGTGTATTTTAAATTTACATATTTTTTCATGCATCTTTAACATTGCGTTTTTACATATACAAACATATATATTTGACTACTTGATTATTTTGTCCTTGTAGGTATAGCTATATGAGAAATAAACAGTCAAATGGGGGCAACGAAAACAACAACATCAAAAAAAAACTTCATGGCAACACACACCATACTAACCATGCAGGCACATCACACACATCATCAACTACACATGCGTTTCCACCCTAGGTTCACTCTCATCACTTTTTTTACACATTTTCATCTATAGTTTCCACGTTCCATCATCTTTTTATCATTCCATGCTTTGTCTAGTACTTCAGCACATTTTCTTCTATAATCTTCATGGACATCAGGTATGCATCTCTATCTACTTTATGTTACCAAGCTTTTCTCTCACCAACATGAAGTGGGGGTAAATGTAGACACGAAATCATGCACTTTAGGCATTATTTAGTCCTAGTATCATACTAATATTTAGAAGGTTTGAGTGAAGAAAGTACTCATTACCCCCCATATTTTGGCCATCTTGCTTTATTTTAATTCATCTCTCCCGACCTCTTGCACCCGCATGCCCAACTAGCTTTCATCGTTTTGGGTTATTTTATCCTTGGCTGGGGCACCCATATTAGTACTAGGGTGCCCATGGGCACCCTGGTCCCACCAGGGGCGCCCCGATCCTTTTTAAACTTTCCTGCCACTTTTAGGGCTCTTTCTAGCCATTTGAGATCTTTATATTTTTGGTGGTTGGCCATTTCGGGGTTAATTATGAAATTAGATAAAGAGAACTCTATAAATATAAAGTAATGAGACCATAAAGAGGGACTAGGCCCTAGTCACTACTATCATCCACCTAGATTTGCATCCACTATCTCTATCTCAAGGACAAGGATGGTTCATCTGCATCACACAAACATAAGGGGGTGGATTCTATTGTATTCCATGCACACATTTTATTACATTTTCTACACATAGTTATTGCTCACTAATTCACAAAGTACGACTGACACAAGAGAACCTAGGGCACATGATACACACACACACACCACAACTACATTTGGTTCCGAAATGTAGTGCAACACTCAGTTAATAAGTCCACTGTGGTGGCAAATAAGGTCAACCCAACCCATTCATTTGACTTCTTTTTTTTTTAGGGTTTTGATACTTCTTTTTGGTCTTTTTCAGGTCTTCTATTCATCATGGACTATCAGCAACATTCAACGTGGTGCAACGAATCTGATGAGACACACAACGAGGGTTTTAGACCACTTACCAAACCTGTGAAACCCAAGTCCCAAACCTTTTGCGCAGACCAGGGTGCCCACTTTGTAGACCATAGCACCCACAAGTGCCCCAATCCCTCTCCAGGCACTCGAGTATAGAGAATTAGCCTAGATCTATCCTTTTCAAGACCTTTGCATAGTAGTTCCTGCTTCTTGTTCCTCGAGTCATTTCTATGACACATTTCAGACTTGGCTCCAAATCAGCTAAGTCTTTTCCTTTCTCTTCTTGCATATTAGGGTTTTTTAATTTCATTTGATTAGTTGTTTGGGTCATTTTCCATAGTCATTTATTGCATTTACATATCTTTCTAGATTAGATTAACTATCATATATCCCATTTTTAATCAATCACATGCTTTCCACCCTTAAAACCCTAATGGTCTCCTTGTGTCGAGGCTTCAAGCCCTTTATGCATTGGAACATATCGATCCAAAAACATGTTGTATGTCAATTTCCTCCCGATCCATGAAATACATGCACAACACTTCATGTCGAAATTTCTTAGGTGTAAATCAAGGTCAAAGTTCCAACTCATTGTGTTGAGTTCCTAGACATTTTTGGTAGGGTAGAAAACCTGACAAGGATGGTTCTGACAGCTCAACCATCTATATTTAATGAAAAATGGTGCCCTTACCTTCTCTAAAAAGTAAAGTGACATGTGGGAATGGTTTTGATAGAGATCCCATGCATATTTTTAGTGATTTAATGCATGTTGTTGGTGGTTGAGCTCAAAAAATCTAAGTTTCCTTCTCTTTTCCCTTCTCTCTCTCTCCTATTTTCTATATATTGAAAAGTTGCGCACATTTTAAAATGTTGGACCCTCTCATAATACAAATGCATTATGTCAAAGTGATTACAGAAGTATTTATGAGTTGTACGCCACATATTTGGGCTCTAAAAGGGTGTTTTGTGCCTTCTTCCACTCCATTTTAATGGTTTTTTTCATACTTCAAGTAATAAAATATAGTTTTTTGGTTCTTTCTCTACCTTGACTTGGTTTTATTTGCGATCTTTCCTCTTTACTGTTGTTTTGGTGTGTTGTGCATTTATTTTATCCTTTGCAAGTTCCAAATTTATTGTGCATTATGTGAAAATGGAAGATTAAATGTTGTTTTGGTTTGTGGCATAGTTGTTTTCCCTCTCCTCATTCATTTTCTTCCCATTTTACCTCATTGAGAGTGTCTTTCACCCTTTTCTTGGTGCTATCACCTTTGTTTAGCTTAGGATTTAAATTTTTATACATCTCCCTCTCTCCTTGGTCCCTTTGAATTCTTAGATTAGGATTAGATAGTCATATTTCCAACTATAGGAGTAGTTTTAGCATTAGGATAGGTAGAGGAACCAACCTTCTTTGGAGGTTGATCTTAGTTTACAAAACCCACATTATAGAGATCAGCCCATGTTGCCTCAAAATTATTGATCTTCCATGATCATATCTAGGGTGAAATTTTGAGCTCCAACAGTTTCTGGCACGCTTGATGGGAGATTTGATTAAATTTATAGTATTTTGTTGAGATTGGTGTGTATCTTAGTAGATTTCTTGCCTTTGGAGGTATCTTTCAACACATACAGTGACTCCCAAGTATTCCATTTCCCACTTTCATGAGAAGGATATAGAGAAGGAAAAGTGCAACAAGTAGTGAACCTTTTGAATATTTGTAGTTGTCACCGAGGAGAAAAAGAAGAGGTGAATCAACTCACACATCTCCATCTCCTCAAAATAGAAATCTTTCTACTCCTCATCCCAGTATGCCTTTCTTTCTATCCTCTAGAAGTTTAAGACCCATTTCATTCATGGAACATAAAATAAATTTACCCTTTGTTAGATTTAATTGTGGTAGATTACTTATGCCCTTGTTTCCTAAATTTCCTCAAGCTTCACAGCCTTCAATTGTTCTCATTTCTTCCCAAAAAAAAGGATGATGATGAAATGAAGGTCTTGATCAGAAATTTATCAAATAAATTTATATCCTTGGAGAAACAACAACCCTGATATTATAGAAATTTCTCGGGTCCTAACGAAGGAAAATATTGAAACCAAAGATTTAATCAAGGTTAACAACCATATAAAAACCAATATCTAAATCAAATATATGGATAAAATCAATAGAATGATAAATTCCAAGGTCAAAATATGTATCTTCCTCTTCAAACAGTTGCTCCTACCTAGCCACTTCCTGTTGATAGATCAAGTAAGGCACTTATTCCAATGTAAAATAATGTGATACAAGAAATAGAGTGTTGTTTTCCATGTAATCAACCACATAATCAATATAATTGTGTAAATGGATTACAAGTTCATCCTTTTATGGTTTAGAATTCTTATGATCAGTAGGAACCACTAAAGGAAACAACCAAATTTAATTTGGAAACGTCTCAGGAAGTTAACCCCAACACCAATCTCATGTTCTTTGGGGATTATGAGTTTTGTGAAATGAATCAAGTTTTGGGAAATTCCAATAGACCACATGCTCATGTTGCTAATAATACAAGGTCTAAGAAGAGAGCATTGAATATTCAACCTTCATCTTCTTCCAATCAATTTGATCTTTTTCATAAGGAGAAGGAAGTTGGGGAAGATTTAAGTAAATATATGTTGCCTGATGTTTCTAACAGACCTATCCCAGTAATGGAGGTTGTTCCCTAACCAAAGGTACTTTTCCCAGCATTAGAACAATCAAGAAAGGAGAGCATCAAACCTCTAATGCACAAATTTGTTGGCATTCCTTTCAACATTGTTGAGAAGATGAAGAAGATAAATGTGAATGTGACAATGTGGGATGTCCTAGCTATTCTATCTCAGAGGGACCTCCTACATGAAGCTCTAAAGAACCTTCCTCAATCTAATCCAATTGTAAAAGAACACATCATGTAGTCAGTTTTTTCCAAGAAAAGGAGGAACAATTAAGTAAAATTAAGAAGACCCCCCCTTGTATATGTCTTTAATTTTAGCAAACACTTGGTTTATAATGCGTAAAAAAAATTCTAATATCCAAGGTCTTAAGTGCAATCCTGTTTCTAAAGGTGTTTTGTAACTTGATGGTTCAACTGTCAACATCTTAGAAGCGATTAAAAATATTGAGTTAATCATTCATGCTTATCCAAGTCTAACCATAACTCAAGATGTCTTGGTCATTGACTTTACTCCTTTGTTTGTCATTTTCCTATCTAGAGATTTCACAGGTAAAGTGGGTGGTTATTTGTCCTTATATTGGTCTCATATGTTCCTAAGAACTAGTTATGGTACTAGATTAACCATCCAAGATTAGCCAATATTTTCCTATTATGTTGAGTCTTATGACCCTACTCCCCTCCAATCTAATTGTATTATACATGAATACCAAGAGCATGAGTCATTTTCAATATAGCAACTTACTCCTTATTTAATTCTTGATCTCCTATTAGATGAATGGTCTAAGGAGCATTATGAATTTGACCCTTATGACAAAATTGTGGAAAAAGGGCTTGGAACTTACTGCATTTATGAAGAATAATTTATCACCCCCACACCACATAAACAAGAATAGCATGCCTTTGGATTATGGAAATTATTCTTTGATGGTTATAGAAGCAGAAATGGAGATGGAGAATGTGTCATATTAGTTTCTCTAATGGATGAGAACTTTTTCATTGCTCATAGATTGCAGTTTGCATGTTCTAATATTGCAGTGGAGTATGAGGCATTATTTCATGGCTTGTTCATTGTGAAGAAGAGATAAATCAAAGTATTACAATTTTTGGGGATAGAGAATTTATCATACACCAAGTGAGATGAAAAATGTTCCACCAAGAATAATCTTCTGAAATCTTATAAGCATATATTTTTGAATATCTTAGAGAGCTTTGATGTTGCTAACATGCAAGTGGTGCCAAGGAAATTGAATAAAGAAGTAGACTAGATGACAACCCTTGGATAACAATTTTCACTAGCGAAGGATCTCATCCAAGGAAATGAGCCACATTTTAAGCTGATTATTAAGCCAATAATTCCAGATAATGAAGTCAGTTGGCAGATTTTTAATAGTGATGAACAATTTGTTCGATTTGTCCAAAATGAAGATGAATTTTCCTCAAAAATGCAATCTAATTTGCATGACATCTATGATGATAAAATTATTTAGCTAAATTCAAACAAATTTCCTAAAGAATTGGTCATCCTTGAACACATTTTCAGTCCATGGTTATGGATTCAGAGGAGAAGAGAAGAACATAATAACAAGGCGAGAGGACTGCTAACTAGTCATTATTGCACAAGGTATGGAGTTATTTCTTGGAAAGGTATGTGATGAAGATAAAAAGTAATATTTAATCTCCTTATGTCAAAAATATATTGCTATCTTCTCATAGAATTATGAATATGTTAAGATTTTTTATCACAACGTTGTTCAGCACACCATAGATCTTGATCCTAATGCCAATCCGGATAGATAGAAACAAATACATATCAATCCCAAGATAGATCCCCTCACGAGGAAGGAATTATCCAAGATAATTGAGGCAAAAATAATATTATCAAATACTCTACTTGGATTACAAAAATAGTTATGGGGAGGAAGAATAATGGAGAAATAAAAATTTGTGTGGATTTCAGGGATTTGAGAAAAGATTCCCTAAAAGATAACTATCCTCCACCTTTTACGGTATTTTTTTTACAAACTGAAGCAGGAGCCGAGAGATTTTCTGTGCTATATGGTTATTCAAGTTTCAAACATATCAAAGTTAGAGAAGAGGATCGGTTTAAGACTGCATTTACAACCAAGTGGGGAACATATGCATATCAAAAAAATCCCTTTGGTTTATCAAATGCAAGTGCCATAGTCGAAAGAGGAATGGACATTTCTTTCAAAAGGTATATTAATGATTTCATCCTCTTCTACTTGGATGATATCACTATTTTTTCAAAGGAGGGTAGAGACCATATCAGTCATCTCGAGAACGTTTTTGAGAGATGTGGGGAGTTTTGGGTGTCTCTTAACCCCAAGAAATGTAATTTTTCAATTCCTAGGGATAATATCTTAGAGAATATTGTTTCAAAATATGGCATTTCCATTGATGTAGAAATAATTCCAATCATCTTGTCTCTCTTATTGTTAACTCACAAGAAGGCTCTACAATCATTCCTTAGAAATATTAACTTTGTTAGGAAGTTTATTCCTATTTTTTCAGGATTGGTTAGGCCTATTACTCTAATGCTCAATAAATATTCAATTTTTAAATGGACATTAGAAGGAAAATAAAGATTCTCCAAGATCAAATAGTAAATATCTTAATCTCCCACACTTATTAATCCTGACTACTAGAAGGATTTTATCTTATATGTATATGGAGTTGAATCCATTATTGTTGATGTTTTAACACAACAAAATGATCAAGGTTTATAGAAACCATTAGCATTATTCAATCAAAAAGTGAATAATTATGAATTAAAATACAACCACATAGAGAAACAGGTCTTTACCATCACGAGAGATCTCAAGAAATTCAAGAGTATTCTTGTCACTAATCACATTAAATTTTTATTCTCACATTCTTGTGTGAGAGACTTCATTATGGGAGAAAGAATTAGTGAGAAAATATCTATATGGGTGACCAAGATTATGGAATATGATGTAACTATTATAATAACAAAAATTAGTAAGAGGAAGATCACTTTGTGAGCAACTTAGTTGACTTTGGATGCTCAAGATAATCAGGAAACCTCCCTCTTCATAGATGGAGATTTTATAA
Organism: Taxus chinensis; assembly: GCA_019776745.2. NCBI lineage: Eukaryota > Viridiplantae > Streptophyta > Pinopsida > Cupressales > Taxaceae > Taxus > Taxus chinensis. The sequence goes on along the minus strand of CM034147.1, from coordinate 683,456,933 downwards.
GTTCTAGAATCCCGTAAGATAAAGGAAATTCACTCAGTGGAAACAAATAGATTGATGACATGACCATAATATTATCTATTGGTGCATATCCTCATAACTTAAACAAAACAAAAATAAGGCACCTAAGACTGCAATCAATTCCCTATGAATTGATTGGTGGGATTATCTTCAAAAGGAATATTGATGGAGTTTTGTTAAGATGTATTGAATGTGATCAGGTGAACAAGGTATTGGCATGATTCCATGATGGTTTCTCTGGTGGATACTTCTCTTCCAAGGCCACTACTATGAAAATCATAAGGTAGGATAGGTCTAGCCCACTCTATTTGCAGATGCTCATCAATGGGTCAGAAAATGTAAAGAATGTGATTTCTTCACTGGTAAAAAGAGGTTGGATAACCTTCCAATTCACCCAATCTAAGAATATAATCCATTCTCCCAATTGGGGTCTTGACTTAATTATCATTAATAATCCTCCATCAAGTGGTGGTCATAAATAGGTCTTGACTGCAATTGATTATTTTACTAGGTGGATAGAGGTTGTGGCACTCAAGGAAGATATTGATTCATCTATCCTTGAATTTCTTGAAGATATTGTGGAAAGGTTTGGGGTTCCTCAAACCTTCATTTCTGATAATGAAAAATCCTTTCTAGGCTCTAAAATTTCTAATTGGGCTATTGGAATTGGAATTTACTTAAATAACTCTTCCAATTACTACCCTCAAGGAAATGGTTTGTTAGAGTCTACTAGGAAGAACTTGATCATAATTATGAAGAGAACAATGGACATCAATTAGAGGTAGTGGCATACGAAGGTGAGAAATGCTCTTTGTTCCAATAGAATCAAAATAAAGAAAGAAATTGGTAATTAACCTTTTAAAATTGTCTATGATAGAGATGTCAGACTTCCCTTACATTTAGAGTTGCATTCATTAGAGTTGATCATACAATTAGAATTGGAGGGTGCAAATTAGAGAGAAATCAGAATGGAAGAGTTGGTTGCACTTGAGGAATTGAAGTAATCTTACATGATCATATTAGAATAACATCAAAAGGTAACCAAATAGTGGTTTGACGATAAAACTAAGGCTCAAGCCTTAAAATTAGGATATTTGGAATTGAAATGGGATGCAAACAGAAATAAACTAAGGCAACACTTTAAATATTATGCAATATGGAGTGGGTAATACATCATCATTGCTTGCAAAGTGGCCAACTCTTTTGAGTTTTCCAACCTTGATATAAGTGCATTACATATCCCAGTTAATGGGATTTATCTTAAATAATATCATTAGGCTAATTGTTTTACCTTGTACATATTAGATTAGTTTTAAATTCCTCCAAGTTCTCTTTAGCACATTTTCTTATTCGTAGTATAGTTTCATTTCCCTAAGTGCTTTGCACAGTGTTCCTATTGCTTCTAGGTGGCATTTTCCATTACAGAGTGGTTCATGGAAGACTTCAAAGAAGATATATTTCAAGTAGAGTTAGAAAGTGAGAAGGATGAGTTGCAAGAAGTAGCATAATAGAATTCACACCATATTTCCAGCATTTAAGATGTTGAGATAGGAACTGCTGACATCTTTATTTTTGGATTCTCAGGAATATGCCGTGAAAAACAATTTTTTGGATGTTTTCCACTCTCATTAAATTTTAATTTAGAATAACTCTCATGATGAAAAAAATCATTTTAGGAGGTCAATTCTAAGTCCATACAGTGATTCATGAATGTTTAGGGTTAAGCTTTCAAAGTTTTAGATTAGTGTTGACGAAATAATTTTTCGTAAGGACAACTTAGTGGATATTCACCAATTCTCTAAGACTAAGTCCCTCCTCTTGGTAATGGGGAGGCTCCCATTTATTGAATGTAGAAAAAAACAAATATGTGGGTGGCCGTGAAGATGGGGATCACACAAGACCACTCCATTATACTTGTGGAAAATTTCTTGCACCTAGTACAAGGGAGGAATTCACTTAGGAGGTGAGGTAAAGGGGAGTAAGAATTTAGGAAGGGAGGGTTAATTTTGTAAATAGGCACTAGCAGAGCTTTACAGCATTAACTAGACTTAATACACACTTAATTAGAAGAAATAAACTTTGCCAACAATGATAAGACTAAGAAATCGTAGACATATAATTCTATTGATCTATTAATCAAAGGTACTAACACCTTCCTTGGTTTTAAAATATCATCATATGCATAAATTTGAACATGTGATGAAATAAAGGGAACATGGAGGAAGAGGAAATAGAAGAATGCCATCTCTTGCTTGTATCTTAGTAGTACAAATCTATCTAGTTTAGAAACTTACAATTGATAACCCCTTTAAATGAAGAGATTGTCCAAATATATAGCTTTACAAAGAGTATTTTCCTCTACCACACACATGAATTTTCACATCCTCTTATCACTTTTGACCTTTCATATTCCAAGGAAACAAAAGTGAGCCCTTTTTAATTAATTAAAATGAACTCATTGCAATATTAGACTATATGTGACTTAAATGAGTAAGACAAAAAAGTGAAAATTACCTCCTTAATGAAGAATTAGAACATGAGAGAGGAGGGAAAAAGAAGAGGGGGGAGATCACTCCAATGGAGGAGAGGGAGATTCTACTGATGAATAAATGACTACCGATGAACCATGTGGGAGTACACCTGGAATTATCTTTTCACCTTTGAATTATTTTCTAAAGCGGGTTTTTGCAGGTGTTGCCTTTTCCAACTAAGGAATGTGAATGAAGCTCAAAGAAAAATCCAGGTCTCAAATATATTGTTAATACTCTTGCATTGATTGAACCAAACTTGATGATCTTTGATAGTGTTATAAATTGTGTATCTGATTTCTGTGAGGGATTCCAAGGTTTCTTTATTGAACAAGAAAGGATCTCCTACTTATTTCTTGACAAAATCCTTGAATGGATTCTAAATATCTTCCACTGATGAACTCTCACTGATTGGATGAGATGCAAGTCTTTGAACACTGTTGCTTATAATTTCCAAAAAAATTGATGTGATCTCTTCACAAGAATCGAGCTCATAGATAGCCTAATTCAACATTTCGTACTGACCACTTAGTGTGTGAGACCAAATAAGGAACAAGTTCTCAGTTATGGAAGCGAATACATTTTTCCATCAATACAAAAGATTCAAAAGTAATCATCTCTGACACCAATGGAAACAAAATATCCCAATGACACTTTTCCTTCTCAGTTTCATCCTTAGTCATTTTTACTTTTGCATTGGCGGTGAGAGAAAACTCGAACAATGAAATTATTTTAGGAAACCATGTTTTTGCTTTCTCCATAATCTTCTCAACCCACCTGCCAGTGACCCTTCCCTATATTGTGTGACCTTGAGCCTTCTTTATTTTTGTGGGGTCGAAGATGTTGATAGGAGTAACAACCTCAACACGAAGAGATGGAATTGAAGTAGGATCCACGAATGACTACACATAAGCAGTGAGAGTTCTCATGTGCTCTTCTTACTTCTAAATTGTCTGTTTGTACACCTCATTCCTGGAAAAATGTTTATTTCACAAAATTAGGACTTATTCCAGTCCTAGAAGCTAATAAATATACTAAATATCAGAATCCAATATTGCTATTTTTGGATTCCTAAATGTCAAGTATTGGAATTATCTGCACTCCAAAATCACATATATTGGAATCCAAAATCACCTATATTGGAATTATATGTACTCCAAAGTCCCATTATCGGAATCCAGAAAATCAAATATTGGAATCCATTATATGGGATAACGTCTGCTAGCCATTATTTATGATTTGTTATGTATAGAACATGTTTCTATTTTATAAGTGCTAGCAGTCGCTAATCATTATATATGCTATGTTATGTACAAAACATGTTCTATTTTATAAGGGCTAGCGGCCACTAAGCATTGTTTATGGTTTTTCTTAGTGAAGCTCTAAAAAATAAGTTCCCTAGAATTCAGTTTTTGATCAAATATCATCCAAAACATCTTCTCTTATCCTTCAATGGTTGCAAGAAAACCCACAACATGGTGTTAAATTTAACTCCCATTTAGATATTTTTTTAATCATTTTTATCCTTAAAATAGTTGCAAATCTTTGAAATAACCGTCACATACGACTTGCATATTTTAGATATGACCACCAATTTTTATAGATTATTTATATATTAATTATATTTAAAAATATTAAAAAACAATCAAGTATATATATATATATATATTATATATATATATATATATATATATATATTAGTTTAATATTTATTTTATGAACACTGTTAAAAAATACTATTTTACAAATTTTCAAGGGAAATTTTTTCCGATAATTCATCACAAAATAAGTTATTCAACCATATTGTCATCTTATAATCAATGAAAATATAGATCCTCCCAACTTATATTTCAATAATCTCAACATTATAGAATAGAGCTAAACAATACATTCATAATAACATATGAATGTATATATTATTCTCAATGTTAAGCATTACAATTCGAACAACATTCTAAAAAGATAAATAGTTATTTAGCATTTTATTTCTCCAAGTATTTGATGCCCTCTACCACATTCAATTCCTGAGACACTATTTGTGATATTTTTTTGTACAAATCGGCCATTAACCATTTATCTTTTGTACAATCTTTGCGTCCACTTTTCATACCCACCATAAAATTTTCAGGAGGGTTTCCCTTTGCACCTAATGTAATACACAGAGTATTTTTTGAACTTTATGAAAAATCGTTTCTACTCCAAACCTTTTCTAGGTCTCTTATTTTTATTCCCTTGACTATATTGCAATGTTCCTTTCCCCAAGTGAGTCTTGGATTCAATACGGTCGATATTTTTTATTGAAGCTCGTTGATATATTTTTAAAATCAGCAAAAATGAGAGTGTCAGACCAGAATCCCAGTTCACAGTATGGTGATAATAATTTTATAAATTCTGACAGGCCACCTCGCAAGTTGACAGCTTTCATACCGAACCTGAATGACATCTTCCGATTGTATGTTTTTTTTACCCCACATAGTAGGTCCTCCATATCCAAAATAAGTAAATAACTCTTATCGCTACTTGCAAGGAAGTAAACAAATTTTATTTTTTCAGCCGCATATCATTTACAACCAATTGAAATAAACAACATTTTAGCTTATGGCTAACAATTACCGATTAATATTACATCTTGGATTACACCGCCTTTACACGTTGTTGGATCTATTAATGCAAGAGCTATTTCAAATAAACAATCATTAATTCATAATATATTTATTCCTATTCAAAATGTGAGCATAATGCATTTGAAATAAACATTAATCAATTCATAATCGATTTCATGATGTGGGAAACTTAACTAGATAAACATAGAGGTTTCTGTGGTGATATGGTAAGTACAATATCAATTATTCTTTGTCTTATAATTCAAATTTAGTGGTGGTTAAGCTACACTTATATTATTCAAAAAAATCTTCGGCGGAGAACAGTCCTCATCTATTGCTGAGGATTTGCGACAGCTAGGTTATGTCATCATTGGCCAAACTACACTTAGTTGGAAAACCTTTAATTAGGTTAGCCAAGTGTTGCTTTACATATGTATGAGCTGGATCAAGCCGTATGTAGTTATGTTTATGATGATTTTGAAGCCAAAACAATGTTAATTCAATGTAAGTAGTCAGTATGCAGTAGTCAATCGGTGAAACATTGTAGATAGTATGCAGTTGTAAATCAACCAGATATTGTTGAATGTAATGTTTTTTAGTCAAATAATTTATGTATTGAACGTGGATGCTTAGAGTCCGCTAAGCTCTATATAGTTTGTTTTAAATTGTTATCATAGCTTACAAATGGATTTCCTTAAACTTTTTCTTCAACCCTAAGCCAAGCATATAAACTAATGTCTATTAGTTATCGTTTCCTATAAACTTGTGGGCCTTATAAATAATTTTGTTGTAAAATACATATGGATATCATATCATTTCCTATAAATTTGTGGGCCTTATTGATTGTCTGCATAATCATTTATTTTCTTATAAATTTGTGGGGCTTATTAGCGGTTTTGTTTGTAAATTCACACGATTAACATACCTAGATCTGATGTCATTTTCATGGCCATTGTGCCCACATCCTCCACATCTGTCATCTGAACTATAAAAAACATAACTTTGTTAAAATAATTAAAAACCATGGAAATTGAAGATAGAGCTCATTAAACTTATTTATAAAATGATTGAAAGTAAATCACCATGTTGAATTGGTTGTGTAGCGTCACGGTGAAATGGTTGTACATCAAATTTTATAGCTTTGTGGTTGTCTGCATAAACAATAATGGTATAAGTAGCATATTTAGGTTAAAAAACATTAAACAAAATCACTTGTTGAAGTTGTTTTCGGAGACAAACCTTTCTTCATATGAGAATAAAAATGTTTCAGAAAGCATCGCTTGACTATGTGTCTCAACAATAAAAATGGTAGATAGTTTGGAATACACCAACGCATAGAGTGACACTGACGTCGTAAAGCACTAGTACTAGAGAATTTATGGAACAACATTGAGTGAACATCTCAGCCCAGAACTCATATGATATTTTGAAAAGAAAAGGATTGATGTTTCCTTGTAGGCCAATTTCACTTGCAGTTACCAATTTTTGTGGCAGTTTCTCCATCCAATCCATAGTGACCTCTTCTCTATAATCATCATTATTGTCGTGGTTGTGCACACAAGATATTGTGTACATAAGACACAAACTTTTGAATATCCCATTGCTATCGTAGATTCTGTAGCATACATCTCAAATTGATACTCCAATGTCTTTAACCTTTTCGATGTATCTTTGTACGGTGTCACTTAACATTTTTGAATAACCATTTGATATTAGAACAATAATAATAAAATCTAGCACACTAGTTCTGATAACTGTTAGAAGCTCCATTATGACAGCGGAAGAAATATCGTTGGCCAAATTGCAAAAATCAGTGATCACACATTCAACATTGAAAGGATTAGTCGAAGGAATAGGTGATAAAGTTGATGGAAGATGGAATGGATATGCACATTTACAAGAAAAATTGTCTGAGACTTTCACCCTTGTTGGTATATTTCCTTCCAGTGACATCACATAGTTGTCTAATATTGTCTGATCCACGATGAGAATAACTTCTTCCACCTCATGATATTTTTTCTGTTTTTTAATTTTTTCCCCAATATGGGAATTAGATTTTCTTTTTCCACTTCTCTCTTCACCCAACAATACAGACAACTAGTGGTAGTGTGATTCATGCAATTTAAATTTTTCAATTACATTGGATTCACTACAGGATGTCAATACAATATTATCTGGATGCTTATTTCTCAAATAATGTAGAACTTTTTCTCTCATTTTGTTGTCTACTTTTATTCTCCAGTAGTAAGAATCAAATGTCTCTGTTATTACACTAGCCTCAAAAGACCCAGTTGATTTAGTATTCCTTTTCAACCCATGCAATTTTGATTTAGATGGATCTATCTCCAATTTATTCAAATATATTCACCTCAGCATAGTAAAAAACTTGACATGTTTTGGAGTTTGAAAGAAAACCTTTTCTATGCAAGAAATGACAAACAAAAGATGTTTTCTTGTTTCTATACAATTTTTGAATACTGTAAATATACCATTTGTGAATGTCTTCTGCATTTGAACATCCAGTTTTGTCAGAATCTGTTAGAATCCCCAAATTCTAACCAAATTTTGAACATGAATATGGTCCACTGTTTATGGAGGCATGCATTTCCCGTTTCCTAAACAAAGAAACATCCAACTCCATATCCAGAATAAGACAATTATTTTCAAAGTTTTCCACCTAGACAGTCGAATATAAAAATACCAACTTCCTCGTGATTCATCTATAACAAAAAAACCATGCAGGTCTGGACCACCATTCCTCATCTCTTTTCTTCCAACAAATACGGCCTACGATGAATGGAATTGTTTTGAATGAAGCCCAAATGTAGGGTAAAATACATCAATAATTAGGTCATTTCCGAACTTTAAAGTGTTTTTCTCGTATTGCTTGTTAAGGAATTTAAATAGTACCCTAGCAGACACCAACTTCTAGAGTTATTTACTATCTATCATAACAAAGTAAATTAACTTAATGGTTAGCGATCGATAGGCTTTGATAGGAAATCATATGTATCATTCAATTGGTTACATTAATTCATATTTTTTGGGATCAAATCAATAATAACATAATTATTCTAAAAGTTATGAAATCTGATTATGATGCATTGAAAGATATGAAACCAGTTACACCTTTTGAAAGTATTACATATGAGCCGGACAAGCCATAAGCATTATATAGATGACATGATAGGAACGTTAAAAAATACACACTTTAGTGGCAGATAGACTTCTAGTCAACATATAAAAGAACAACCTAAAACAATTTTAAATCCATTTACACCTTTTTAATGATAAACCGTAGAGGACATTAAGATGTAATTTTTGGTATTTTGAAGAGAGGTTGCGGTAGCTTGGGATTTTTTGTTTTACAAGACTATGTGATTTATGTGTATATCAGTCATACTGTAGTAGTGAGGATTAGATGCCTGTAACAAGACTAATGAGCATGTTTAAAGGATAACGGTCGAAAGATCTAATGTTTGGTATTTTGAGGAGAGTATTTGAGCAACAAATCACATTAATGGAGTTAGTGATATCTCATCATTTTTTGTTATATAAGACAATGTGAAATATATGTTTATCAGACATACTTTATTCATTATGTCTAAATGTCTATAACTACTCTAAGTATGATATTTTAAGCATGCGCTTGGTGGGAAATTCCACAACAATCTATCAAAAAAAATGGGAATGATTACACTTTTCCTAAACGTAAGTATGGCCCTCTACATAGTAGTCATTTTTCATGGAAACAATGCTCTCTATAAGGTCATGGTGGGTTAAACCTATTTGAGAAAATATTTTATTATTAACAATGTTTTTTGAGTACCACTACAACAAGGGTCTATTCTCTCTTACTCTGACTATAAGTTAGATTTAAAATACTAATTGAAGAAATTTATTCAAAATTGTTTGAACTTATGTTAGCTTATTTATAGTGCTAGTATTCTTAGGTTGCAAACATTTACTATATGTACACTTTTGGCTCATATCCATGGTGGAAACAAGTGTTACACTATAAATCCTCGAATAGGGATCAAATCTTATGTATTTTCCATAAAATATATTGTTTCTAACATATAATTCACAACCTTTTGTATCAGAAAAAATTTTTACCAATGCTTAGTTTCATTCATTATCGAAAGTAACGGCACATCGGACGCTAGTTTCAATAGTTTCTTTTATTGGAAATTGTGGTAAAATAATAAATCATGACCTAGTTGAGTGACCGCAAGGCTCCTACCATTACGCTCATTGTAAACACTATCTGTACAACTTTGAATCGCTAGTGTTTTTCATTGATTATAATTATATCATGTTAGCTGGAAGGTACCTAGGGGAGATAATAGTTGCACTGCATACCATATAGAGGGATCAAGCCTTACGTAGTTCCCATAAGGTATATTATTTGAAACACATAATTCACATTGGATCTTATAGGAGAAAATTCTTAGTGAACGTTAAGCATTTTTTCCTTATCGAAAGTAAGGGCATAGTGGACGCTAGGTTCAATAGTTTAATAATTTGAAAACAACAATAAAATAAAATATCATGCTCTAGTTTAGTGGTCGCTAGGCTCCCACCATTACTACCAGTCATTATAAATACCATATGATATAGCTTTGGGTTGCTACTATTTTTCATCTATTTTTTATTAAATATTTAAACAATTTTTATAGGAGCTTAGAACCTAGGGATTGGAGGGATCCCACCCAAGTACAACATAGACCATACCATAAACCATCTAACCCAAACCAAAATAACAAAACACTTGCAAGCATGCAGGGAAACTAGAATCCCAAACGCCACACTAGATACCATTAAAAAAAAACCTAAGACCAAAACTAGACATAGAAGAAAAATTAAACCAGAGAAGTAGGTAGGCGAGGACCAACCATTCCTATCCTCCCGAAGTTTTCATGAGTCGTCTGAAGGAGGAAGTTGTAGGTAAAACTAAGCTTGTGACGAAGCCCCGCGATGCCTTCCATGAAGACCGGGCACCGAGAGAGCTGGGAGATATAATTTCTCAAGACGTTTCCCTTCAGAGATCCCTTTTACAAAGGTAACATGCACCTCTTAGTGAAATTTCATCAAGACCAAAATCCTAGCCGAAAAATCCATTATCACTTTCTGTTCCTCCTCCAAAGCTTTGTCAATCCTAACCGAGTCAGGAAAAGGTTGAGCTCTACCAAATTCCTCTAGCGCTTTAACCAAGTTAGCTTACTGCATGGGTTTGATGAAATTCATCCCTATCACCCTGACCTCCTCAATATTCTTCCTCACTAACAATAGTCATGACATAAACCAGGAAGCCACCTCAGATTTAACATGAGAACGAGATGAATCCGCTAGATATTTCACCCCCAGAATGCGAGTAATGGCTTCCCTGATAGAATCAGATTAGGCCCAAAAAATAATTTCTAAGGCGAGCCTACGAAAGATCCCCGTGAAAGGTAATATCCCTCTTATATCCATCCAAGAACAATAGCGGTAAGAGCCTAAAATCCCATGGAAAACTGGAATGAAACCACCAAAGTCATACGGCCACTAAGTAGAGATGAGATGGAAACAACCGCACCTGCCTCAAATTAATGAGCCTCAAGGCTCCCTTCCCAGCAATAATTTCTTCCAAATCCTCCCATTCGCACACATGCTCGTCCCACTATAACCAAATTTGGCATGCTCATTTTTATTCAATGAAAGACCCATAAATCCTTAAGCCATTTTCCCCCGATCAAACCTTAAAAACAAAAAAATACCCAATACACTAAAACTCAATAAAACATACCCAAAACAAAATTTGCAATCCTTTGGAATCTCCACCTCTCCTTCATTAATCTCTGATTATAAATCCTTGGGATCATTTACCATCGACAGTGCACCGACAGAAACACGCGTACCCAAAATATCCTTCACAGTTCCCACAAGATGTTTTTCCATGGATCAGGGCTTCATGACCTTCGTAATTTCAATAACCTCATTAGACAATATGTTCCCGGTATGTTTAATGTTTTTCATCTTTTTCATGTCACGTTCAGGTTCCTTCAAGGATTTAATCACCAAGGAAGTTGCACTGGGAACAACTGTAACTTTGGCCTAATTTTGTACAGTGAGCTTCATGGTAACCCTCAAACCCTTCCAATCTCTTGTAGTCTCCTTTGTAATGTCTTCTCCCATTTTTTTGGTGAAAGACCCAAAGGAAAAATTTTAGGGGCCAATGAAGAGGCCACTCCAACTTCTCCTCCTGTCACACGGATGAACACCTCCACAACCTGAGATGGGTCCAAATTTGGTGGCAAGTTTTCCTCAACCCTTCGAACCGTGCCTCTTCCACAAATCCTCTACAACTCTGGCCTCTTACTAAAAGGGAAGACTAAAAAAACCCTACGTCTCTATCTGTACTTGGAACTTAGGGTTGTTCTCTTTTGTTTTCTTTTTTTAAGTAATATATGTTGTTATTTCTTAGAGTGATTAAGGTACAATATTAATGGTATGTAATGTTTTTTTCCTATTTTTTCCTATGTTGTTATCTCTTAGAGTGATTAAGGTACATGAGGGATCAAGCCTTACATAGTTCCCATAAGGTATATTGTTTGAAACACATAATTCACATCAGATCTTATGGGAGAAAATTCTTATGGAATGCTAAGCATTTTTTCCTTATCAAAAGTAAGGGCATAGTGGATGTTAGGTTCAACAATTTAATAATTTGAAGACAATGATAAAATAAAGGGTCATGCTCTAGTTTAGCAGTCGCAAGGATCCCACCATTACTACCAGTCATTATAAATACCATACGTATATAGCTTTGGGTAGCTACTGTGTTTTCATCTATTATGTCAGTAATCACAAGACCTATTGTTTGTAACATATAATTCACATCTATGTTTTTATGAGAGAAAATTCTTAGCGACCACTAAGTTTTTGTACATATTGAGTGGAATGCCATGACCTAATGAATTGATTGGTATAGCTTAGCGGTCGTCAGGCTCCTGCCTTTACCTCTTATCAATATAAACACTATCTTTAAGGTATATTGTTAGAAACACATAATTCACATTGGATCTTGTGGGAGAAAATTCTTAGTGAACGCTAAGCATTTTTTCCTTATCGAAAGTAAGTGCATAATGGACATTAGGTTCAACATTTTAATAATTTGAAAGCATCAATAAAATAAAAGATCATACTCTAGTTTAGTGGTCACTAGGCTTCCACCATTACTACCAATCATTATAAATACCATGCGTATATAGCTTTGGGTCACTACTGTGTTTTCATCTATTATGTAGTACTCACAAGACTTATTGTTTGTATCATATAATTCACATATGTTATTACTAGAGAAAATGCTTAGCAACTGCTAAGCTTTTGTACGTATTGAGTGGAATTCCATAACCTATTGAATTGAATGGTATAGCTTAGCGTTCGTTAGGCTCCTGCCTTTACCTCATATCAATATATACACTATCTTTACAGTTTTGGATCACTAGCCTTAATATGTAGTTCCCATAAGATACATAGTTTTCAACTCATATTTTATCTCGTTTACAATAAAAAAATGCTTAGTGACCGCTAAGATCCTTTACTTATTGACAGAAATGACATATCAAGACCCTAGGCTCAAAAGTTTCTTATTTTTAAAGTAGACATAAAATAATAAATCACAGTTTAGCTTTAACGGCTACTAGTCTCTTACCTTTACCTTTTCTCATTTTAAACATTATCTGTAAAGTTTTGCATCGCTAGGCTTAGTATGTAGTTCCCATAAGATACATGGTTTTCAAGACATATTTCACATCATTTCTTAACAAAGAAAAATGCTTAGCACCCGCTATGCTCCTTTACTTATTGATAGAAACGACATATCAGACCCTAGGCTCATACATTTCTTATTTTGAAAATATATGTACGGTAACTCTAACCGTACAGTCTTGGATCACTAGCCTTATTATGTATCCCTAATAGCTTGTTTGAACTTGCCACGTGGCACATTCTAATTGGATAATTAATTTATATTATCTCCCACTATAGCTAACAATGTAGAAATCGATTTTGATAAAGAATGGAACAGTAAATGTGTGTATATTATTCTAATAATCTTCAAAACTATGTTTAGGATTTATTTCTTTTGTTTTTTATTTTAATATTTTTTTTGCTATGCTTGGTTTATTTATATGTTGTATAATATATTTGTTATTATGTTTATATTATTATAGGTGATAGACAATGAAAAATGTTTAGTTTTTAATTTTTAAACCATGGGAAAATAAAAATAGGGAAATACGAATTCCCCTGCATTTTCAGATATTTGAAATTTTAATAGCCCACCCTTTTGATTTTAGAGGGGGAAAGTGAAAATTTTAAATTTTAGTATCCCGCTCTTTTTTTCTTTTTGAATTTTATTTCGTGAAATGTGCTAAACAAATTATTAAATACCTCAGAGAAATATTGAGTAGGGTTTCAGTTTTTTCGATCAATCAAAAAAGCATGTCTTCAAAATAAAAAAATACTCACTGACCATTGATTGCGGGGCTGAGTGTTCGAATCCAAGTTTTTTTTGCATGTGATTATAATCATTGTTCGCAAAGAAAGTCACACAAAAGAAGCACAGAGAGGATGATGAACACAGAGGATGCACACGAAGGAGGATAACGACATAGGTTGAGAAATGGATTGTTTGAATGAGATAGAAGATGGAGGTTTCACAAACAACATAAAGCATGAAATCATTCCAGATATTACTAAACCATGTATTTATAGTAAAGGTGTACCTTTTTTATTGCGGGATATTTTAGTTTCTCTGTAGTTGACTAGGTCCATGTGTTTCGCACGACAGTCCAATCGTGATCCACACAAGCCCTGCTTTGTCCTATTGAATCATGCTCCACAGTCAAGCCTTTGCTTTTGATCTTTATGCCAAACTAACTTGTTCTTCATGAAAACTCACTTTTTTTGTGCATTAAAAAAAGTAATTTCAATCTCTTTTCTACTCTAGTATTTATCTATGTTTAAAGCTTTCCCATTTCCGCCATTCTATGTCTCTCTTTGGCTATTTTCATTTTGATTTTTTAGTTGTCATCCCTGCAATTTTTTTTTAAGATAATGATAGCTTCTACCACACTCACCTTATTTTTAATTTTATTTTGGTTAGGAGAACCCAAAATAGTTTAATGTTGTTCATCAAGATGATGCAAACAAACCTCACTAATTAATGCATATTACATTTTTTACATGGTTGTCGCTTAGATATTTTAGGAAAATATATGACATTAAAAAATTAATTCAAAACTATAAAACTATATTAAGAATTCAATTGTATGATAATTATTTAAAACTATATACGTGTTTCCATGTAGAATTAACCAAATGTAATGTCTTCATCATTTTTATGGTATGTACATTGGAAGTTAAACACATTATATATGCAATAATATTATTAAATCTAATTTTAATCAATATGCATTTTATAATTAATATATTCTTCCTTTTGAGCACGCTAATCTATGCCAAAAATTAACATAGCTTTGAGGCTACCACGATATAATTGGTTGTTTCGACAACATATTGACAAAACCCCAATTCTATTTTGAATTACATACATGATTTTACATGTATATTTATATATCCATTATATAAATTCCATGGATTTATTTGTTATCATTTGTATCTTTTCAATATGAATTTCTTTCTATGAATAAACTCTACCATAGGAAAATTTGTCTACCCTAGCATCCGTTAGGATATAATTCTAATTTGGAAAAAGCATTCATTTTCCTTGGCTCCTCATAGATCAGTTGTTGTTATATAGGAAACACAACATTTTTTGGTCCTAGCAATCACTTTTGTTCTTTGTCAGTTGTTATATTCGTAGAGATTAACAATTTGATTTATAAAAAAACTTCATTTTGAACATGATATATTTACCTTTAGGAATAGCTTAGCGGCCGCTAGGGTGCAACGAGTAGATCGCGATTGTATTTAAAAACTTGTAGTATAACTTCTAGGTCGCTAGTCTAGATTTATTTTCTTGTCCTAAATGTAAAAATATTCTGCCAAAATATTATAGGAAATATAAAACTCTAGACGTATAGTTATGTAACTCATGGAAAACACAATTCTAAATGTACACAACTTGATTATGAACATGATATATTTACCTTTAAGTATAGCTTAGCAGTCGCTAGGTCACAACGATTCCAATTCTATACATATACTATTATATAAATTCCATATTTATATGTTACTGTTTATGTAAACTACATTTTGAATATGATCTAAATGAAAAATTTTGGCTACTCTAGCGAATGCTAGGCTATAATTCTTATTTGGATGAAGTCTTCGTTTACCTTTGCGGCCTCAAGGATAGGTGGATTTTGATATAGGAAACACACTTTTTTAGGTCAATAAGCTTGGTTATTTTTAGGCAAGACACTTTTTTGGGTCAAACGATCACTTTGTTTATGACTAAGAATAGCTTAGCAGCCACTAAGCTTCATCGAGGATATCACATTGTATAGCATTAATACCTTATGGTGTGTTGGATTAAACAAATTAAATTAAATTATTTTGAGATAAGAGGGTGTTAGGTACTTCCACACTATAATATTTTGAGCTTAGTGGGCATTATAATCTATCCATTTACCTAATTATATTTTGATCTTAGTGGGCATTATAATCTATCTAGTTACCTAATTATATTTTGAGCTTAAATTTTTCTAGCTTATGACACAACATAATATTTGGATCTTAGAAATCTCTAGGTTTCAGTAAAATAAAGTAAGATATTATAAGCATAGCGACGTGTAGGTTATGCCAAAACATACTAATATGATCTTAGTGAATACTGGTATTAATAGTTTAGTGGAAACTAGGTTATGCCACAACATATTATTTAGGTATTCAATTCGCTAGGTTATGTATCGTAAACATGATATGCTATTTTAAATTAAAATATTTCGAGCTTAGCGTCCGCTATATTATGCTACCACATAATCTTTGGAACCTAGCGGTAGTTATGATTTAGAAACTAAATTGAGATATTAAGAGCTTAGAAGTCGCTAGGTTATGCACACAATATAGTATTTGGGTACTCAATTCGCAAGCATATGTATTGCAAACATTATATGTATCTCAAAGAAGATATATATAAATTAGTTGAATTCATTCTATTATTTTAAGATATTAAACTAGGATATTTCGATGATAAGTCTTCAAAAAAAATACATGAGGAACCAGTCCATGATAAGTTTTCCAGCAGTGGACTCCCATGATGATTACAAGTAACTTATCTTACTAAATATATGCCAAAATATGGGGAAGAGCTTGAATCATCTTAACTTCACCCACAAATACTTCCTAAATCAATAAACTTTGCTATACATGAAGCCATTTTTACCCTTAATCAAAAACCAAAGACAAATGCTTCCAGGAATGATTAGGTAGTTCGGCCTCTTGGATCCACCTCATCGATGATCTTGACATCTGCATCCCCTTTACTCTTATCAGAGGAGGAGGATGAATCGACACAACATTCTAACATTTTCACTTTCACAAAAGAAGGGAGTTCTATACCCTGATTTTCTTCAATTAACTCCAGACCACGTGTAATTACCTACATCCCCCCCATCAAGGCATGGACATGATATTGAAGGCTAAGTAGATGCTCTTCCAACTTCTCATTCTCTTTATGCAAGATAAACTAGCCCGAAGAGTTGGACAGTATGTTTGTTGCGCTCAACCCTTGGTGCCATGTCAAAAACATTCCTCTGCCCCTTAGACTGGTTTAGATCAAACATTAGCTTGCACATGCTCGCACAAATATTATTGTCATCTTCTTCTTTAAATCACTCTGTGATCAACCAGACCTTCTCGAGCCAATTCTACATAACTATGTTCTAAATTTTCACATCCATCAAAGAAGTAAACGATTTCTTGGCATCCTTTCCTGTCATAGCTCTCGGCCTCTTCCTGCTAGGACCACACTCTATGTTACCCAAGAAACCACCAATACCCTTGTCATCGTCGTAGAGAGATGGGAAGCACAATGACCAACGATGAAAAGAGGAAAGGGGTAGTGAAGTGTCCAGCTAGCACGGAGACATAAAGCCACCAACACACAACACACAAAAGGGGGTAAGTGTGGCATGAAAGTACCGAAGATAATTGATTAGATATCTTTCTCATAAATATCACGCTTCCCATCAAAACTCTTAAATTCCCAATGCCATATTACATCGTGTGTGCTTATAACCCTTAATCAATGTCATGAATAACCATTAATGCCGCAGATGCCATATCATCTTGTTGCTGCCAAAAAATGTTACCCATCATAATAATCTATCCATTTTTATTAAAATCTTATAAGTCACTATGTTTTGACAAATTAAAGTATGTTTTTTTGAGCTTATCGACCTCTAATTTAATCAACCACGTTAACTTTGGAGAAATATATAACAATCGAGAACTATATAATTTAGTCAAATTTATGGGATGATTTTAAGATTTCAAATTAAGATATTTCAAGCATAGCACCTGTTAGTGCGGAATCACAGCACCCTCAAATGGACTTGATTTGAGTTGGGGCATTCAGTGTGATTGCACAACATGGAACCATCTCTCAAGATGTGGGACTTGCAAAACTTGAGAAGGACCTCCAGAGAAAGCCGGTTCTTGCTTCTTAATCTACCTGCCATGAGATACTCCAGTACAGGCAGAACCTACTCTAATCCTAATCTAACCATTCCAAGGGGACATAGAGATAGAGAGAGGGTGAAATAGCCTACACTAAGTGGTGATACACCAGAAAAGGAAGTGGATGATCACAGACCTAACTTCCTGAAGTGGAGAGAGGCAAGAAGAGGAGAGGGTGGACAAAATGCACCACAGACCATAGATATATTTCACACAGACTCCACTTTGAAACCCATTAAACATAGCTCCCATGACCTGTAACAAACATCAAGATATGCACAATATACCCTGCGACAATGAGAGGTAAGAAGATACAACAAAATAAGCCAAGGATGGACAGATGCATCATGAAACAGATTTTATTGTTCCCAAATGTTACACGGTACATCATCAGTGGGAAATATGCAATAAAACACCATTACAGAGCCATGGGAGGAGGTTTAGACTCCACATTCAACCCTAAGGAAGAAAGAGAGGGGGGAAGAAGAGGGAAGATCAACAACCGTTTGAATATGCACCTCCTTTACAATATATAGGAAGAATAAGAGAGAGAGGAGGGAAAATTTTGAATCATGCTTCAACCACCTATGTGATGCATTGAATCCTATTCTGAAAGCTCAACCACCATTAATCAATGCCCCTCTCAAATCTGCCCACAATTTGTCAATTCTGACTCCCTATGTCTGTTTGGTGTGCCAAGGAAGAAGAATGGCAGATCAAATCAAACCTGATCTGGTTATTGGAGCAAATAGATTCTACATTAATTTCCTAGAAAATGTTTTCCCATTTTCACCCACCAAAGTCTGATAAAAATGATATTTTATGTTTCCATGACATAGAGGGTGTCGAGACATTTCCAAAAAGTATTCTCCATCCCAAATCTGATTTTCCTGTCAAAAGATATGGCCATTTGAATATTTGGGTCATGAGCATGCAATATTTGAAAAGTTTGTCCATACAGGGTCCACGTGGCGGCCTCGCGCACCTTGGAGATTCAGCCCCTACCTTTTGCTCTTGAAATAGCACTAGACTGACACATGGTGGCTTCCACAAGCTCCACAGTGCTCCCTTGTATTTTGCATGATTCCTTCATGTTTGGTTGGGCCATAAGCCTAACCCTAGACACGTGGAGGCTTCGTGCTCATTTGAAAACTGCCCCTAGATTTTACCTTTGAATTTGTGTGGTCGAGACACATGGAGGCCTCCGCTTTCTTTTGAACTTTTCAGTGGCTGACTGCACCTCTTCGAACTCTGGGATGCATGGCGGGTTGGTGCTTGTTTAGAAACCCCCTCCAAATTTTACTTTTGAAATAGCGTCATTTTGACACGTGGCCCCCTCTGCCGGCTTGCCTCTTCTTTGACTATTCAACCCTCGACTATGTCCCTTTCTTGGACCTGGGACACGTGGAAGGCCCACGCTCATTTAAAAACTCACCCAAAATTTTACTTTTGAAGGAGTGTCGTATAGACACGTGGCACATTCCACCTACACTCTTATACTTAACCAATTTTAGGCCCACTTTGTCCTATTTTTTAACTTGGACTACATGGTGAGACCATGCTCATTTGATTCTCCACCCAGGGTCCCACTTTTGAATGTGCATCGATCTGACACTTGGCACCTTCCGATGAGTCAAATAATTTTCAACGGCTAGTGAAACTTTTGGGGCTCTGAACGTGTGGAGGCTTGGTACTTGTTTGAGTCTTTGTCATGGGATTTAATCTTTATAGGTGCGTCGTTTGGACACTTGGTAGCTTCCATTGTCTCCTCCATAATTAGTCGTTTTCTGGGCCCGTTCTGAACCATTTACAGAGCCCAAAAATTCAAACCTTCACCGTTTATTTTCCTTTGAGCCTCTAGTTTATTTGACACTATTTCTTCCTTCCCCGACCTTATTACTCCATTGTATAGCCTGTCAGTAACTTATCTATTGAATTTGAAGCACATGATCAAACGATGGAACCGTTTTTTTGAATTTCTTCTTGCACGGGGTTTTGTTTGATCAATTTTTCTGGGGGGGCGAAAATTGAGATAAAAATTGGTGACTCATAGGGGGATCTTCCTGCTAGATGAAGGGACCAACAGCCTTGAAGCATCCATTGGGCACGGAGTGAAGGATAATAGCCTGATAATGATCCTTTTTCTTTGAAAATCTGATACCCAAGCCGCTGCAAGCATGACTGCTTGCTCTTACTGACCCTGAACCTGCCCGCACATTCAGACTCTCAATTTTCATAAGAAATATTCAAACAAGGATTCTGAGAGTAGAAAATTGTTTTGACCTGGGATTTTCATCTGTCCCTGAATGGAATGTTTCGAATACGGATTTAGTTTCTCTGCATTTGTTTTAATTTTAAATTTGCAACTGTTACAGGCTACTATGAGTCTTCTTCCATGAATAGTGAACGGCCTGGCCTCGGTAGCTCTAGATCAATGCGAACAAAACGTGTGTACAAATAAAAAATCATACATGCCTCAAATGAGACATACAGAGTGTGCAAGATCACTTCTTCTACTGAAAACAAAGTCTACTCCTACTCCTAAACTAACCAAAGAGAAAGAAAAATTTAAACAAATCATGCTACATGCAAGGAGAAGTAGCTTCCCTTTCTCAAGAGGGGAAGCCATGCAAATGATTTGACATTGAATATGGCCACCTGTATGAGTGAAAAACTGACAATAAGCCGGTCCTCTACCCAAATCATCAAGCTATCAACATCAACCAACAATACCTCCTCTAGTTTATTGGCATTGGACTCCTGGAGGTGTTGATGATGACCCTTGGTACTTTTATGCTCATCCTCATACCCTAAAGTAGGCATGACTAGTTTCGGATTCTCTCTTGGATCTAATGAATCCAAGTACCAGATTGGGCACGGTCTGATCCTTTGGATGTGCCCCTTGCTCTAAATTTTAACTCCAAGAATGGATTCTTTTTGTGGACCTTCTTGGATGGATGGTGTGAGAGAGATGATGACATCTTCTTGCTCTTTCCTTTCTTTCTCTTGTGAAGAACATGGAAGACTCATATCTTCTAACCTTGGTTCCAGAGGGCTATTGTGAAGTATAGGCTGTTGCACTTGAATGTTCTTCTCCATGGCAATAGGCTCATGTGCTTGGAAGGTGGGTGAGAGGAGTAAATGATGTAATTTCCTTATGATCCTCTCTATCAAAGCAATCCTCCAAGTCAAACAGTTAATATGCCTCCTTGTTGTTGTGTTGCATATAATCAACCTCCTCCATGGTGTCCTCCTGATATGTAACTAGCTCACCATGGTTCCCTTCATCCTCAAACATGAAGTTTGAAAGATCAAACTCTTCTTCAACATCATATGTTGAAGGGGATGAAGTGGGAGGAAGAACTAAAGGTTCTTTTTTGGCTTGCTCCACACTTGGGGCCTCTAAAACTATATGGTCCTCCTCCACCATGGTTTCATCAATAAAATTAGGCACTTGGAATGAAAGCAAAAAATATTCAATGATGCTTTCTTCATTGAGTGGCTTCAACTTTGATTTGATCTCTCCCATCTACTCCTCTTCAATGGGACTTGGAGCTAATTGTTATTCCTCCTCAACTGGTTGTGCAGCTTGGATCAAATCATCATCCTCTTCAGAAAAAATGCCATTAGGAACACTGCATTCAGAGTAAACATACCGTTGATCTTCTTGTTCGCGTTCTTGCTCTTCTTCTGCTACAAACTCAGCCTTAACCACCACTGGTTCTTCAACCCTAACCTCCTCTATTGGCTTGACCATCAGGGGGATCTTTGTAAACCCAAATTTGGTAGACCAACTCTTCCGATTGTCTATCATTTCTTCTCTGTTGGGCTCCACTTCTTGCTATTTTCCTTGACTAGATTCTTGAGTCTCTTCTCAATATGGACTTGGGAAAGCAAGAGGAGTGATAGGTTGGGGTTAAACCAGCTTTGCAATTGTTTGTGGTGCGGAGGGAGGTGGAACTTCTTGTTTGTTTGGAGGGAATGACTACTTGGGAAGGAAAAGGGGAGAAGAATTGAAATGGGGTGGAAGATCAGGAGATAGAGAAGAGAAATCAACACTTGGGGCAGCAACTAAGGGGCTTGACTCTTGACCATGTTGAAATGATAAAGATTGAGAAAGAGAAAATGAAGGAAAGGGAGCTGGTGATTGACTTACCCATTGACAAGGTTGTCTCCCACTTTGCTCAAGCCTCAATGTCCTAAATCCATTGCATAAGATGAGGCAACACTTCAACCATGAAGTCAATCATCTCCTGAGGGCTCTAGTGTCTTGGAAAAGGACCTCCCCAGGGACAAGGTGCCCTGTAACCAATCTTGAATGCCTTAATTTGTGCTATAGCCCTTGACTGAACCATGCTAGCATTCATTTTGTGAAACCTCTCCAGGAAACCAGCATTCTCCACATAGATGTCAACATTGTCTGTGTCCCCTTGTTCTTGATAAGTGCCATGGCCAAATTGACTTTGATCTTGCTCATATGGGTAAGCATAATGGTCCTGGATCTTATTATAATGTTGATCTGGAGGAGTTAGGAAATACATTGGAGGAAGATTGCATTACTGATGTAAGTGTGAGTTCCATGAAGGGAATGAAGTAATGATTGCACAACTTCATGGAATGGGAGAAAATGAAAGAGATGGAAGAGGAAAATGGATGAAAATGAGTGGAAATGGATGGAAAAGGTATATAACTCAAAGGATGAGTTATTGACTAGATGGATTTGTTCAGATGTTCTTGCATGTGCCTCAAAATGCTTGAACCTTAATAGGGACACACCGACCTACTAAGATGAAATGGTAAGGTGCTTCAGACTTGTCCCTCTGGGCATGCCAAAACTGTTAGTGTGGTCGTACGATGGCTTATGATTTGTTGTTTGTAATGAGACACCTTGGAAAGATGAAAAATCTAATCTCAGTGTCCCACCGGGCATGCCAAAACTGTTAGTACAGAATCACATCACCCCCGAATGGCCTTGATTTGAGTTGGGTCATTCGGTGTGATTGCACAACATGGGACCATCTCTCAAGCTATGGGACTTCCAAAACTCAAGATGGACCTTTAGAGAAAGACGATTCTTACTTCCTAATCTACTTGCCACGAGATACTCCAGTGCATGCATAACCTACTCTAATCCTAATCTAACCATTCCAAGGGGAGATAGAGAGAGAGGGTGAAAGAGCCTACACTAAGTGGTGATACACCAGAAAAGGAAGCGGATGATCACAAACCTGACTGCCTAAAGTGGAGAGAGGTGAGTAGAGGAGAGGGTGGACAAAATGCACCACATACCAAAGATAGATTTCACACATACACCACTTGCAAACCCATTAAACACAACTCCCAGGACCTGCAAAAAACATCAGGATATGCATAGTATACCCTGCAACAACGAGAGATAAGAAGAGACAACAAAATAATCCAATGATGGACAGATGCATCATGAAACATATTTTATTGCTCCAAAATGTTACACGGTACATCATCAGTGGCAAAGAGGCAATAAAATGCCATTACAGAACCATGGGAGGATTCTTAGACTTCACATTCAACCCTAAAAAAAGAGAGAGGGGGGGAAGAAGAGGGAAGATTAAAAACCATTTGAATATGCCCCTCCTTTACAATATATAGGAAGAATAAGAGAGAGAGGAGGGAAAAATTTGAATCCTGCTTCAACCACCTCTACGATGGATTGAATCCTATTCTGAAAGCTCAACCACTGTCAATCAATGCTGCTCTGAAATCTACCTATAATCTGTCAATTCTAGTTCCCTATGTCTTCTTGGCATGCCAAGGAAGAAGAACAACAAATCAAATCAAACCCGATCCGGTTATTGAAGAAAATAGATTCTACATTAATGGCTTGGAATAAGTTTTCCCATTTTTCACCAACCAAATCCTTCTAAAAATGATATTTTATGTTTCCATGGCGTAAAGGGTGTTGAGACATTTCCAAAAAGTCTTCTCCTACCCAAATCTGATTTTCCTATCAAATGATATGGCCATTTGAATATTTGGGTTGCGGGCACACAATTTTTGAAAAGTCTATCCATACAGGGTCCACATGGCAGCCTCATGCACCTTGGAGATTCAGCCCCTTCCATTCACTTTTGAAATAGCTCCGGACTAACAGGTGGTGGCTTCCTTGAGCTCCACGGTGTTCCCTTGTATTTTGCCTGGGTCCTTCATGTTTGGCGGGGCCATAAGCACTGACCTTAGACAAGTGGAGGCTTTGCGTTCATTTGAAAAATGCCCCTAGACTTTACCTTTGAAGTTACGCAGTCAAGACACGTGGAGACCTCCGCTTTCTTTTGGACATTTTAATGTCTGACTGCACATCTTTGGACTTTGTGACATGTGGTGGGTTGGTGATTGTTTGGAAACCCGCTCCAAATTTTACTTTTGAAATAGCGTTGTGTTGACATGTCACCCCCTCCGCTGGATTTCCTCTACTTTGACTATTCAACCCTTGAATTTGTCCCTTTTTTGGACCTGGGACATGTGGAAGGCCTGCGCTCATTTGAAAACCCACCCCAAATTTTACTTTTGAAGGAACATTCGTGTAGACACGTGGCGCCTTCCACCTGCACTCTTATACTTAACTAATTTTGGGCCCGCTCTGTCCCATTTTTAACTTGGACTACGTGGCGAGCCCGTGCTCATTTGAGTCTCCACCCAAGGTACTACTTTTGAATCTACACCGAGCCAACACTTGGCACCTTCCGCTGAGTCAAAGACTTTTCAACTGTTGGTCCAACTTTTGGGGCTCTGGACACGTGGAGGCTTGGTGCTTGTTTGAGTCTTTGGCCTTCCATTTAATCTTTGGAGGTGTGTCATTTGGACACTTGTCAGCTTCCGTTGTCTCCTCCATACTTAGTCATTTTTTGGGCCCGTTCTGAACCATTTTCAAAGCCGAAAACTTCGAACCTTCACCATTTCTTTTCCTTTGAACCTCTGGTTTCTTTGACACTATTTATTCCTTCCCTAACCTTTTTACTCCATTGTCGATCTTTCCAATAACTTGTCTATTGGATTTAAAGCACAAGCTTGAATGACGGAACCTTTTTTTTTAATTTCTTCTTACACAGGGTCGTGTTTGATCAATTTTTCTGGGGGACAAAAATTGAGATAACAACACTTGCTAGTTTATGCCACCATGCAATCTTTGTAGCTTATCGGTGATTAGGATTTGATAAATTAAATTAAGATATTAACAGTCTCTAGGTTTTTACAAAACAAAGTAAGAACTTAAAAATATAAATATTTTGAGCTAAAAAACAATAGTATTTAACAAACAAAAGAAAGGAAATGACTTTGGAGATATTTATAGCAATCAAGATGAGTATAAATTAGTTTGATTCTTTATATGCATTTTAGATTTGGAATTAAGATATTTCGAGCTTAGTGCACACTAGGTTATACTACCACATAATAATTGGATACTACCAGTGGTTTTAGATACTTTGAGCTTAGCATCCGGTAGCCTTTTCCACAACATTTTATGTGGAGATTGAACTCACTAGGGTTCAATAATTCATAGTTACGATATTTTACAGAAGTTAAAAAATTATAAGAAGATATTTATAACTTAGTTGATGCTAGTTTATACAACGACATAATATATGGAGGTTACAATTGATAGGATTATACAAATTAAATTAACATATTTTGAACTAAGCGGAGACTAATTACTTCAACAATATATTATTTCGAGCATAGTGGTTGTTATCATTTAACATGTTACTAAGTGATATTTCAAACTTAGCGTCCGCTAGATTATGACACAACATAATAATTGGTGTTTAGCACTCACATAGTTTAAACAAAAGAAATAAGATATTATTAGCTTAGATGCTGGTGGGTTACGCCAAAACATAATATTTGGATCTTAATGGTGATTGTGATTTAGCAAATTTGAATCAACATAGTTTGAGCTTAGCAGTCGTTAGCTACTTAAATAATATATTATTTTTATCTTTGTGGCTGCTAGGTTCTGCCACATGTTATTTGGTGATTTCATCACTAGGGTATAATAATTCATAATTAAGATATTTTACAACATCTAGAAAATTAGAGTCAGATATTAATAACGTTTTTTGGTGCTAAATCCACAATATAATATTCCAAGTTTAGTTTTCGTTACCACCTAACTAGTAAGAAAATTATATTTTGATATTAGACAACGGTATGTTATGCCACACCACAACTTTTTGGAGCTTAGTGGTCACTAGGTTTTATCAAGATAAAGTAGGATACTCTCATCTAAGAAGTCACTAGGTTATACCAAGACATAAAATTTGGAGCATAGCAATCTTAAGGATGTAAGAAAACTCATTAACATATTAGGAGCTTAGTCGTGACTACGATATGCTAAAACATAAAAATATTTGGAATTAGAGTAAAAGGGGGATTTCCCAAATGACCCTCATAATTTCACAAAATAATCCTCATGGTTAGGTATTACAGTGAAACAAGAAGAGAACAATCCTGTATGCAACAAAAAAACAAAAAACCAAAAAGTCCCAAATTGGACAAAGCCAAATTACATTTTATGGATATTCATGAGAGTAGTTGCTACATCCTTAGCATCAGCAATAGGCCTTCCTTGAACTAGCACATCCACTAACTTAATGTGTTCTAGGAAGTCTTCGTTGATTTTCATCCAGGTCATGACCATTTGACTTTTCCATTCCTTGATAGAAGATATTGAGTGAAACATAATCTTCAATGTCCTCGTGTGGATCAGGAGAGATCTTCTCTAAATGTTCCTTGTGTTCTGAAGATGCAGTGGGGGAGCCCATTTTCTCTGACATAGGAGAATCATGGTAAACCAGGGAGATATCCTACAATACATCTAGAATTTTTGAGTCTGTGCTAACTTCCATGCAAAATGGAAGGAGGGAAGTCGCACATACTTCCATGATCATGTGAGTTGAGACGGTTGTAGCCATTACAATGTCAGAGGAGATGAGAGGAGAAGCCTAAGAAGCATTGGTAAAAGGTGGAGAGGAAGTAGATGTTGGTTCTAAAAGTGCTTCAGATACCTTAGGAGAGTACTCTCAGGTGTCTATAGGGTTACGAGCCACTAGATAAGACGAGGGAGACCTAAGATTGAAATAACGGGGGCTAATGATCATGATGTTCGAATGGAATTTGGAAGGGAGACCAAGGTGGCGGTGATAGAGACGGATATAGGGAGCTAGTCACGGAAGAGGTGGGGGGGCATGACACTGAATACCTAGCTTAGAGGGGAAGTGAAAGATTTATTTTTGGGAAGCTTCCATTTTAAAGTGAAAATATGAAAGGCCTTGGTATAGGAAAGGACCATCATCTTCTATAGCCATTTTAAGGGACCTCTCAAGCATTTGAAATAGAAAATCCGTAAATTTTACCTTCTAATCATGTCGAAGATGCGCAAGAAGAAAAAATTAAGGTCCATAGATCAGTTTGTAGCATCGTTAAAGCATGAAGTACCTCCTCAATTTCTCATAAACCATATCCCAAGGTTTTGGAGGCAAGTCCCATTCATAGCCTGAGTGATACATTGTCAGATTTTTACTAGGCTACAAGAAATCATACATCTCCTCCTCCTCCAAAAGTGAGTGTTGAAAATAAATGTCTCACTCTGCAGGGAGACCTATCATAGTTGTAATGGACTCTATTGAAATAAGAAATTTAGTCTTTTCCACGTTGACTCTTTCTTTCTTCTAGGTTGTCAGCACACTGCACGTTACTTTGACAGAGTGACCAAACAATCTTTCCATAAACAACGTAACACCACCATCATGCAAAATATTCCATACTACTGGTTCGGCCTTGACCTCTTCACAGGAAGAACACTCAATACATTTGTTAGTGCTACCCATAGTGAATAGGAATTTTTTTATAGTGATTGCCAAAGGATCGATATAGACGATGCTTAAATAGAGATGTCAAGCACCTTCATTCCAATCTTCAACTCATGTCTCCAAGATTTCTAATTAATTTTTTTCCTAATTAGTAATAGTCATTTATTGATCCCATCCATTGCACGAATGCAATCTATGAATGTCATAAATTCTCAAAAAAATCCAAAAATGGCTTATCCTCTTGCCGCCGCAAAAAGAGATATTGCCTCAACATAGCCTAACAAATTTTAATCTTAGTTAATGTTCAGCCAACCCCAAAATTATTTAGTTAATGTTCTTGCAATTATTGCATTTAGTGGAGGTCGAAGGTTTGAATGTTAGCAATATTAGATGTATTTAGTTAATATATATTATAAAGGAATAATCTGCAAAAAAAATGAAGCAAGGTGAAATAACTAACATTGCTAGACATGATTTCATACTATATAGATTATTAGAAACCAAATCATAAAGCAATATCTTTAGAATTTCTTTATTGACTCTTCTATTTGTTACATTTAGGTTCTCCAAGGTTGTTCATTCTACACATGGAAATGAAGTGGGTAAGAACAGAGATGTTACAGGGCACATAAGCAACATTTATGATGGGCATTTTTTTACGAGATTAGGTAAGGTGATTTCACAAAACACTTTTTGACTGGAATAAGATGGGGATGGTGTTTGCTGGAAAAAAAATGCATCCCCACGAGTCCTTGTTATCTCAATTTTCACCCCCCAGAAAAATTGATCAAACACGACCCCGTGCAAAAATAAATTCAAAAAAACGGCTCCGTCGTTCGAGCCCATGCTTCAAATCCAATAGACAAGTTACTGGCATGCTCTCCAATGGAGTAATAGGGTCGGGTAAGGAATAAATAGTTTCAAAGGAACTAGAGGCTCAAAGGAAAAGAAACGGCGAAGGTTCAAAGTTTTGGGCTAGATTAGATTAGATTAGGATTAGAGTAGGTTTTTCCTGCACTGGAGTATCTCGTGGCAGGTAGATTAGGAAGCAAGAACCGGATTTCTCTGGAGGTCCATCTCGATTTTTGCAAGTCCCACAGCTTGAGGGATGGTCCCATGTTGTGTAATCACACCGAATACCCCAAGTCAAATCAGGGCCATTCGAGGGTGATGTGATTCCACACTAACAGTTTTGGCATGCCTGGTGGGACACTGAGGTTAGATTTTTCATCTTTCTAAGGTGTCTCATTACAAACATGAAATCATAAGCCACAGTGAGACCACACTAACAGTTTTGGCACACCCGGTGGGACAGGTCTGAAGCACCTTACCATTTCATCTTAGCAGGTTGGTGTGTCCCTGTTAAGATTCAGCCTTTTGAGGCACATACAAGCACATCTGACAACTCCATCTGGTCAATAACCCATCCTCTAAGTTTTAGACATTTTCTATCCATTTCCACTCATTTTCATCCATTTTCCTCTTCCATTTCTTTCATTTTCTCCCATTCCATGAAGTTGTGCAATCATGACTTCATTCCCTTCATGGAACTCACACTTACAGTAGCAATGCAATCCACCTCCAATGCATTTCCTAAATACTCTAGATCAGCAATATAATAAAATCCAGGACCATTATGCTTACCCATATGAGTAGGTTCAAAGTTAGTTTGGCCATGGAACTTATCAAGAACAAGGGGACGCAAACAATGGTGACAGCTATGTGGATAATGTTGGTTTGATGGAGAAGATTCAAAAATGGAGGCTGACATGGTTTAGTCAAGGGCTATAGCACAAATGAAGGCATTCAAGATTGGTTGTAGGGAACCTTTGTCCATGTTTCCAAGACACTATAGCCCTCAGGAGAAGCTTGAATTCATGGTTGAAGTGTTTCCTTAGCTTACACAGTGGATTGAGGAAATTGAGGCGTATGAGCAAAGTGCGAGACAACCTTGTCAATGGGTAAGTCAATCACCAGTTCCCTGTCCTTCATTTTCTCTTTCTCAATTTTTATCATTTCAGCATGGTCAAGAGTTAAGCCCCTCAGTTGCTGCCCCAAGTGTTGATTTCTCTTCTCCATCTCCTGATCTTCCACCCCATTTCAATTCTTCTCCCCTTTTCCTTCCCAAGCAGTCATTCCCTCCAAACAAACAATAATTTTCACCTCCCTCCACACCACAAACAATTTCAAAGCTAGTTGAACCCCAACCTATCACTCCTCTTGCTTTCCCAAGTCCATATTGGGAAGAGACTCAAGAATCCATTCAAGGAAACTAGCAAGAAGTGGAGCCCAACAAAGAAGAAATGACAGACAATCGGAAGAGTTGGGCTGCAAAATTTGGGTTTACAAAGATCCCCCTTATGGTCAAGCCAATAGAGGAAGTCAGGGTTGAAGAACCAGTGGTGGTTGAGGCTGAGTTTGTAGCAGAAGAAGAAGAAGATCAACAGTCTGTTTACTCTGAATGCAGCGTCCCTAATGGCACTTTGTCTGAAGAGGATGCTTATCTGATCCAAGCTGCACAACCAGTTGAGGAGGAAAAACAATCAGCTCCAAGTCCCATTGAATAAGAGAAGATGGGAGAGATCAAATCAGAGTTGAATCCACTCAATGAAGAAATCATCATTGAGTATTTTTTGCTTTCATTCCAAGGGCCTGATTTGATTGATGAACCCATGGTGGAGGAGGACCATACAGTTTCAGAGGCCCCAAGTGTGGAGCAAGCCAAAAAAAAGAACCTTCAGTTCTTCCTCCCACTTCATCCCCTTCAAGATCTGATTTTGAAGAAGAGTTTGATCTTTCAAACTTCATGTTTGAGGATGAAGGGAACCATGGTGGGCTAGTTGCATATCAGGAGGACACCATGGAGGAGGTTGCTTACATGCAACATGAAAACAAGGAGGCAGATTATCTGTCTGACTTGGAGGATTGCTTTGATAAAGAGGAGCATAAGGAAATTACATGATTTACTCCTCTATCACCCACCTTCCAAGCACATGAGCCTGTTGCCATGGAGAAGAACATTCAAGTGCAATAGCCTGCACTTCACAATAGCCCTCTGGAATGAAGGTTGGAAGATATGATTCTTCCATGTTCTTCACAAGAGAAGGAAGGGAAAGAGCAAGAAGATGTCATCATCTCTCTCACACCATCCATCCAGGAAGGTCCACAAAAAGAATCCATTCTTGGAGTTAAAATTCAGAGCAAGGGGCGCATCCAAAGGATCAGATTGTGCCCAATCAGGTACTTGGCTTCATTAGAGCCAAGAGAGAAGCCAAAACCAATCATGCCTACTTCAGGGCATGAGGATGACCATCAAAGTATCAAGGGTCATCATCAATACCTCCAGGAGTCCAATGCCAATCAACTGGAAGAGGTATTGTTGGTTGATGTTGATAGCTTGATGATTTGGGTGGAGGACCGACTTATTGTTAGTTTTTCACTCATACAGGCGGCCATATTCAGTGTCAAATAATTTACATAGTTGACCCTCTTGAGAAAGGGAAGCTACTTCTCCCTTCCTGTAGCAGGATTTTTTTTAAATTTCTCTTTCTCTCTGGTTAGCTTAGGAGTAGGAGTAGACTTTGTTTTCAGTAGAAGAAGTGCCCATGCACCCTCTGCATATCTCATTTGAGGCATGTTTTATTTTGTATTTGTACATAAGTTTTGTTTGTATTGCTCCAGAGCTACTGAGGCCAAGACCTTCACTATTCATGGTAGAAGACTCATAGTTTCCAGTAACAGTTGTAAATTTCAAAATAAAACAAATGCAAATCAAATAAAGTTGTCTTCGAAACATTCCATTTAGGGAAATATAAAAGCCCTGGGTCAAAACAATTTTATACTCTCAAAAGCCTTGTTTCAATATTTTTTATGAAAATTGAGTGTGGATGCTATGAACAGGTTCAGGGTCACTAAGAGCAAGCATTCGAGCTCGTAGCGGCTCGGGGATCAAATTTTCAAATAAAAAGGATCAGTATCAAAATATTATCCTTGACTCCATGCCTAATGGATGCTTCAAGGCTACTAGTCCTTTCATCTAGCAGGTAGATATCCCTATGAGTCACCAATTGTTATATAAATTTTTACCCCCCAGATAAATTGATCAAACACAACCCCGTGCAAGAAGAAATTCAAAAAAATGATTCCGTCATTCGAGCCTGTGCTTCAAATCCAACAGAAAAGTTACTGGCAGTCTCTACAATGGAGTAACATGGTCGGGGAAGGAAGAAACACTATCAAAGAAACCAGAGGCTCAAAGGAAAAGAAATGCTGAAGGTTTGAAGTTTTGGGCTCTGCAAATGGTTCAAAATGGGCCCAAGAAATGACTAAGTATGGAGGAGACAGCGGAAGCTGCTAAGTGTCCAAATGGTGCACCTCCAAAGATTAAATCACAGGCCGAAGACTCAAACAAGTGCCAAGCCTCCACGCATCCAGAGCCCCAAAAGTTGCACCGCCCATTGAAAAGTCTTCAACTCAGAGGAAGGTGCTAAGTGTCAACTCGATGTACATTCAAAAGTGGGACCCTTGGTGGAGACTCAAATGAGCACAGGCTCACCGCGTAGTCCAAGTCAAAAAATGGGACAGAGCGGGCCCAAAATTGGTTAAGTATATGAGTGTAGGCGGAAGGCGCCACGTGTCTACATGATGCTCCTTCAAAAGTAAAATTTGAGACAGGATTTCAAATGAGCGCGGGCCTTCCACGTGTCCCAAGTCCAAAAAATGGATAGACTTGGGGGTTGAATGGTCAAAGAAAAGGCAAGCCGGCGGAGGGGGCCACGTGTCAACATGGTGCTATTTCAAAAGTAAAATTCAGAGTGGGTTTCCAAACAAGCACCAACCCACCACGCGTCCCAGATTCCGAAGAGGTGTAATCGGCCGTTGAAAATTCCAAATGCAAGTGGAGGCCTCCACGTGTCTTAACCACACAACTTCAAAGGTAAAATCTAGGGGCAGTTTTTAAATGAATGTGAAGCCTTCACATGTCCAGGGTTAGGCTTATGGCACCGCCAAACATGAAGGACTCAAGAAAAATACAAGGGAACACCGTGGAGCTCGTGAAAGCCGCCACATGTTAGTCCAGTGCTATTTCAAGAGAGAAAGGCAGGTGTTGAATCTCCAAGGTGGGCGAGGCCACCACGTAGACCCTGTATGGATAGACTTTTCAAATATTGCATGCCCGCAACCTAGATATTTAAATGGCCATATCTTTTGACAAGAAAATCATATTTGGGCAGGAGAAGACTTTTTGGAAATGTCTCGACACCCTCTATGCCATGAAAACATAAAATAACATTTTTAGCAGGCTTTGGTTAGTGAAAAATTGGAAAACTTCTTCCAGGCCATTAATGCAGAATCTCTTTTCTCCAACAATTAGATCGGGTTTGATTTGATCCACCATTCTTCATAGGGAACCAGAATCGACAGATTTTGGGTAGATTTGAGAGTGGCATTGATTGATGGTAGTTGAGCTTTCAGAACATGATTCAATGTGTCGCAGAGGTGGGTAAAGTAGGATTCAATTTTTTCCCTCCTCTATCTCTTATTCTTCCTATATATTGTAAAGGATTCATGATGCATATGTCCATCGTTGGATTATTTTGTTGTCTCTTCTTACCTCTCATTATCACAGGGTATACTATGCATATCCTGATGTTTGTTGCAGGTCCTGGGAGCTGTGTTTAATGGGTTTCAAAGTGGTGTCTGTGTGAAATCTATCTCTGGTCCGTGGTGCATTGTGTCCACCCTCTCCTCTACTCACCTCTCTCCACTTCATGCAGTCAGGTTTGTGATCATCCACTTCATTTTCTATTGTATCACCGCTTAGTGTAGGCTCTTTCACCCTCTCTCTCTCTTTGTCCCCTTGGAATGGTTAGATTAGGATTAGAGTAGGTTCTACCTGCATCGGATTATCTCGTGGCGGGTAGATTAGGAAGCAAGAATTAGCTTTCTCCGAAGGTCCCTCTCGATTTTTGCAAGTCCCACAGATTGAGAGATGGTCCCATGTTGTGCAATCACACCAAATGCCCCAACTCAAATCAAGGCCATTCGAAGGTGTTGTGATTCCGCACTAACAATCCTCTCCATATCGGGGTCTACTTTTTTCAATGGAGAGCAGCGTTTTTAGTTCAGAACAAGATAAAATTAAATGTAGATATAATTACATGTACGTGGCAAGAATAATATCCTTATTGGGTTTGTGTTCTCTTACAGGCACAATTGCATTCACAATTACACATACATGACAAGAATAATATACTTTTTCATCTTTTAACTAGGCTTTTGGATATTAAAATTTCTTCTTATATTGAACCCTTACGTGACTTCATACTTGTGTGGGTATATATATTAACTTGAATCAATATTGTTTTGTTGTAGGTATAGTCGGCAGTTGGTTTTTTTATATTACTTCAAGTATAGTTGTCACTTTTATTTAACAAGTTACTAAATTATATTTTGAACTTAGCTTACGACACAACATAATATTTGGATCTTTGCAGTCTCATGGTTTCGACAAAAGAAAATGAGATACTATTATGATTTTAGTGGTCACTGGGATTTAACAAATTAAATCAACATAGTTTGAGCTTAGCGGGGTGAATGTATTTGAAGAATATAATATTTCAAGCTAAAGATTCACTACCATTTAACAAGCTAAAGAAAGACATATTGAGTTTAGTTTTCACTAGTATCTCATGTTTTAATCTCGTAATGAATTTCCTCCTGGTTGGAGTATTGAATTGATATAACAAAAAAGTTATAGTAGTTTGGGATTGAAGTGAAATTTGTAACCTATTTTTTAAATTTTTTACTACTCGAACGGAAATTCAACTAACATCGTGGATGTTAGAAGTTCTTATTATTGAAAGGATTGATAGATTTGTTAATTACTACAAAATGCATTTTATTTTGTACTTATAATATGTTGTTGATTGAATGAAAAAATATTGAACATGTTTTCTAAAATAGTCTGGTGTGTTTTAAATGTCCTAGATCGTTTGCTTTCACAAAAATAATTTTTCTTACATGCATTGATGGAGATCAATGACTAAAATGCTTAAGTATAACATGTGATATATTATTTATTGGACCAAAACATATTCATTTTCAAAACATATGTTGTCTTGCAAAGGATTTCTGGAGGAAAATTTGGACTAAGGATTTACTCCCCCAAGGTCAACAACATGAAGACTGCCTGCCTTAACTGGAATTGAATTGTAAAGATTAGAGGACAAGAATTGTATTTATTTGAAATATTTCTTACTTACTACAAAATACCTTTTATATTTTACTTATAATATGTTGTTGTTTGAATGAAAAATATTGAATATTTTTCTAAAATAATTTGATGTCTATTAAACGTCCTAGATCAATTGTCTTCACATAAATGATTTTCCTACATATGTTTATGGAGATCAATGACTATAATGCTTAAGTATAACACATGACATATACGTTCTTGGACCAACCATATTCATTTTC
Source organism: Taxus chinensis (assembly GCA_019776745.2). NCBI lineage: Eukaryota > Viridiplantae > Streptophyta > Pinopsida > Cupressales > Taxaceae > Taxus > Taxus chinensis. Next base: position 683,421,770 of record CM034147.1, on the reverse strand, counting down.
CAAATATATGTTGTCTTGCAAAGGATTTGTAGAGGAAATTTTTTGATTAAGGATTTACTCACCAATGTCAACATGTTTTTCTGGTTAGTTGTTCAAAACAAGATTTTAACACTAGATAATGTGAGAAATGATACAATTAATAATTGGACCATAAGAAATATCCTTAAAGATACTAAAGAAAATTTGTTGAAAGATTTTGATAAATGTAATTAATTATTCACACCCTGAGAAAGGGTAATAAATGTGCATATCATATTGCCAAATTGGGGGCTAAAGGTAGTAATTTTAAAGTGTGTGAGAGGGGAGATGATATCACCAATGTTATTAATCTCATTAAGAAAATTAAGTATTGATGTTCCAGTGGATATTTTCCCTCGTTGGGATGTCATCCTTGTACTTATAGTTAACAGGAACCTTCCCACGTCTAGGATATATGGTGGAATTTGTATGAATTTTTCTCTTAAAAGTCATTTTGGCCATTGTTTTATCCATTTTCAATCTCGATCGACTAAAACCATGGGGAGGTGGTTGTTTGAGAATTGATCCCATGAGCTATGGTGCCCTGAAGGAAAACTCATCCTTGTGGCACATTCTAAAATTTGGGGGGGTTTAGGATTTTCATCTCAAAAATCATAGGGTCTGATCCTTATCTTGCCTTGGAGTTTGGGTCGGGCATGGAACAATGGCAGCATGGTGATCTGCGACATGGAAATGCAGGTTTTGGAGGATTCAATAGCACAGGTGACTGGAATGGAGATTGGGGGGCTTAAAGATATTCAAAGACTGCACCATACATAAGAACAATATTGAGAATTTATTTCCACGGTAAAGAAATGGTTTACTTGTTGGTAGACAATATAGCTCGATTCTGCATCCTTGATATTTAGAATACGGTCTGCCTCCACCTTATGAGGTACATTACTCTTGAGGAGAATTATAGAAAGATATTTACTCACCATCTTACTATACTTAATATTTTTAGGCATAATATTTCTATGAGCCTTCCCTTTTTCTTGGTTATGCCGCTCTCTGCGTCGGTGCATGATATTCAATAGGGAAAGATTGATTCTCCGATACACCATGGACTAATTCTTTTTCTTTTTAAGAATGGTATTTATCAATGGTGGAAAAGGAATTAGAGCCCGAATGCTGGGATTTAGATGAAAATTGTACTCTTGTGGACCATATGAACAAACTGAGGAGAAAGAATAGAAAGGCACCTCATGGGAATGACAATCTTGGTACTGGGGCTACAGGATTTCTTATTGATACAAAAGGGGAGTCTTCTAAAGGGAAAGAGAGAGGGGATCTTGGTTAGAATGTGGCTTTTGATAAATTTTCGCTCAGGTGAGTAAGGTTAATGAATATCACAAAAACGTGATAATTAGTTGGATTTAAGTGAATTGTAACCTATTTTTTAAATTTGTTACTACTCGAACCGAAATTCAACTAACATCGTGGATGTTAGAAGTTCTTATTATTGAAAGGATTGAAAGATTTGTTAATTACTACAAAATGCCTTTTATTTTGTACTTATAATATGTTGTTGATTGAATGAAAAAATATTGAACATGTTTCTAAAATAGTCTAGTGTGTTTTAAATGTCCTAGATCATTTGTTTTTCACAAAAATAATTTTTCTTACATGCATTGATAGAGATCAATTACTAAAATGCTTAAGTATAACATATTATATATTAGTTATTGGACCAAACATATTCATTGTCAAAACATATGTTGTCTTGCAAAGGATTTCTGGAGGAAAATTTTGGACTAAGGATTTACTCCCCAAGGTCAACAACATGAAGACTGCCTGCCTTAACTGGAATTGAATTGTAAAGATTAGAGGACAAGAATTGTATTTATTTGAAATATTTCTTACTTACTACAAAATACCTTTTATATTTTACTTATAATATGTTGTTGTTTGAATGAAAAATATTGAACATTTTTCTAAAATAATTTGATGTCTATTAAACGTCCTAGATCAATTATCTTCACATAAATGATTTTCCTACATATGTTTATGGAGATCAATGACTATAATGCTTAATTATAACACATGACATATACGTTCTTGGACCAACCATATTCATTTTCCAAATATATGTTGTCCTGCAAAGGATTTGTAGAGGAAATTTTTGATTAAGGATTTACTCACCAATGTCAACAAGTTTTTCTGGTTAGTTGTTCAAAACAAGATTTTAACACTAGATAATGTGAGAAAGGATACAATTAATAATTGGACCATAAGAAATATCCTTAAAGATACTAAAGAAAATTTTTTGAAAGATTTTGATAAATGTAATTAATTATTCACACCCTGAGAAATGGTAATAAATGTGCATATCATATTGCCAAATTGGGGGCTAAAGGTAGTAATTTTAAAGTGTGTGAGAGGGGGAGATGATATCACCAATGTTATTAATCTCATTAAGAAAATTAAGTATTGATGTTCCGTTGGATATTTTCCCTCGTTGGGATTTCATCCTTGTACTTATAGTTAACAGGACCCTTCCCATGTCTAGGATATATGGTGGAATTTGTATTAATTTTTCTCTTACAAGTCATTTTGGCCATTGTTTTATCCATTTTCAATCTCGATTGACTAAAACTATGGGAGGTGGTTATTTGAGAACTGATCCCATGAGCTATGGTGCCCTGAAGGAAAACTCATCCTTGTGGCACATTCTGAAATTTGGGGGGTTTAGGATTTTCATCTCAAAAGTCATAGGGTCTGATCCTTATCTTGCCTTGGAGTTTGGTCGGGCATGGAACAATGACAGCATGGTGATCTGCGACATGGAAATGCAGGTTTTGGAGGATTCAATAGCACAGGTGACTAGAATGGAGATGGGGGGCTTAAAGATATTCAAAGACTGCACCATACATTAAGAACAATATTGAGAATTTATTCCATGGTAAAGAAATGGTTTACTTGTTGGTAGACGATATAGCTAGATTCTGCATCCTTGATATTTGGAATACGGTCTGCCTCCACCTTATGAGGTACATTACTCTTGAGGAGAATTATAGAAAGATATGTACTCACCATCTTACTATACTTAATATTTTTAGGCATAATATTTCTATGAGCCTTCCCTTTTTCTTGGTTATGCCGCTCTCTGCGTCGGTGCATGATATTCAATAGGGAAATATTGATTCTCCGATACACCATGGACTAATTCTTTTTCTTTTTAAGAATGGTATTTATCGATGGTGGAAAAGGAATTAGAGCCCGAATGCTGGGATTTAGATGAAAATTGTACTCTTGTGGACCATATGAACAAACTGAGGAGAAAGAATAGAAAGGCACCTCAGGGGAATGACAATCTTGGTACTGGGGCTACAGGATTTCTTATTGATATGAAAGGGGAGTCTTCTAAAGTGAAAGAGAGAGGGGATCTTGGTTAGAATGTGGCTTTTGATAAAATTTCTCTCAGGGTGAGTAAGGTGAAAATGTATATGGAGGCCTTAGGTGAATTTGGAACGGATATGGGAAATAGTGTCATGCATTGCATCGACACGACCCTAAGAAAATTTGCATCACCCAAAACTTTATTAGGGCCGATATGGTAGAGATCAAAAGTTTGGTTTTCTAGTTGTAGGGGCATATGGTCAAGCTAGAGCAGGGACACAAATTTTGTATGTATAATCTTCATCTCTATAGTTTTGAAGAGGAAGAGCAGGTTGAAGACGACGTCCCTATCACGAGCGAGTGGGATGATAATGTGAAATGTTTGAAGACTAACTAATATGTTGGTTCTTGGAGATTTTGTTTGACTATTTGTGGACTGTATCGTTTGGAATGTTTTTCCCTCCATGTTTTTTTATTTATCCTTGTATTGATCTATTGGACTATAGTTTGGGATAATTTGTTTCTTTTTGTTCACTCTTGGTGATTCTCACGATGCATTCTATTGTAAGGTTTTTGGGTGCCTTTTAATCCCTGTATAAAGTCGCCAATCATTATGTTCATGTATATTTAATAAACCTTATTAATAGTAATTTTGTTAATGACATTTTAAATCAAACAAGACAGAGCAACAAGTTCATGCCTCACTGATGGGAGATGTGCTAGTTGTGTGATTGTTTTCATAGAATTATGATTTTTATTAAATAGAATAAATTAATATTGCAACAAGGCCTCCTATTTTTCAAATCAATACTAACTAGCAAAAAAATAAAAATATAAATCATTTTCGTAGTTTAAAATTTTATTTAAATAAATTACAAACATTAGAAAGTTGAAAAGTTATAGATTAGTTTTTTTACTTTGATTGGTGGATTGAGGAGAAATTTTATGTAAGATATTTTGAGCTTAGCACCCGCTAAGGTAACGTAATACTTGCACAACATAAAAAATTTAGCTTATGGATCGCTACCATTTAACAAGTTAAAGAGTATTATTTTTAGCTTAGTGTCTGCTAGCTTATACAACACCATAGTAATTGGATATTATCGATCGAAATGAATTAACAAAATAAAGTAAGATATTGTCATCATAGAGTCTACTACGTTATGCCATAACAACATATTTTGATGTACAAAAAATATGTCCATTTTTTTTGTATAATATTTAATATGGGGGTTTTGAAAGTACTTACAAAAACGTCCTTAAGGCATAACTATGACATTGAAGCATAGAAGAGAGAAATCTTGTAGGCAAAAAAAGACAAAAATCCACATAGCCACGATGTAAACAGAGAAAATTTACATTTTGTGAAATGTTTTGAGGATATATGTTGCTTACATAGTAGCAGCATCTTAGAGTTTCCTTGTTCCTCGAATTCTCATTTCACAAATTTGTATTTGGTCTTTTGTTCTCCAAAATCTGTTTGGTTCTCCCACTCTTGCATTACCATATTTTTTCACAAATAGATCACTGTAATCCATCACCAACACATTCAATGGAAACTCATTCTTAACATGAATATCATCTAAAATATTGTCATTGACAATTTCAACGATGTCGTAGCCATTGAATTTTTTTGAGTATGTGCAGCGGAGGACTATTTACAGACAACAATAAGGCCAAAAAAATCATATCAATTTTATAAAAAACATCTTCTCTTCTATTCTTGTGCACTGCCATGTCCATAAATCAATTTCGATATTCAATTTTGTATTGTGCAAATTGAGCCACCATCCATACCACCAGGTTTATTTTTCAAGACTCAACAAAACAAGTTCTTGACAAGTGTTTTGGATTTTTTAAAAATTCTACAAGTCTTCCTCTCATGTTATTACGTATTAAGCTGTGTCGTTTCACTGTCAATATGTGCTCCATTTAGTCATCTTTCACTTCTCTAACAAATGTTCAATATATTATGAAATTATTTATTCGATAAACAAAACTACCTTTTACAAAATATTAAATAACGAACTTGCTTCCATTTAATTATCTACAAAATCCCTACATGGATATAAGCCCTAATCAACTTTGGAAAATTTTACATGGATATAAGCCCTAATCAACTATGGAAAATTTTACATTAACAAAATTTGGTAATTTTGGAGGGACTGAAGGTGAGAATGCATACCAATTTTTGGCACGGAGAGGAAATCAAAACGTTTCCATAACTCAAGCACAGAAGTTTCGACGCTTGCGATGGTGAGATTTTTCTATTAATGAATAAGTTTACACATTGACGAAGAGAATAGAAAGGCAAATGTTAAAAATATAAACTCAAATATTTTCTACTTATAGTGATATGTAAACAAATCCAACCACCAATTTCGTTGGTGCGCGAATTTAAGAAGGCACGCATATGATTTTACATTGCTTTTCATTTAATGGTTGATTAATGGCTGACAATAGTTACATGCTCTAAAAGGTGCACATATTTTGAATGGCGCATGTACTTTTAAATGGAAAATTTTATATAGCTCGAATTAATGGCTAATTAATGTTGAGGCAAACGCAACATTAATTAGCATTTTGCCTTACAAAATGGTTATCATTAATACTGCAAATACTTGCAAATTTTTTGTAATAAAATACTTACAAATATTTTTAATAAACGTCACACGTGAATTACATATTTAATATTTAACTGTCTATTAGTAATATAGATTTATATATAAATTATAAACATTTCTATCAAAATATATTAAAAATAATGAAATTTGTATAAAATAATTGGTATAAATAAACATTGTTTTGTATTTTTGAAGGGAATTTGACAAACTACCATTACCCAAATATTGTTTGACATGTGAGTTATCACACTTAGTTGTGTGAATCAAGACTTGCACCTAGAAGTACAAGTCAAGACTGACATTTAGAAGTGCAAGTCAAGACTAGAACTTAGAAGTGTGAGTGGATACTCGTACTTAGCAGTGTCATTTGATACTCGCACTTAAAGTTTAATTCGAGAGATGTGCTACTCGAGTCTCGCACTTAGACATGCGACCAATCACACTTGTAAGTGCGATCACTCACACTTATACACTACTTACCAAATTTATAAATGACAATTCCAAATTTTTTAACTATGCTTAATATATACAAATAAATTATTTATATAAATGTATATAAATATTGACGATCGCCTTTTAAACATGTGAGTCACACGTGTGAGTTCTATAAAATGTTTGAAAGTATTTTATGTCTAAAATCACAAAAAACATCTAAACAACCGTCAAATTTAACACCATTCAAGGAAGTGCAGTGAAGGGATTTTCAATGTCAATGTTTATTGATTTGACTAAGGTATGCATGAATAGTTGTATATGTTTGGTGGTATTAAGATATATATGTGGCATAAATGACAACAATCACTTACGCACTATCTTGAAGTTAGCGGCCGCTTGGCTTATATAAGTTAGTGGTCGCTTAGCTTATGTAAGTTAGCGGACACTAGGCTTATGCAAGTGGGTATCCATCTAGTTTATGTGGTGAAAGTGGAATCCAATAATAGCATTATTGGAATCTAAAAATAGAGAAATTGGAGTCTAATAATAGGGAAATTGGAATCCAATAATAGCGAAAATGGAATCCAATAATAGAGAAAATGGAACTCGAATAAGTCCAATATTGACAATATTAGACTCTAATATTGTTATTAATGGAATCTGATATTGCTACTAATGGAATCTAGTATAGCCAAAAATGGAATCCAATATACACAAAAATGAAGATGGATTTCTTCCAATATTTGAAATATTAGAGTCTCAATTCACTGGAATATGTCCCAATTTAGTGAAATAAGCGTTGAAAGCATGCATGTAGCAAATTCTTTGAAAAAATATGCATCACCCTCATATGTTTCTTGACCCAAAGAGATTTTTATTATTTCATAGTCCACCTAAGTCATCTCCTCTAGGGGTTTCACAAAATTTTCTTGGTCGAATTATTTTACATGTTGATTACTAGAAACACCACTGAAAAGGAGAGAAGTAACATGAGATTTTTTACCTCATTAGGTCTTCACAATCCTTGAGATAGCTTGGAAATCTTTTTTTAATTCCTATTGCAATTTCCTTGGCTCACTCCCAATCAACTCTTGGATCTAAGGAAAAGTTTTAGTTTTTTTAGGCTCAATGTTAGGCATGATGACATTTTCATGTTCACAATGAAGGATCATATCTTGTACTTGATGAGATGACTCAGAAGTTGAAGAGGAAACAATTGAGGGCAAATACAAAACTATTTGTTGAGAAGGATCAATCTCACCTTACTCGAGATCTTTAATAGGGTTCTCAATGACTCTATTTTTGTAATAAATTTCCTTAGATTAAGATCCTTCAATTTTTTCTTCTTCCATTTATTTTCTCTTCGTGTGTTTCCCTTGAGTTGGCAGAGCTCGTGGTTTTCTCATACACATCCAAGGATGATATGTGAGATACTTGCCTTAGGAGAGTTAGGAGGCCAGTAGATTCGATGAGAGAAACCCTATTTAAGTCCTTAACCACTCCCTTGATCTTTGAATCATTGTTGGTATAACAATAAAGTCTTCTCATTGATGTCTCTTGACTCTCTTATGTTCCATGAGATAGGCAGAAGAGGTGTCTATTTTACCACTAGGTAGTTTGGATTAAACAAATTAGGTTCATCATCCCCCACTCCTTAAATGAACCATTCAAAGTTAAATCTCCTCATTTTATCTACATTCATTTGCATATGATCTCTTTTCCTTACTTTAAAAGTCATCCAGGAAATTGATCTAATAATCCTCAATTTGGGGACTATGGTGCAATCCAAGGAGAGTGAAGGTTTCATAATATTTTTGTATTTCAAAATCATACCTGGATGTATAGGAACAGAGGCTGAGGGAGACAAAGTAGGATTCAATATTTGATGCATCTGCAATAATTTTGCATGAATAGATTTTGTGGGATATGGGGAAGGATATACCCTTCTTTTTATTGTTCCTACACCTATTATAAATCTAAGCAAGTTTCCTACACAATTTAAACATTACTATTGTATCACTAGGATACCTAGGAAGTCAACAGAAGAAATATTGAAGCCCAAAACCCTAATGTAGGTGAAATTTTAGAATCGATTTAAAGAAGCTCCCATATTTCTCAATAAATGTAGTAGCTTGAGAGGATACACTCGGATTTGGGTTTCCTTATAGAAGTATGATAAAAAAACATAGTAAATGCATCATTCACTCTGGAAAATTGATGGTTACTCTCCTTGTGCATGAGCTAGGGATAATTTTTGTATGTTGGTGCTCTTTGAGAGACATTGAGGTAAATAGTTATTCCTATGAAATTTCTTGTGTAGGTGAGGGCGTATACCAAATATGAGGTCATAGCGCATGGAATAGACTAAACTCCCATCCTATGAAGTGTGATGCAGATGAACCAAATGTTGTCCCTTGTGATGGATCTAGATGGATGTAAATGGAGCTATAAATTCCTTTATGGATCAACCTTGGGTGGTGATAAGTAATGATTAGTGTTTGGTCCCTTATTATGATCACATAACTTTATATGTATATGATTCATTCACTTGAATTTCCTAATTAACCCCAAATAGGCTGACTACCAAAAATATAAGATGCTAAAATGGTTAAAAAGGACCCAAAAAGTGTAACCAAAGTGTAAAAGAGGACTAGGGATCCCATAGGGGACGTGCCTAGCACTAGCATCCTAGCTAGGTATTGGTGTCCAAAATGACAAATGTTGAAAGGTAAACAAGAAAAATGAGCAAGTAATATTGTAAGACTAAGAGCATAATCAAAAAGTAAAGAAATGTGGCCAAATACATGGGTTAATCATTAATTTTCATACTTAGGAATCATATGAATAGTAGTATGTGATCGAGACTAGATAATTACCCAAAGTGTGTGATTTTGTGTCTACATTTTCCCCCACTTTACGTTGGTGAGAAAAATGCTCAGTAACATAAAGTAAATAAAGACGTGTACCTGCTATCCATGTAGATTGATGATGAAAGCATTTTGATGGACTAGACAAAGCATGGAGTGATAAAAAGATGGAGTGTGGAGACTAAATATGCCAAAAGTGATAAAAAGGTGATGAAAGTGAATCTAGGGTGGAAAACGCGTGTGTAAATGCTGATATGTGTGATGTACATGTTATTGGTTTCTATATGTGTGATGTTGTTGTTTATGTTGACTACTTACTTCCCATACAGATGGAATTGCAAAAGATAAGATGATCAAGTAGTTAAATATGCATGTATATGTGTAAAAATCATGTAAGGAAGTATGTAAAATAAAATGCTGAAAATTTGAAAAAGGAACATGTCCACCTGATCCATGATGAGAAAAGGGGGTAGAAAGGATCATGTAGATGATGTCGATGTGTGTGAGTTTTTCAGACGATCTCATGCAATTGTAAGGGAAGAAGTATAGGGATAAATTTTCTAGTGTCGTCCTCCAACCTTTAACTGCTTCCCGTTGTATAAAACACCACTACATATAGTGTTCATGTGCTAAGGACTCTCTGATCTATAGAAGCCGTTTTGTAAATTCTCAGTGCTAAAGGACTCTCTGCCATGTCAAAATATTTTATGACATGCCAAATTTGAGTAATTTTCTCCTGGTTACTTGCACTCTAAGAAATACCATTGTATTTCCCCCTAGTTATTGGTACTCTAGGAAAGGCCATTTTGTTAAGGACCCAAGTTTGATTCTGAGCCCAAAAATCTGAAAAATGTACTATATCAGTATTGTGTTGTTCATTATATACTCAGTATGGGGTAACTAATTCACCCAAATGATGCCCCCCTCTTTAGGGGTGCATGTGACATTGTTGAAGGAGGATGTGGCCCAAAAGAGGACTAACTACTGAAATTGTGCCTTGGAAGGGGGGAGGGGGGATGTGCTTGGTAGAAACCAAGGAACATATCAACAAGTGGTTGGGAAACAAGTGTTAGTATAAGAAAAAAAATCATGCATATATATGACGAAGTGTAAGCTAAACAGATAATGTGTAAGCTAAGATGTGAATAGAAGAAAAAGGAGACCAAGAAAAGCAGGTTGAAAACGTGGGATGCCACTCATGGTGTCGCAATACAATCAAGGTTGATGAAGCCAAAACATACAAGTGTGCACATAAGACAAAGGGAAAATCCCACAAACAAAGGCATACAATGACAAGAAAGTACAAATAATGTAACAGATAACCATAGTGACAAGTAGTCCTGCAAAACAAATATTACACATGAAGCACCCGTTAGCATGTTAGAAAGATTAAAAAATATGTCAAAGTGTGTATAATATGAAAAATTAGTGTGTTATGAAAAAAAAATGAAACAATAGCACCTATAGTGTACGAAAGTGGACACCCCTAAGAGCCACTGTGGGACTGGTACTAGGTACCGCGCCAAACATTCATGTTGCATGTAATGGATCTAAATAATCTAGGATCACAACTAGAAAGGCAAGTGAATTCACATGTGTGTATGATAATTATAATTACATATAAGATATCTATCTATCATGTGTAACAAATTGAACATGTATAAGTAAATGTGAGCAAGAGTAAATGCAACAAAGATATGTAACATGTTGTGGATGGATGGAATGGAATACAAAGTAAATATTAGGATCTGCATGCCCCCCGAGTGCATGGAGTTATATGCAGTGAGGTTCATTTGTTTATGCACCCTCAGCAATAAAGAGCAAACCGTAAATGAGAGTGTGTCATTGAGAAATGGTTAGATTATGTGTTGTGTGTAGAGTAGTATGGTGAATGTGTAGTGATGATATGAAAAATAGAGATGAATTATGATAATGTGTGATGATGTATCCTAAAAGGATAATATAATAATGGATTATGTGTCCTATGGTTTATATCACTAAAGAATGCTAGAAGAAGTGAGGATGTAGCCTATGACATATATCACTAAATGATGTAAGTGGAAGTGATGATGTAGCCTATGGCATATATCACTAAGAATGTCGCATGTGAAAAATATTGAATGCTTGAACGTGTGAGTGTGATGTGGTCCATTTTTTATGTATACCATCACCATTCCAGTATGGAACGTGAGACTAGAGTGTGTCATCGGGTGATGAGTGCAGCATGTATAATTAGATAAGTAGGATATGTAATATGTGTAATAGATGTAGTGATGAGGTAAGATGATGTGTATGTACAAAAGTGTAAGATGTGTGAAGATGTGTAATGTGTAATGTCTACTATGTAGCGTGTGAGGTTCATGTGTATAGGATTCCCTCAACAGTCAAGTGTGAATCGAAGCACAAGAGTGTGTCATCGAGTAATGTTGATGCTAGCGTGTGTCAAAGGCGAGTGATTGTTGAATTATAATGCAGTAAAGAGGTAATATATGTGTTTTTTTATCATAATAGGTAGGTGTAAGATAAGTGTGATGCCCCCCAAGTGTGTGTAAGATAGGAATGATCAAGTTATGTCATCTAAAATATCGTCATTGTCATAATCAAAGCCAAATGGTGTTGCATTAGAAACTTTCCTAGAAATTGTATCAGGATGGCTTTGTAAGAAGCCATTAAGGCATAGATTATACATGTTCATAGCATATTCCTCATCAGTGAATGGTGGGAATGGACAACCATACGCATACCAACGAGTTATGTTTTGTGAATAGCCAAATAAATAACTATTGCAAATGAAAACATGGCCAAATGGAATAGGAAATGAGATATCAGTATGGTCGGGATCTATCATGACCCCAATGTAATCAAACCAAGACTATCCCAGGGTGAGTGGAGAAATGTGGGGAGCACTTGCAAGGAAGACTGTAAGATAGATGACTCGAATCCCATAAGCGGCGGTGATGCGGACAAACCCATGGTAGAGATGATGATCATAAGGTAGAGGATAGATGTCGTCAACTATAAAGGCTATCTGATTCAAACCATCATGTGTGCATATAAATTCAGATAAAGTAGGATCTAATGGAATATGTTCCCAGTATGATTCATGCATAAAAAGCATACATGTAACTGATGTGCGTGCTAATGGAGGTAGTCCATGTGAAGATGTAGGGGATAGATTGACATTCGTGGACTAGACAGGCCCCCAATAAAGAATCATAGCAGTAGTAGTAGCATATGGAGGTAGTAGTGTAGAAGAAATAGTATCTATCATGAAAATAGCACCTTCAAGTGGTAGAAAATGAAGTGGTTCATCCATAGGTTGAGGTTCATCAATAGTATCAATTCATGGAGTAGGAAGTGTGGTATGAGGATCACAGTCACAATATTTGTATGGATGACAGTCACGAAAAATAGTATATTCGACGCCTTCATGTATGAATTTGACATAATGATGTATTGCAGAGGCAATAGCTTACATGGCATGTAGCCATGGTCTACGAAGTAAACAATTATATGAGACTGGAAAGTCAATGACAAAGAATATGGTGTTAAAGGTTTTTGGTCCTATAGTGATAGGTAGAGTAATGTGACCTACGTATGGATGAACAAAACCATCATATGCTTGAAGGGAAAGGCATGATGGAATAACATTAGTAGCAGAAAGACCTATTTTTCCAAGGAATGATATAGGACATATATTAAGTTTGGATCCATTACGTTTGACACCCACATTGTAAATACGAATCATAATGTGCAATGTTGGGTCATTTTCAACAAGAGTAATATTAGCATGAGGATTGGTCAGGAATGCAATATGTTGAGAGAATCATTGAAAAATGATTGATATATGGATTCAGGATGCATATCAATAGGAATGCGAGTAGTAGCTAAGAGATGTTGGACTTTATGTCTTAAGTCAATATTAACAAGCGAGAAATCATTTATTCAAATATTCATGATGATAACATGCTAGGAAGATGAGCAATGACAGAATGAGGATCCTAGGAGTGCAATGATCGAGTACGGGTTCACCAAAATGATTATGCTAAAATTTAATATGATAGCCTAATCTAAAAGTTATGACAACAGTAAATAAATAAATAATGCAATATAGAAATTAACCCAAACAACTAAAGCAATTAAATATGAAACCCTAATTACAAAAAGGGTTAGAAGAGCCTTAGTTGATCCAAAGAGGTTGCATGACTATGTCGTAGTGGAGACAGGCTGAACAGGAGTAGAAGATCATCACACAAGAGCCTATAAAAATGTAGATCTGGTAGATTTGGCTAGACTGGGGCACCTAGAGAAGAATGGGGGAACATAGGGAAATCTCGTATGGTTTTTAGGTGCCCTAGTCTATACAGGAAGTATGGAAGCCAATTTCATAATGTCACCAGATGGTGCAAAACTCTCGATGTTTATCATTACTGTGTCACTGAATTCCGTTGAATGTCGTTGTGGATCTAGAATGAATGCATCACCTGTAAAACCCCAAACAAAGCCTCAAAACCTAAAAATGAAAGATGCAAAATGATGGTTCAGATTGTCCTCAGTTACCACAATGATGGACTTACTATTGAGCATTGCACTACATCTCAGAACCTATGTAGTTTTATGTTTGTGTGTGTGATCATAATTATTTCGTAGGTTTCTCTTGTACGTGTCACACTTGAAGTAGCGAGAAATTAGCTAGATGTAGAATGTGAATAATGTATGCATGGAATATAATAGACTCCCTTACTATGAAGTGTGATACAAAATAACCAGCCTTTGTCGCATGTGATGGAGATATATGTATGCAAATGGAGCTCTAGATGCCTTGATGGATGTAACCTAAGGTAGTGATAAGTAGTGCTTAGTGCCTTTTCCCTTATTATGATCACATAGCTTTATATTTATATGATTCCTTCACTTGAATTTTGTAATTAACCTTGAAAATTCCAAATACCAAAAAGATAAGATACTCAAACGGTTAGAAAGGACCCAAAAAGTTTGACCAAAGTACAAAGACAACAATGGCACCCAAAGGGGATGGGGGCACCTGACACTGGCGTCCCGGCTAGGTGCTCTTATCCAGAATAGAAAATTCCAAAAGGTGAAAAGATAGAATGATCCAATAAGAGTGAAAAACTTAAAGTATAAGCATAAAGCAAAGAAATACGACCAAATACATGGGTTAATTATTGATTTTTATACTTAGGAGCCATATGAATAGTAGTATGTGATCGAGACTAGATAATTACCCAAAGTGCGTGATTGTGTGTCTACAAAAACTCACTTTTGAGAAGATTATTTTTGAATGATAAATTCTTTCCAAAATATTCCTAAATTTTCTCCAAAACTTTCAAGAACCCCCAACATTAACTTCGGATGTTTTAGATTTTTCCTAAACTCTTTCGGAGGGTTCATGTTGGCTTTAAAATGACCAAAATTGGACTTTTAGGCCTCTGAGAAGACTTGTCTTTCACTGAATCATGTTGAACACATCCATAAAATTCATCATCTTTCTTTAAATACTGAGGCATGTTTGAAAAAATCATTAGGACCTTCCTTGGGGCCATGATGATGGTACTATGGAGACAGGTTGGCTAGGAAGAGCTTTCAGTGTGATCGGGAGGCAAAATTTTGCAATGTAGGCTTAGCTGTCATGCTTGAAATTTTCAAATTCTTAGGCTAGTCATTTTGCATGACAATACATGGATCTAATTCAAGGACATTGGATTGTAATGGGGAATAGAGAACCTCAGGCATCTCATGAGTGATTAGACCAATGCCTTATCCATTGGGTAATAGAGCCCTTTATTACAAGTAACATATATAAATGAGGGAAAGGACAAACGCACACAACTAAAAGGAAACGTGCCAAAATTGGAAATGAAATACACACATAAATGAAAGGGATATTTTGGTACAATGTTTTTAATACAAATAACCTCACTTCCTGTAGAGTTTCATATGTTTCCCACTACAATGAAACTCTGATGGGGTCTCATTAAATTAAGCTAGGTAGTATGTGTTATCTCTACGGAAATGTTTGATCTTGAATGATCCTAGACATAGTGAATCAAACTTCCCATGGGTTCCCTTGAGCTCTCCTTTTTTTCCCAAAGGAGGAAAAAATCTTTGATTTGGAAGCTTTTATCTTGTGTTTTCTAATCAAATATCCTTTTCACCTTAAACCGATGTCTTCTCAGTGTATCAACTATTACTAACCTATCTTCGTACAACTTCTCCAAGTAGAAAATCCTCTAGTCAAAATCATCTGAATATTATTCATTTTCTACTACCTTCACCATTTGTAAGGTGGGTAACTCTTAAGAGATTGGGATTTTATCCTTGAGTCCGTATAATAGCTAGAAAGGATAGGTGTTAATAAATTTCTTAGGCATGATCTAGTTATCCCATAAGGCATCATATGATTTATTATGCCAATCTCTTTGATTGACATCCACTAACTATCGAACAATAGTGACAATATTTTTATTACTAGATTCTAGGTTGTCATTACCATATGGATAGTAATCAATAGAGTGGAATAGGGAAATACCATGATTGTATAAAAATTCCATCAACTCACCTGAAGAGAAGTAGGTGGCATTCTCTACC
Source organism: Taxus chinensis (assembly GCA_019776745.2). Lineage (NCBI taxonomy): Eukaryota > Viridiplantae > Streptophyta > Pinopsida > Cupressales > Taxaceae > Taxus > Taxus chinensis. The sequence continues at coordinate 683,405,878 of CM034147.1, read as the reverse complement.
ACTATATTTTTTGGTACCCCAAATCTGACAATGATGTTATCTTTCAAGAAGTTGCACACCATCTCAAAATTGACATGCTTTGTTGGATTATATTCATGTGGCATGTATTGGAGTGTGGATTCAATACACTAATAAAGTTCAAAACCCACTGTTAGAAATTCTCTTCAATGATCACAGGCCAGAGGGGTAGAGCAGCAAGCCTTAGTCTTCCCACAAACTATTGGCATGGATCTCAAAAAATATTACTCCAGTAATAGCCACCTCTTAAGATCTTGTGGGTTGTAACCATTATACAGAAGTGGCCTCTACATGCTTTATCATGATATGCTTTCAAAATTTTCTTATGTTGCTCTTCTTTAATTCATCTTAGGAATGTTCCATCTAATCATTTCTTATATAGAACATTCTCCTAGATGACATATTTTTTTTGTCCTCAAATGAAGATTCCTTCTTTACTTTATCTAGTCTAGGAGGGAAATCTCCATAGGTCAATAATAAGGTATGTCAACATACCAAGAATTGGTGGTACTTAAAAAATCATGAGAGGAAGATCTTTGGTCAAGAATGCATATAAATTGGAGAAATCTTCCCATTCTTCTCAAGTGATAATTTCACTCAATCCATTACCTTTCACCAACTTGGAAGGTTTGATTTAAAGATCACATTCTTGCACCTTAGACACGTAATTTCCTCTCCTTGTGCATGGTTCTTGTTACATCAGAATAGATTTGACTGCTAGACTAGGGACCATAACAACAACACGAGAGTTCAAAAGATAGAACTTGAAATTATTCAAGGCCCACACCACTATATATTAATGATTTTCATGTTGTGAGTAGTTAATCTCATGTGTTTTCAGAGGATAGCCCATGAATGTAATCGGTGACTGGATTTTCTCTTCATTCTCTTGAAAAAGGGCCGACAAAATGGTATGTTCTAAATCATAACAATATAGAATGAATTTTCAGTTGAAATTTGGGTGCTTTTGTAATGGAACCTTTGATAGAATTAAAGGATTATTTTCCTTGTTTGTTCCACTTAATATATTATTTGGGTTTCATCAATTTGACAATATCCTTTGTGATCTCTATAAAGTCTAGGGAAAATCTCCTCAAGAAATCAACCTTACCGAAGAAATAATGCACACCTGGTTTGTTGGTAGGTATAGATAATATCTTGATATCATCCACTCTTTTTAGATCAATCCTAGTGCCTTCCTTGCTCACAATATGACCAAGGATTTTTCCTTCAATTACCCAAATATTGACTTCTTCAGGTTGACAGAAATGTGGTGTTTCCTACAATGGATCATAACTTGTTCAAGTTGTTACAAATGTTCCTCTCTCTTCTTGGAGTATACCGTTAGTTCATCAAGGTATACCACTATTCATTTTCCCTTAATGTCCTTAAAATCCAAATACATAGTTCTCTGAAATGTGGCACCTATATTGATCAAGCCGAAGGGAATACGATGGTATGAAAATGTGCCCCATGGGGTGGTGAAGGTAGTTTTGAATTGATCTTCTTTAGCAACTTCAATCTAATTGTACCCCTAAAATTCATCCGGCATGGACATCATCTATGAATCATTCATTACTTGCAAGATATGATCCATATTTGGAAATGGATAATTATCTTATAGAGGAGCGTCATTTAGGTTTTGGAAATCCACACAGATGTGGATTTCACCACTCTTCTTTTGTACTGGTACAATATTGGCTATCTATGTTCAATGATTGATGGTAAAAATGTTACAGGAGCTAATCAAATTTTCAACCTCTACTTTGATGGTTCCAACAATATTTATATTGTATTTCCTTGCATGGATTGAGGTTGAAAGGACTTCAGATTATCATATGAATAAGAAATCATATCAAAATACCTTTTCAATAAAGATGAGACGTTGCTCCGTTCCTCAGGCGAAAAAAAATTGTTGAGGTTCTCCATCCTCAACTGCTCAATTGTCCCAATGTTGTTTTTTTCATACTCAAATGAAGATCTTGGTTGATCCTTAGCCTTACCATAGATGAACCTATCATGTTTGTAAAATAGCTCCTCCAGAAACACTATTCTCTTAAAAAAAAATTATTTCCTTTAAAATGAATCACCTCGTCCTCATCTATTCAGTCATTTGAATTGTTGTCACTATCATTCTTGGTAAACTTTAATAAGAGTGAGTCACTTCCTTTAAAATAAATATACCTAAAGTCACCAGTGGGTTGTAGGAAGGAAAAAATCTGATCATCATAATGAAAAAGTTTTGAGTTTTCAGAGTTATCTAGCACACTCAAGTGAAAGATAATTTAAATTGAAAACTTATCTCCTTTGAAATATGGATGTGGGATCATCAAGGAGGTATATACTGCCAAGGAATAAACCTTGACATTTTAATCTCTAGGCATTACTTTAATGTCAAATGCATCAAGATCTTCAAGGAAGTCCCACACCTTATCCATGTAGTGGCGGAGACGAGAATTATTCACTTGAAATATGTCTCTCGTATGTTTCAAAATTAATGTAGCATCACCATGTAACATGATATTTGTTATCCCCGGCTCTTCATCCACTTGCAATCCAAGAAATAAAGCTTCATATTTGGCAGTGTTGTTTGTGTTGGATAATTGTAACTTATATGATAAGGGGAACAATTCTCCTTATGGGGATGATAGAATGATTCCTACACCTAAACCAGTTGACAAATAACTTTTGTCAAACTCCATGCTCCAAATTTCATTATCAATATCATTTATCCTCTCCTCAAGGATAGGAAATTATTCCCCTCGCTCAAATTTCATGAAGTAATTCCTCTTTCTTGACATGGTACTTTCCCTAATTCTTCAAATGAAGCCTTTCCTAACTCTCTATTTTGGAAGAGGATGTTTTCCCTAGGGTCATCTAACTTTTCAACCGTATATTTCATTTTTGGCTCAAGAAGGAGCTTCTTCATTTCTTTATTGACTATTATCAAATCTAAAGACCATTCTATTTAAATTTCACCTCCCATATCTCGACATAAGCTTCTACTAAGGAGCATTCCATAGGTAGCTGAAAAATCTGCTACTAGAACTATCACCTTCACCCATTTTTCTAGATAATCCAGAAGGTCCATCACCACATCTTTGATCATCCCAACAAGTGGGACCTTATTGGTATTTATTAAATAGTAATGAATAAATGCCCAAGATAGACTCAAACTGAGGGCTTGAGAAACCTTGGTGGGTATGACATTGTCAAAGGCATCATAATCAATGATATAATTATTCAGACAGTATCCATTTATCAATATGGAAACATAGATGGGCTTAATCTTTCTATTAAATTAAGGGGTAGAAGATAAAAGGTTTTGGCTCAGGAGTGGGAAGAAAACCTTTTGAATTGGATGGCACTTTGGATTTGGAGCTTCCTCCTTTGATTAACTTGAACAATCTTCTCAAACTGCTCAGGGTCAGTATGCAAGTATTTAGATTCAGAGATCTGAACTTTATCCTTTTTCACATGGTCAATGATATCAAATTTTGAGGAAGGGTTTTCAAGATTATGGGAAACATTAGCTTGATTTGACTTAGAAGAATTTCTTGCAACCTTTTCATTATTATTTTGAATCGTAGAGGTGGAAACATCATTCTTGGAGAAAGTAGAGGTATTTGACTTACCTTTCTTAGAAGATATCTTGCAATGAGGTGAAACTTCAAAATTCTTCTTGGATGATTCCAAAGATGAGGGGATTGAAAATCCTCTCTTAGTTATTATCTTTTCAGGAAGTAAAGTCATCGGCTGAGGATCTTCTCTCTCCTTTTCTTTATGTTTAGATGTATTCTCATTCTCAAGATTTTTTGATCGAGTGAAAATAGTACAAGAGTGGTTTTCCATATCCACTAAATATTATTCATACTCGTCCTTGGAAGAGGGTGCATACTCACAGAAGCCAACCTTTGCAAACCCCGCTTCTTCAATCAACAACTTGCCTTCTTCTCCTTCACTTTCTGAAGCCACTTTTTCTTCACTTTCATGATCTTATTTGGGGTCCCGCATGCTACGTTCATGGGAGGGGCTTCCTAAGCATAAATTTGAGGTGGGGTACCGATTCTCTATTTCTTTAGAAGTTCTTCCTTGGAATTTCTTTGTACAAGGAATTTTAGGAAAGTTACTTTTTGAGAAAAAAAGACATCATTAGCCAATTTTTGCACTAATGAGTCGGTAGCTCCAAAACTTGAACTTTGATATTTTCCTTTGTTTGGTCCTTTTTTAATTTTCCCAGACATAATAGATCATATTCCAAAACTACCACCTCATGTGCCGCATCCAAAATATCTGGTTGAATCCTTCTCGGGATGAAACTAAGCTCTGGTAACTAAGCATTGGTGAAGAATCGTAACTTGTTATCTTTCGTAGGCCTAGCAACCTCAATAATTTTGTGTAGCATCTTGTTGAACTTATCTAAAAATTCTCTCATGGGTTCATGAGGCTATTTTTTTAATTGTGACCATTTTTCAAGAAGATCATAAGCATCTTTAACAAGCTTGATCCGAGCTTCGAATTTAGACTCCATACATGCCTAATTTGTGATTGACCTTCTTGGAAAGTGGTAGAACCAATCTGCAGTAGCATCTTACAGTGATTCCACAAAGAGACGAACTAAAAAATATTCATACTCCACTCCCAAAACCCCACAAGTAGTGATGAATAGTAGGATATGATCATCAGGATGTTATTTTCCATCCCCTCATAACTTGGGAAATTTTTTCCTAGATCCTTTTGGCAACTCATGAAGTGGATGATTTAGGACCAATGAGCTTGTATTATGTACCCAAGGCATGGGCACAACCATTATCTCTTATTCTTCCTCTAATTATTCTTCTTATTCTTCCAGAGGAATGAATTTCAATGGCTCGAGTGCTAGTTCTTCAATAGGACCTTCAAGAGGAAAATTAGGATCAAACTCAGGAAAATAATATTAAATGATTCACCTTACTAGTTGAATAATGGGAAGTATGAAATCATCTTGTTATTTCTTCTTGATTTATGGATTAATTATGTTACTAGCACAAGTATCCCTCATGTATCTTCTTTTTAGCATTTTGGCTTGGATTTGTGTGTATCTTCAAACAAATTTCCTTATTCTCTCCTTTGTTGACTTGGAACTTGTCTCACACATTGCAACTCTTGGGAACATTCCTCTTCAAAAACTAGAATTCTTCAAGATGTTTTATTATGATTGAAAATTTCTCTGTTGTTCCATAAGCGGTTTCTCAAATCATCTGTGATATCTTCTTGAGTTTCTTAGAAGAAAAGAATATTAGGATGCAAAATAGGAGCATTTCCAATAATGGTCATTATGGAAAAAATGTTGAGTAGACATCAAGGCTCTTGGATTTCCAATCTCTTATTTTTTTGAATTTTCATATATATGATTTTTTTAAGATTTTTTGGTTTTAAGAGTGGTGCAGAGATAGCAAAATCTTCCCTACATTAGGCACCAAAAAATATTCGTGAACTAATTTTTCGTAAGGGAAAATTAGTGGATTTTCACTAACAATTTGGTATTTAGTCCCTCCTCTTGGTAATGGAGAGGCTCTTATTTATTGAATGCCAAAAAAAATATGTGGGTGGTCATGAAGTCAGGGATCACACAAGACTACTCCATTAGACCTATGGAAATTTTCTTGCACTCATTGCAAGGGAGGAATTTTCTTAGGAGGTGAGGTAAAGGGGAGTAATAATTTAGGAAGGGAGGGTTCATTTTTTGAATAAGCACTATAAAAATTTCACAACATTAACCAGAATTAATCCCCACTCAATTAGTAGAAAAAAAATTCACTAACGATGATAATACTAACAAATCATAGACATAGAATTATATTGATCTTGTATATGTTAAAAATATTAGTAATGCAAATATGAGAAAACACATGCAATTTGTTCCTCTAATCTAATCTCTTCAACAATACCTTTGATAGAGAAGTGGATTGAAAGGGGGAGAGAGATTATACCTACACTTACCTACAAGTTGCACAACTCCTCCTTTGATGTGTTGGATTTTCTCTCGATTTCTTGATTGGTTGGTCTTGAATTTTATTCATATTTATGTAAATTCACTTGGGCAGCACCTCCCCTTGGATTTTCTTGAATAATGTTTGATGATTGATGAAGTATTATATGATGATAGATTGTAGATGGATAATGGATTGATTGAGTGATAAAAATGGAAAAAAAATTCTAACTTGCTTACTAGCTAGCTCTCATGGAAGAGGAAAGCTCAATTTAAAGTTTGTGGGGGGAGGATTGAATGGCTAAGATGAAGCCATGTTGTATTTAGATAAATGGTGGAGGATTCATGTAAGGATGGAAGATTCTAGAGTTGGATTATTCTAGAATTTATAAAATGCCTCCATTGAAGTTTTAATTCAATGGGGGAAGGGAGATATTTGAATTTTTAAATATGAAAGAGGGAAATTTAGATAGGCTTCTAGAAATAGAAGCCTCTATATTTAGAGTTGAGGATATTATTAGATTAGGTTAAATAAATATGATTAGGGATGTGATTTGATGGAAAGGCTAGGTATAGGGATGTGTAGGGAAGGTGGTAGGTGAGATGTAGAAATATTAAATTCCTATAAAATGTTAATGAAGGATTATAACGATAATATGATATTATAGTGAAATAAAATGGATTGAGGATGAAATGAGATAAATGATAAATGATGAAAGGGTAAATGTGATTAAAGGGATTTTTAATGGTATAAATGATAAAATGGAATATTTAGATATATGATGAAATATTATAATAAAGGGATTAATTTTGAAATTAATAACAATTAATCTTGTGATTAATTATTATATGGATTTAGATGATGTTTGGGGACAGATTAATCATAATTGATCATGTCGACATTTTAGATGTTTACATTTTTTCCCTCTTTGAAGTGTTATTACGGAGCAATGACAATTCAAAAAAAAGAGAATATGTTAGGATGGTGATATGATGCCCCCTTGAGGGGTTAGGCGGGGAGAAATGACACGGGAAACCACTTGAAAAGAGGAGATGCCCAAGTTAATAGATGTGAGGATTGAGGATGATAAGACTATAGGACTATATGATGAAAAGATAAAGGATGAAGATGCGGGATGAGAGGATTTTGAGGATGATGATTAGAGGATTAGAAGATTTGAGGATTTTGAGGATGAGGATGATAGGATATTGAGGATGAGGATTAGAAGATTAGAAGAGAGGATTAGAGGATTAGGAGATATTGGATTTTGGATTATAGGGTGGCCCAATCAAGGGTTGGAGATTTTAAGGATTTTGGATTTTAAGGATGCCCCAGTTAATGATGTATGACAAGGGTGGTGATTTAGGACTTAGATTTGAGGACGCCCTAGTCAAGGGGTTAGGATTTTATATTTGTGTATTATAGGATGTTAGATTTGATGATGTTGATTTGGAATATTAGAAGATATTGGATTTTTTATGTGAGGATGTTGGATTATATGATATTAGATGTTGAGGATGTTGGATTATAGGATGTTGGATGCCCCAACCAAGGATGTATGACAAGTGTGAAGATGTAGGATTTATATGATGCCTCAGCCAAGGGGTGAATATTTTGGATGTTGGATGTGAGATGATAAATTTGGATGTGGAGATTGATTGATTGATTGATTGATTAATGTTAAAATTAATAATAATTAATCTTGCGATTAATTATTAAATGGATTTAGATGATGTTTTAGGATAGATTAATCATAATTGATCAAGTCGACATTTTAGATGTCTACGGATCTATTAATCAAAGACATTAATACCTTCCTTGGTTTTACAAGATCGCCATATACACAAAGTTGAACATGTGAGGAAATAGATGAAACATAGAGGAAGAGGAAAATAAAATAATTCCATCTCTTTCTTGTATCTTAGTAGTACAAATCTATCTAGTTTAGAAACTTACAATTGACAACCCCTTGAAATGAAGATATTGTCCAAATATATGGCTTTACAAAGAGTCTTTTCATCTACCCCCCACATGAATTTTCACATCCCCTTATCACTTTTGACCTTTCATATTCCAAGGAAACAAAAGTGAGCCCTTTTTTATTAATTAAAAGAAACTCATTACAATATTATATTATAGGTCACATAAGTGAATAAGATGAAAAATTGAAAAGTACCTCCTTAACAAAGAATTAGAACATGAGAGAGAGGGTGCAAGAAGAAGAGAGGGGAGATCACTCTAATGGAGGAGAGAAGCTTCTTCCAATGAATAATTAGCTTCTGATGAACCATGTTGGAGTACACCTAGAAAGATATCTTCACCTTTTATTTTATTTTTTGAAGTGGGTTGTTGCAGGTACTACCTTTTATGCTCGAGGAATGTGAAAAAATATCAATGCATAGATCTAGGTCTCGTAAGTACTGTCAATATTCTTGTATTGATTAAACCATACTCGATGATCTTTAGCAGTGTCAGAAATTGTGCATCTGATTTCTGCGAGGGATTCCCAAGTTTCTTCATTGAATAACAAGTGATCTTTTGCTTCTTTCTCGAGCAATTACTTGAATGGCTTAAAAATCGCTTCTAGTGATTAACTCTCATTGATTGGAGGAGATTCAAGTATATGAAAAATTTTGCTTATAATTTCCAAAAAAAATTATGCACTCTCTTTAAAAGAATCGATCTCGGAGATGGCCTCAAACAACATTTTGTACCGGGAACTTAGTGTGCGAGACCAAATAGGGGGAAAATTCTTAGTTATGGAATTGAATACATCTTTACCCATCAATAAAAAAGAGTCAAAATTACTTATCTTTGACACCAGTGGAAATAAAGTGTCCCAATTATCCTTTTCCTTCTCAATTTCCTCCTTATTCTTCTTTAATTTTACAGTGGTGGTAAGAGAAAACTCAAACAATGAAATCATTTCAGGAAACAGTGTTTTCCCTTTCTCCATACTCTTCTCAACTCACCTATCATTGTCATTTCTCTACATTGTGTGACCTTGAGCCTTCTTGATTGTTGCGGGGTCAAAATTGTTGATAGGAGTAATAACCTCAGCAAGAAGAGATATAATTGCACCAGGATCCATGAATGACTACACACAAGTAGTGAGAGTTCTCCCATGCTCTTTCAACTGCTCAATTATCTATTTATACTCCTCGTTCCATGAAATCATATGGGAAGTAAACTCCTTGAAAAAAAATTCATCACCCTTACATGTTTCTTGAAAAAAAAAAATTGTTGTCATTTCATAGTCCACCCGAGTCATCTCCTCTACGAGTTTCACAACTTTTAGTCGGGGTGAACTCTACATATTGATTACCAAAAACACCAATAAAAATGTGAGAAGTAACATAGAATTTCTTACCTCATTATTTCGTCACAATCCTTTAGATATCTTGGAAATTTTGTGTTGATTCTTGTTACACTATCTTTGGCTCACTCCCAATAAGCTCTTGGATCCAAGGAAAAAAATTTGTTGTTTTGGGCTCAGCATTAGACATAATGGCATTGTCAGGTTCATGATGAGGGATCATATATTGTACTTGATGAGATGACTCAGCAAATAAAGAGGAAACGCTTGATGGCTAATGTAAAACTGGATGTTTAGAAGGATCAATCTCACCTTACTCAAGATCTTCAACGAGGTTCTCAATAACTCTAGTTTTCTTATGAAGTTCCCCGTATTGAGATCCTTTAGTTTTTTTCTTATTTCAATATTTTTCTCTTCACTACTCCCTTGAGTGAGTAGAGATTGTGTTTTTTTCATACACCTTCAAGGATGATATGTGAGATTATTTCCTTAGGAGAGTTAGGATTCCACCAAAATCAATGAGATTAACCCTCTTCTTCCTAAACCACTCCCTTGATCTCTAAATCATTGTTGTACTCCTCTCATTGATGACTCCTAACTCTCTTATATTCCTTGAGATAGGTGGAATAGGTGTATATTTTACCAATTGGTACTTTGGATTGAATGTATCATATCATTCATCCCCCGCTCATTTAATGAACCAATCAAACCTAAAACTCCTCATTTGATCAACAATTATTTGCATATGATCTCTTTTACTTACTATTAGACATTGTATCATGTTGATTTCATTGATGTCAAGTGGAATTTATGGAAAATGGTGTCCAGATGGCACTATATGAGTTATCATGGGGTTTCAAACATCAAGAAAAGTGAAGGTTGATTAGTTTTCAAGTGTCTTGGTGCATATGCATGGTCGTGTGCATGGTTTAGGTTGTGTGTTCTTGATTATGAGCTTCAGAGGTTATATGAAGGTTGTTATGGTGTCTTAAATTTTCAAAGAGATGTTTCAAAGGTGTTAATGATTTTGTAATATGGATAAGAGTTCAATTTATGAGATGCATGTGTTAAAACAAGTAATTATAGGCCTAGTCCTATACTAGTGCATGTATGACATGAGGTATGAAGTAGAGCAAGCCAAGGTAAGGATATTATGAGTATGTAAAGTTTATTATGACATTACATAGAATGTGTGGAAGGTGTACAAGTTCAAGATTCAGGTGTTTATTGTTTATTCAAGATCCTATTGAAGTAAGATCATGAAGACACGGAAAGAATGCATGGGGAAAACAAAGGTGTATGGTGAATTCTAGAAGTAGATGAGTATAGATGGGAATTTTATATCATGGAGGAGGTCATCCTAAAGTTGTGATAAAATTTTCAAGTCATGAAGTTGATGATAATGCATGAGAAGTTTATTTTGGATCTACCGAGCTCTCAAAATTGTATTTTTCCAGCTCAACGGTCATTTTGAAATGATCATTTACATGTGAAAACTTGGCATATGGACATAATCCATCTATAATTGTTGAGGTATGGATTTAAGATTATTTTTTAGTTTGAATTAATTAAAAAGATATCATATCTTTTATGAACGATTGCTAAGAAGCCAAATAGGTAAAAACCCTATTTTCATAGTGATAGATAAAATATGAAATGTATAGTCTCTAAACGACTTAGGAAAGCTAAAATGATAGTTCAAGGATGTATATGACTCTTCATATCTCATTTTGGTGGCATTTGAAAGTTCCATAAGTGATGATAAGCTACAACAAAACCCTTATTTTGTGGATATTTTCTTGTATATGTATGTGTTGCAGGTTTCATGATGAAAGTTCAGTTATGGAGCAAGCTTGGGATGTGTGCTAAATGTACATGAAAATATTTGGGTAGGTTTTGTGTAATAATTTTGTGAAATAATTCTTCCAAGTTAACCTACCGCATATAGTCTTAAAGGTCAAAACCAGTCGTGGAGGTTTAAAGGATTTGGTGATGTTTTGCATGGTGTAGAAGTGTTACAAGGACATGGATAGCTTGTTATGGTATGGTATGATGTGTCAGAGCTCTTGGTTTGATTTTTTGAGGTGTTTCCATGTGAAATCACTAATGGCATATTCATCCCTATTAGGTTTCTCAAGAAGGTCTGTTGGAAATTGGTATGCAAGTTTTATTTTCTCCTTGTGACATATGATTATGAATGCTTGAGGAGAAGTGCCAGGACCGATGTGAAGTGTTCCAAGTAGTGGAAGTGTTTTAATTTTTCCTTTGAGGTGTTAGTGCTTGTTGATGAGTTTACTTGCTCTTGAGACCTAGAACTAGGTTTGAGTAGTTTTAGAGATGGAGGTGTCTTGGAGCCTTGTGCTCCTATTTTTACATTCTCATGAGTTATGTGAGTTTCTTTAGGATGATACATTTCTATTGATCTATTATGTGTGCCATGAAGAGGTGTGTAGAGGTGTGAACCGTCTTTTTTTTAAAGACCTATTTTTTAGCATTGTCAACATTCTTAAGTGAGGTAAAAGAAATGAAGGATTTGAGTCTTATGCCCTATTTAATGGTATTACATAATTATGGTGAGTTAGTTGGGATTCTGTTGCATTAGTAAAAGTATCCAAGAAGTATTGAAAACATGTTTTGAGGTGAGAAGTTGTTTGTTTTTTATTACTGGTTTATTAGGTGTTTAGACCTAATAGGAGGTGTTGGTTAAATGGAGTGAGTCGTGATGAAGATCAAATTTGTAGAGTTTTTTTAGCTCATTAATGGTTATGAGAGGATGTTACTTAAGTGGTTAGATCTTATGGAGCTATTGTGTGCCCCTGTAATTCAAAAGGTGACTATCGGATATGAATACCTAACTATTAGGCCTAGTTGAGCATGTTTGTGGTTCTAATGATCTTCTCCAACCTAATGGGTCTTGAAATGAATTATGAATAGTCATGTAATGTGTTATTAAGTTTTATATGACCAAAATTTCTTAGTCATATTAGTCTTTTCCTACTTAAGGTGATTTATGAGATGAATCATGTATATAAAGCTAGTGTATTTTCTCATTTGAAGGAGTGAGAATGATGGAGATGTGAGAAAGCTAGAGAGAAGTATGTGAATAGGTGAGAGGGCTCTAAAGTAGAGAAGATAAGAGGATGAGAAGATGAGAATGGAAGATAAAAATATTTATAAGGTCACTTGACGTAATCAACACTATATGGTGCAAGTATGAGCGAAGAAGGAGAGAGAGAAGTTTGAGAGGGTTTTGAGTGAAGAGAGATAATAAAGTGATCACAATCGGTTTTTGGAGAAACAAGTACTTAAGTGATCTTCATATTTAGGTGGCAGAGTTAGTGCTTGGTCATTTTAGGGGGTTATAGCCTCCTTACAGCGTTGGTGCCTTAAAAAAAGGGGGTTGGTGATCCTTGTGGGGTTGGTGATCCTTGTGGGGTTGGTGCTTCACTAAATAAATATCTTGTGATGTGTAATAATCACTTGAGTCCATTATGTTAAGTAATATATGCAAAGGTTCAGTGGGTTTTCTTCCCCTTAATGTTTTCCCACTTAATATCTTGTGTTATTGTGTCTTATCTTGTTTAATGTTCTTATGGATGGTTGTTTCATGATTAACAAGCAAACATTGGTTGATGAATGTTGGATGAATGCTTTAAATGATGTATGTAAGATAAGATAACCAAAGTAAAAAATTTGAAAGGACTGATTCAACCCCCTAGACATTTTTCTTCCAACACTTACTTAAAATTCATCCAAGAAATTGATCCAATAATCCTTAATTTGGGGACTATGGTGCAATCCATGGAGAGTGAAGGTTTCAGTATTTTTCCAGATGTCAAAATCAGGTCTGGATGTATAATAATAGAGGTTGAGGGAGGCGAAGGAATATTCAATATTTGATGCATCTGCAATATTTTTTCATGAATAGATTATGAGGGATATGGGGAAGGATACACCCTTTGTTTTATTATTCCTAGACATGTTATGAACCTGAGAAAGTTTCCTACACAATTCAAACATTACTATGTTATCACTAGGGTACCTACAAAGTTTGCAAGTAGCGAGATCAAAGCCCGAAACCCTGATTTAGGTGAAATTTGAGAACTGGGTGAAGAATATCACATATTTCTTGATCAATGTAACAGCTTGAGAAGATACCCTCATCTCTAGGTTTCCTTCTAAAAATATAATAATAAACATAGTGAAAGCATCATTCACTCTGGAAAAGTGATGGTTATTCTCCTTATGCGTGAGTTAGGGATACTTTTCGCAAGATAATTCTCTTTTAGATACATTGAGGGAAACAGTTAGGCCTTTGAAAGGTCTTGGGTAGGCAAGGGTGCACACCAAATATGAGGTCATAGTGAATTTTCTAGTAGAAGGTAAATGGAGAAACTATTGATGAATATTTTCACTTATAATCTACCCCTAATCCACTACCTAGTTCACTTTAGTGGAAATTAGGATGAATTGAGCCATCCAATCTTGAAATTCCTTTATCGTCTCTTTGCCCATTACCCTACTTAGTAGGATGATAGCATCTGAGTAACCTTCGTGGAACTCACTTCTTGAAGAAGTTTTAGGCACACGAGAAGGTTTCCTACCTTGCATGAGCCATGACCTGAGTGTGCATCCTTATAGGTATGAGTTAGTTTTATCCCATTCATGTGATGTAAACTCTTTGGAGATAGTGACCATACTATCACTTGTTGGAATTTACAAACACTTAGATATACCCTTAGGAGTGAGAAATGGGTTGTCATCCACCCACACTCTTATGGAGTCTAGTTCATAATATTGTGCACATGTTAGGACCAATTTTATACTTTGAATAGATAATATATGGTCTCTTATTGTAAACAATCCGCTCAAGAAGAGTTTTTCTTCCATTGGCTCCCTAAGTCCTCTGAAAATCCTATTTTTTAGGTCCTTGAAATCCATGTGAGTGACATCATTTTCTCCCACACCTGGATGCTCTATGACTAGGGTTGAAATAGGATTGATACGAGAGTATTTTAATTTCATTTTACCAAAAAGCAACAAGATGAGAAAAAATAGATCCAACACCAACTTTCTGTACTTAAAACTGGAACTTTCTAGTTTTAACAAGTAGGGCTTGAAACTATTATTTTTAGAATCCTTACACAATTTTTATCCAGTGAAGTTCCTAACTCACTCAGATTATTTCCACTGATGCGGTTTTTCTATTTTTAGATACCCACTTTTTTCTTAACATTAGTATTTTTTGAAAATTTCTCAAACTACTCTTTTCTTATGTTTCTTACTTTTCCAAGATATCTCAAATACACTTTTTGAAAGTTTTTCTATTCGGGAGTCTGGTTCATAATATTGTGCACATGTTAGGACCAATTTTATACATTGAATAGATAATATATGGTCTCTTGTTGTAAACAATCCGCTCAAGAAGAGTTTTTCTTCCATTGGCTCCCTAAGTCCTCTGAAAATCCTATTTTTTAGGTCCTTGAGATCCATGTGAGTGACATCATTTTCTCCCACAACTGGATTCTCTATGACTAGGGTTGAAATAGGCTTGATACGAGAGTATTTTAATTTCATTTTACCAAAAAGCAACAAGATGAGCAAAAATAGATCCAACACCAACTTTCTGTACTTAAAACTGGAACTTTCTAGTTTTAGCAAGTAGGGCTCGAAACTATTATTTTTAGAATCCTTACACAATTTTTATCCAGTGAAGTTCCTAACTCACTCAGATTATTTCCACTGATGCAGTTTTTCTATTTTTAGATACCCACTTTTTTCTTAACATTAGTATTTTTTGAAAGTTTCTCAAACTACACTTTTCTTATGTTTCTTACTTTTCCAAGATATCTCAAATGCTAAGAATTTATCACTTTGGGAAGCTTATTATTTTTAGTAATCTAGTGTTTATAACACCTATTTTTTTAGGAATTAGACTTACCGGCATCAGATTGGAACGAAACCACCATCAAAATGTTATGTTTTGCATTGGGATCTTCTACTCCGAATTTTATCATTTTTGTCTTCTAAATCGCTGAGAAATTGAAAAAGGAGGTTTTAGGGGTTGGAATTTCAATTTTATATTAATAAAATATATGGAATCAATTATTTAATTGCTGCAATCTTCCATAGGCATTTTAGAGAGGAAGATTCTGGAAAATGTTCATAGTGATTGTACTCCCTATTGAAAAGATATGTGCAAATCTTCATTTTCAGTGGCTATGGATGTCTAAGAAAAAATTGGCAGCACCTCTTGTGAAAAATGGAGTTATTAAGGGTGTTTTATTAGCAACCTGTGTGGAAATGGTGACTTCCATAGTGATAATGAGTTACAAATGAGTTTTAGTAAAGTTTTAACTCACCTTGTTAATTGTGCTTTGAACCCAGGTGGAAGTTAAGTTTACATGGAGTTTGAATTTTTTGATATTAGAAAAATGGGGACAATGAGGGCATAAAAGTGTGACTTGGAGTAGGATTATGACAAGTGTCTTCCTGTGGAGAGGTGTGAATGAGATGATGAGGCTTGAAAAATCAACATGTGGAGCTATGTGAGGTCATGTGAGGGTCCACGAGCTCCATCTTGGCTTGAGTCAAACTTTCTTGTCCCCTTTGGGAGATGGGGACATAATGGACACAAAATTTAAACTTGAGAGAGGGGGTGAGGTTGCATTTTTTTCCCCCTTTTCCCCTTCATACTGTGGGGATGAAATGGATGTTTATGGTGAATTTTGGTTAGTTTTTATAATGTTGAAATACCAAAAAATCTAATAAATCGGGGGTTTATCGATACCTGCACTGACAACGCAATGTCGTTATGATTAGATACGCAAAAAATGCAAGAGGATCCCCCTTTCACAAAGAGAGAATACATGTACACAAAGAAAACTAAATAGATAAATATTAGATAAAGATGTGACAAGTTTCTGAGAAAATGTCGATCCCAATAACCCAAAGGGCTTCCTTGAAAGGCGTTAACTCGTGTTGTACAATTAAGTGATTTTATAATGATAATAATATAATGCCAATGTAATTTAGAATTCAAGAGGGATGGAGAGATCCTACTATGCGTTGTAGGTGGCCCAGGATAGAGTTGTGGCGAGCTCAAAGTCTAGGAAATAGTTGAACCAAGCTTTTTCAGTTACGTCATGTATTTTACGTATAACTTCGAGTTGATCTTCAATATCTGGAATGAATTTGATGGCACACAGGATGAGCTTATGTGAGATGTCAAATTGTTCCCACACAAAAGGTTATTGAATGATTGGAATGTCGTATATGATTGTGATGGGGTGTGAGGTACTTGGAACATTCATCTATAGAGAACACATCTTGAAAGACAACATATTATGCCAAAAAAGTTTTATAAAAATATAATAATTTTTGAAAATGATTAAATTGACGGAGATTGATGATGATCGGGGACAAAAAGGCTTATTTTGATAAAAGCTGATAAAACATGTTTTTAATTGATGCAAACTGAATTTTGACAGTGTTAAGGAAAACTAGAGGATTCTAGAAACATGTGAGGTTCATAAAATATATATTTAGATGTGTTTGAAGGGATAATGAAACGAAAATGTGATGAGGATACCGATCGACAACGATTGGGGATTAACAACGATAAATGTTAATATTAGCAAATATATTAAAACTCGATCAAATGATTAAATGAGGAACTAAACATGAAGTGGTTGTGGTGGATGATGTAGACAAAGTTCTGTAAACTACAAATGATGTAAAATATGACTAAAAAGGATAAATAACAATGTACTAAACTTGTTGAATGCTTATGATGGTGACAAAGCTCCAAAAGGTTGACTGACGATTTGAAAAGATTTATCTAATGACTGGCATAAAAGTGTTGATATTTCCTAACATAGTGATGTTGTAAGGAGGTGAAAAATTTTGTTCCCAAGTCCAATCTCTAACTAACTAGGAAATTGAGGAATAAGGTGGCTAAATAGAATCGACTACATCCGCAATGACCGCTGGTGATCACAGATCGTCATCAATTTTGGTCAAAAATGGTTGAAAACAAACAAGGGAGAATGAAAAATGGTTAAAATAACTTTCCATCCAACATTTGTTTATGAACGGTGATAGGTTATGAATCTGGGTGGGAAGAGGTTAGGGGGTTATGATGGGTAGGATAAATTAGGCTATGTTAGTTTTAGGTGGTTAGGGGAGTGTAAATAAGATCTACATGGGTAAACTAATATTTACGATGGTAACTTATAATGTACTTAGGATAGGAATAATAATGTGAATAATGATGGTGTATTAATGTGTGTCGGGTCACCTAGGGGTGAAAAATCATAAATGGGCATAAATGGTTAGGATTAGCATAAATGGTTAAGATTGTCAATGATTACGGATCACCAATGGTTAGGGTATATGATCGTCAGTGATTTATGATCATTGGAGACCATAGCGACAGAGATTATAAAATCTAAGTCATGCACACAAATGGCTCATTTGTGACATGTTTTGTGATTCGAGAGCTCTGGTTTATTTATTTTACGTGTTTTTGAGAGATGGTGTGAGTGGAAGCAATCAGAAGAGGCAGCGGGTGAGGATAGGGGTAAGTAGGTTTAAGTTTTGTTGTTTGTTTTGATTTTCATGTTTTTTTTTTAATTTTTGTTCTTTTTGAAAGGTTTTTAGGTGGGAATGCCCGATTAGCAGTGATTGGGTGGATCATCGTTGATATGTATAAAGAAATCATATTCAATTAGAAATTGGTGGTGATTTTTTTAGTTTAGATAAGACATGCTAAGTGATGTGATTTTTGTTTATTTTTATAGGTGAAGGACACCATATACCTCTACGATAGAATCCCAAATATTCTAGAGACTATTAGAGGGGATGTGAGTGATGTTGAAAGGGCACATGTGACAATTTTTGGTTTGGGAGGATTCCACCTTTACCAACGGATTCCTAGTGATGTCAGATTGATGGTTGCATTGTTAGACTAATGGGAGATTGGTATAGGGACATTTTGGTTCCATATTGGTAATATGACTATTACGTTGGATGATGTATACTATATTTTGAAACTACCTATTCAGAGGGAGTAGATAGTTCCCATCACCCGAAAGGCCCGCCTAGATACTATGAGATGGTTGCATGAAGATGATGTCACTGATATAAGATAAATAGTATGAGGTTTCATATTTAGAGTTAATATGATGTGGAGGTGTCAGGGAACTTTTTGATGTCCATGGTCATGCTAGTAATTTCATGTTACACACTACCTGACTCTGGAGGAGACATATTTCCTTGCACACTTTCAAGTGTCTTAGTTGAGATTATGGAGCACCAGACAGTGTATGCCTAGGGATGTGTTTTGCTAGCTCAGGTGTACCATGAGCTATGGATTTTTTTGACCAGGTAAAGGTTTAGATTAGATGTGGGGTTTTTGTTACACTATTGGGCTTATGATCATATAGTTGTTGTGAGGCTACAAGGCCTACCTTGGAGAGTTAGAGAACCATTAGATTATGTGCTAGGTTTTATGAGATGGAGTTTCGACTGGATCCATGATGAAAGCATAGAGCGGGATCAGACATATTATATTGATCATCTACATTATTTATCATTGGATGATGTAGTCTGGAGGCCGTATGTGATATTTCTTGCATGACCTGGCATGGATGTGGAGTTGGTGGGGTTGATGTTGGTACAAAGGATTTGGGGGTAGGAGGGAAAATATTATTGATGTTGTACAGTTTCCTAGGGTGCGGAGGTAGTTCAAACTCCCACAATAGATACCAGGTGATCCGATTATATATCAGTGAGATGATTCAAAGATGGACCTACCAGTACCAGCGGTAGATGAGGCACAACATGAAAAGGAGGAGGGGGAGCTATAGGGTATATATGTTGATGATGTTGGATCTATGGAAAGTTTTAATGAGCGGTGGATACAATAGTGGGAAACCCAAAGAGATAGGGTAGGGTGGAGACAGAGGGTGGGGAGGTAGAGGAAGAGGGTGATGGTGGTGAGGATTTGACAAGATTTCATGCATATGTTTATGTGATGCAACTAGAGAAGGGTAGATTGATAGTGGAGTGGAACACCACTCGTCAGGAGAGGGATACTCTATAGCATGAGAGAGACCATGTACGCATAGAGTGTGATACTTTCTAGCAACAAAGGGACCAGTATCACCAAAATTGAGAGGCACTACGGGTGAAATATGGAGAGGTGAGGATAGCTTCGAACACCATATGGATTATAGCTCAGGGAGCAGGGCTGATTTTTGGGTACATTATATTACCTGCATAAGGAGTTCCAACAGCATGTGGAGGAGAGATGGGACCAATAGGTTTTGTGACTTTGGAGTAGTATTGTGCAGTTGAAGAGAATATGTGATATTATGAGTGGCTCATGATAGATTTCCTTCCATGTGTACCTTGCTATGTTGAGAATAGATCTAGTAAGTGTAGATTGGGTCGACAGGATACCTCATTGAACACTAAGAGTTTCACACAACCTCAGAGAGATTTGATACATGATGGAGGAGCGATGAGATGTCATGGTAGAGATAGGGTATCTGATTTTGATTTTACTGCATAGATGGCATAATTTTTATGATTTAGATGTATAGAGCCCTTTTGAGGCATGTTGTATAAACATTATTTATGAGATCTATATAGATAGATGGTTATGATTTTCGATTCATGTGTTACTGATTTATTTTGATGTGATGTTATTTGTGATAAGATTTTGAGATGTTACATATATTAGATGTATTGATATGATGTTAGATGTGTAGATGTTGATATGATGTTAAATATTGGATGTGATGCAACTCAAATGTAGTGATCTTTATGTATTTTTTTAATGCAACTATTCATGTTAAGGATAAATGTGAAATGTTTGCTTCTGGAACTAGATTTGATTGTAAATCTAATAACAACAATGCACTTGAGGCCTTGTAACATAGGTTAACATAAAACTAATAATAATTAGTCACATTTTAGATCATAGACATATGTGGAAATGAGCTTATATACCTTCTTATAATATGGGAAGGGTTTATGTGTAGTTTTTACGAGTAGTACATTCTCCTTTAATTCCGTATAGGCTTGTTGGTGAAATAATTTGTCATTTTTCAAATTATGGTTTTTCGCCAACTTTCACAGGGCTACGCCCCTCCTTGTGTATGGGGAGGCTCCCATTATTGAATGTAAATTATCCTAGTTCTATATAATTGTTGTGGGGTGGCCAGATAGGTTGGGGATCACACATAAACACTTCATTGAACCTGTGGAAAATTTCTTGAGTGGGGTATAAGGGAGGAATTTGTAGAGATAATTGATAGAGGAGAGAAATTGGGAAAGGGAGGGTTATTGTTGTGTGTAGGAAATAGTAGATTTCACACATAATAGCTAAAGTAGTTCAACATTAAATTGGAGGAAAGAAATGATATAGGCAACTAGAAAAACCAACAAACCATATACACACAGTTCTTTAGGTTCATCAATCAAGGATGCCAAGTTCTTTCTTGGTTATTCAAGATCATTATGCTTTAAAAGTTACAAAAAATAAAGAATAGAGGAACACATGAGAAAATAAAATGGAAGAAATGCATCTTTTATTTCTTGTGTAATGGTGATATAAATCTTCACAATCTACAACAATCCATAATTGCTACAGAAATAATTATACTTTAAAGATCCTTTGGAATGTAGTAGCCATTTTAATTTATAGCATTGTGAATTTCCTTCTCATTTACCCCCTCATGTGACCCTTCATGTTCTTATTCCACTTGTGACCTTTCAATTACCCCTAGAAGAGACAAATACCTCTCTTATAATTTGAGAGATTAATTTTACATTTTACAAACATTGTCACTTAAGTAAATAGGAAAAAATACCATGATTGTGTACAATGAAGAATTAGAAGAGGTAGAGAATAAAGAGGTATAAAGAGAGGAGAAGAAGGGAGTTAATTGATCTACTGTTGATGAAGAGTTTGTTGGCATGGTGATCACAATCTCCTCCTTCTGCACAGACACCTTAGACTGCTTAATGTGTTTTTAGAAAAATTGTCGCAAGACCTTCTAATTTGAGATTGAGATGAAGATGGGCATCACTCATGATGACTCCACCTTGATCTCACAAGGAGAGTGAAGATCACTCTCTTACTCCTTAGGCTTTCATAATTTACATTGATGATCATAAACCATCTCCATGATGCTTGAACCCCTTGATGACTAACCACGCTGCATGGTTCATTTTAAGGGCAAATATTCATGAATAGGCGAATATTAGGGTTTTTGAATTTTGAAATTGACAATTTTTTTATACCGTACGGTAGCACATTCACCAAAATTATATGGGTCCTAAATAAATTTGACCATAATTTTTACTTAGTGTTTCCACTAAGGGGCGGACCAATGTTAGTATATTCACCTTCATGTTATAATATACCATTATATATATATGATTAATTCTCCATAATATAGTAATACAATATAATTTCAAAATTCTTTAATTTTGAGATCAACAGTTGAATATGAAGGTAAAAGTGAATAATCCTGTGAAAAAACTTGAAATTATAAGCTAAAAAGTTGAAGGAATAAGAAAAATAGGTAAGAAAAAAGTTTTGAACTATCCAGTTTGTCAAGGTTTTTTTTTTGTAGAATTGTTACCTAGATGGAAACATAAATACATGATGCCATCCTAGTAAGATGATATATGCAATGTCGTACAGTAGCAAGAACATGTTACCAGATGGTAACATAAATTTGTGTGTTGTCATTTTGTAGCAAGAAAGTATGTAATCATGCAGTGATCCTGATATCATGTTCACATAACCCTGTTTGGTAGCCTAACCCATGTTACCATGTTATCATGTAGCATGACCTTTATTTTTCATAATGTCTTGAATTTATTTTTTACAGTTCTTATTTGAAACTTTTATATTTTTGTCACATGTTTAGACTTTAAAAATCACCCATACGATGTCCCCTTATTGCAAAATGAGAAAATAACTCAAGGAAAAATAAAACGTGACATGGACATTTCAAAATATTTCAATCAACCCACAGTAACACTAGTGCTAAGAGGTAATTTTGACTCTTATTATGTTAATGCTACTTTATATGTTGATTTATTTAAGAATGCAGTAAGCAACCCAATTTATTTCAAATGCGTAAAACCTTAGGAATGACCATACTCTAGATGAAATTCCTCAATCAGAGAGTAATTCAATTCACATTGATAGTATTGATGATCCCAATTGCCATCCAACTCAAACTTTAGATAAACATTCCAAAAACACACATCAGAAACATAAAAGTGGGAAGTGGACTTTAGGAAGGACTTATAAATTTGAATGGTCAGCCAAATATCCATTCATTGAACTTGTTGAACCAAAAAATAGTACTGATTACTCCTCCAGAATGTAGATGTACTATATGTAGTTGGAAACTAGGAAAAGACAACAAAATACAATTGAAGTTAGACACAATAGAGAAGCATTGTAGGAAAGTATATGAGTCTAAAAAGTAATATGATGGAATAGTAATAAAAACAACTAGATGGAAAACCAAGGAATATTTTTTACATATGAGATATGCAGTAGAATATGATAATCTTCATAAACATCTTCAAGACCTTGTTGAGAAAGGTGGAACAATAAACACTAAATTTGTAAAAGCAAATGATGCAATTCTTTAGGAAAAATGGAGACAATGCAGAACAATATTTCACATTTAAAAAAAGGGAAGACCAATTTCAGATCTCATTGATTATAAGATATTATTTCTATGTAATGGGTTTCCAAACATTCCAACAAAAAATTAGTCAGATACCAGTGCATGTGAAATGGAAAAGTGTATGGTAGAAATTGAAATCACTGATTTGAGAGAAGGTAAAAAATATGAATTTTATTGCATTTTCAATTGATGAGGTCACAACAGTAGACAATACATCTTGGGTATGCATACATGTCTACAATTTCACTTTTAATAACCATTTGAGGGAAAATCATCTACTAGTTATGCAAAAAATGAAGGAGAATTGCAATTATGAGAACCTCTGCAAACTTGTTATTAAAAAAATGAAAGAAATAAATGGTATGGATGATCATTCAATCTCTAAAAACGTGGTTTGTGTTGGAGCTGATGGGGAAACTATCATGTATGGTCATAAAAATGCTCTTTGTATTCGCCTTCAAATAACTGTTGCCACGTACATGATACCTATTCACTGCATGGCTCACATAATGATTCTCGCTTACAAGATTGTAAGTAATTTTGAAAATGTTGCTAAAGTGGATGAGCTTATATAGGACTTGCATTCATACATGTCAAAAAGTCCTAAATTTTTTTTGGAGTTTTAGATATTTTCTGTTGGAATAAAAAATGGTAAAAAATTGTTAGAAAATGTTGACACAAGATGGATATCATTATATGATCCAACTTGCATAACTTTTGAGGAATACATGTCATTAGTAGGGCATATGTTCAAGAATCGTATAGAAGTTGACAAGGCTAAATATTTGCTGTATCACTTGACATATTTGGAGACATTATAAACTTTAAGCAGTATTTTGCCAATGTTGAAGGAAATAAACAACTTAGTGAAACAAGCTCAAGAAAGATCTATATACATTATTGATTTTATAAAAATTAAGTCCAAACAAATATTTATGATTTTGGATAACTTATATTCCATCCAAGGCTGATTTTGGAAGCCAATATTCAACAGCGAGAAGGTTTTGAAAGATGCAAAAGATCCCAACAAGTATTTGAAGTTCAATATCAATGGTCATCTTTGTATCTCAGTTGATGGGAAAAATATTCCAATGCACACTTTCCACAAGAGATCCTTATGTCCTAGGTTCTGAAATTGAGGAACTACCAGTCACAAGCCTTGTTTTTGATGCTGTAGTTTCTGATACACAGAAAAAATTGATGAATATATCTAAAACATTATCTTTTGAGATCAGAGAGTGAATTTTAAGAATAGTGATTTGGTTGAGACCATGGGAGTTGTAAATCCTAATTTCTGGAATCCAATGATTGGTGAAGAATAAAGAGGTCAACTCTTTGGGAAATACATGTCTGCACTAATGGATCAATTTTGCAAATATTCAGATGTTAATGGAGGAGAATTGAATGGTATATTGAACAAAAAATTATTCATATCACAGTCATCACATTTTGCAGTGACAATGAGTGATCAATATAAGACTCTTGCTGAACCAACAGAAATGAGAGTTATTACACTATTGTGGAGAAAGCTATATCACAAAAAAATTCTGAGAGAAACTTTAAGTGAATACTTCAAACTGTATGAACTCATATAGACACTAATTCTTGGGTCTATTGAAGATGAAATGGTTTTTAGCGCACTAACATTTGTGAAATCAAAACTTTGCAATAGATTGGACAAAAAATATAGAAACTTGTTTGAGACTACATGCATTCAAGATATGGAGTGAACACATTTCCATATGAAAGAGAATTAACTACTTAGGACATCCCTTGCAAAGCAGAGAGATATTAATTAGATATCAACCAATGGAGAGTCAGATTATGGTGAAATTAAATTGGACTCTAGCGGACCAAAAAATGCAACAGATAAGATAAGTGATGAAGCACCATTTAGGATAGGGTTGTTTCAGCTACCAGATAGTTGAATGAATTCATTTTCTAAAATATATATTGTGAATCGTCATTTTTTTTTTCATTTACATATATTGTGTATATAATGTTTGGAAATTTTAAATCACTTCTATGTTTTTTATAATGTTTGGAAATAACATATAGTAGATAGTTGTGTAAACTGCAAACTGGATGATGTAATTAAATTTAATTTCATTACTAGGAAAGTATGTCCAATATTTGATTTCTCAATATCGAATCCACAAGAACACATGTTCACAAAGATATTATAATTATTATATATATATATATATACATATACATATATATATCCCATATATATATTCCGTATGTATATGTATATATATTATAATCCATATATCCCATCATGATTATTCGGATTAGTAAAAAACATAGTAGTCTAAAGATAATGTTTTCTGTAATTATAATCTCTCTATAAATGAAGAATCAACTATCAAGATTCAATAGAAAAATGTACACCCAAGTTTTCAAGATTGAGTGCATACATGTTTGAAACTAAATTGTACAATGTTAATCTAGATTCCAGAATCCATGTATTACTATTCATCAACTGTACAAACTTGAAAAAAAGATAATGTTTTCATTTAACATCAGGTATGAGAGAAATACAATGATTGACAACTTGACATAAAGATAATGTTTTCATTTGAAAAATAAAATGAGTTACAATAATAGTTTTATGTCATTTGGATCTTTGTTCTTGAGGAGCTTTTATAACATCAACATTTGAACTATCTTTTATCACACTAGACTGGACTAATTCTTTTGCAGCTACATTGATATTTTCAAGATTTTATCTATCCTCATTAGCTGCATCTCCTACTGAAAGTAGAGAAGGGTCCTTATCATTTTTTCTTCTTCAACAAAATATCTAGATCTGGTCCATGCTCATTTATAATCTCACGCAATGTATTGTTTTTCTTGTTTAACAGAATAAGTTTCTCTTTAAAGGCAATTGCATCACGTACATTTTCTATCATTTTTAGGTGCTCATTTAACACCAACACCTTCGTCTTCAATGTATGGTATTTGGACTGCAGTTAAAAATCCCATAATTAGAAGTAGATAAATGATACCAACATAAATTATAATCTTCAAAATATTAAGTACTTACCACGACCAAGTATTTCTCTGCATTTGTAATAGTGACAAGTTTATTGTCTCTATTCCACTTATTGTAACAAGACTGCACCTCGACATTCAAATTAGCCAATATGATAAGCATTATAGTCAAAACATTATCATTATTGTAAATATTGTTGGTGAATGAATTATCAGATTGTGCTTGAGAAATTAAAATATCAATTTTCACCGATTCATTATTAATCAATGAAAAATGTTTTCTTCTGTGTTCAAAATTATGATATCTTTCATTACTTTAATTGATCAGTGCTTTCACTCTGATCTCCCATATATTTAGTTCCTTAATATCAGGAATAATGTTTTCCATCACAAGGGTTGTAGCATTATAAACCATAAAGATGTCTACTGAAAATTTTGTTTTCCCATCATCATCCAAATTTTCCTCCCCACTTGGGGAAGGTGGATCAAAAGGAAATGGTTACTGTGGTACTGACACCTTATGTGTAGACTGAATGAGATATTCACTATGTTTTCCTGCTACTGCTGCAATGTCAAAAATGCTGTCAAAACCAAGATACTCCTCATCCATATCGATATTCTTTAAAAAAGAAGTGCCTTAGGTACTCTGCATGCCACCAATTGAAAAGTTTGGGAACTTTGATGCTGTAAAATTATGCGTCCTCCTTCTCATTCAAGGGAACACTATCCTCTTTCCTCTACCATAAAATAGAAGGGGAGGAGGGCGTGATGTACTCCGTAAGTGCTGAGTAGTGGGGGTGGATGCGGGTTGAATATGAGATCGAGGTTACAAAAATTCTACGAGCATCAACAATGTAACAATATCAGTATGTTGTATTTACGAAGTCAAACAAGAGAATAATAATAACTTAAAATGTATGAAATCAATAAATATTTCTTACACTTTGAATGTTGTTTTCCATAATCAATAGATTGTGGCACTGGTTGTAAGGGGGGTGTGGTGGCATTGTAAGACCCGATTTTAACAAAAACAAGTTAAATAAAATGATAAAATCCCAAAAGAAAGACTAATATAAATAGAATTTTAATAACTATTTATTTATACCAGAACTTGAATGGCAAAGAACTGATGCTGAATAAATCTCTTATTGCTTAGGTATGTATGTAGTGTTTGCAACAGTAGACACCAAGTGTCTCGGTGATGTTCTAGATAAGGTTGCACATTAAGAAAATGACATATGTCATTATCAAGATTCAAATTATCATTAATTAGTCTATAAAAAAATTAATCAAAATTAAAACGATTGTGCTTTATGGATTAATTAAAACTTGGATTGGCCTTAGTACACATTTTGTCTTGGCTCAGGCTGTGGGACAATTCCATAGAACAACACATCCATTTTCTTCTACCTCTATGCTGTTGGGTGCTAGCGACAACCACAAAGTCATCGGTCGTGGTGAGATCAAATGCAACATTGTCAATAGACCCCTCATGCCCAGTTGGGTTATGTGCATGAATTTCCACATTAAGTTGAGCCATTTTTTTGCTTGCTTTGAGTTGTTGAATTTTGAAAACAAATTATATATTTTTAAGAATTGATTTAAAAATGATTTTTTAATGAAAAGAATCAAAAGTGAATGCTTTTAAAACAAAATAATCACCAACTGTTAGTCCAGAGACATTGCATATTTATCCATCTTCTCGTGCAGAGTAGTTGGAATAACTATCGATTTGAGTCCGTGAAAACCGTCATAATAGAAAGAAAGAACAAAACAAGAAGAATAAATAACTGCACTAGGATTCGTAATGGCTTTGTCAAGATCAGAACGAATCCTTGTTGAAAGAAATGTACACCAATCAAATCTAACACCAGAAAGGGTTTGGAGAAGGTAATATAGTGCCCACTGAGGAAAGTTAGTGTATCTTCCCTAGAACACAATGCAGACCTGGAAAACTTCCACATGGCCAGGAGAAATGGGTCTTTGATTGATTGTGTGCTAATCCCTCTTTTGGAGTGATCATTAACCTCAGCTTCAACTGAAATATTGTAATGAGGCTCTAAAAAATTCTTTTGCTTATCGGGTAGAATGGTTTTTGTGGATACATACAATGCATTTTGATGGGGTAGCACTATTAGATGATGAATATCATCAGGTGTTATTATGATGAAAAATTGGTGGGATGGTAATGCAACTATGAAAGAGCCATAAAAATTATTATAAATTTTCATTAAATTGTTTAAAAACTTGAATTCTGTCTCATAAGGAGGCATGTAAATAAGTTCGTGGAACCCTGAATTACCAATACAATTGGATTGCATTTTAATTTGTGGGTCTTCCAGCAGTTGTAGTAACAACAAATACAATATGTTTCTATAAACATATGACAAAGTGCTAATAGAATTTTTTCTTGGTGCCATGATTGAGTATTCTTGAATCTTGATATTTTGAAAAAAGGGGTGTTAGCAAATACTTGTTTGGGTACCATGTACTTCTGACTTGAAGAGCTTGTCATGTCACATGTGGATAATACTGGAAGTGTACAAGGATCATTGGAAAAACCATTTACAAGAGTGGATGACACTATGAAAAAATTTAGTTTAGAGAAACCTGCAAGCGTAAATGGGAAAAAATGAATGGGGACATGTATATATATATATATATATATATATATATATATAATATATATATATATATATATATATATAGGTAATAAAGGGGCTCACTGGACGAGGATGAGAACATGGAGCCATGTACATATGGTAAAAAGGGTATGTTACTGGGTACAAACGCTCACATATAACTATGCGATAATGCAACCAAATGATGTCTGGTAATAGAATGATGTCTGGTAATAGAAACGTGTTACTAGGTGGAAATAAATTTGAAAGTGTCATAGGATAAGATGTTTTTCCTTCCATCTAACAATAAAAATGTGTTATCAAATGACATCAAAAAATGTGTAGTTTACCAGAAAATGATAAGTATTACCAAATGACATGTCAAATTTTGTTACCGCTTGACAACCAATATGTGTTACCATGCGGTAATCTATATGCATTACTATATGGTAACAAATTTGTGTTACCATATGGTAATAGAGTTAAAAGCCCCTTGGAATCGCCGCTATCCTGAAACCTTCCTTTCCAAGATTCACCAGCACTGCGACTAGATTTTTCGGCACATTCGCCACCCACTCTATAATAATTTTTTAGAGGGGGGTCTTAAAATGAACCCTGCCACACTATCAGGTGTTTTCTTGAGTGTTTAAGGACCCTCAATTTTCATGTTCCTTTTATAGGAAAGTATGAGCTCTTTCCTAGCTCACTTGACTCACCTAGCTCTGCCAGCTCACCGAGCTCAACTCAACCAGCTCACCAAGCTCAACTCAACTAGCTCACCATGGAGAGATGGTGATGGATTTAATACTAGATCATGAGCATTATGACCTCCTATGATGAATCAATGGATTTCTTGACATCTTTCAAATCCATTCAAACTGCAAAATATCTTTGGTTCTCACTTGTTGTACCTTGAGGTGTTCTGTCTTGATCCCAGACACAATTATGAAAATGATGATGCTTTAGGGTCCTCATGAAGGGTAAACTTCATTGTTTGATCTATGAGAGAACCTATTGTCACCAAATCACTACACCCTCTCAATGGCTAAAATGTGAACAGGGCATTTAGTGTTATTGGGACACATGGGATCACCTCTCAAGTTGTGGGACTTGGGCTCGAGGTGAACCTCCAGAGAAGCCCAACTTCCTCTTCCTAAACTAAGCGGTGTACTACTCCTAGTGTATTAAAATGGCTATCTAGTCCTATGCTAACATTTTCATGAGTTTTAGGGAAAGAGATTTGTAGAAATTAAACTATACTAGGGATGGTGATGCACCAAATGAAGGGTGTTGCTAGACTCAAGAATGGTTAATTTGAAGAAGGTGTGTGCTCCACAAGTCAACTTCATCTACTGTAACTTAGAGAGGGTACAGAATACCACAGACTAAGAAACGCGTGTTCCCTTTGTTAAACTCAATCAGACACAACAATCTATCAGTCTTCTAGTGAAGAAGGATGAACTTGAGAAGGGTGAATGGGCACCATAACTCAACTGCATGCAATCCTCCACCACTTGATAAGCACAAAGCTCGAAGAACCTGCAATAGAAACCTGAACTTACATAGTGTACCTACAAGCATGAGAAAAGGAATAAAGAAGTATGGAAGGATGAAAGGACTGAGATTAGTCACAAAACACACACTTTTATTGCTTCAATAACGTGCACAATGCATCATAAATTCATAAGAGGTAATGGTTGTTATTACAGTCTTGAAAAGGAGGCTTGAAATTTCCCTCAACATACAAGGACAACTTGTAGAAGAGAGGGGACTCTTGAAAAATTGTACTTGCCTAAGATGTCTAACTTTCCAACCTATCTGACCTGTTGGAACCCTTTGGAATGAGCTTCCAACTTACATTTATAGGAGAATATGTGAGAGAGAAAAGGAAAGGTCATAATTACATTCCTAAATTGAAGGCACATGATGTATTTATTATAGTTATTTGAACCACTTTAGAAGGTTCCATCATGTATCATTAATACCCAGTTGACCTAGTTCTCCTTAATTAATTAAAAGAATATTTAAATAAAATATTTAAATAATAATAATAAATATTATTATTAAAATATTTGAAATAAAAATATTAAATCAATTAAAATTTTGGTGGGACCCCCTGTTGACCGGTTTGTGCTAAAGGGGGGAATTATAAGAAAAAGGCCAAAAAAATCCAAACTCGGTGGTTGGCTCACCGAGCCAACTCACCGAGTTGGCTCCGAGATCCTATTCCTCATCGAGCTCTTCTTATCTTCCCGGGCTCACCACCGAGTGATGTCTCTCGAATGCATTGAATGAGCTCCCTTCTATTCACTGAGATTTTAAAGACTTGAATTCCACGCATCAGTTGATGGCTTTAACATATGTGTTGAGCTCCTCTTGCATTCACATCGACTTAGCTAAGCTCATTTCTTATTACGTCAAGCTGGTGAACTTTCCGTGTTGATGTCTTGACCAACTCACTACTTGCATGGTTCAATTTGGCGAGTCAATCTCATGTATGCTATGTCCATACAAAGCCTTTCCCTTTGGATAGACCCACGAGCTCGACTTGCAAGCTTACCACCAAGTGACTCGGCCTTAACTTGGTTCATCCCTAGCTCACCATGGTTTTACTCAAAATCATTGAAACACTTCAACACTCCGTGCTCCCACCATTGGTTATTCTTCACTTGCCTCTAGCCATTAAGCATCCGATATCTTTTAATCACTAAATAACCTGAGCCCAAATCCAAGGAACCATGAGCTTCTCATTCAACGTGGCCATCTCCCAGTTCGGCCAAGGCGTATTTCCCATCCTAGCGAGTGTCTTGCCAAGCCAATGCCTTTTCATATGCCTTGTGTAGTTTGATTCCTCAAGCCAACCACCATCTTCACAATCGAACTCATCAACTTTATTATCTTCTTGGTCCTGACATCCCTGTACTCATATCCACGAGCTTGATTTGAGATTTTGAGCTTTCCCAGTACCTCTCACCAAAACCGAGCCATGCGGCCCTTAACTCCACATATAGAGTTGTCTCCTAGCTCATTCTGAGTTCTTAACTCTAAAAAATATTTCCATTACCTTCTGTCAAGTCATTTTTTGTGAAATATGTGAACATACCTAAAATTACATGTGTAACTATCTCTTTGTCTAAATTTGAACCCACTTTTCTGTCATGACAAGAGCCTTTCGTCAATTTTAACAAAGAATCCCAAACTCTTCTTCTTCCTTGGATCGGGCACATCTTGACTTGAACTCATAGCTTATTCAATTTATGCTCCAATTCTTCATATGCATTCCACATTTGCATCGACCGAGTGTCTCAGCCTCTTATCACCTCGCATCGAGCCGAGTTACTTGGTATTGCCTGATTGTCAAGCTTCCCTCCAATTTTTCCAAGATCTCCTCACTGTGATGAGTTTTTCATCCACACGAACGCGGAGTTCCTCCCAATCCTAATCCTATGCCAGACTCATGTGGCTCATAACCAAGCTATCTCCCAATATCGGCTCACCATGTTCACCCAGTTAGACGAGTTATCCAATGCTTTCATGATTTCCGCATCTTGGAATTTGATCGTTGGGTTTCCCTAGATGATACGGATGCATTGAGCTCATCTTCAGTGTTATGCATGTATTCACGAAGCTAGATTATTGACCAATATCTCCTCCATATGCAACTGATTTGATCCTTGTGATGATCTGACTCACCACGATTTTGAGCTCCATCAAGTTCTGGCTGAGCCACCATAGTCTGAGTCTCTCGCATTAAATTTTCCACTAAACTTTACAAGGTAACTGAATGAGCTCATGTCAAGCTAGCAGAACAACTTGGCTGAGTCACATTAAATTGAGCTTTAAGTCTCAAACTCCAATTCTTCTGGGTAGCTATTAGCACATGTGTTTGAGCTTGAAATCAAGCCCATTGTCGCTACATTATATGAATTAGATTGCCCTATATTATTTGTGTCAAGCCACACATTGGTCCTCTGTAAGCTCAATCAGAGCCAATCTACTTCACCATCATGGCTTTTCAAGCACCTTGTGAGCCCAGTGAATCGATGCTCCCACGCTAACTCAACCTGAGTCGTCTGACCGTGATAGCACTAACTCCTTGCATGCCTCCACGAGCTCCTAATCTGAACGAGCTACTCTATATGCGATGAATCACCTCCATGGCTGAGCTTGTATCTTTTGTCTTCATTTGACATTGACCGAGTAGCTTATTCAACTTTCGTGTGTGATGGGCCACTCCCAACTCACACCATTTTTCCTGAGTAGCTCGCTATGTTCAATAACTCCATTAAGCTTCAACATTCTAACTCACTTTCAACATCCATGCCAAGCTCAGCTAGAAACTCACAAATTCTCTTTCATCTAATTGAATGAGCTCCATATATTTACTTCCTTCACTCAAATATCGAATGGATCGACTCAGCTTCACCTCCAAATGAATCATCTTACACTGACTCAGTTCGTAACAACATTCCTCTATGCATTATCTACAACATTTTCTCCTTTCAAGGTTATGCAGAGATGGATTTTGCAAGATAGAATCTATCTGAGTTATTTTGCATGCATGTGTATTCATAAAAACACTCATTCATTGAGTATTTCCCTTACCCTAACTGTATTCAGAGCCATATTCAAGGAATCGTCTCCCCTGCATTCAATAGATGACTAGGTCTTATGAATATTTTCCAGGTTTCTCCTAACCTTCCACTTAACTCGGCTTGGATGGCATCTTAGTGGAGGACTTGGCATTTCATGGCCCCATTAGCATGAACCTCCACGTGTGTGGAATGCATCTTGGCCCACCATCATTGGAACCCCACCTGGTGAATTATCCATGGATCTTCGTCTAGTGGAAGCCTTATGATGGTTTTCCGAATGCAAAATCTCCCCTATGGAGCTTATGGCTTGGAATGCCATCCTGTTATCTCCACTTGGCAAAGAACCTTCAAAATTCCCCCATCGAACTCAATTTTTCTCCTGAGTCAAGATTTGAGCTAGCTCCAACATGCATGCCTTACCAAAGTGAGCCATTTCGTAACTCACCTCTTGACTTCAACGAATCAATCCTCATATCTCTTTGCATCGAGCTTTGTCAAGCTCCTTCCATAGTTCCCTTCATTTTTTGGGTTTTGACGAGCTATATTTTGCATTTACACCAAGCTCTCATCGAGCTCTTACAAACAAGTGATTCTGCCAAGATGACTTCCGAGTTGGCTATCAATTTGACATCGAGTTCCCTATCAACTCGACCCCAAGCTCCTAAAATAATCTCTCCATCTGAGTGGATGGTTGCGACCATCTACATTGGACCCTTCACTGAGAAATATCCACATAGAGCTCCACCACATAGATCGAACTCCAAACTTAGCTGAGACCTCGACTCTCCTGAGTTATGTTCTGAGCTTACCATAAACCAACTTACAAGCTATGTTCTGAGCTAACCGTAGACCGAGCTCCCCATTGAGCTTAACACAAACTTTGAAATGGGATACGTATCGAGCTGGCACCGAGTTGAGCCCATATTGAGCTAGGTGAGCTCACTTTTCCATTTATTAATTATTTTAATCATTTTATCTCTGTGATGACCGGAAATGGGCCCCTAGGAATAATGTCGTGATTTGATCAAAGTAGTAGGACCCCATTGTCCAATTTTTTCATGCGTGCAAAATTGGATAACACAACCTTAATATCATGTGAGGATGGCAAAAATTATCAAGATGAATGAAAACGAGCCAACTGTAATTTTTTGCATCAAAAACTGAGACTTTCTATTTTTAACACGTGGGCCTAGGAGATGTTATTGTGGGAAATATTACCTATTTTCAAATTTGATCCTCTGAGTATATTTGAACACTTAATCCACCTCCTCTTATGATGATTTACTCTTTTAGCAAGTTTCTATTTTTAGCAGGTTATTGTTTTCAAACCTCTTATTTTAGGAAAATTGCCCATTTTTCCATGTCTTTCATTTTACACCGTTTTTGGGTGTTTTGGGTTATTAGAGCTTACAATATTATGGATTTACTATTTTTATCATGTTAATGTGCATCAAATATGATATTTTTAGTTATTGGAAAAAAATTCATCTATTTGCATTAGAAACATCTTTTTTAGATTCAACTCCTCGTTGTGATCTCGAGCTCCAGTTTTCGATATGTTCTTCCTGTTGAAACTCTTAGAAATAGAAAAATAATTTTTTGGATTAAGGGTTTATAGGTATGGAAATTTTATGGCAGCCCTTAATGGATTTTTTAAGCCACAGTAGTCATAAGTAGCTTGAAAGAATAAAAATCATTTGAAATCTTTGGTGCAATCGACTTTCATAATGAAGAATTATGAGGAAAGATTTATTTCTTACAACCATGGATGACTCTAAAACCTGATGGGTAGTATAATTATTATGCTTTAATGAAATTTCATGTTTTATGGCTTCAATTTTGGCATAAAATTTTGAACCAGATGTAAAAATGGAGTTAACCATTAGTTTTTTCATGCTTATAAGCTTCCTAGCAGTTAAATTTACTCACGGATGAGATAAAAGTAGGTAGGGAAAAGTTAGGGTTTACAAATGGCTTAGCATGGGGCACATTTTTATGTCCCCACTCTCCCCTTTGGAATGGGTAAAATATGTGTAAGAAAATGTGCCTCATTCTAGTGTGGACAAGTGTTAGTAAAGGGTTAAATGAGAGGGAGAGATGGGAAAACAATCCATATCACATAGGAGCTAAAGTTGAGGTCATGTGAAGAACCTGACTGGGGGCTAGAGAGGAGAAAAATTTTGTGTCCTCTTTGGAATGTGGAAAATAGGGACATAATAATGTGTCCTCACCAGATGATGTCATGTGGCACACCATGGATGGGAGATGGGGAGGATAGGGTTTAACGTGTTAAGCACCAAGGAGTTGAGTTTTAGTCATATGGAAGACCAAAAGAGGAGCTATAGAGGTGTGAATTTTTTAGTCCCATTTGTAATTGGGACTAGAGGGACACAAAAAATGTTCCTCAAGGAGGTACTGACACATGTCCCACACCCAAAAAGACTAACTGCGGGAAGTGTACCTGCAAGAGAGACAACTTGGCGAAACAATTGTCAAAGCTCCATGCAGTCTTTTTTTATGAGTTACTATATTATTTTTACTCCCAAGATCATTATAATAATAATGGGATGGGTATAATCCTTTAATTCTACCTACAAATCCATGAAATGGCTCCTTTTTCTTCAAGACAATGGGGTGTATCTATACATATTGAGATGTCCTGAGAAGTAAACATGTCTTGTGAACTATTTTATGATTCCATCATGTATAGGGTTCCTTAATATTTCCAATGATTATTTGTTTTCCTTAAAAAACTTTACGGAGCTCCCATAATCCTCCATGGAAGATCAGGTACCGATTTTTAATACATGCTCCTTCCCCCTGAAAAACCTACTTTCACTACAATTGTTCCTAAAATTCCCTAAATCTTCCTAAATCAATTCCAAATTTTTCTTTACTCTTCAATACCACCTTCAGATGAGTGTGGGATTTTAGATCCTTCCTAGAGAGTGCACACCTGCCCTAGAATGGATAGAATTGGCCTTTCTAGACCTATTGAGAAACTAGTTGTTGGAAGCACTTTACTAGATGAGGTGAATGACCTTGAAATAATGCATCAGTCACCAACACAAGATTATTCAACATAATTGTAGTACCTCCAAAGTCAGGGTTTATGTGATATAATAGAAAAATTGACCATGAGATGTTTTTGGGAAGATTCAAGAGAAAAATTTCAAATTTGGGTCAAGTTGTCATGCTTGAAAGTTTTAATTTTTCATCTTACTCATTTTCATGAAAAAATATGGATCTATCTTGGGTAGTTTTTCTAGATTGAGTGTAATGATGACAGGATAATCAAGAACTCTAGAATCTCTAGACACCACATGGACCAATGTCTTATCCATTGGGCTATACCGAGTCACCACAGAGATACATAACAAAACTTCCTTTATTGAACACACACATGATAAGAAACAAACACACAACATGAAAGGGAAACGTGAAATGAGAATGGAAACACACAACATAAGGGAAACACAAAATGACATGGGAAACATCCTAAATCACCTATGTACAAGGAGGGACAACTCACTTTCATTGAAGCACTAATTCATATTGAGTGTTTACCCATCAATGAGTATCACCGAATGATTTTTTTCCACAAATCCATTGACAGACTCGTGGAAATATGAACCTTTCCTCATCTTCTTGAGAAATCTAGCATGATTTCTATTACAAGTGATGACATGCTTACTCAATTCATTTCCTATGTTGCTTTGGCACATTATTTTCATCTTCTCATTGATTCTTGAGTTTGTTCCACTTGTTGATTTTCCATTGTTGTTGTGAATATGAGCCTCGATCGTTCTTGACTTATTGTTTGCATACCAAGACATTTGTTCTTAATTATCTATCTACTTCATGACCACTATTTCCACGTATTGATTCTTAGCATATGATTTAAAAATTTCAACATTTTCACTAGCCTCTTGATGTTCCATGTTTCTTAATTGGATCAAGAAAACTTCTTTCACATACACTGGCTCTTTCTTAACATGTTGCCCTATACTGTGTGGCATGTACATTGCTTCATTCTCTTGAAAATAGAATGAGCTTAAGGTTGGGTACGCATCATGGAAACTTTCATATTATTCATCTTGTCCATCTTGAGCTTCAACATCCATCCTTATGGTGAAAGCATATTTCTCTTGAATATAGTGAACATTAGGAGATTCAAGCACATTCTTCTTCATACATATCGTGTCAAGAAATTTCTTGTTTTGCAAAAACTCAGCCTTGAGACCACGCACCATTCCATCTATCAATTTTTCATAGAGAATGTTTCCATATTCATGAAATGGGAATGAGAAAAACATTAGAGTTGAAATTTTTTCATTATCATTTTCCAAATCTTGATCACCAAGAACTAGGAAGTCCATTTCCATCATGAAATTGTCATCTCCTTAAATCAGTTCATGTTTGAGAGGTAGAAACATGTTTCCATTCTGGTATTTCTCGTCATCTTCTTCCAATGAGAAAGATAAGTCTTTGTATTTATAAGTATATTCATTGAATGGAAACTCGCATTGAACATTGGGAACATGGCTAGAAATATTGAGCTCACATGTCAAGAATTTGTTGAGCATCACTCCTTCTTTATCCGTATTACTCATTACTTTGAGATTGCTTTGCTACAAGTCAAGATTCTCATGACCATCATCAACATCGAGTGTAGAAAATTCATTTATGCTTTCATGCCATAGGAGGCACATACTCTCAAATTTTGATTCCGTCAAGTAATTGTGATGTTCTTTGATTGGCTCTATGATGCTTGAAAATTCTTCCAAAAACATTACCAGCTCAAGATCATCCTTGAAAGTCATGAAAAATTTGTAATACTTGGAGTTTTGACATGGGATATCTTTTGTTGGGTCATCTAGTCCTTAAACAATATACTTATTTTTCATGATGGAAGAATTTTATTTTATTTACTGTTGACTGGGATGATGGCATGTGACCAATCCAGCTGGATATCTCCACTGAATTCTTAACATAAGCTTCGGCCCAACAACATACCATATAAGGCAGGAATTTCTACTATGAGTATTCTCATTGGGATTTTCTTATCAGAGAAGTATGTCAATGTTACCTCGGCATCCTTGATCTGTCCAACGAGAGGTACTTATTTCATTTCCATGGATATGTAATGGCCATAGGTAGGATAGAGGGGGAGGTTAAGGTATTTATAAAATTTTAGAGGCATGACATTGTCTGAGGCACTGTAGTCAATGATGCAATTATTCATTTGTACCCATTAACCAACAAGGCTATGTAGAAATTTTCTACCTTCCTAGAGGTCGACGGTGTGAAATCAAGATAGTTCATAGATGGAGTGGATTGAGATGCATGAGGTATTTATTTATTAGTGGTATCTTTAGGACATGAAAGAGAACTACTTCCTTTGATATGTTGAACGCGTTTCTCAAGTTATTTGGGATGAGTTCTCAAGTACTCATATTCGTAAATTTAAACTTTGGATTTTTTGAAATGATCAATGATATCAAAGGATGAGGGAATGGTAGGCATATCGTTATGGAAGCCTTGATGTGGATGTTCGTAGGATCAAAAAAAAAAAAAAATTCAAGGGAATTTGAAGGATACTTACTTGAAGGGATAGAAGGATTCTTAGTTGAAGTAGTCTAATGCTTATTCTCAACTGGCCCTATGGAAGCATACTTTGATGATCCTTATTTCGATTTTATATTTGTGGATTCACCTTTTTAGGATTCAATTTATCATCTTCAATAGCAGAAGAAGATTATTCTTTCTCCTTTTGTGATCGAGTGAACACCATATAGGAGTAACAGATGAGATCAATGTTCTTTTTGAAGCCATGGAAAATGAGCATAAATATGAAGGCAATTCTTCCTCTTTCTTGTTTTTTGAAGAAGATCATAAATGCAAAGGAAAATATATTATTAAATAACCTATGAATATTCTCAATCTTGAAGACAACACTTCCATCATGGAGGATGATAGTAACAAAAATGTTGAACTAATTTGTATTGAATATATTTGTTTAAAACAAAGTGAAAAGTTGCAGGAGTCTTGTGAGTGTAGTCAAGGTCAACTTATTTTCACCGCCTTTGGATTCCATACCAATGTGGAACCAGAATCCATACTGCAATATTCACTCAATGGTGATGGATGCTTCCATAACCAAATCAATGGTTGCAGTTTTGAAAAGAATGTCAAAGACAATTTTGAGATAGTAGGAATTGACAACAATTATTTTCGACAACAAAGTGAGAACATGCAAGAATCTTGTGAATGGTTTCTAAATAATATTTCACTCACCATTTCCAAAGCTCCAACTTTTCTTAAACATGTTTCCATGTTGCAACATTCATTCGAAGACAATGAAGGCTTTCATAAAATTGTTATGGCCTCCGTTCTTGAAAGTAATTTTCTAGAACAAAAAAGTGAGAAGTTCAAAAGAGATTTGGAATAGGAAGAGAATCAATTTGTTCTCACTTATTTTAACTACCTTGCTAATTAAAATAATGAATTTTTCTAGGATAAATGCAATGTTTCCACTTTCAAGAATATGGAGGAATGGTTTCTCATGATCACAGAGCATCAAGTGGAAGCTATAATAAGTAAGATTTTCAAGTAGGTAACAAAGTGTTCATTGAATGTAGGGGTTTTTTCAATGCATTATAAGTACGCAGATGGAATTTTGATTAGTATCCTTCTCAAACTGCGCAAAGGCATCACATGAGCATGGTATGATCAAATAGTGATCTTTGAGCTTTGGAGGTTTGATTTATGCCTGTTGTTCCATGATAGGATATACTTCTCCCAGCCTATTATCGGGTATGTTTATATTATTTCCCCTCCTCTATAAATATCGCTCCCCTGTA
Source organism: Taxus chinensis (assembly GCA_019776745.2). NCBI lineage: Eukaryota > Viridiplantae > Streptophyta > Pinopsida > Cupressales > Taxaceae > Taxus > Taxus chinensis. The sequence continues at coordinate 683,365,772 of CM034147.1, read as the reverse complement.
ATATATTTTCTTTTTATGTTGTGTGGTTTTTCCCTCTTTTGGTGTGTTTCCATTTCATGTGTTTATTTTTTTTTGTGTCTTGAGATTATAAGATTCATGTTTCCTCTGTCCTTATTGTGCTCCATCTATAACATGTCCCCAAGCTAGATCCATTTATTTTCATATTTTTTGCAATGTAAATTTTAATTTTGAAACATGACAACTTAACCCTAGTGTCAAAAAATATTCTCTAAATCCCTCTTGAACCCTCTCTGAATCATTCTGTCCTTCGTGTCATGCCTATTCTAATATTTTAAATCACTCATATTTGTTTTATATACTTTCCCCAATGTTTGAAATGTTTAAACATGGTGACTCATTCCATTTAGTTTTATGCTTCTAAAGGAGAATTCTTCAACAAGCCTAGAAAGGATATTTTTGACCTTTCCTGGATAGGTTTGCATCCTTCAGGGAATATGTGAAAGAAAAAAATCATCAAGAAGTGGTTTTTAATATTCTATATCATGTTGAAATTGATTTAGGAAATTTGAGGAAATATTTGAAGATTTAGGAAAAAGAACAGTGAAAGTGAGTTTTTGAAGGTGAAAGGATTAAGCATTCTAAAATGGTGCCTAAGCTTCTGACAGAGGATTTCATGAGTTTCCATAATGAGTTACAAGGTCAGATAAAGAGGTAATTGGAAATATAATTAAATCCTCTACACATGATAGAACTTTAACATTTTTCACAAGACTCTATGAACTCCTCAAGGACAACTCAAGTTTCAGTGCAGACTTACCTTGTTGTACTGAGTGAAAAACTGGATTTTTTTTGGAGAATAAGGAGGAAGCATAAGGTATTTAAAACTCATCCCATTGATCTTGAAATGATCTTTGGAGTCAAAAATTATATAAAATATTTGTCATGAAAATAGTTCTGGGAGCTTCAGGAAAAGTGATTTCAAGATTAAGGGATTTAGTCATTTTCTTAGTTGGGTCGGTGGCGCATTTTGGTGTCCCAATTGTCACGACTGTCCCAATTTTCCAAAATGTTCCAAGGATAAGCGTGGATTAGTGGGGTTATCTATGAGGCAAGAAAATGCACCCCGTCCCCTCAATTATTGGTTTCTTGGACCCTCATATGATCCTCTCTTCCTCTCGGCAGAGTGCTAAAGTGATTTTGCCCATGAATTTACTAAATTTCCTCATCTAACCCGTGGGCACATTTTACCATGTCCCAACTATATAACATATCCAAAGGATAGTGGGGGACAAGAAAATTCACCCCAATCCTTATTTCATTTTCTAAGTTCACCATGTGACTATATGTTTTTCCTCCCATGGTGCTCAAAGTATGTTTCTCTCACCTCCCTATCTCCCTATATCCCGTTTTGCCACTTGTCATGCTTAGAGTAGGGGGGAAATTTTTACCGTCCCAAAAATTCCCAACTATCTTCCCTAGGAAAGTGTGGACAATATTTGGGAAAACAAAATGTTCCCCACCCCACATGCTTTGTAAATAAAAAATAATCTAGTTGTTTGTTCCTTGCTTCTTCTCACTTCTTCACTCTCCCGTGAAGAAAAAGTGTTGTCGAAAAAGTTTTAAAACTTGAAATAAGCTTTGCCCACCTCATTTTTCACATGAACTCCATGATTTATGCTTCATATCACAAAAAAACCTGAAAATTCAATAGATACTGTCAAAATTCCTTTAAGAATGGTCATATGCATCAAAAACTTAAAAAAACTCATATCTTGCAAATCGGTGAACGAAATCGGTGAAAGTTTCTCAATCACTCTTCATTCCAAGGAACCTGTCAAGAACATTGTGATAGTAGATAGATGATTAGTCCTGGTTTATTAATGGCATTAAACCCTAGTTTTATGCCCTAGATAATGCTTTTTTAGTTTCTAGAGCATTCTAGCAGGTCGGATTCGAGGTGAAATTTGGAGCACGAGGTCTCGGAAGCGAGCCTAATCCTGTGATGCAATTTTCGTTGAAATACGAGGTGGAAAAATGTATTTTCTAAAAAATAGTAAGTACATGGTGTCCCTCACTTTACTAAAAATAGCAAGTTTTCTAAAATAGCAAGTCCTTTAGATCAGTATGCTCTTAGTGAATAATAAAAATGAATAAACTAGGCAACTTTGGTCTCAAAAAGGTGACAAAAAAGTGTAATAAAACAAAAAAAGGTAATGTTTATAAAAAGAGAAAAATAGAAAAACAACAAATGGAGTTTGAACTGAGTATGTAAGATGATCAAGAACTTCAAATTTGAGAAAAACAGGGTGAAATATCCCAAAATAACAGGTCCTGGTTCTGCACTTGTTAAAAATAGAAAGTCTCCATTTGGAGTGAAGAAAGATGTACAGTTGGCTCCATTTTCATCCATCTCTCTATTTTTTGAACATCTTCATAGGGTTTTATGATGGTTTCATATCTCAAACATGGTAATTCATCCTTCATGAGAGGTCTTAAGGCATCATTTTGATCGCATTTGTGTCCAGGAGACAAAGGCAAAACATCACAAGGTGCATCAGTTGAAAACCCAAGGAGACATTGTGCAGTCAAAAGATGATTCAAAAAGAGCCAAATATCCATTTGTCAAATTCAAGATAAGTGGTTCATTGTAACTCATCAATCAAGTTTGATCCATCCACACCTCAATGAGCTGGTTGAGTTGAGCTCGGTGAGTTGGGAGAGTTGACCAAAGTGGGTTCAGTTGTTTGATTGAGCTCAGTGAGTTTTTCTAAGTGAGCTAGATTAAGGTAAAGCATTGAAAGGAAGGATCTATCAAAAAATATTGATTCATATAGCAACAACTTTCTCTTCAAGGGAATCCAGGTAGGTCTTCCCCAATGGAAAATCTTCCCCATGATGATCAAGAGTTTGGTTCCACAACAAGCTCTTGAAAGTGCTCTGGTGACCGACATTGTGTCAACTCTCTGAAGATCCATTTCCATGGATTCAAGAAATGCTTGAAATGGGTCAAGGACAACACAACTTGCTATCATGCCTAGTTTCGAAGAAATCTCAGGAACACTAAGTCCAAGTGAAGAAATAAGGCCCAGACAACATCCCTCGCTTCTTCAGTGGCACCTCAGGTAATTAGTATGTTGAAGTTGTTAGGCCTAGGAATGAAAAGCCTATTGAGGACATGAATCCATTGGATTATGAGTTGACCCAGCATCTCATTGGGTCAAGCTTCACATGAGGGTGACTCTCATTTGTTCAAGGAATCCACTTCTCGACCTCCTCTCTTGGAATGAAGAATACAAGAAAACATTTGTACAATTGGAGGAATAGGTAAAATACTCTCAATGCTCACATTCAATCTTTCTTGGAACCTTGACTCAACATCTTCTCTTCTTATAGAAAACATTCCTCCGATTAGCAGTGTTGATCCTAAGCGATAATCAAGAAAGCACAAGGGTTATACATGATGTCGGGGAAGGCTAATGAGAAGTGGATTGAGAAAATCATTGAGAAAGGAAAATCATTGTTTCCAGATGTCATCTCTCTCATCAAGTACATTCTTGCAACATTATCAAAAGTAAATAAAGAAAAGGAAGAGTTTACAAAAGAGGTAATTCACTTGGATGAGATGTTCCCACTAGTGTCAGAGATGATCTCCTTTGACTCTCACACTCTCATGAGTAAGAACAACGTATTTGCATCAGCTACACTACAGAACTTGTAAAAATCCAATTTGGATCCACATCATGGATACCCAAATATAGAATGGCTCAAAACTAATGGAATCTTTTGATTTAGTGACAATTATGAACAACATTATGTTTTGAGATCTTGAAGAAGATATTGTGTTAACTAATGGCACTATGTTTTCTAAATTTGAATTCCCTTTACATTAACTACAGAGGAACTTGTCATCAAGTCATAATCTATACTCATGGATGTGAGATATGGAATGATCTAAAATGCAATTCAAGTTGGAATCTTGTGGACAACATGATTTCAATATCTTGAATGATGTCTAAAATGAAAAGCTTAGTTCATCTCTTTTCAATCATCAAGAGAGCTTGTTGTTTCCTATCAAGGATTTGGTCAAGAAAGAGGATCGTGACTCTATTTCTTAGTCAATGAAAAAACTTAGATTCCCTGACTAACATCAGAGGCATTTCCAAAATTATAAAGGATCATGAAGTATGGCTTGGTTAGTGTAAGAATATCAGTTAATTTTGCATTTCATAGGAAAACAAGTTGGTATTTATAGTGGCTCAATTCAACAAAGAATTCAAGGAGCAAAAGCTTAATTAACTAGAGAATTCTCATTAGAAAGCATGAATCAACATATTTCCCTTCATCATAGGGAGATTCTTCATGAGATATTACAAATTTTTATTTTTTCTCTCTTTCTCCCTCATCCTTCTCTCCCATTTTTAATTCTTCATTGAGCGTAATCATTGATATTTCATGTCATTCACTTCAGTGAATTTCTAAAGTTGATATTGTAACAACTTACCTTTGATATTGTAAAAATGGAACTTAGTTCTCCATTTCCTATGAAGATGTAAAATCACAATTTGAATGATATCATGAAGAGTCATGTTGGGGGGTAGGTTAAAGGTCAATTCACGTTATTATAAAATTGGGATGGATTCTCTATCCCCAAAGGATCTTGAAATATTGGGAATTTAGCTACTTTGTAGAAATTGTGGATGGTGGTTTTGGGTTGTTGAGCTTTGTATCACTAACACAAGAAATAAAAGCTACATTTATTCCATTTCTCTTTTCATGTGTTCTTCTATTTTTCTATTTTATGCACTTTGTAGGAATAATGATCAAGAAAGAGTTTTATATCTTTGATGAATGAATCTAACAATTATTTTGTTTGGGTTTGTTAGTCTCATTAATATGTTTTACTTGTTGCTTTGTTTAATTGAGTGTTGAGCTACTCCGATTATTGGGTGTCAAATCTGAAATTACCTACTCATAATAATAACCCCTCACTTTCCTAATTTCTCTCCTTCACCCCTCATCACTACAAATTTCCTCCCTTTTACCCCGTCAAGTACTTTTTCACAGGTTCAGTGAAGTGCTCATGTGTGATCCCCAAACTATTTTACCACCCCATGGCATTTAGATAGAAGTACATTATTTTACATTCAATAATTGGAGCATCTCATACACAAGAAGGAGGGGCGTATCCCCATGAGGGTTGGTGGAAACACCTAATTTGTCATACGACAACTTATTTCACCAAAAATTAGAATTTCCATTGTCTCTTACTCCTCCTTAATTCTATAGAGATCATGAAATCTCTTTACGAATAAACCCTCATATTATTTTAATAGCTCCAGAATTTGTAATACTTCCTCTTCTTCCCAATACTCCCTTATCTTAGTGAACTTGTGCTCTCCTTCCTTCTAAATGTCCTCTTCTCTTAATTTTCGTGGTTGATAAAATTATTTTATTTTGTTTGCAGTGATTTATACCAAGACCCTTTCACCTTCTTCAATATTAAATTTGATATTTTGTAGTTTTACTTCTTATTTTGGGCCATGCAACCTCTTTTCCATAATGCAAAAAATCAAAGGTTCTCTTTATATGTGAACTTTCCCCATTACCTCTCAATATTCAATATTGATTGGATATTTGGTTTGTTTCATATTTTATATTTTTTTTATTGCATCATCATCTAACATTAATATAAATGATTTGATTATCCTTAGTGTGTAACATATCCTCTTGTCTAGATCCAAAAAATTAAATTTTATATAGAAATATTTTGTTATTTGGTCCTAATTGTTTTCCTCGAGATGTGTTTCTTGTTGTAAATACCAAGCCAGCATATGGGTTCCAAGAGTCCAATATAAATACTCAACCCACATCCATGGCGTGGTTTCTCAATTGGGCATCCAATTACTCTCAAATTGATTTACATGCATTCATGGATCCATGTCTATTTTTTTATTCCTGGATTTCCTGAAAAACTACCTTCTTGATACATAAATGTGGTTTTTTAAAAAATGGTAAAGATATATCATGTATTGATATATTTCTTATGTGTTTCCTACCATCGTTTGACACTAATAGTGAGGGTGTCTTTCAATACTTCCAACCTCAATTTCTCATTTGCAAATGCCCCTTCCATTTTTATAATCTAGTCCTCTATATCTTCAATCCCAATATTCTTTTGGCAATGTCTTAAAGGATGCTCTACATCCTAACCACAATGCTCTCCTTATTTCCATCCTCAATTTCATACTTTCCATAGCTTCATACTTTGTAGCCTTTTCTATTTCTCTTTTTCCATTATTATTTCCCTTCATACTAAGACTTCATCTCTATATCTCGTAACATAAATTTCCCTTATTTCATCCAAGGTGTCCTGATAGATGCTCATGGTCTCTTCATATTCATTTGCTGAAAAATATTGTTCCTCAGGGTTATCATTTATGCCCTCTACAACATTATACTAAATCATTATCTTCACCTTCCTTATATGTAAAATTTTTCTCACCCTAGTCATAGGACCATGCAACCGAGATTCATTATTGTCATCTATGTTGGACTCAATTTATTTACTTTCCACCTCTATCTATCCTTCATCATTAGGCTCAAAATATCAATTCAATGATGGTGGTTTCTTAATCACATTATATCTCTTGTAATGTATCAAATTCTTGGTTTTCATTATTTCCATGCCAAACTTCTTTTTTCCACATTACACTGGTCCTAGTATCAAGTAGCACATGAGGTATTACATGATTTCTTTTGAAAGCGGTCTCTTCATATTCTGAGTTAAAGAACCCTTTACAATAAATAAACCATTCCAAAAGCTAGTAGTATTAAATATATAGGTTTATTTATAAAAATATACATCACCTCAAAATTAACTCTTCAAATGGAACCCATGAAGTTGAATTTGATGTCCTATAATACCCCAAATCATTCCTTGAGGGATCCATATACCAATGTTTTATCATATCTCACATGGTGTAGCCTCAATTTTCCCAAGGCTTCATGTGTCCTATGGCCATTACCTTGCGAGTGGTAAGGGGTAGAGAAGGTGTGTTTGATCCAAACTTTAGCACAAAACTTCTTAACCATAATTCTTAAAATATGATCCATTATTTGTAATAATGGCAGAATGATTTACAAATATTAGAAATTTACAAAACCCTAAATGCAGAGTCACAACGCAATGATAATGCAATAAATTATAGATATGACCTAAGAAATAATCTAGATAAAAATGAAAACCCTAGGTGAAAAAGTAGGAATAAGAGACTTAGATGATTTTGTAATAATCCCGAAGAGGCACTAAGCTAGAAAACTGATGAAACATAAGGGAATATTGTCACAATCAAACCCAAAAATTTGTAGAACTATCAGAATTAGCTAGATTGAGGCACCCAAAATAAGTCAAGGGCACCGAGGCACTAGAAAACTTTGTTGAGAACCCATAACTGCGAAAATGATTCTGAAGTGATTTCTTCAATATCGCAAAATTTTCATTGATCTTCGTTGTTGCTCACCATTGTATCACATTATGCCTGCACAATTCACCTATAACCTACAAAGAGAAAGAGTACCTCCAAAACACCAAAACACATCAAATCCTAAAAAGAAAAATATGCAAATGGGGAGTCAGAATTACCCCGGTAGTCACCTGAATGAGTGAGCTTACGACCGAGTGTTGCACTACATTTCAAACTCCCTGTATTTATGTGTGTGTGTGAAGAATCATGCCCTATATGGCTCTTGTGTAATATGCACTTGATAGCAAGCAATACCTAGATGTAGCAATGTAAGTAGATGTTTGGATGGAAAAATAAACTTCACCTCCTATTTATGTATGTAGAAAATGTAGTCCATTTTCCCTTGAATGAAGCTAGATGGATGTTTTGATGCTCTTAAAATACCTTTTGATGCAACCTTAGGTGTTGATAGTAGATTTTTAGAGCTTGGTCCTTTATTATGGTCACATATATTTATATTTATATGATTTCCTTGGTTTAATTTCGTAATTAAAAAACTAAAAGGTCGACCCATAAGAAAACAAGATAACCAAAAGGAGTGAGTAAAGTAAAAAGAGGTTGGGGCACCCAGAAGGACAGGGGCACCTAAGCACTGGCATCCTCGCTGGGCGTTGGTGTCTAGAATGATAAAAGATTCTACGTGAGCTTCAAATCCTTCACGAGACATCATCCTCCGTAACTCCACAAAATCCTCAATATCACACTTCTTTGCCAATTCCATCTCCCACGCTTCATTATAATTAAGTCACCTTTCTTCTCTCTTCCTTAATATGTGATTAGGACCTAGAAATTTACCTAAATGTGTGATTTTGTGTTTACATCCATCCCTTTATATTATTTTTATAATTCATAATTTCCTATCCAAAAAAACCTTTTTTATTTAACCTTTATTGAAAAAAATAATTTAATTTAATATAACAATAGGTTCTTTGGTAAAGGTTCTCTCATACTTTTGTTGTAAGAAAACAATGCCCAACTTCTATCCATATGATGAGATCTTTCCACTAATAGGTTTAACTATTATGTGTATAGATTTTTTTCCTTAAAATTAACTTCTTGAGTTCATATGTTGTGTATGAAGGATTATCCTAAGGGTATTTATATCTAAATAATCTATAGAAATTTTTTGTTTCATTTCTCAAGTGCCACTACATAATAAGGAAAAAATTTCATATCATCCTCAGTAGAAAAACCATCTTTGTTGGTGTGTGTCATATTCACACTTGTTGTGAATTCCACCTTTTGTAGTGTTGTTACCAAGGTGAGATTTATTACGTGTAAAACATATGGGAAATGCAAATTGTATGTATTATTTATCCAATCACATGTGTGAAGAGTTAGGGTGAGTTGCCATCAACTTAGGGAATCATGTTATGCCACCTTTCACTCAACCTCTTACTTTTCCTATATAAGTAACACTTGTGTCACTTGTGGAATGTAAGATTTGATCTTAGAGTCATCTCTAAAGTTTCTTGGGATGCAGTCTCTTAGGAGAATTACTATTTTAGTGAAACCATTGTTTTTTGCGAGCACATCATGAATTATAAATTCTTGTTACTTTAATACAATGTTATTTTTTTGGTAAATATCTTCTTCTCATCTAGCTTATTTGTGTGGATGACTTGCATTGCTGATTTGTCCTTGTCCTTCCTCAATTACTATATGGTATATAGTGATAGATGTACAATATCCATTTTAGAATTGTAATCCATATCTAGATTGTTATTCATGATTATCTTGTGTTAGTTTTTACATATCTAAATGAACAAGAATTTGTTAGCATAAAAAGGGCATATTTATTATTACATTGTATTAGAATAGGAAGTTATGTAATATCTGCACATCCATGTAGTCCGTATTCAACTGAATACCTTCTCCTCATATTTATATACATGTTTTACATTGTAAAAAACATTCAGTATTCTCTTACCACCTTCTCTTTTCTTTAGTGGTATCAGAGCTATCTTCCTCTATGTCCTACATGGAAGTACTATTGGATTTCACTTTGTTAGTTTTCTTTGGGATTCGAGACCTTTTTGGTGTAGGAGCATGAGTATAACTATGTAGTTAAATTTACTTTTTCCCACCTGCCTATATTAGTAACTAGCAACCAAAGAGGACTGGACATATGCACAAAGAACATCCTTGGTGATATGGAGCATACCATTTGGTGATTATGTAGAGGACATGTTCAAAAGCAATGTAAGGACCTGCATAAGAGAAAGTTATGTTTTATGTATCTTCCTGGCATGCAATACTTAGGGTTTGTTGGCAGCAGTAACTTGCATGTTAGATGTTAAATGGTTCCGCAAATGATGATAAATTATATTTGCAAATCAGACCTATGTGAAGACCATCAATACATGAAATCAAATCATCCAGTCTTTGAGCCTACGACATGTTCATAGAGAGACCAGGCACGTTCTATTATGTCTACTACGTTTTCTCTCTATTAGCGTGGTTTGGATTTGTAAAAAGTGAAAGGAACCTCTAGTCAAAGATAGAATGAGAAAATACTTTCCATGGAGCATACATGAAATTTACATTGTAAGGAATTTACTTCCAACATCATATGTATAGGAGATAAGGAGACGTAGTGTAAGTATTTTGAATCAATTGGAACAATATAAGTTTAAACTCCATGACATAATTTTCCTTTATCAATTCCACTAGTAAATTTGTAAGAGAATATCATATTCCTCTAGAAGACAAAAAACTTGTAAATACAATCATCTATGCAACAATGAGAGCATTCCTACAATGTTAGAGCAAGAAACCATTACGTAAATATTTTTGACTCAGAAATGGGTAAAAATATTGCAAGAAACTCAACATACGTGTAAATTTTATAGACAAAATTCATACCCATGAGAGTTCCTGTTTCTACTCTATGTTGCTTAAAAGTCTCCAAAACTTGAAATTCAAGGACATAGTGCATCAAGGACTTCATGACTGAATCATGCTCAAAATATGGTACAAGATGGAGAATGTATTCATGCTAACCTCAAAGAAGTTTACGATGAAGATGATGAATGGGTTAGATCTAACTCCCTTAGGATAATCCGTAGTCTCTCTGCATAGAGCATACCAAGATCACCTCTTCATCTGTAATTTTGATAACAAGAGAACATATGGTCACAGTGATTCTAAGAAATCCGCACATTGTTATTGCAACTTGAAGCAGAAAGGACACGTTGCGACTCAATAAGATGGTGAATCAAAAGAATAAGATGATGATTCATCGGTACATTTGTAAACCAGCAATGTAATAACAGGGGGAATGTTTGTATAAAAAATACTTAGTAATTCATTATATTAGTAAGGTGGTTATGCAATACTTGTCATTAGTTATTCAACCAATACCTTCTCCTCCTTGTATTCATATGCTTACATTGTATTATGCATTTACGTTTCATGTAGTTATTGCGAAATGGATTAAGATGTACCTCTTAAGAATACATATGCTTATTTTAGGGGCATGCGTATAAACTATTCAATATTTGATCTATTTCATTCTCAAAATCCATCTGCAATTGTATTGCAGAGAAATCTACCTTTCTTCAATTTAAATTCAGTGTATATAGTGGATGAGTCAAGTTGTATTTAATGTATGTTTAACCTATAAATTCATACACTAATTTAAAAATTAGTATGATTTGTTCCCATGAACCTAAGAATTTTTTGAGTCAATCCGCGTTGTGAGTTTCTGTAAACTAGCCAATGCTATATTTTTTGTTTAAGCCACAAAGTACTGTGTGTGTGCATGACGTTTATTTTTTATTTTTTTTGTAAATCTAATTTTTCAGATATGATCATATATTGTTTCTATATAGTCTAATCAGAAACTATGAACATTTTTAAAAAGAAAAAATGGAGAATTTTGTGATTTTTTATGAGTTTTTGAAAGTTCATTTATACAAGAAAAACATCTAAGCTAAACAATATATGCAAAATGAACGAAATTCTAACCCTAATGTGACAAAAGAGAAGAGGGAAATGAACTCAGCTAAATATATATACCTATTCAATAGAGTGTCGCAAAGGTATTTTTTCAAAAATCAATCACTAAGAGTACCCATAGAAATCCTGAAAAAGGATGATTTTTTAGCAAAATTCTTGGGAAGTTTTAGGAGAATCTCAGAATCACTAATGAATTACTGCATGGTAAGCAATCTAGGCACCCTGTTTCTGTGAAAAATCTCTTCCTTGGTTGTTTGAGTATGGTTGAAAGGTGGTACCTTTTGTTTTGTCCTTGTGGCATGCAGATGTGTTTTTTCATTCTAGAGCATTTTAGTGGAATACCCTTCTAAGTGTTTTCATAATCCTTTTCAATGACTAAATATATAATCATGAAAACACTTATATGGTCTAATGCATAATTGAAGGGGTCGGATTATTTTCAGAGCCAACATTATTTGGTGGACTTACTAAAATTTAGATCGGTTTATAAGTCAATCTTCTTTGGTTTCCAACATGATGTAGTTCTATGTGCAATACAACATGTGAAACTATAGTCACTCTTGTCGATTTTTCACAAATATGTATCAAACATTTACTTTGTGCAGTAGGGATCATTGTTCTTTTTGTTCTATTATTTAATATGGATAAATGCATCAGACCTAGTTATTAGGACCCATCCCCCTATGAAGCATAAGGCATATTCTCTTTTATCATTGCATCACCTGGAGCTATGTTGTTTGGGGGTGATCTGCAATGTATGTAATATTGATTAACTAAAATAGGAGTAACTATGTAGTATGGGATAGTTAGGTCTCATTATGGTCTCATAACTGTATAGTTGTAATAAAGTTCTCTTGATCTAATATAGTAAATAAACCTCGATGTAAATGATCTAACTAACTATGCAAAATCAAGATTCTAACCCTAGAAAGTGCAAGGAAAAAAAGGGTGAAGAGGATTGACCCTGAATAAAACCGAGGTGCCCATAGGTTAGTACCATAGTGATGACTGGAAAATAAAGCATAAGGAACGCCCCATGTCGAAGATGTCCCAAAAAGGATGGATTTAGAGGATCTAGCTAGACTAGAGTGCTTTGAGAGGTACTAGGGTGGAAATGATGGGTAAAACAAAACTAGATGGCCAAAAGACAAGGGTTCCTTGGTACTATGTAAAAGCTATGACTGAATGATCTTTTCTTAATCAACAGTATGAACCAGTGAAACCCTCACTTTTTATGGCATCAATTTTTTTGTCCCGTGTAATATGTCGCCAACAATCGAAGATGAATAGAAAGACCTACAAGACCCAAAAACAAGCATCAAATCCTAGAAATCTAACAATGCATATGAAGGGATATAACTAAACTCAACTGCCATAATCGTGGACTTACTAATTGAGTACTACATTACATCTCAAACTCGATGTATTTCTATGTGCAAGTGTGTGTGAACATGCCCTAAGATTTCTCTTGTTCCTGTTGCACTTTTTGAAGTAGCAAGCAATAACTTATGTGTAGAGAATATAATAAATTTTTTGAATGAAATAGAATAGAATTCCTCCATGTATGAAGTGTGATGCAGTGATGTCCTTTCAGCCTTGTGCCTTGATGATGGATGCCCTATGTGGATGACAATGATCTCTAATGCAATAGATGGATGAAAATTTAGATGAGAGATAATAGTAAATGATGCTAGATCCCTCATTATTGTCTCATAACTTATATAATTTATAGGGTTCTCTATGATCTAATTTTGTAATTCACCCCGAAAAGGCTGACCACAAAAAATATAAAGATTCTCAAATTGTTAGAAAGAGCCCAAAAGATGGCAATAAAGTGCAAAAGGGACTGGGGCTCCCCTGGTAGGACTTTAGGGTGCCCACAAGTGCTCCAATAGCTAATATGGGCACCCCTATTCGAGGTTAAAATAATGTGGGATGATAAATTTATGACTGGGCATATGGGTTGAAGAGGTTAGTAATGAAAAAATAAAATAAAACATGATGGCTAAAAGATGAGGGTTAATTAGTACTTTCTTGTACTCAAGAACCTTCTAAATAGTAGTTACGAGACCGGGATAAATAATTTCTAAAGTGCATGATTTTGTGACTACATTTTTCCCCCACTTTATGTTTTTGAGTGGAAAGCTCAGTAACATAAAGTACATAGAGATGTGTACCTGATGTCCATGAAGAGTGTAGTAGAAACGTTTCGAAGGACTATAAAAAGTATGGAATGAGAAAAATATGTTGGATTGTGGAAAATAAAGATGGAAAATGTGCAAAGAAAAACTGATGATAGTGAACCTAAGGCATAATGCTTGTATAGCTATTGCAGTGTGTGACATTACCTACATGGTAAGTAAACTGTGTGTTTTCATGAATGTATTGTTGTAGACATTTCTGTTATTGTTTCCCCCAATTTGACTGTTTGTTTCTCATACTGCCATCGGACCTATAAAGAGAAAACAATCAAGTAGTCAAATATATATGTATGTATGTGTAAAAACACAATATAAAAGACATATGTATATAAAATGCATATAAATTTAAAATACACAAATGGACAATGTAATGTACGTAAATGGAACATGTGCACCTGGTCCATGTCAAGAAAGAGAGTGTAGAAGGATATCATGTACTTCGAGTTTTTTGGTTGATCTCATGCCACCCTAGCCAAAGAAGTGTAGGGAGGAAATGTTGTGTTATCATCCCTCTTGTTACTACTTCCCTGAATGTATGTATGAAGATATCATTTGTATCGTTCTTGGTTTTTGGGCAATTTGATGCCATTGGCAGAAGTAATGTAGAGAGGCAAACACCCACCGTAACCTCCAAGCCTGTAACTACTCCCCAGAATGCTAAGAACACCAGTCTCTTGTAAAATCCCTTGTGTATGGGGTTTGTAGACTGGTATGAACCCACTCCTTGTATATAACTGAATTGAATTGGTGTATAATCTCTTTGTTAGTATATAAAAAACCCCAAATGATGCCCCCATCTTTAAGGGAACATGTGATGTCACTGATAGGAGAATACCCAAAAGAGTAACCTATACTTTGTAACTCTTCCCTACAAGGGAAGTGCATACACTTGATAGAAAAAAAGGTGCGCACAAACAAGGATGGATAGCCAAAGATAAGTGTCAATACGAAAATACATTCATGTAAGAAGACAATGTTTAATTTATGAAGATAGTGTAAAAACTACCAAGAAAAGTAGTGTAAACATGCAAGAAGCCAAGTAATCCACAAAATTCTGGTTGCAAACATGGGACATCACTCACAATTTCATAAGACATGCAAGGCGATCATGTACGTAAACATAAAACAAGTGTGTACACCAAACATAGGGTAAGGCCCGCATACAAGAAGCAAACAATGATAGAAAAGTACAAACAAGTAAAATAAGTAGTCATGGAAACAAATAATCTTGCAAAATAAATGCTTACACATGAAACACCCGTTAGCATGTTAAAGAAATAAAAAATATGTAAAAGTGTGAATAAATAAGTGTTGCAAAGTTCTAAGTACAAAATGAAACAATAGCACCTGAAAGAGATGAATGTGGATGCATTCACCAACCAGTGTAGGAAGGGTAGAAGGCGAGCATTCATGCTGTGTGTAAAGGATATTTTTATCTGCGATCACAAATAAAGAAAAAACTGTGAACACGCATGTATGGATGATATAGATAATGACATATAAGAAATCAATCTAACATGTGTAGTCAAGTGATCATGTAAAACACTAGTAAACAAGAGTAAATGCCCCCAAGATAATGCAATATACTCTGTGGATCGATGGAATGGAATTCAAGATGGAATGATAGGAGCCGCGTACCCCCCTAGTGGATGAAAATTGATGTAATGAGGTTCATTTTGATTTCCCCCTCAACAATCAAGAACAAACCGTAAACAAGAGTTAAATCATCGGGAAATGGTCGAGTAGTGACATATTGTGTCTAACGCACTATGATAAATGTGTATATATATGTAGTGATGAGATGCGACCTATCGACAGATGATGTGTGCATGAACCCTATAGCCAAAATGTATATCATGATAAGATGAAAGTATAAGTGATTATTTATCCTAAGCATAGATCTCTATAAAATGAATGGATGAGTGATTATTTAGCCCTAAGCATATATCACTACAAGATGGAAAGGAAGCAGTGGTGATGTAACCTAAGGTGTATACCACTATAAAATGATATAATAGGTGAAGATTTAGCCTAAAGCGTATGTCACTAGCCTAGGATTATTGCATGTGTGATGAGTGTAAGGTCCGTTTGATTTATAAACCCTCGGCAGTCGAGTATGTATTGAGGACCTAAAGTGCTTCATAGTTTGGTGAGTGCAGTGCGTAGAATAGACAATGTAATATATGTAATGAATACGACCATGTGAAGATGTAGAATATGTATAAATGTGATGTGTAGAATGCAAATGGTAAGATGTGTAGAATGTATAAAATGTAACGTATAATGCACGTAGTGTAAGACATGTAGATAGATGAGTAATTTAGCATATAGGGATGAATGTAATGCTAGACTCATATGCTGATGAAGACTAGTGTAGTATGAAGAAAATGTATGACATAAAGACGTGTAGTGTATGATGTATGTATACGACGATGTATAGGATGCGAGATAATATGCGTAAATACCCTAAATAGTGTATGATGTAAAACATGTAAGGTGAAGAATGAGTATAATATATGATGTATGAATTTAGAAATCACATAATGTTATAGACGAACACAGAGAATGTATGGTGTATGGTGTATGAAGCGCGATGTGTGACCAAAATGATTAACTAAAATGGACTAACTAAGTAGTATATAGATATTTAATCTAAGCTATGAACATTTGTAATTAAAGTAAATAAATGCAGTAAATAAGTAAGTAAGCTAAACAACTATGTAATAGGAAATGCTAACCCTTAATATGCAAGAAGGGAGAGGAAAGAACTCAGTTCAATATCATATGCCTGTCGGAGAGTGTCCTAGAGGTGATTGGAAAAATCAGGAGTAAGAACGACTGTGTAGAAATCTCGAAAATAGTGGATCTGAGATATTTAGCTGGACTGGGTGCCGAGAGGAGTACTAGGGCACCTACAGGAACTCTAGTCTAGAATTTGGGCACCATGGTCTAGAATTTGGGCACCATGGTGGGTCAAAAGGTGGTCTGAAACTCTCATTGTGTGTCGCATCAACTTCATTGTCCTGCACTGAATGTCATCAAGACTCCAAGCTGAATAAAAGACCTGTAAGACCCCAAAACAAGCATCCAACCCTAAAAAATAATAATGCATATGAAGGGGTTAGACTGTCCTCAGTGCCCAAAATGGTGGATTTATTAACTAAGAATTGCACTACATCTCAGACTCGATGCAGTTCTATGTGCAAATGTGTGTGAACATACCTTAGGTTTCTCTTATGTCAGTCACACTTTATGAAGTAACGAGTAATAACTATATGTAGAGAATGTAATAGAATGTGTGCATGGAATAGAATACAACTCCTCCCCCTATGAAGAGTGATGCAGATGTCCTAGCCTTGATGATGGAGCTATATGGATGCAAGTGATCTCTAATGCAATAGATGGATGCAACTCTAGATGGAGTGATAGTAGTAAGTGATGTTAGGTCCCTCATTATGGTCTCATAACTTTATATTTATAGGGTTCTCTTGATCTAATTTTGTAATTAACCCTGAAAAGTCTGACCACAAGAAAAATAAAGATGCCAAATGGTAAGAAAGAGCCCAAAAAGTGGTGGGAAAGTGCAAAAAAGACTATGGCACCCCTAGTGGGACCAGGGCACCCACACCCACGGGCACCCCAGTACTGGCCTGGGTGCCCCAGTCAAGGCTAAAATGACAAGAAATGACCAAAATAGACTGAGCATGTGGTTGAACAGGGTCGGTAATGACGAATAAAAATAAAATAAGATGGCCAACAGATGGGGGTTAGTTAGCATTTTCTTCACTCAAGAACCTTCTAAATAGTAGTATGAAATTGGGATAAATAAATGTCTAAAGTGCATGATTTTGTGATTACAGGTGTTATTGTTTCATTTTGTGCTTAGCACTTTACATTCCTTAGTTATACATGCTTTTTACATGTTATTTATCTTTCTAACATGCTAACGGGTGTTTTATGTGCAACATTTGTTATACAAGAATATTTGCCTCTATACTTATTTTTTACATTGTATGTCTTTGTTTGCTTCTTTTATGCAAGCTTTGCCCTATGTTGTTTGCGGTCATGATGGCCTTGCATCTCTTACAACATTGTGAGTGATGTCCCATGTTTACGACCCGCTTTGTGTGGCTTCCTTGTCTTCTTGCATGTTTACACCACTTTTCTTGATTGCTTATACACTATTTGCATAGATTAGACATTTTCCTAACACTTTTCTTTGGCTAGCCATATTTTTTTGTGCACACCTTTGTTTCTACCAAGTGGATTCCCTTCCCCCTGCAAGGCATAGTTTCAGGGTACATGCAATTGGTCCTCTTTTGGGGACGCATTCTTCTATCAGTGACGTCGCATGTGTCCCCAAAGGGGAGGGCATCATTTGTGGTTTTACAGTCTACACAACACATTTACACCAGTTTCGTTTAGTGCACTTTCCACCCTTGGAATTGTGGGTTTACATGCAGCGAGTGAGTTTAGACCAGTCTATGAACTCCATACACGGCGGCTTTTACAGGACATGGAGTCCTTAGTATTATGGGAAGCAGTTATAGGCTTGGAGGTTACAATTTGTGTGCCTCCTTGCACTACGTTGGTCAGTGGCATCGGATCGCCCAAAAACCTAGGATAGTACAGAGATCTCTTCACACATAGTTTAGGGAAGTAGTTAAAGGTTGGAGGACACAGAGCATTTCCACCCTACATTTATTTGGCCTATGGCATCAAATCACCCAAAAAAACCTAGAAGTATAGGATATCCTTTCTAAAATCTTTCTCTCAACATCGATTAGGTGCATATTTTCCATTTACACTTTTCATTTTGTGTACTTTACTTTTACATGCATCTTTTACATTACGTTTTTACATGCATATACATACATATTTGACTACTTGATCATTTTCTCCTTGCAACTCTGGTCGTATGAGAATCAAGCAGTCACATAGGGGCAACAACAATGGCATCAACAACAACACTTCGTAACAACACTCTTTACATACTAACCATGCAGGTACACTACACAAATCAGCATCAACACACGCATTCCACCCTAAGTTTACTCTCATCAATTTTTTGTGCATTTTCATCTTTAGTTTCCATGCCCCTTCATATTTTTGTCATTCCACACTTTGTCTAGTCCTTCGGCATGCCTTTTTGTTACTCTACATTGCCATCAAGTACACATCTCTATCTACTTTATATTAGTGAGCTTTCCGCTCACCAACATAAAGTGGGGGAAAATGTAAACACAAAATCATGCACTTTAGACATTATTTAGTCCCAATCTCACACAACTATTTAGAAGGTTCTTGAGTGAAGAAATTACTAATCAGCCCCTGTCTTTTGTCCATCTTCTTTTATTTTATTTCATCATTCCCGACCTTTTACAGCTACATGCCCAGTCATCTTTCATCACTTTTCATTATTTTAGCCTTGACTACGGCACCCAGACTAGTACTAGGGCACTCATGAGTGTCCTGGTCCTACCAGGGGCACCCCGATCCTTTTCACACTTTCCTACCACTTTATGGGCTCTTTATAGCCATTTTAGATCCTTATCTTTTTAGTGGACAACCATTTTGGGGTTAATTACAAAATTAGATCAAGATAACCCTATAAATATAAAGTTATGAGACCATAATGAGGGACCAAGCACTAGTCACTACTGTCATCCATCTAGATTTGCATCCATCTATTGCATTGGAGATCACTTGCATCCACATAGCTCCATCACAAGGCACAATGTTAGGTCATTTGCATCACACACACCATAGGGGGGGATTCTATTATATTCCATGCACATAATCTATTACATTTTCTACATCTAATTATTACTCGTTACTTCACAAAGTGTGACTAGAACAAGAGCACCTAGGGCACATTATGCACACATGAACTATATTTGGGTCTGAAATGTAGTGTAGTGCTTAGTTAGTAAGCCCACTGTTATAGCGGCTGAGGTTAGTCTGACCCATTCATTTGCATTCTTATTTTTTAGGGTTTTGATATTACTTCTTTGTCTTTTACAGGCTTTTCATCATCTTGGAATATCAACAACATCCAGAGCAGTGCAGTAAAGTTAATACGAGAGACAATGAGGGTTTCAGATCATCTACCGAACTTGTGAAGATTAGGGTTAGAGCTTTTGCACAAACTGGGGCACCCAGTTTGTAGACCAGACCACCCATGGGCACCCCAGTCCCTTTCCAGGCACTCCAACCCAGCCATATTACTCATATCCATCCTTTTCGAGGCTCTTGCATATTCATCCCTACTTCCAGATTCTTCAGTAATCTCTGCAACACAGTCCTGCGAGCATCTCCTAGTCAGCTGAGTTCTTTCCTCTTCTCTCTTACACATTAGGTTTTGCATTTCCTTTTTCATAGTTTATTGGGTCATCTTTATATTTTTTTACATCATCTATTTTCTTTATTTACAGTTTTCCATAGCTTAGATTAACTAGTACATATATTTACATTTTTAGTTATTCACAAAGTGCATGATTTAGTGTCTACATTTTCCTCCAATTTATGTTGTTGAGTGAATACTTGATAATATAAAGTAGACAAGATATGTGTACATGATAACTATGTAAATCGATGGAAAAAGCGTTCTGAGGAGATTAGATAAAGTGTGGAGTGATAAAAATGAAGAGTGGAAGCTAAGCTAGGAAAGAGGAAGTAACCCTAGGGGTGAAAAGTGTAATGAGTTACACCATGTATTATTTGTACCTCTTGTCGTTGTTGTTTAATGTGTTTGATTATGTGACTGATGTTTCCCAAGGACAGACCTGTAAAAGAGAAGAGAAAAAGAGTATTCAAATATGTGTATATGAAAAATTTGATTCGAATATGTAAAAAAATGTGTAAAATGTGAAAAAGTAGTAAAAGGAACATGTGCACTTGATCCGTGACGAGTGAAAAGGATAGAGAGTGTCCTAAAACATTGTAAAAGATTGAATTTTTTGTGTGATCTCACGCCAAGAATGATTTTTTTGGGTAATCTCATGCCACGATGGAAGAATTTTTGGGGAGAAAGATCTAGTGTTATTATCTAATCCTGACTGCTTCCCGACAATTTATACACCATTGTAAATAGTGTGATCCTACTTTGTTCCAGTTCAATCAAGTTTGATCAAATTCAATCCAATACAAAAATAAAAAAGGAGATAACATGCATGTTGATTGCTGGAGGATTGTGCCTTGTTATGTGAAAATCGTTGTGTAAACTACTCTAAACTGTTTCAATCTGAGAAAATCACTATAAGTTCCCCTGGTCATAGGAACCCAGGAAGGTTCAAGGGCACCAAGGAACTCATGTTTGTATCTAGGCGATGGCATTTGTGCTGAACTAAAGACCCAAGTCAGCTTCTAGGTCGTTTCTGTAACTGAAGATGGCTCTGATTCTATATTGAATTGTGTTGTAATGTAACTATGAACTATTGTATGGGGTGACTAATTCACCCAATGTATTACCCCCCTCATTTTTGGTGCATGTGACATCGCTAAGAGGATGCGGCCCAAAGGAGAGGACCGAACGTTAATCTCATATTGATGACCTATAGGGGGAGGGGAATGTGCATGGTAGAAACCAAGGCACATGCAAACAAAGTGGCTAGAAACATGTGTTAGTGAAAACAAGACAAATACGCATATAGAAGACAAAGTGTAAGCTAGTAAGAAAGAAAATAATGTAAACTGTGAAAAGTGGGTTTCAAACATGGGGCATCGCTCACAATGTCACAAGACAATCAAGGCTGAATCGGAAAAAAGCATACACTTTGCACACAAGATAAAGGGAAAATGTTGCAAACAATGGCAAATAATAGTAAGCAAAGTAACAGACAACCATGGTGGAAAATAGTTCTTGTGAAGCAAATGCTACACATGAAGAACCCGTTAGTATGTTAGAAATATAAAAATTATGTCAAGATGGGTATATATTGATAGATTAGTGTGCCTAGTATAAATAGGAAGTAGTATAAAATGAAACAATAGCACCTATGATATGTACAAAATTAGATGCCCTTAGGAGCCATTATGGGACTGGTAAGAGGTCTAGTGTCAAGCATTTATGATGTGAGTAAATATCTATATGAAGTCTACATTCATAACTAGAGAACAGGTGAACGCACATGTGTATATAGAAAATATAATGACATACAAAGTATTTGTCTAGCATGAGAAAAAAATTACATGTAACAAGTTTAAGCAAGTAAGAGTATGTGCAACTAATATATGTAGTATCTTGTGATGAGAATGGAATGGAATTCAAAGTAAATGTGATTGGAGTAGCATGCCCCCTAAGTGAATGTGAATGAGTATGCATAAGATGAGGTTCGTTTATAAATGCCCCCTCAGCATTCAAGAATGAACCATAGAACAAGAGTGTGTAATCATTAAATGGTTTGAAGTATGCAATAGAAAGATATGATCGACAAATCGTATAGCGTAGAGAGTGAGTGAGTGTGGTGAGGTTGATTTCATATTTAGACCCTCAGCAGTCGAGTATGAACCATGGAACTAGAGTGCATCATTGGGTAGTGTGACGTGTGAGAATGTGATGCCGAAGAGATGTGTTGTGAATGTGTTGATTATGAAATGTTTTGTGTTTATGATGTGAGTTTCGTGAATGTAGTATGCCCTATACAGTAAAGTGTGAACCATATCACAGGATTTCGTCTTAGGGTAGTGTAATGTGTGGGAATGTGATGCTAGAAAGATGTGTTATGAATGTGCAGAGTGTGAAATGTGTCGCGTGTATGATGTGAGGTTCATTGATGTAGTATGACCACAACATTCAAGTTTGAATCATAGCACGAGAGTGTGTCATAGGGTAATGATTCATATAAGTTGAGTTTATCAAGATGTGTAAGATGCATATGAAAAACTAGATGTAAAGTGTAGAGCAAAAAATTAGAAATTTGAGACACCTGAGAATTCTAGAAGGGGGGAAGAGTAAGCATGATGCCTCCCAAGTGTATGAAGATGGGAATGATCAAGTAACATCATCTAGGAAATCATCAGTGTCATGGTCAAAACTAAATGGAGATGCATTAGAGACCTAGTAAGTAATAGTATGTGGTTTGATCAAGTAAAGAACCATCATGGCATAAATTATACATGCCCATTGCATATTCTTCATTAGTGAAAGGTGGTAATGGAAAAACCATGTGTATACCAACAAGTAAGATTTTTGGAATAGTTGAGAAATGAATCACTGCAAATAAAAATGCGGCCGAAAGGCATGGGGAATGAAATGTCGATATGATCAAGATCTAGAGTACCACCAATGTAGTCAATCCAAGACTTCCCAAGAGTAAGTGGAGAAGTGTGTACAGAAAAATTAATAGATGGAAGAATTTGAGGCCATAAGTAGTAGTAATGTGAACATATCCATGTTATAGATGAGGAGAACAAGACATAAGGATGAGATTCTCCAATGTGAATCCAAGTCAGGGCCAAGCCATCGTATGTGCAAACAGTTCAAAGCAAGTGGGATCAAATGGAATGTGTGGCCAATAAGCATTATTCATAAAAAGAGTACATGTGAAAGGAGGGATCGCAAACACATACTCCTTGTGAGAAGATGAGATAGGTGGTATGGCGTTCGATGTATGGATAGACCCCCAATAAATTACCATAGCATTAGTAGAAGGAGGGTGTGATACTGAAGTGGATGGAACAACTTCTAATGCAAAAATGGTTCTTTCGAATGGAGGCGAGTTGTCTGGATAGTCCATGGGTCACGGATCAGCAGTGGGATGCATAATGGTAGAAATTGAAATAGGTAATGCAAATGGTTGGGTCTAGATGACAATATTGTAATGGGTTTACTATCAGCGAGAACTAGATATTCAAATCCCTCATGTAATAATTTAACACACCGGTGAACTTTAGAAGGCATTGCTTGCATTTTTTTAATCCATGACCTACTGAGTAAGCAATTATATGGAATAAGGAAATCAATAACAAAGAAATACTGTAAGAACCATTTTTGGCCTAACTGTAATAGGTAAAACAATAATACCCATGCATGGACACGTAGTAGAATCATATTCCTGGAGAGAAATAGATGTTGGGTTAAGAATAGCTGGGAAATTCTGATAATTTGAAATGAATGATAAAGTACAAAGAGTGAGCTCATAGTCATTATTGACTAAAGTTTTCTTAGCACCCAAGTTATTGATGCATATTTGTATATATAGAGGAGGATCATTGTCATAACATAAATATTATCAGCTATAGTAGATGGAAAAGTAAGTTGTTGAGAAAATGCATCTATAAATGTCTAATAAACAAAGTTGAGATGAGTAGTAGAAGGAATACGAATATTAGCTAAGAAATTAATGATTTTAGCTCGACAATCAGGATTGTCTAGCATGAAATCATGAATGGAAATATATGATGAAAGGATCCTAAGAAAAATTCAAGAGGTGATGAAATGAGGACTCAAGAGTGTTTGAATTAGATGGCTTCACCAAATGATTTAAAAATATTAGAAATTTATAAAACCCTAATTACAGAGTCATAATGCAATGATAATGTAGTAAAGTACAAATCTGACCTAAGCAATAAGCTAGATAAAAATGAAAATGCTAGGTGTAAGAGAAGGAATAAAAGACTTATTTGATTTCACATTAATCCCGAAGAGGTACTGAGCTAGAAAATTGATGAAACATGAGGGGAGATTGTCGCAACCAAACCCATAAATTTATAGAACTATCGGAATAAGTTGGAGTGTGGTGCTTAGAATGGGTCAGGGGTACTTAGATGATGGAGACCTTTGTTGGGCACCCGTGACTACAAAAATGGTCAAAAAGTGATTTCTTCAGTGTCACAATATGTTTGTTTATCTTCGTAATTGGCCGTCTTTGTATCACACTATGCACACAAAATTCGGCTATAACATGTAAAGAGAAAGTACACCTACAAAATCTTAAAACACATCAAATCCTAAAAGAAAAATATGCAAATGGGGGAGTCAGAATGACCCCGGCGGTCAACCCGACTAAGTGAGCTTACAACCGAAAGTTACACGACATTTCAGACTCCATGTAGTTTTGTGTGTGTGTGTGAAGAATCATTCCCTAGGTGGATCTTGTGCAAGATGCGCTTGATAGCGAGTAATAGGCTAGATGTAGCAATGTAAGTATATTGTGTCGATGGAAAAATGAACTTCACCTCCTATTCGTGTATGTAGAAAATGTAGTCACTTGTCCCTTGAAATGAAGCTAGATGGATGTTTTGATGCTCTTGAAATGCCTTTGGATGCAACCTTAGGTAGTGATAGTAGATGGTTAGAGCTTGGTCCTTTATTATGGTCACATATCTTTATATTTATATGATTCCCTTGGTTGAATTTTGTAATTAACAACTAAAAGGCCAACCCATAAGAGAACAAGATGCCCAAAAGATAAAATATGCCTAAAAGGAGTGAGTAAAGTACAAAGAGGTTGAGGTGCCCAGAAGGATAGGGGCGCCAAGGAGTTGACGTCCTAGTTAGGTGCTAGTTTCCAGAGTGATAAAAGATGAAATAGTGAAGCATTGACTGGGCTGTAGGGTGTAAGAGGCCAAGAAGAAGACATGAACAAAGACAAAAAGGCCAAAAACAGTTGTTAATTCCTAGTTTTCTCACTTAGGAATCATATGAATCGTAGTATGTGACTAGGACTTAGAAATGTACCCAAAGTGCGTGATTTAGTGTCTACACGGAAGGAACTCAAAAGTGAATGATGATGTGTGTGAGTAAGAAATGGTATATATAATCACCTATAGTGGACTCTAGGGATATTCCTTCAACCCATTCCATAAAATATTCGGTAGCTGTAATGATAAATGTATGCCCCTATGTGGAATCGAGATTAATTTTACCAACCATGTCAAAATCCCATATGAAGAAAGGACATAGAGAGAAAATGAGTTGAAATGCATGGGATGGGGCTTGATTTAGATTACTGTATCATTAATATTTATCACAACATTTTTCATATTCATAGCACTCTTGTTTCTTTATCTGCCAATAATACCCTTTTCTGAAGAATTTATGGGATAAATCTTTCCCACTAAAGTGACCACTGTACTCATTGTCATGTATTTCCCAAAGGGCTAATTATGCATCATCAACCCCTAAATAGTGTAAAAGTTGTCCATCAAACAAACATATAAATAAATATCCCATTATAGGAACATAGTGAGTGGCTTCACAATGTATACAGTCACCTTCTTGTGGTGAAGCAATCTATTGTATTATTTTTTTGATAAAGGAAGTTGTATATATCAGTGTACCATTCAAAATTTTCAGCTCTTCATGTAATGGATAAGAAATTAAGGGAATCAATTGAATCAACACTGATAGAGTCTTTACGTAACCAATGAATAGTAAAAATTGCACAATCATCTGTTATATCAAGGGGAAATCAAGGAAGTTGCATTATCCATGGCATTTGCATGTCGATTCTTCTTGTGAGGGATATTAGCAATGGAAAATGAATTGAAAGTTGAAAACAACTATTTAAATAGAGTTTTATATGGGATTAACTACTCTTCCTCTATGTAAAATATGTCTTACACTTGGTGAATAATGAGTTGGGAATCACTAAATATTTGTATGTTTCATGTTTGTAATGTTCTGGCAGTGTAGAGACCCGGGATTGAGGCTTCATGGTCAGTGATATTATTTGTACATTAAAATTTTATATGGTATACAAATGGAATGATCTCATCTTGGGGTGTGATAAAAAAAAATTCCATCCCCCACCTCAATAGAACATTTGGATCCATAAAAATGCATAGTCCACACTTGTGTGTCAATATTGTTCATAGTAAACTCATCCTAAAATTCATCGTTGATAGGGGTGAATTGAAGAGTTGGGATTTTGCAAGTTGATCGGTAATTACCTATCTTTTGATTTATTTTTGAGAAATAAACTTGAGGTAGAATTCTAGTAATAACAATACCCTACATGTAATACAGCCAAAAGGATGTGTGTGAAATAACAAGTATTGTAATATATCTACCTTGTGATAACATGTACTTTCATATTCAACATATAGTGTCATTATTTATCTGTAACAAAGATCAACATGAAATAAAAACATTGATGGGATTATAATTATGTTCATAAGGTAACAAAGTATGACTAATATAATATATGACATGTTCACGATTATTATCATCATATTGTGTTAACAAAGATCCGAGCGCAAGATCTATAACAAATTTAAATATGAGTAAAATATTATCATGTATAGGTGACACAAGTACAGAGGGTTGAGAAAATATTTCTTAATATCATCAAATTTTTGTTGACAAGTTGTATCCCATTCAAAGGTAGTATATTTTTTGAATAATTTTGTGAAGGATTGGGTTTTATCTGCCAATTGGGCCATAAAGTGAAGAATAGCCTGAATTTTACTTTGGAGGAACCATAATTGATTTCAAACATGCGGTGGTGGCATATCAACAATATCCTGAATCTATTTGGGGTCAACCTCAATACCTTGATGTGAAATGATATATTCAAGTAGCTTACAGTAAATAACACCAAAGACAAGATTTTTTTGGTTTAATCATACATTATATTTTTGCAATCATTCAAATATGATTTAAAGATCATGGAGATGATTATTATGTTAGGTAGATTTGGCTAGTAAATCATCATCATAGTATTCAATGGTCTTGTGGATACATTCAATAAAAATATGTGTCATGGCACGCTAATAATTGGTATTAACATTTTTCAATCCAAAGGGCATGATAGTGTAACAAAATATGTCCCACAGTGTAGTGAAGGAAATTTTATCTTGATAAAAAAAGGTTTATTTTGATTTGATTATTTCACATCAACCCATCCATAAAGGTCAACATGCCATACCTGAATGTAGAACTAACAATCATATTTATGTGGGGAAGATGAAACTATCATTAGGATATACCAATTAAATACTAAAATTCAATACAACGGTAGATTTCACCGGTTGGATTTGCTACATGGACTCTATTAAACACCCATTACAGATAATCCATAACACAAATAAACTTTACATCTAAGAGTCTATAAAATTCATTTTTAACCATTAAAGTGACATGAGAATGCATCTTATGGATTTTTTCTGCACTAGTTTGGCATTTTCATGTAGCACAATGTTAAACATAGAAATAGGTGGATCATTGTTAGCCATGTCACTATGAGTCCAAGTGAAAATATTGAGAAATTCATGCAATACTTACTAGATAGCAGCCCTCTTAGTATCATCAAGGGTGGAAACAAGGAAGCCAATCAAGGATCTTCACTAGTGCCATAAAATTAAAATAAATGGTTTCTTCATTAAGTAACATGGAGTGATCCTAAATATATGGATGAATAAGGATAATATTAAGAAAATAAATTGAAATATCAAAGGAAACTGTGTCCCCAAAGAATGTGTGGTTATGTATAGTGAAAGGAAACCTATTATTTTGAAAGATGGAATGGAAATATTTGTATGCCCTTGGGTACTCTAGGAGGAACTCCTCATTATTAAATTCATCCAGAGATGGGATATCAAGTGATGCACTTTCATCAATTAGGTCTGACCTTACTACTTCCAAGGTTATATATATATATATGTGTGTGTGTGTGTGTGTGTGTGTGTGTGTGTGTGTGTGTGTGTGTGTGTGTGTGTGTGTGTGTGTGGTGTGTGTGTGTGTGTGTGTGTGTGTGTGTGTGTGTGTGTGTGTGTGTGTGTGTGTGTGTGTGTGTGTGTGTGTGTGTGTGTGTGTTGTAAAAACCTCTTGTGAATGTTTTTGTCAAGCTAGAAGAAACATCAAGGTTAATGAGGGTTTACACAAAGACCACAAGGTATAGATGATGTTTTCCTTAATGAATTATGAATGAAGTGTAACATTGAAGCCCTTGTTCATTAAATATGTGTTGTAACAAATAATTATAACCCATCCCATAATCATGATGAATAGGAGAACAAGGCTATATACGGGGAACATATAAGTCAACAATAGTTGTATTAATATAATAATTAAAAGGAGTATGATCATCTTTGATTGCATACATAGTCCTTTGATAAGAATATTTGAGAAAAACATAACGGGTAAAGGGGACAACTTGCATGAAATATAGCCAAGGATTTCCTACGATTAGATTTTATTTAAGGTCATTTGGCATGATGTGGCAAGATGTAGGAAGGGTACATGATCATATGGTGGTAGGTAGCATAATTTTTCCTAACAACTGATGTGGTATATTAAAAAAATTGTTCGTGAGCTCTTTCATGAGCTCCACTCCAAGATATTTTTCTAGCTTCTTTCGGTGTGCATGCTAGTCTCTGTGAGCTCTGCAAACTCCTGACATTGCTCTAGGTGCTTCGTGACATCTTACTCTATGAGCTCTACATCATCTATCTTTCAACTCTTCTCCATAAGCTTTGATCACCTTACACTCCTCCTTGTGCTTATCAAACTTCTCTTTGTTACTCCTCAAATGTTTTGGAGTGGACTGGAGTGAGAAGCGTTGAGTGATTTGAAAATGAAGTGAGGGGCCTTTTTTATAATCTTACATCAGCATGGACCCGAAATGCTTGGATAAATAATTTATCCTCTTTGGGATATAAAAATACCCATATGGATATAAGAAAATTGCATTTTCTTAGGGATAATATTATCCCATGTTATTTACTACTGAAATAATATAATGTCACCTCCATAAAAATACGGCCTCCAAACTTTAGTGCATCCCAAAATATTTTTGACCACCATAATTCATAGGCATATAATATTATTATCCTTAATAGGCGTTTCTAAAATAATTTAAGGATAATATTATCCTTCCCTGCATTTTAAGGGATAAATATCCCATTTAAATTCTATCATACTCTATGTTTTACATGGCATATAAAAATGATTTTGGGATATATTTTATCTCATCCCACATTCACTTGGGCCTCCTTTGGCACTTTGACCACTTCATTTAGCATTTTCTTGGTTGGGGAATATCCCACATTAGTGGGGAGTAATACACCTATCCCTTTTTAAATGCTTAACCACCCTATATAAAATGTGTTTATGGCCATGTGCACTCCTTTTTTGGTTGGTCA
The DNA here is from genome assembly GCA_019776745.2 of Taxus chinensis. Taxonomy (NCBI): domain Eukaryota; kingdom Viridiplantae; phylum Streptophyta; class Pinopsida; order Cupressales; family Taxaceae; genus Taxus; species Taxus chinensis. Next base: position 683,336,041 of record CM034147.1, on the reverse strand, counting down.
TGGACTATATAGCATATGGTGTGGCAGGTTGTTTGCTTTGCATGGCATGGTGGTATTTCACTGCTTAGCATTAATCATGCCATATTCATGTGGCATTCCCTTCCATTGGACTTGGGCATTGAGTTGGTTGGCGAAGTTGGAATATTTGAGATTACCAAGCTAATGATAGAACTTCACCATGTATGATGAGCTCAACCCCAACTTGACTCCTAGTTCGATCCTGACTTGACAAGATACTTGGGGAAAATATCGAATTGACCAATAATAATAATATAGAAGTCAAATCCCCTTTTGAAACAAGATTGAACCCCACATTTTTTTTGCTGTCGAAGACCAGAGGTGAAGATAAAAATTTTCCATTTCATTTTTAAAGGCTTAACCACCCTATATTAAATATGGCTATGGCCACGTGCACTCCCTTTTTGGTCGGTCATGGACCACATAGCATATGGTGTGGTAAGTTGTTTGGTTGTGTGGAATGGTGGTATTTGACCACTTATCATTAATCATGCCACATTCATGTGGCATTCCCTTCTATTAGACTTAGTCAATGAGTTGGTTGGTGAGTTAGTCTTCGACCGCTTGGACTTGGAATATTTGAGCTCACCGAGCTAATGATAGAACTTCTCCATGTATGATGAGATCAACCCCAACTTAACTCCTAGCTTGATCTTAACTTGACAAGATACTTGGGAAAAATATCAAGTTGACCAATAATAATAATACAGGAGCCGGGTCCCCTTTTAAAATAAGAGTGAACCCCATAGTTTTTTTTTACCATCAAACACCGGAGGTGGAGATAAAAAATTTCCATTTCATTTTTTCTCCACCAATAATGCACACAATGTCACTTATTAACTCCACATTGATCCATTTTTGATTCCACATTGTGTCTTAATGTTGTTGTACTTGTGTATGTTTTTCTGTTGACACCTTTTCTCACGTGAATGATATCTTGTACATATGATGTCCATTCAAAATGTGTTGGGAAGATGACTCTGAGCTCTTCTATAAGCAATAGGTTCTGGGATGTTTTAAGAACATTCAAAGTATGAGTTGACCTCTGGATAAATTATCAAATCCATGAATACTTATGGTCACAGGGGATAGATGTTCAGTAGGGATACCCAAACGATGCCAAAAATAAATATTGTAAATATTAAGGCATGAGCCTTTATCAATGATAACACACTTAACTAGGGTATTATACACAACGACTTGAACATGTAGAGGGATTTTGTTATCAATAACATCTCGAGGGAGGTAGATCAGAAAAAGTAAAAGAGATGGTTTCCTCTTGAAAAAAAAGATCCCTTTTCATAAATACATGTACATAATTAAAAGATGTTATAGGATCATTTTGAAAGATCTCCAAGATTATATCCACGCATGTGGGATTAATTTGAATAAAGTATAGAAATGGAATGGTATTATCATGAGAATAATCCATTAATGTAGCTAGAAATAAAAGAGGGAAGCCTATAAAAATGAAAAGAATCATACACTAAGAGGGAAGGAGAAACCCTAGGGAAATGAGAATTTGAGAAAAAAAATTGATTCAAGCGTCCGGTTCATCAAATTTTTACACCCTAATCAAATTCATGATTATATGAATGCAAATATGGTGTGAAGTTTTATTTCATAGTTGATTCAGATTATTTAACTACCAACATTAATCATTCATTATCAGAACAACACATTAATACTTACAACTAGTTATAACAATATCTTATAAGCTCAAAAACACAAAAGGGGAGATGTAATTAGTTATACAAATTGAAACTCGAGAGATCTTGGTGTATAGACTAGATAAACTAGGAGTGTTAAATTTAAAGGTGTTTCATTTCAGAGACTGCAACTAGAAAACACCTTGGTATAAAACTGTTTAGTTCTACTAGGAATGTTTGTATGTTTTTTACCTTATTGAATGGTTTAGAACCTGCTCAAAGTATGGCTTTATAACTTCATTTTACCTTCACTCACCTGGATGTGTATGTTTTTGTCAAACCTTAAGTGTCACACAATTGTGAAACCATTAGAATAATTTGATCCAGACTCAAACCCTAACCATGGGTGGAAGACCTTAAAAAAAGTTTTGTTTGGGTTGAAGTTTAATTTGTGCACTATGTACGTCAGCACTACTTTGAATAGGCATCACAACACAATTAGTTATCCACATAACATGTGATATCTATATAGATACACCTAGCTTGGCAACTTGAAACACTCTGATAATGTTTGGGATGATTTTTCTCTTTTTAAGACATTGAATTGACATCTTCGGATGCATTTAAATGAGGTAAGTTGGATTCCTTGAACTGGTTGAGTGCTTCAAAACTATATTAGTGACTACCCTAATTCCATATGTGCATTATCTTTGGTGATATTTATAGAGACATGAGTGCCTTTGGTGTTATTGTTTACAATAGGAGCTCATAAGAGTTCTAGGCAAGTAAATGAAGTGATATTAATTTACTTATATAGGGTTTTGAAGGTAAATTTTTATGACAAGGCTAATCCAATAGGATGAAATGATCCAAAAAATATAATTAAATTAAAAACAAATTTATAGGATGTGTTGTTATGGGACAGTACATGTCATCCAAGAATAGATTTCGTATCTTAACCAAACCGTACAATTTTGGACAGAGTGATACTGCATGTAGTTTGAAAGATGTATCATGATAAGCAGAGGTGAAATATATTAGTGTAGGATTTATTTTCCTCACTTTATTTGTATTATCCTACTCAGGATATCCCACCTCACTTGGAGTTTCCCTACATTTATGAAATATGTTTTCTTAGGTGTACACTTGACTACACTATTTTAGGTGTTGGTTACCACTTGACTACACTATTCTAGGTGCTGGTTACCACTTGACTACACCATTCTAGGTGTTGGTTACCACTATTCTAGGTGGACATTTCCATGATTCTAGGAGGAGGTTACACATTCACCTCCTATATGTACATCTCTTGCATTATTCTATTTGATTGTATTGAGTTGGAGCTATTTTTTTTATTACAATTATCTCTCTTGTATTTTGTAATTTGCATTTTTGTATGCTTGCTTTGTTTTATCTTGGAACAATTCACATCTCGCATCATTCACATGTGCATTCTTTAAACCAGCAGATCCGTGGTGCTTCTTCAATAAAATATTGATTTTATACATTTATATTCAGGATGTGACGACACATAAGTGTGTATAAATAAGAAAGTTGGGATAGAGATAGTAAGATGTACTAAGTAGGGATAGAATATGGATATTTGTCTTAGTAAATGAGCATTGTCACAACTAACAATGTCATATGGATAAATTTCCAAATTTGAGTGTCTACGTATTCTTCTTATTTTTCCTATTATCCACCTGTTATACATGGTGTGTGATGATCAACAAAATTTACACAAGAATTATAATAAACTTGCACAATAAATGTAAACATTACATTAAACAAAAACAAGTTGCAATATGTATAGATATTGGAAAATAGAGTTACAAGTTATTTACAACACTAAAACAACAATACAATAAGTGTCAAAATCACCCAAAATAGAATTATGATATTTGAAAATATAGTGCCTTAATTGCACACAACAACATGACTCACTAGATGAGTCAATAAATAAGTGTAAATATAACTCTACTACTATAACACCTATTGAGCACATTATCCACGTGTGCCTTATTGATACTTGAAATGAATTAAAATATATAATCACAATTAAATTATTATTTTTATCATTCCCTTCCTTAATTTAGCATGTCCCCTTTAATTTGGTATTGATTCTAGTGAATGGAGAGGAACTTGTTGAATTGGTTTACGTACAAGTGCATGCACTGAGTTTTTTTGCACGTAATTTAATTGTAAAATAAATTTAGAGCTATAGGATGTGCTCATGATCACCTGGTTCTATGGAATATGTAGTCCTTCATGAATGCTACCCCATCCTATTTTGACATCTTTTTTATAGTATTAACTTCTACTTCATTGATTACCATCTCTCTCTTTTGTTGTTTAAGGCAAAGATTGATATCGCCTAGATTCTGTAGAGATATATTTTGCTTAAGACTTTATTCTATTTTCTTTTTGTAAATCTTAAAGGCTTGTTTGATTCTTTCCCTTTACTTGTCAATGGCGGCATCCCAATTGGATCTAATTGATTGTTTCTTTAGTGAAAGGTCTTTAAGTTGTGGCTTTGACTCGTGCAATTGCAAAACTATATAAGGCTCAAATTTACTCATTAAAACCATGATGGCCTCTTCTTGAGTTTTATTGTGAATCATTGATCCAAAAGAATATTTATCTAGGACTCCATCTATATTTGCATATTTAAGAAAAAATGTATACCACCTTGGTATATGTTGAGTTATGGTTCATGGAGTTTGATCAAAACCAGCATTACCATCAATCCCATTATTATTGTCGCCATGTTTTGCATCATCTAAATTTATCATAGGTTTATTTTTAATACTTTATGTATTTGAATTTGTGGAAAATAAACTTAAGCCACTTCTCTTATCAAATTCAACATCCCTGCTTGTGTAAATATTTTTAATTTTTGGATCCACGAGTTTATATCCTATTGAGTATTAATTGTGTCTATGAAATAAGTAAGGAGTGGAATTGTTCATATTTTTTATTTTCTTTTCTTTTATTGTACCGCCAAACTCAAGCCATATCCAATTCTTCAAACCCGAACCCAAACCCGAACCAGACCTGAATCAGTAACTTAGGTTTCAATCCTCCTCATCTAACTTAAAAAGTGAACTTTTATGGCCAAAGACATGGATCTGAATCCTCTTCCCTTTTTCCCATATGTTTTATCTCCCTTCTAATTTTAATGGTAAGTTCTACAAATAATCCCTTGTTCACAAACATCAATTGGATAAACTTTGTTTCGCACTTCTATAATGGTGGCAAAAATAATGGCTCTGATATCACATGCAATATCTCGAAGAGAATGAAAAAACAATCTACAAAACAACTGGAAATAACATGCTCAAATGTAAAAACGAAGGGCACACCTAATATGGATAAAACGCCAACAAAATCTGGCTGAGAACACATTGAGGTCACAAATGACAGCTCTTTGTATTAAATTGATATCAACTAGGAAGAAATGCATTGCTTGGGATTTATGTCAATTTATACTCAAGTGGGAAGAAAACCATATGAATCTCTTACTAATCTTAACATAACATTGATATAATCCTTAAATAATCTAACCATCACATAATATAATAAAATACCATTAAACTAATGCATGAACTATAGACCCAAGTATATCTTTGTATTAAATTGATATCAAAATAGGAAAAAATACATTGCTTAGGGTTTTCCCTCAATTTATACTCAAGTGCGAAGCAAACCATTGACTACATTCCTTAACTAATATAAGCATAACATAATACAATAAAACCCCATTAAAACAATTTTTGAATTGTCGACCTAAGTACAATTTGGGCCATAATACACTGCTAAACACAACACTACACTACAGAATTTTTTTAATTTGAACATGTTATTGATGTAGGGTGTAACATCTTCAACCTAATTAATGGTCTGTAAAACTTGAGCAATGACTATAATTTTTTACCACTTTGCTTCAAGTTTTCAGTATGTTTGGTGATCGTTACCTTTTGCTGCATGCAATTGCAAGCACATTCCAATACCCATGAAGTGCAGCAAACGATGATAGTATTATGCCACCATACTGTAAGGTTGATTATATGTATCAGAGGCAACACACTGCAAATATGCTTCTAAGAACTTGTTAAAAATGTGTGATTCTTAGACATGTTGCAGTCCCCTAATTGCCCATTGGAGTATTCAACTGATTTCTCTTGATATGTCACATGTCACAAAAAATGTAACAAAACAAGTTTTCTTCGGGTCTTTTGAGTCACTTCGGATGTCTTGGGCTTGCCATAAATATTTTTGCTTGCTTAATATGGACTTGCTTGGGTAATATTCTGATCTGTGTTGGATATGGTTGACTTGAAACATTTCTCTTAATTCTTGATTCTTTAAATCTTACACTTTCATTTTTCTACCTCTCTTGCCACTTATGAAATTGTCTTTCATAGCTTTTTTATATTTCAAATAAGCAAGAAACTACATAAGCAACTCTACAATTGTCTTGTCATTGTAGTGCTTTGTTAAATATTTTTGTTTAAAGTACTTAAGGAATTTTCTCCAAAAAAGCTTCACCTTCCAAAATGTATTACGATGGAAGCAAAAAAATGTAAACCTAGAATAAAACAGTATCCAATAGAGATAGGTGCCCAACAATGAAGAAACATTTACTAAATATATATTTGAAAGAGAAAATTGGTTTGATTTGACTTCAAGTGGCCGAATTTTATGTGAAATCGAGCGCAAATGAACCAAAAGCTAAAAATGATTAGCTAAATCAATCACTCAATTTTTGGCCAAGTGACAATAATTTATTTGCAGAAAAGGAGAATGGTAGAAGAAGCTGATTAGGACACCACCTTCGAACCACAACAACATGGGAAGATGATGTTTATGCAACTGACAAAAATGATTTTGCTTTTGGTGATGACCAAGGAACTAAAGGAGAAACAATTTTACATCATCATCAAAAGCCATTTTAAAGGACACGTGAAGTGCAAGTATAAATAGAGGAGTCCACTGTATTATTTTTACAAATGAGGAATCCTAGTGTAAAAGTTCCTTAGTGAATGCATCTCTATCATAAAGTGTTCTAGAAGAAATAAAACTACTTCACATTTTTCTAGTGGAGTTTTCCACCTCAAGAGTGTCTTTCCACATAAATAATTGTCTCATGTGAATGTAGGTCTTCCTATATTTCAATGCAATGTTCCTATAGTTATTTTCCTTGCACAAATAATTTTAGGAGCTTTAGATTTCTGTTCCATACAATCTACTGATAGTTTCTTTTCCACAACAGATTGAGTATTGAGTAGTCATGTGATCTGAAGTACTTCATACCTATCATCCATGCTTTAGCTTCATGGCTCATACAAAGATGACATCAAAGGTAAGTGGTTTTGTTATTTGGAACTCTTTCTCAATGTTATATGTCTATATCAATGATGTTATTCTGTAAGTAGGTCAATGACGTGGCATGCAAAACCTTAGATTAATTATTAGTTAAATGGGTAACTTTTAGGTTAAGGGTTCATCTTACCCTAGTGTTAATTAAGTTATTGTGCCAATAGGGCTAACCTACAATGGCAGACATGAGTGGTCGTGAAGTACAATAGTGTGAGATGTCAATGACAATGGTCAAACTTAAATTTGGCGTCCATTTGAGCACCATATGGCAGTTTTAACCTCCAATTTGACACCCACATGACCGACATCCAGGAGTTTTCTTTCTTGCTTGGAGAAGGCATATCAAAAAACCATGATATTTAGGGCATGGAATAGCGTTCTGGAGCCCAGCCCAGGAAAGTTTTTGGAGCTTGAAGCAGTTGTGCAGCTAGGGTGAGGCCATCTATCACCATTCAACTAGAAAATCATAAAGAAGATAATGCAGTCGCTACTCAGTGTGGTATGTGACATATCCAACATAGGCACCTCAAACCGGTATCTCTCAGCATTTTCAAACAGTTATATTTAATATGTGTGTTATTAGGATATATACGGGATTTATATCACTTCATTTTAATCATAGTAAGGAAAGTACAAGCTCCAAGACATGGTTCAATGTTGAGACTATGAGAATTTGTCACAGTGTCATTATTGTAGCAACAGTTTTCCCTTTTGTGTCTGTGTATTTGTTTCAGTATGTGTGTGCTGTGTTCATGTGGTCCAGAAAACACATTTGGTGATATCTCGCTTATAACCATGCATTTTATCCCTCATGTGTTGCCTGGTTATAAAGTAATCTAATCATGCGCAATGTGTCTTCATCATTTATTCTCATAACGGGGATCTTGTTGATGTCTCGCAGTACCATTGGCTATAAAGATATGGCGCTGATGGAACTCTCTCCATATATAGGTGCCAAGTCTGCCACATATAGATAGACAACACACTATCTGTAACCTACCTTTACTCATTCACTAATACAATAAGATGAGAGCTTAATAGATACAGAAAGATAATCCTAGAAATCTAAACCATATTTCAACTACTTAATATATAAGCTTAACATTCTAGGAAAGAATACAATACAACAGATCACTCTCTTATTGGGATATCTGTTGGACTGTAGCCTTCCACAAGCATACCTTCCAAAGCCAAATATTCTCTGTTGTTAACAGCATATTTGAATTTCAGTGTGGTCTCTTCATATGTATCTTCTCTTTACATACATAATGAGCCTTGCATTGAGGAGGATTCCAAAAGAGAGCCATTGGATGAATAAAATCCAGACTCTAGCTTTGATGAGGAAGAACTGCTTGAGCTGCAATCGAAGTCTTAAGTTGTATGAATAACAATGTCTTTTCATTCTCTTCATTTTCCTTTTTCATGCCACAGCACCTCTTGTTGCATCTTAATTATGCTTTCCTATTCCTTTTCATTATCTTCTATATAGCTTCTCAACTGTTTTTGCAATTGCCTTATGGTCTCCACCATCCTATTGGAGTCATTTGGCCTTGTTCATGGTTTGCTTCTTCTTGACCATTTTCAGTTCAATTCTATCCGCTTCATCTTCTCCACCACTCTCTTTGTAGTATGAAACTATTGCTTGTAAAAAGTCATCCACATTTTTGCCCAAAATAAATTACTTGCACTGGAATTTTTTTTGAAGATTTGGTAGTATTTTTAGAAATTTGACATTTGACAAAAATTCCAATACAAGATTGCACACTTGTCACTCAACTTCTTCATGACACCAAAATTCTGGGTAGGGGCTTTTATTAATTATACTTCAAAATGTTCCCTCAAAACTCAGCCTTTTGAAGCATTTAGAAAACTATAGTCACAAAATCACGTACTTACTACTTACATCACGCCTCTAAGTATGTCATTATATGCATGATTCCTAAGTAAGAAAACTAGACATTAACAACACTTGTTTTGCTTTCACATTGTTTTATCCCTCTTACATACTCTTGACATTTACTCTTCTCAGATGGTCACTTTACTTTTGGACAATTAACAACACATGACCCGGCTCTGTATTTTCGGTTATATCCTCTGAGCATCGCAGAAAGTACCGCCCATTGGGGACAGAAGCGCCCAGGCACTACTATCCCGTTTGGGCACTTTTGTCCCTTTCCTACCTTTACTCAAGTTTGAAATGCCGCATCATTTGTTATCTTTTCTAAAGTCTCTTTTATCATTTTATGTCAGCCTTTTTGGTTGTTAATGACAAAATACAAACAAGAGAATCATATATATCCATAACTCACTCACTATTATTAGGGGCTGGACAATTGGGGCTAATACTTACTATCTACTATTTGGGCAAGGAGCAACATTTAAGGACTGCATTTGGGTTGCATTATTCACTGCATAGAAGGGGCTATATCTTGAATTCCATCTTACACATTTATCTTGGGGGTAAAGTAGTTGTAGCCCGCTATCTTGGTGCGACTGGCACAAGCGCAACCTAGCTTCAAGGGACACAATTCAATCACACACACACTAGAACTACATAGAGCCCGAAATGTAGTGCAGCGCTCAATGACAATCACATTGGTATGACCGCCGAGGTCAATCCGACTCAAGCATATGCATTATTTATTCCATCTAATGTTTACTTGAGCTTGGTGCAGGTAGCTAGTGTTTGTTTTTGCAAGTACAGGTGCGACACAGGAACCCTGTAGCGAAGTTGATGCAACAAACAGCGAAAGGATGAAGCTAAGTTCAGACTCTAAAAGATCGGAAGCAGAGCACTTGTCAAGTAGCTAGTGTTTGTATAGCAAGTACATGTGCGACACAGGAACCCTATAGCAAAGTTGATGCAACAAACAACGAAAGGATGAAGCTAAGTTCAGACTCTGAAAGATCGGAAGCAGAGCACTTGTCAGGACACTAGCGCCCAGATCGGTCACTAGTCCCAGTCCTATCCTTTGGGTGGTTCTGTCTGAAGAAGTTCCAGACTCCAATTTCTCAAACAGAGTCTGCACAGTCCAAATCCGGCCTTGTCAACCCGTTTCCCAACCCAGGATCAGTCCAAATCTCCCAATACAAGCTAAGTCACCTTATCTCCTATCTTGCACACTTTCTTCTACTTTGCATGCTAGATCTTACTTGTTACTGTTATATTCATTTGATCTTAATCCTTTGATAAAAGATTTAAATTTCTTTAAATAATTTGGTGAACTCAAACCTCATACGCCCATTCTCATATATTTTTATCTTCTATCATGGTTAGCACCTCTCATGAGTTTACCACTGAAAGTCTTAATGACCTAAATACATCCCTTACTGATCGTCCTAAAAATCTTGATCTCTTGTTATTTTTTACTCACGAAAAATCCTAGTGGATTTTTACCTCTACTCCTCTAAACATCAGTTTTATCCCAACTACATATGCCACATATTTTATTCCACTATCCTCCCCTCTCATCAATGTGGGGGCTTCCATTATCCATATTCCTATTTCTTCACCTAGCACTCATATCTCTTCTCCTTTCATTTTCCACATCCAACCTAGCACTTATTTAGGAACTCATACCTTAAATTCTTTATATCATATATTGCAATCTCAAATTCATCACTTGCAATAGGCCTCTTCTTCTTCCTCTCCATCCCTTAATTATTTGTGTCTTCTTCATAGTCCTCTTTCACCCAAGGTTTCTTCTTATATAGTTCCTCCCAAGTTTTCCTCACCTAAGTTTCCTCTCTTCGATGACCATGGAGATCCCCGGAGAGCACCTCCAATCATTTTAGTGGCATGTTTGGATTATGTTTTTGATGACACATTCTTGACCAAGTTGTTTCCTAGGAGTTTACAGGACTATGCCTTATGCTGGTTTTATGATTTGCCTTTACATTCCATTCAATCTTTTACTCCTCTTGTAGATATGTTTTCTAGCTCACTTTTCTATGAATATTGGCATGAAGATATCATATGCACAAATGGCCAAAATGAAGCAAGGAACTAATGAGCATCTTACTGACTATGTGGTACATTATAAGACTAATCTTTCTAAAATGAAAAATATCTTGGTTGAATACTAATTGCAATATCTTTTCATCTAAAGCCTATTATCGCCTTTGCAAGAGTGTGTAGTCTTTGATTCTTTTCAATCTTTAGATCAGTTATGTCATACTTTGAAAAGTGGTGAAATCAAGTTACTTTATTTGTGAAAACTTAAATACGGTGCCTAATATTTTTTATGCATCTACTAACAAGTTCCTAGGTAAATCTACCTTTAAGGGAAATCCTAGTGAGCCTAAACTAATTGTCAATGTTATATCTTAACCTACGAAGCTCTAATTACAAACTACGTACCACATTTTTACTCCTTCGCCATATCTACCACATATGTTGTTGCCTCAACTCCTTGAAAGAAATCTGATTTCTCTTCTACCTCCTCTTGAAATAGATCCTAAAAGGCATTGTGGTAAGAAATTCAATGAACATGCACATCGTGATTATCGTAGATGTAATGGCCAATCTATTGATAAGTGTTTCAAGTTTAGACATATCATTCAAGATCTAATTGACAATCATGGCATTGAGTTTCCTAAATCTACTATTTTTATTCCTAAATCTACTAATGACAATGGAAATCTTAAAATCTTCAATTATCCACCACCTAAGCATGAAAAAATAGCTCTTTAATCCTCTTCCAATCATTCTTATCATATTGTTCCTCCTCTTTTGTCTTTAGATCATCCTCTTAGATTTCTATTTGGTATTGGTGATCTTCTTTCACATATAATTTCTTTCATTGATGTTGATTTTCATTCTTCTTTTTCATCACATTGATTACTTATTTATGCTTCTATTGGTTCTCATGTTATCAAAAATGCTACGATGCATCCCACTTATAAGCGCAATACATGTTCATTATCTTTCTTGCAAACTATCGATTTTCCATTATCTCAGATGACCCGTAAATCAACTACTTCTCATGGGCATACCATTCTTCCCATCACTATATCTACACCTTTCACGATTGAATCTAAAGTTGTGCATTGTGACATGGTCTTAAGATTCCCTTGGCTTAGGGATGTCAAATGATACCATCCATAGTTCACTTATGCCTTAAGTTTGTACATGAGAGTCGCCTTATCACTATTTAATGCATCCCACCATGGACTCCTTTGTCTTTGCTTCCTCCTAATACCACACTTTCAGTTAATTTTATCATTGGCATACCTACTTCTGCATATTTTCATGATTTCCACATGGCTTTTACACATACTCCTTTGGAATCTAGAACTCTTACAATCCATATTGTTATTTTTATACATACACCTAGATCTCCTCCACATGTAGCTTGTACTTCTCTCTCATGATGAATACATCAGTCTCATAGTCCACCTCATCGGGATAGGTCCCCTCCCAGGACATACACTACCCATGGTGCATATAGGCATATTTCGTAGTCTATTTCTCCACATATACTCCCCCATGGCCATAGAGTCTTTGATCATGATCACATGTGTACTTCCTTCACACTAGCAGATAGTATGCCCTTACCCCTATCCTCATTAGATAGATCATCGTGGCATTCACACTTTGGGGGCATATTCTCCCCCCTCACTACCTGTTGATGCACTCTTGTTCTAGGTTCAAACATGACTACTGAGGGTGCATTTACTTACATGGACCTCACTTTTCACGCATACACTAGGGGTGTTGGGGTGTGGAGCCTGATTTTTGGTCTTCTTGAATCAATGTTGAAGTGTTGGAGCTCAAACGATTAAGTTTGGAGACTTCAGGAGCATTCTGTAGTCGTTTGTTGTGACGTTGTTGTGTAGTCATTGTTCTATTGCTGCAACGTTGCTGTTAATTAGTTGTTAACGTCGGGACTATTTTTCCAGCCATGGGAAGTTGAAAGATCGTGACTTTCAAACTTCTAGGGTCAGCTTTAGGACTTCTTAAGAGGATTTTAATCCTATAAATAGAGGTGTTAGGGTATCTTGAATATATCTTGAGTGTTCAAGAGGTCTTGAGTCTTAATGATCAATAAGTGATCGAGAGTGATCAAGGTTATGCAATTGGGTGTCAATTTTGGTTTATATGTGGTTTAGCATCTTTGGAATTCTGTTGTGAGTTCATAACTGAGAGAAGACTGTAGAGTTGTTTTACTCTTGTTGATAATAAAATCTAAGCAAGTTCTTGGTGGACGTATCCCACATTGGGTGAACCACATTAAATCTTGTCTTGTCTTCTTTTGTGCATTATTCATTTATGTTGTTATATTTCTACAAGTATAATTCTGCTATATAGTTTCCTACTGCTGTGGTTTGAGGAATTGTTTCCGCATATTTGTTCTCTAATTCCTAACAATTGGTATAAGAGCTTTGGTGGTTTTTTGCTGAAGTTGTAAATCATAGGGAAAGTTTAGCTTGAGTGGGAGCTATGGCAGATGAGGGCAGATTGAGGGTTGAGAAGTTCAATGGGAAAAACTTTGGTTTGTGGAAGATGCAAATGGAGGATTACTTATATCAGAAGGACCTCCATGTTCCTTTGGCTAGAAAAGCAAAGAAACCTACTAGCCATGTCAGATGAGGATTGGGAGTTGCTAGATAGAAAGGTGCTCAGGGAAATTCGTTTATGCCTTGCATCTTTGGTTGCTTTCAACATATCACAGGAGAAGACTACGGAAGGTCTCATGAGTGCGTTGGGGAAGTTATATGAAAAACCCTCTACCTCTAATAAAATATTTTTGATGAAAAAGTTATTTAATATGAAGATGTCTAAGAATGGTTCTATTGTTGATCATTTGAATGAATTTAATATGGTTGTGAGTATGTTAAACTCAGTAAAAATTGACTTTGATGATGAGGTCAGGGCTTTGTTGATTTTGTGCTCCTTACCAGATAGATGGGACAGCTTGGTTATGGTTGTAAGTAATTCAGTCTCTAATAACTCAAAGCTGAAGTTTGAGGATGTAATAGGTGTGATCCTAAGTGAGGAAATGTGAAGGAAGAGCACCGGAGATTCTTCTACTTCTGGAAACGCTTTGACAGTGGAGAGTAGAGGGAGACAAAAGAACAGAGGGAAAGGTAACCGTGGGAAGTCGAATGATCATGGAAGGTCAAAGTCCAAGAGTAAGTTAGAATGTTGGCACTGTGGGAAGGTTGGTCATGCTAAGAAAGATTGTTGGGCTCTTCGATAAGAAGAACAAGAAGGAGGAAAAGAAAGAGGTAAATGTGGCAGCAGGTGATGTTTGTCAAGATGCCTTAATTCTTTCTTTAGATAATATTGTTGAATCTTGGGTGTTAGATTCAGGGGCTTCTTTCCATGCCACCCCACATAGACATTACTTTACTGATTTTGTTCAAGGTGATTTTGGACATGTATATCTTGGTGATGATGAACCATGCAGCATAGTAGGGAAAGGTTGTGTTCAAGTGAAAATGTAGAATGGGAACACATGGCTACTTAAGGATGTCAGGCATGTGCCTAAGTTGAGGCAAACTTGATATCAGCAGGACAGATAGGTAGTGATGGTTGTACGGTTAGTTTTACAGCGGATTCTTTGAAGGTTACCAAGGGAGCTCTTGTGGTTGCAAGAGGTAAGAAAACTGGTACTTTGTATTTAACCAGTGGTGTTGATTATTGCAATTTAGTTGCTGCAGATGGAGATGCAACTTTGTGGCACCAGAGACTCGGTCATATGAGTCATAAGGGCATGCATATTATAAAGGATAGGTTGCCTGGATTAAAGGAGTTAGATTTGGACTTCTGTGAGGATTGTGTTTATGGGAAATAGAAGCGGGTGAGATTCCTCAAGGTTGGACCTACCAGGAAGGAGGGTAAGTGGAGTTAGTGCATACAGATGTATGGGGGCCAGCTAAGGTAAACTCTATTGGTGGTTCATGTTATTATGTCACTTTCATTGATGATGCAACTAGAAAAGTTTGGGTATATTGCATTAGAAAGAAATATGATGTGTTTGAAACTTTCAAAATATGGAAAGCCTTGGTTGAGAATGAAACAGGTCTCAAGTTGAAATGTCTCAGGTTAGATAATGGAGGGGAATATTGCAGCAATGAATTTATTGATTACTGTTCGGTAAATGGGATCCGCAGGAAAAGAACGGTTCCAAATACTCCACAGGAAAATGGAGTGTCAGAGAGAATGAACAGGACAATCATGGAGCGTGCTAGGTGCATGAGGTTACATGTGGGGTTGCCACTCATGTTTTGGGTGGAAGCGGTAAGCACAGTTATTTATCTGATTAACAGAGGACCCTCTATGGCCTTGGATGGAGGTATACCTGAGGAGGCTTGGTCTGGTAAGAAAATTGATTACTCATTTCTTAGAGTATTTGGATGTGAGGTATTTGTTCACATTGATAAAGATGATAGGACCAAGTTAGAGGCTAAGTCTGAGAAATGCACCTTTGTTGGATATGGTGAAGATGATTTTGGTTTCCGTGTTTGGAGTCTTAAAGACAAGAAAATATTTCAGTCTAGAGATATTGTCTTTAATGAAAAAATCATGTATAAAGATCAGTTGCAGGAACAAAAAGAGGAATCAAAGAAAGAATACATAGTGTTAGAGGACATTGTGGACAACAAGGTGTCCAAGGGGCTAGTTCAGGTTCAACATGTTCCGGCATAGCCAGTTCAGGTACCTACTCATCAGGAACCCCAAACTCCTGAGGTGAGAAGGTCTTCTAGGGTAAGAAGGGAACCTGAATGATTTACTCCATCTTTGAATTATTTATTGCTCACTGACAGTGGAGAGCCAGAGTGCTTTGAGGAAGCAGTGCAGGTGGATGCCAGGAAGAAGTGGGAGCAGGCCATGGATGAAGAGCATAGATCTCTTATGGAAAACCAGACTTGGGATCTGGTGGAGCTACCCGAGGGAAAGAGAGCATTGCAGAACAAGTGGGTGTATAGAATCAAAGAGGAAGATGGAGGCAGGAAATGATACAAGGCCTCGTTGGTGGTCAAAGGATTTGCACAGAAGAAAGGTATAGACTTTGATGAAATTTTTTCTCTGGTTGTTAAAATGACTTCTATTAGGACTGTTCTTGGTTTAGTTGCAGTAGAAGACCTGCACTTAGAACAGTTGGATGTGAAGAATGCATTCCTTCATGGTGAGTTGGAGGAGGAATTGTACATGCAGTAGCCACAGGGTTATGAGGTCAAAGGGAAGGAGAGGTTAGTGTGCAAATTGAAGAAGAGCTTGTATGGCCTGAAACAAGCTCCACGGCAGTGGTACATGAAGTTTGACAGTTTTATGCAGGAGCAGGGTTACTCCAGGTGTCACTCAGACCATTGCGTGTACATCAAGAAGTTTCTTGATGGTAGTTATATTATTTTGTGCCTGTATGTAGATGATATGCTTGTTGCAGGGAAGAACATGCAGGAAATAAAGGTACTCAAGAAGTAGCTAGGTGACTCCTTTGCTATGAAGGATTTGGGGGAAGCAAAAAAAATCCTTGGTATGAGAATAACTCAGAACAGGAAGGAGAGGAAGCTGGTATTATCTCAAGAAGAGTACATAAAGAAGGTCTTGGAGAGGTTTAGTATGCAGGATGCTAAACTGGTTGGTACTCCTTTGGCAGGTCACTTTAAATTATCAAAGGAGCAGAGTCCCAAGACTGAGGAGGATAGAATACAGATGTCTAGGGTACCATACTCATCAGTAGTTGGTAGCTTGATGTATGCTATGGTATGCACTAGGCCTGACATTGCCCATGCAGTGGGAGCAGTGAGCAGGTTTATGAGTGATCCAGGTAGAGAGCACTGACAGGCAGTAAAGTGGATCCTTCGGTATTTGAGAGGGACCATGGGAGCAGCATTGTGTTTTGGTGGATCAGACACTACATTACATGGATATGTAGATTCAGACATGGCAGGAGATTTGGACAGCAGGAGGAGCACGATAGGTTATGTATTTATGGTTGGTGATACAACAGTGAGTTGGATTTCACGGTTACAAAAGGTTGTGGCTTTGTCAACCACAGAGGCTGAGTATGTTGCTGCCACAGAGGCAAGCAAGGAGATGATTTGGCTACAACAGTTGCTTGATGAGTTGGGTCATAAGCAGGAAGTTGGGAGACTACACAGTGATAGTCAGAGTGCTATTCATTTGGCGAAGAACTCCGCTTTCCACTCTAGGACGAAGCACATTCAGCTGAGATATCATTTCATCAGGACAACTTTGGAAGAAGATAAGTTGAAGCTGGAAAAGATTCATACTAGTCAGAATCCTGCAGATATGATGACCAAGGCGGTCACAAGGGAGAAGTTGAAGTTGTGTTCAACTTTGATTGGCCTTCATGGTTGATAATGAAGGGTTAAGAACTTTTCTCAGTGGAAACAGTCTCCAAGTGGGAGATTGTTGGGGTGTGGAGCCTGTTTTTGGTCTTCTTGAATCAATGTTGAAGTGTTGGAGCTCGAACGGTTAAGTTTGGAGACTTCAGGAGCATTCTGTAGTCGTTTGCTGTGACATTGTTGTGTAGTCGTTGTGTCATTGCTATTAACATGTTGTTAATTGGTTGTTAACGTCGGGACTATTTTTCCAGCCGTGGGAAGTTGAAAGATCATGACTTTCAAACTTCTAGGGTCGGCTTTAGGACTTCTTAAGAGGATTTTAATCCTATAAATAGAGGTGTTAGGGTATCTTGAAGATATCTTGAGTGTTCAAGAGGTCTTGAGTCTTAATGATCAAGAGGTGATCAAGAGTGATCAAGGTTATGCAATTGGGTGTCAATTGTGGTTTAGATGTGGTTTAGCATCTTTAGAATTCTGTTGTGAGTTCATAACTGAGAGAAGACTATGAGAGTTGTTTTACTCTTGTTGATAATAAAATCTGAGCAAGTTCTTGGTGGACATAGCCCACATTGGGTGAACCACGTTAAATCTTGTCTTGTCTTCTTTTGTGCATTATTCATTTATGTTGTTATATTTCTGCAAGTATAATTCTACTATATAGTTTCCTACTGCTGTGGTTTGAGGAATTGTTTCTACATATTTGTTTTCTAATTCCTAACATAACCGCAACGTTGATCTACCCTGTCCTATGAGTTCTATTTCATGTTAACATCATTTTCAAAAATTTAAAAATACTAGCTTAGATTTTGAGTGTAAAAATAGATTCTTATTGATTGTATATTGCTATGTTGCTACAGTGCCCTATCATGTTACTTGGATTCATATATGCCTTATCATTTTTTTATGACACAGCATAGGGTGTTAGAAGTAGAAGTAATTTTTAAGAATTCGAATGCATTATTACTGATACATAATTGTGAGATGATGTATGATGTTCTTGGAGAAGACAAAACCACAAAATATGAGAGACACAGAAAGTCATTGCATACATCTGAGAGGTGTGGAAGATTGTAAATCTTTACGTTGTATAATCTATCTAAAGATCCTGGATAATAGACTGTCTTGTTTCTTGGTGGATGTAGCCTAGACTGGGTAAGAACCACGTACTAAATTTACCCATGTTGATTTATCCATCTCTGTATTTAATGTATATTTTGTTGCTGGTAGAGTATCACACTTTTATTTGCTCAGTATGCCTTATTTACTCTAATGGCATATTATCTATCCTAGACATTTTGCTAACCCCAGCCAGGACGCCAGCGTCAAGTGCAAATCATCCCCTTTGAGGGTGCCCCTGTCCTGTTTGTACATATTTACTCACACTTTTTGTGTCCTTTCTAGTCATTTGAGCATCTTATATTTTTGGTAGCTACAACAATTTTGGAAGAAGAAAACAAATACAAGGTAGAGAAGTTTGACAGCATATAAATTATCAATTATGGAAGATGCAGATTGAGGATTATCTATATCACTAAGCACTATCTATCACCACCTAAGGTTGCATCCATCAAGGTATCTAAGAGCTCCATTGCATCCATCTAGATCCATCAAAAGGGACACAAGGGATGGTTTTCTACATCACACTTCATAGGAGGGAAGTTCATTCTATTTCATGCACACATTTACTACATTCTACATATAGCTACTTGCTCACTATCCAAGTGTGACATGCATAAAGAGTAACCTAGGGAATAATTGCACACAGAAATCTACATTAGGTATGAGATGTAGTGCAATTCTCAGTCATAAGTTCACCATTGTGATAGTTGAGGATAGTCTGACCCCTCATTCTACATCTTTATTTTTTGGGATTTGATGTATATTTAAGGGTTTTGTAGGTCTACTTTCATTGCAGGTTTCTCACAACCTCAACAATCTTGGTGTGACCTCAAAGGTGACTGTAGGAAACAACAGGCCAATTGTGACACCTCAGAGGAGGTATTTCTGAGACTTTCCACAAACCTAAGCATCCATAAACATGTCTAGGGCACCCAAGGAAACACATGTCCCTCTCCAAGCTCCCCAGTCCATCTTGTTCCTCTAGCTCTGCATTTTTTTGCTCCTGTGCGACACTCCTGCTACTCTGTTCATCTGGTCAGAGCTTTGATCTAGTCTAGATTTCACTTTGAAATCAGCTAAGGCCTTTCACCCTCTCTTTGTAATTAGGGTCTCATTATTTATTTCTTAGTTTTTTTGGTGTACTTTCTATATTTCATCGTCATTTATTACTGCTTCAATGTCACTCAGATTAGGCATATGTAGATTTACATTTTAGCTTAATCATTTTGGTGAACCCCTCTCAGTTGAATACGCTTGGATCCTCATCTTTCTTCTATCATGGTTCATAAATCTTCCTCAAATTCCTTTTTTGATTTACTTAAAATGTATCTCGACTGCCAGGTTGTTCTACAAAAAGGCTTATGACTCCATGTGTCTTCCTAAAGATATGCCACCACATGAAATCAATCCTATTTTCCATCATTTATCTGATGAATCTAGCCTTCACGAACCTCCATACAATCAACCCATATTGGAGTCAATTCAAGCCTTGCATACTTATGTTATGACAAATTTTAGGCTATGGAATCCATGATTGCATCTCTTAAATCTGAAATCCAACAGCTTAAAGATGCTTCTCAGGCTCATGATTGTTTCTTCTTCTCATTTTCATTCTATGTCTTCTACATGTGTTCATATCAGTGAGCCTTAAGTCATACCATTACCATATCCTCTCACCTTTGATCATAATACTAAGAAACATGACATTCTTACTGAGCTCCTTAGTCATCAATTGATCACTTTACATCTACTCATTACTATCCTCCTTATGAACTTGCAAAATATCAAGGTCGCCCATATTATAATTATCATCAGATCAATGGACATAATGACAATTCCTATTACACTTTACAATGAAGAATCAAACATCTTGAGTGTCAAGGTTTCTCTCATTCACTGCACAACATTTTGTTGCATTCCCATCTACAAATGCCACATCCACATGGGCTCCTAAATCTGATCCTTATGTATCTAATGTGCATTAAGATACCACTTCTAATTTTCTTTCTTTGGCTAGTCAAGTTCCGCCTATTCAATCCACTCAACCTCCTCTTAAGGATGGTCCCACTCCTCCTCCACTCAAGTTATCCATGACATTACCAAGTCAAACTCAGTAATCACCTCTCAAGGTTCACTCTTCATCAACTCCTCCTACTTGATCATCTACAATATTACCAAGTCACTCTAAGTAACCTCTTTTAAAACTCAGTGCAACTTGGCCTCCGCTTCAAGTCTTCTACAATGTTATCAAATAAGCCATCACCATGTAGGGCTCCTGAAGCATCACCACCTTTGTGCCCAACTTTTTTATTAAGTAAACTAATTCGTACAATTAATCCACTCAGCATCATTACTTGATCTCTTTTATCAATACACACTTGGGGGAATTACACTTATTTCCCCCACTCACATTGACATGTGTCTTTTATTCACATTGATTTCACATCTAGACTTGAGCATATGCATATTCCACCACACTCTATCATCACTTTCATTACCCTATGACACACTCTTGTGCTATTATTCATACTTGACTATTGAGGTCATACTATATACATGAACCTCACACACTACATTATAGGCACTGCACATTACACATCTTTACACTGGTAATGAGATTTTCTACATATACAATCTTCCATCTATTCTACACCATCCGTAACACTTTGTGCATTATATTCCTTTACATCATACACATTCTACACATTACATTATTATACATTTTTTTCAATCTACACATGACGCATTACACATTTCACATCATCCATCACATGTCATTACATGCTTTACGTGTCACATACTTACGACGTCTTCTCATCACCACATCTCCATATTACACATATTACTCATCTACTTATACATGTTACTATTGACTCACTACCCAATGACTTACTCTAGTACAATGGTTATACTTGATTGCATGAGGGTTTTTAATCAAAATTAAACCTAACCCCATCACCCCTACATCATTCTACACTTTGATCTTCACAATTAGTTGTCAATCAATAGAGATAGGAATGTCCTGAATCTTTTTTATCATACCATGAGAGATACATTCCTAGCTAGTGCTTTCCTCATACATATTTTGAAATCGTATACTCTTTTAGGCTAAATCATCACCCCTTTCTAGAATCTTATCCATACATCACATGATATACACTTTATACTACATCATCACGTTTTCTACCATCATCACGTTCATATATTTTGTGATATACACCTTGTGCTACATCATCACGCGTTTCATACTCACACATCTAGTGATATAAAATTTAGGATAAATAATCACATACTCAAAATCTTGAATCATCTATATGTCACATTCAATATCATCTATACATCATCATTTTACAATCAACACACCACACTCTATTCGTATAAACTCTTTCTACATATGACACATCGCTCAAACCATCTCCTGATGACGCACTCTCGTTTATGGTTCATTCTTGATTGTTGAGGGGGCATAAATAAGATTAACCTCATTGCATACATACACATCCACTCGTGGGGCATGCTGCTCTTATCATTCATACTACATTCCATTCCATCTCATCCAAAATATACTGCATATCTTGGTTACATTTACTCTTTCTTACATTTACTTGTTACATGTTCATCTTATTACACATGCTAGATAGATATCTTGTATTTCATTATCTTTATCATACACAGATGCACATTCACTTGCCTTTCTATTTGTGATCACGGATTATATAGGTCCACTACACGTAGCATGGATGATTAACACGTACCTATTACCAATCCCATAGAATCTCCTAGGGGCATCTAATTTTGTATACTACAAGTGTTATTGTTTCATTTTTTCATAACACATTACTTTATCAAATTATACATGCCTTGACATATTTATTCCTATTCGATCTTGTAATAAGTGAGCTCCTGCATGTGTGATATTTCTTGTATTTTCCCTTGAATGTAAGGATGGGGGTGGGGAAACATGTACGCTTATATGAAAGTGGTTGGTGGTTCTTCCACTAGAAAACCAATTTGAGAGTTTAATTTCTTAGAAAATCACATACAGAGTGGTTAATGGTTTCACTAGAAAACCTGTTGGAGTTGATGGTACCTCTTTGAGAAACCACTTTTCAGATTGTAGATAGATGAGCTAGGTACTAGAAAGAACTCACCCATATTCACACTAAGGGGGTGAATGTTAGGAAATTAGTGTTCATATTGGGAACATTTATGGTTTGAATATTAGTAGTTATTTAATATTTATAATAATATGTGAGTGTGCACAATTAGTTGTCATGCACAACTCATAGAGATAGGAATGTGTGAGAATATCTTGGGATTGGGAGTAAGACTATGGAATAGAGGAGAGATATGGGGAAAAAATGATAAGACTTGACTCCATGATTTTAGGAGCAAGAAATTGTATAAAATTACCTCTAATATTCAATAGAAACCTTCTCCATTATACTTACATTTGGTTTCTATCTATCTGTAGTTTTCATTTCATGTGTTGATTTCAATTAATTATTGCTTAATTTATTTATGCAAATCTAGGATTCCTACTCATTTGGAAAATTAAAACTCATTGCAATCATCCAACATCACACAAAATGATCAATTTAAAAAGACGATCTTCAGGCCAAGTAGCCCAAACTGACTTATATGGTGAAGGGGTGAGTGATCATCATGTACATCCAATGTTGCATTCCTTAACGGTGAACTGCATGATTTGCAAAAGTTGACGACATATGAGGTCTTAATACACATCATAATCATCAGATACAATGCTCATAATCATTAGTTACTTCACATACCATAAGGTATATGTTGTAATCACACCATTTACTTGAGTTACTCAAGCATGTGAGAAGAGCTAAGCATGATAATATCTATCTTGAGACATTCTCAGGAGAGAGATTCCATGAGAAACACATCGTAACAACTATTAGCACTTTTCAGAAGAGAAGGAGCCTATCTAATCGTATAAAAACATCATTATGAGTAGATACAATCATTGTGAAAGGGAGTCATTAGTATGCAATAAAACATAGACCTCACTTGAACATGGACAATCAATATGGGTAGATCCAAGGTTGAATCATTAAGACTAGGAACTGGTATTATCATTATCAAATATCATTGATCACCATACTTTACATAACCATATCTTGGAATGTCTTTTTGGAAGAACATTTTATAACATCACTATCATCCTTGTGTCGTGTCATGTGATTAATGAAGTTTAGATGTTCCTCAATATTCTCCTTCTTGGACAGATGGGTGGGATAGGCCTAGTTATTCCAGTTCTCACATCATCAGAATAGTGAGGATCAGTCTGCAACACATGCCTTGATAGATTGATGACATCAGGACAGTGGTCTTATTTATCAATGTCCCTTCTCTTATAGCAACTTGACATAGAATGGTTACTTTCCCCAAGGTAGAAGCTGCAAGGAAAACTATACCAACCACTTTCACTGATATCATAGCCATATTCATTCATACTGAATTTCAGGATCATTAGAAGTTTTGGGATCCAACAATGTTCCCTCTAGTGTTAGGATTAGCTATTTGTAGGAACGAAGAGATGGAATTTCAAAGTATGCAAAACATGGGTCCTAACTTTTCATGTACAACCTCTAAGACTCATCCAGCTATGAAAACTTAGTAGTGAAATCATAAACACTAGGGTATGGTGTCTGATAAAGCCTGCTAGTGGTGAACTGTTCACTTTGAATGTTGGAAGCTAGTTAAATTCCTTCAGTGTGCCTGAAACTCTCTCTGGTTTCCACAAATATCACTAGTGTACATAGTCATGCCGGCATTACTAGGATGATCCTCAAGATATAAACCCTTAGTTTCAGATACTGTGGATATTGGAGGATGAACAAGGCCTAAGTTATTCAATAGACTGCAATGTTTAACCTAAGCTACATAAAGGGTTCGAATCATAACTAATTCAAGCTAAAATTTCTCAAAATCACCAAACATAAGCTATTCAACCTAAATGGAGCTGGGTTAATTCTAACCTCATTTGCAGGGTGAACTTAAGTGCATTTGCATATTGTCATAGAGAAATACAAAAATTGCAAATTGCATATTTGAGTATGCTATGAATCCTTATTTAATATCCAACTTTAAATTATTTACAACTTTATGCATTACAAATTGGATATAAAGTATATAACTTATGCAAGTTTCAAAAGTAGAAACTTAAGAGAACAATTCTATCTGACTCTTCTAAGGAAATGAACTCTATGATACTCACAATAGGAAAATGAATCCTTTTGATAAAGCCTTCACATTGAGACACTAGGAGCACTTCAAGCTTGATCGAGTTTTGACATAATTACACTTGTAGATGTTCAAAGCAACTAACTCAACATGCCACTGGAGAAACCAACTAGGGTAATCAACTAGTTTCTGTACATTGAACTTGATCCATGCAAAGATGGTAAGAACAACAATTCCTTGTCTTTGGGGGAAGTGAATAGAGGGAAACATTATTCTAGGTTGTGGCTGATAGTTATATCCTTTATCTATTATTGAACTAGATCCAGAGATGTAATGATGGAGGATAAATAACACACTTAACTAGTTCTTTACTGAATAGAAGTTTGGCAAAACCATGATTTAGGCTTGATCGGTAAACGATAGAACTGATTTATTAGAGTTGCATAATCTCAGAGCTTGCAATTATAAGGATCAAAGGAACTTAACACATACTATAATCACAAATTGACCAAATAAGTATATGAATCCCTATTGCTCATTGATCTGCAAAGGTTTTATGGAAATTATAACTTGGAACCATTTCAGTTCATCTTATTGTCTCAACATGGTGTCTTGACCAGGCAATCTGGTTAAATTCTCATATGAATCTGCAAAACCGTTAGCCTCAAAGCACCAGTATCTATGAGCAAGGTAATTAGCTATGTCACTACAATCTATCTGCATGAGTTTCAAAACTTTGCAAATGGCTATTTCCTTAAAAATGTTCATGATATTCAATATTTACAAGAGCAAGTCGAACTATCCAGCAAAAAACACGAACTTACATAAATTACAATCCTTAAGGTGAGATGGCAAAACCGATCCAACTCCTTTATTGGATCCATATGGTGAAACTCAGTCATAAATTAGAGATATCTTAGTATCCAGCTAAAATGCTAAATTTCTCCAAAATGATGACAACAATCCAAGCATCTAACTTGAGCTTCATGACAATGAATTAACACATCCCTTTTCCATTCACATATTGAGGAAGAAAAGAAGGGGGGAAGAACAAACAAAGTTTAATCTATTTTAAGAGGAAATAAGAATAGGATTAGAGCATAATAATAATGAATTTGGTAACTTTCCTGATCAGGTCAAAATAGGTCTTCACCACACTTAGAGTGATTGTGCATGCCTTTTGCAAAAATATTTCATGAGTTAGCTTTCCCATTTTAGACTCTTGAGCATGATCAGAAAGAGTTTACTTTTGAAACTTCACACTAGCCTTTGCGTGATAAAAAATGGATATCTAATGTAATACGTTACAATTTATATAGATCCAAAATATGGAGGGCCCATTGTTGCATTGGAGAAAATGAACAGGTATTTAAATTAAAGCTTGTGATTCACCTACATTAGGTTACCTTTTGGTGATAATTTTGAAGAGTCCATCTACTTCTTTCATTATGATGTGTGGAGCCATTAACAGAACATTTATTTCCCATTGATTAGTGAAACTAAAATAACTAGTTGAGCAAAGGTATAGAAAAGCTTTAACTTTTCCGTAACTCGGTTTTGACCAGTTTTTGCAAAAGAAAATATGAGCCCACATTGATTAGTATCCTTTCCATGCAAATTTGATGAGTGTATGGGTTTGATAGGAACTTATGCAAGTGACAGATCCTTTGTTTCATTAGGAAAAGTTTGACTCTCCTTTCAAAATATGAGAGAAATTGGTAGGATTCTCATTTGTAAGCCTTCATTGAGTTCTTTTGACATATGAGATCTACCTCATCTTGTAGGAAAGATTTTTACCAACAATACCATAAGACTCGCTTTTCAAGTCTTTTGACACAAGTTGCAACAGTGAGTCAATAACCACCATAGACGAAAGATTTAACAGTAGTTCCTTTTCTCTTGCTTCATCCAAGTTGAGAGGACTGTTCCAAATTTTTGCTTCTACATTTTTCTCTAGCATGGATGCCTTAGGTGACACATTCAAAATGCCTAACTTAGAAACATTTTGTGAAAGACTTACTAGGGAAGAATTCAAATTGTCTCACCTTGAGTCTTCCACCTCTCAAAAGGCATTAGTTGCATCTAATCCTAAGGGCAAGGGAAAACCAAACAGTAAAACCAAATCCACACCATATCCATCTCAAAATTCTCCTAAACCCAAAGAAAACAACTCAAAACCTAAAGAGTCTTCTAAATCCAAGAATAAGTCTAGCCGTTCATGCTCTTTTTGTGGGGGGGTAGTAATCATGAAGAACATATGTGTTATAAGTGAATGCAAGCCTTAGAGGATACATGTCAAGAAACACAAAATTTCTATCTCCACTCCACCTCCTTCTAATCAGCATGGAAAGGCACTTAATGTTGTTGGAAGATCTCAGTCACCACTTGCAGACAGTTGGGTTATAGATTCTGGTGCTTCTCATCACATGACTTCTTCCAAGGAGTCTTTTGTTTCTCTAGGTTTGAGTTCTACTTTCAAAATTGAGGTTGGAGATTCTTCCTTTCTTTCTGTTGAGGGAAAAGGTGATATACAACTTGATGGTGGCAATATCAAAGATGCACTATATGTTCCTAACATCACTAAAAATTTGATATTTCTGTATATCAAATTTTTCATTCTGGTAAAGGGAAAAAAGTGACTTTTACACCACATGGAGCAGAAGTAAAACTTTGTTGGAGCCTTGTTTCACTTGTTTCTCAGGGGTATTGTTGATCATAGTTCTAGACTATATCACTTTGAGGGTTTTGATGACACTTCTTCTATAGGGACAAGATTGGTTTCTCATGCAGATTCAGAGAGTAAGCTTTGGCATGAAAGATTTGGACATCTCAATTACAGATATTTGAAGGAGTTGAGCACTCATGGTATGGTAGATGGTCTTCCTAGAGTTTCTTGTCTTGAGGGAGTTTGTCATGGTTTATGCATTAGGGAAACAACACCAAGATCCTTTTCCTAAGAATTTGTCTAAGAGAGCTTCTTCACCACTTGAGCTTGTGCATAGTGACTTGATGGTTTTTCCTACCCCATCTTTCAATGGAGCTAAGTATGCACTTACATTTATTGATAATTTCTTGAGGCGTACTTGGGTTTATTTTCTCAAGTAAAAAAGTGATGTTTTTTCACACTTCAAATTCTTCAAGGATTTGGTTGAGAAACAATCTTCTAGTAGCATAAAGAACCTTTGCACTGATAATGGGGGGGAGTATTTTAGCAATGAGTTTTCTGAATTTTTGGCAACTCAAGGCATTATTCACCAGCATTATGTTCCTCATACTCCACAACAGAATGGATTAGTAGAAAGGAAGAATAGAACTTTGAAGGAAATGGCTAATTGTATGATGCATTCTAGAGATATACCTCCTATCTATTGAGCAGAAGCAATTAATTGTGCTAACTATATTCAGAATCACACACCACACAGAGCACTTGAGCATTTGACTCCAAAGGAAGCTTGGTCCAACACTAATTCTAGATGTCTCATTTTTTCGAGTCTTTGGGAGCCATGCTTGGGCCTTTTTTCCAAAGAAGAAAAGGAAAGCTTTGGATAAGAAGAGTAAACTCTTGATCTTTGTAGGGTATTGTGAGGACATGAGAGCTTATCATCTTTTAGATCCTGATACACATGATGTTCTTTTTTGAACACATGTTCAGTTTGATGAGTGTCTTCACTCCTCATGATTCTTCATCTTCTTCCATTCCTTCTTCTTCTTCATCTCATCTTGAGGATCCTTTCTTTGAGGATATTGATGAGGAGGTTATAGATGCCATTGAGGATCATTATTCCCACTGATGTTGTCACTATGCCTAAGTGGGCTCATACTACAATTTCTGAGGTAACACCTTTCATAGAGGATCTTCCACCCACTAGGTTATCATCACGCACATTCTACAGGTTCTGGAATTTTGTGTCAGGGTAGTTTCTGAGGATCCACAGTTCTTTTTCAAAGGCTCATGGGATACATGAGTGGGATATGCGATGATAACTGAGTATTCTTCTTTGATGAAGAATCATACTTGGGATTTGGTATCTCTTCCTAAAGGAAGAAAGATGGTTAGGTGTAAGTGGGTATATCGAACCAAATACATACCTGATGTGGTCCATTGACAAGTATAAGGGATCGTCTTGTTACAAAGGGTTTTTCACAAGTTGAAGGTATTGATTACCATAGATAAAAGATGTTGGGCTAGAAGGAATCCCAATGATTGAAGATGATGGGCTACACAGATGTGTCCCATAGATAGAAAATTAAGGGCTACTAGGACGTGGCCCAAGAATTCCATGAAAATACACTAGTTTGCACAATAGAAACAAAAAATATACTTATTCACATCATAATAACCAACTCCATATAAGTAGGCTATTATATAGATCTCCTAGAATATAGGAAAACAACTTGAACTACCCAAACAGGAAGTGAGTCTAACACATTTCCCGATATATGTGCTTTGTTTATTAACAACTAACCACCGAATTAACAAATATTTATTTATAACAAAACTGTATAATAAATAATATGAGTTGTTAACCAACTCATATTATATTACAAATAATAATCATGATTAATAATGTTTTAAACAATAGATTAATCCTAACATTCACCCCCTTAGTGTGAACATTATTAATCACTAATCTTCACCCCCTTAATGTGAACATGGCGAAGAACCATATTTTGAAGAAATTGAACCACCTCCTGAAAGCACTTCTTAGACCAGGTACAAACTCCATAGATTATCTCTTTACCCTCGTAAAGGCGTAGTGTCGAGCTGAATTATGCAGGAATGCTCCCTTCCTCTTTGGGTTCCTGTGGGACTTTCCCTTCCTCCTTGGGCACCCAAATTCTGAATCTCCAAGATCCACAAGCTTCACACTAGCTGGATAACCATCCCTTGAGTCTACCTCGAAATCTTCTCCTGCTCCCAAAAGTGAGTATTCTAAAAAACATGACTCCTCCAAAAATCTCTGAAAAAGGGTTTATTCAGCAAACCATCACACTGCAAACAGGGACACTGAAAATGAACTGAAAAAAGAAACCACACTACACACATGTCACCAAACCATCTATGCGGCCCCGTCGTTGGTGACTGATGAGAGCTTTTGATCGCCCTCCATCCTCTGATGCCTCCATCCTCCAGTCTCATGCTACTAGCTCAGCTGAATATGAACATGAAGCTCAATTTTACATATTGGACGTTGCGTTCCAATGATAATGTGTCCGCAAAACAATTTTTTTTATTTTGACAATTTTTTGACTCTAATTCACGATGATAACTTACAAAATGACTATTAAAAAAATCCTAAAATCACCTATATGAATTCGATTCTTTTACAATAAATGATGTATTTAGACAATGACAAAACTAATAACATAACAATGACTAACACTTTGATGTCTTGACTTATTGACACAACAACATTAATAATCCTAAACTCGAATATATTAAACATATATTATTGACACGACCAACAAAATCTTAAAATACTTAAAAGGACTTTTTAAAACGATGACTACTTAAAAAACTTATGAGTGACCGACTTGAAACTAAGACACATAATAAATGGACACAATTCCCTATCGACTTATTGATAAGCCATGCTTTAAAAAAAACTAATAACGTATTTTACCCAACAAATACATAAGTACAAAAAAAGATTACTTCTACACAAGGTTTACTACATGTCACAGATTTAACAAAGCCGTCTATCTTTAAGACAAGCTTGTCATAGTCTAAATATCTTCAAATCTCATATAATGTTATTTAAAACAATCAATACTACATCAATTGAGGGTTTAGTGGAGAGATCTAGCTTGAAATAGTTGGAGAGTTCACCAATGAGGATAAACATCAAAAATACAACTTCATTGTGCAAATGAATGAGATCTAGACACCTCCAATATGTGTACAACCACACCAGGTTAATGTGCTACAGAAAATGCCTTTCAAACTTTACTAATCTTGGACACCAATAAAAGCTTTTTCCTTCTTCAATAACCATGAGCCTCGATTTTTGAGGGCGTCAAGGTATCCAATTGCAAAACACACAGATTTGACAAGTATATGTGAGTATAGTGGCCGGTTCCACACCAATTACAATTTCTCATTCACCATTTACTGGTTCAGCATGATCAGAACGTTCTCAAAATAGAAGAAAATACTTGAATCTGAAGACATGCGAGGGTACAATAAAGGAATAAGACTGATTTTTAAGAATATACGACGTGATGCATGGATCACAAACAAAATAACACCAAATGGAAAATAAAAAAGATATGGAGTGAATCAGGTATAACAAATGATTAGATGTACGTGGTGATATCACAATTGTAGATGGGCATAGGATACTGATAGAATAATAGTATCACAACCAAAGAATACAGAAGTAGATCTCGATACATACGTTGTACAGGTGACTAAATCACGCCCCATTAAGTACTTTATTTTCCATTGAAATACTACCATCTACAGGACAACGGATACTTATAGTTGTCCCTGTAAACAATATTATGTTGTCATTGAGAACAAAACCAGTAACCACAATTCCGCTGAGTCGCTCTGATACCAAATGAAATTGGTAAGCCAAATTTACATAGAATAATGATATTGCTTTCAATTGATTTTGAATGTTTACACAACATAGAACTCTCCATATATGTAGGATTTAACATCCCTAGAATATAGGAAATAGCTTGAACTACCCAACCCACAAATATCTCACATTTCCTATATACGTAAGTTGTTTATTAACAACTTCACATATAAAAAAATATAATAACAAACCTAACAATTAATAATATGAGTTGTTAACCAACTCATATTATATTACAAATAATAATTATGATTAATAATGTTTAAACAATAATATTAATCCTAACAGTTCGTATACTAGATGGACGTGAAGAGTGCCTTCTTACATGGAGATCTACAAGAGGAAATATAGATGGAGTAGCCGGCTAGATTTGTTCAGGATTCTTCTCTTATTTGTAGGCTCCAAAGGTCTCTCTATGGTCTCAAACAAGCCCCTCGGGCTTAGTATGAGAAGATGGATTATTTTCTTCTATCTACTAGTTTTGTCCGTTTCCACTTTGATCATGCAGTGTATCTCCAGCATGTCGGTGAGGATATTGGCATACTTGTCTTGTATGTTGATGATTTGTTACTTACTGGTAGCTCTTCTTCCCACATTCAGACTATTCAGAGGGTTATTTCTACACAGTTTGACATGACAGATCTTGGGCTATTGCATTATTTCCTTGGTTTGCAGATTTCTCAAACAGATTAAGGGATTCATTTGAGTCAGCAAAAGTACACCCATGATCTTCTTAGGTGCTTTGATATGGCTGATTGCAAGCCAAGTCCATCTCCTTTTCATTCTGGAGTTACTCTTACATCCACATGTACCACACCACTTTGTGATCCTACATTGTATAGGCAGTTGGTTGGGAGTCTTATGTACTTGACCCATACTCGCCCTGATATTTCATTTGCAATAGGGCTTGTATCTCGATTTGCATATTCTCCCCATAGTAGTCACTGGTAGGCTACTAAAAGGATTTTGCGCTATTTGCATGGCACTTCCCACTTTAGCCTACACTACACTAGGGGCTCTACTCAATTGGTTGGGTATACAGATTCAAATTGGTCAGGTTCTATTGATGACAGGCATTCCACTTATGGCTATCTTTTTTGTCTTGGTTCTTATCCAGTTTCTTGGGCGTGTAAAAAGCAACAAGCTATTGCACTTTCATCTTTAGAGGCAAAGTACAGGGCAGCAGTTACAGCGAGTCAACAGATTCTTTGGCTTTGCCAGTTATTGACAGAGTTTGGATTCCAACAGGATTTACTGACTGTACTTTAGTGTGACAACCAAAGTGTAATTCACATTTCTCACAACCTAGTTGAGCACCAGCAGACCAAGCATATTGAAATACAGATTCACTTCATTCGGCAGCACATTCAGGATGGAGTTTTTTGCTTGGAGTACCTTTTGACTCAGCAGCAGGTTGCAGACATCTTTACGAAGCCTTTTGCATCACCTCGCTACCTTGAGTTGCGTGGAATGCTTGGGGTTTCAGAATTTTTTCTTGGGGGTGTTTGTGAGAACATCTTCCTTCTTCTTCTTCTTCTCTCTCTTTCCTTCTAGTAGGATTCTTTCCTTCTTTCGGTTCAAGATTTCTTCATGAATATATTGTACATGAGTACCTCATCAGGCCTAGTTGTCGAGACTCATATTGTGGACATGCCACTTCTATTTTGGCCCCTAGCTTCACTTGAGGGGGGGTGTTACAGTAGGTATTTACCTTAGCTCATGTTCACCTAGGTACTTTATTTACCTTTATTGTATTTATCCTCACCCACTTATATGTGTGGATATTTCTTTTTATTTATTTAGATATTAGGGGGATATTATCTAGTTGTTAGGTCTAGTTCTTTCCTTTATCTATGGTATTGACTAGATCCTTGATGTCTAATTCTTTCCTAAATCTATGGTCTTGACTAGTTCTTTGATGAATAGTTCTTTCCATGATTTATGGCTTGATTTACGACCATGGCTGGTTCTTAGATTGTTATTCCTTGCCTATATAAACAATGCCATTTCTCATTGTATTTCATTGAGTTCCATAATAATATATGATATTGTTTTTCATTTGTTTGCAAAGGTTTATGTAAAGTTATTCTAGCGAATTACTTTCATCTTATTGATCATGGTGTTTGATTAGCATTTGTGTTCTTGGCTTGGTATGATTTGGTTACCGTTCCTTTTATACGCCCTAAATGAGGGGGGGGAATCATCTGGGTGAATCATTTACCCCATATAGCATTATACACAACATGATACTGGTACAACATAGTTTTTTAGTTTCAGACAAGACTCAGAATCAAACTTCGGTCCTTAGCACAGTTACCTTTCCTAGATGCCTAAAACTAGGGGGCAATACATTGGCCTTTCTTAGATACCTGAGACTAGAGGGGATTACACAATGATTGATAGTTTAACATGATCTATATAACTCCATACATCGTGGATTTTACAGGGCTCGTAATCATACTTGGGTCCTTAGCACATGTTTTTATACACACCATTTGTAGTGGTGTTCTACACACCGGGAAGCAGTTAAAGGTTAGAGGATGACACCAGACAATTCTCCCTACACTTCTTCCATTTCATTGGCATGAGATCACCCAAAAAAATCGTGTGTTGACATCATCTATAGGATATTTTTCTACACCCTTTCGTCATCACAGATCAGGTGCACAGGTTCCTTTTTCACACTTTTAGCATTTTTACATACTTTTCTTACACACTTTTTTACATATTTTAATCATATACATTTGTATTTGACTACTTGTCAGCTTCTCTTTTGCAGGTCCATCCATATGGGAAGTGGTAGTCAACGTCAACAACAAAAACATCTCACACACCAACAACAACATCAACATTAACAACAAGTACATCGTAACATCTACACATGCACTTCTGTCCTAGGTTCATTTTCATCACTATTCGCACTTTCTCCTCCTTAGCATCCACACTTCACATTTTTATCATTCCACACTTTTTCTAGTCCCTCGGCACACCTTTCATCATCAATCTACATATTTATAAGGTCCACATCTCTATCCACTTTATGTTACTGAGCATCTTTCTCACCAACATAAAGTGGGGGTAAATGTAGACACAAAATCACACACTTTGGGTAATTATCTAGTTCTGATTATATACTAATATTCATATGATTCCTAAGTAAAAAAAAGTACTAACCAACCCATGTCATTGGCCACCTTGCTTTACTTTTTGTTGGTTCTTTTGATCTTACACCCTTACTTGCTCAGTCTTCCTTTTTACTCTTCAGCATTTGTCATCCTAGATAACAGCTCCCAGCCAAGATGCCAACATCAGGTGCCCTCATCCCCTCTACGCACCCTTATCCTTTTTTTACTTTACTCACACTTTTTGGGTATTTTCTAGCCATTTGAACATCTTATCTTTTTGGTAATTAGACTTTTCGGGGTTAATTACGAAATTCAAGCAAGGGAATCATATAAATATAAAGTTATGTGATCATAATAAAGGACCAAACACTAAGCATTAACTATCACCACCTGAAGTTGCATCCATCAGGCATTTAAGAGCTTAATTGCATCCATCTAACACCATCACAAGGGACACAAGGGCTGATTATTTTGCATCACACTTCATAGGAGATAAGTTCATGTTCTATTCCATGCACACATTTATTACATGTCTTTACATTTAGCTATTTTCTCATGCTATCAAAGTACGACATCGCATGAGAGTCACCTAGGGCACAATTCCACACATATACATATAGAACTACATTGGGTCATGAGATGTAACGTAACGACTTAGTCGTAAGTTCACCATTGTGAAAACTGAGGATAGTCTAACCCCTTCATTCTGCATCTTTCTTTTTTAGGATGTGATGTCTATTTGAGGGTTTTACAGGTCTCATTCTTTCATTGCCAGGTTTCTAGCGATCTCAGTGATCTTGGTGCAACCTTGGAGCAACCAAAGGTGACTAACAAAATAACATCTTACGACTACATCAGAGGAGGTTTCCTGAGCATTTTTGCAAACCCAGATGCCCAGAAACATGTCTAGGGTACCCGCGGGCACCCCTGTCCCTCTCCATGTGCCCTAGTCTAGCCTATCTCATCGGATCTACATTTTTCTATGCCCCAGTGTGACGGTCTATGCTTCGTATTTTCCAATTTTCCAACTCTGTGCATTCTCCAGTACTCTACAAATTAGCTAAGGATTCTCACCCTCTCTTTGTAATTAGGGTTTCATTATTTATTGCTTAGATACTTGGGTGTAATTCATGTATTTCACTATTATTCTATTACTTCTACTATAGCATTCAGATTAGGCTCATATATTTACATTTTAACTTAATCATAATATTAAATATGCCAAAACAAGATATCAATGTCACATAGTATTATATTTCCAAAACAATTTATCTTTTTTACTGGTATTTTCTCATAGTATTTTGCCCCAATTTTTTTGTGTTGAAATTGGTACAGAATTCCTTGCATGTTTAATATGAAATTCCCTCTTCGGTGTATGGGAAAAAGTTAGGTGTTCTTTCTCAAAATACAAGAGGATTTACATCTTCATTATAATTATATATTATATCATCCATATAAAAATATGAAGAGGGAACAACATGCCTTACATAATCATAAGTGGGGATGAACCTGGTTAAATGTATGGTAACCACTATGTTTTTGCAAGACATGAAGGCACCTATAAAAATTGTACACATGCCCCCAAGGCATCCCTAAGGTTTACACAACATTCCCTATGGTTTATACAATTATCCCTATGGTTTACAAAATTTTACCTAAGATGTAGACAATGTACATTAGGGTTTACATGATATTCCTTATATTGTACACAATTTTACCCTACAATTTACAGATAAATGTAGATAAATGTATATTAGGATTTACACAATATTCCTTATATTGTATATTAGGAATTTACACAATATTCCTTATATTGTATATAATTTACCCTAGGGTTTACACATTTTACATGAGGGTTTACAATATTTATCCTAGCGTTTTTTAGATTTTATTTAGGATTTACATAGTTTCCTTTCAAATATAGTATAGGGTTTACACATTTTAGCCTAAGATTTATATTTTTTCATTCTACATTTCACATACATTATTTATCAAATTTAAATAAAAATCTGCATACCTATAATATGGGATTTGTTACGTACTCTTATTCTTCTAGTGGATGGTTTTCTTGCCTCTAGGTGTTAGTTTTGCTCTATGTAAATTTTTTCGTTGCCCCCATTTGTTGTCTATTTTGTTCTTTTTGATCTCTTTATTCCTTTCTCCTATTCCTTTTTATTTTTTTACTATTTCCTCTTACTACTTACTATCCCTTTAATTTTTTCCACTAGGGTTCTTCTTTCCTCTCCATTTTAGCTTTCTTCTTTCCTCTCGTCGCTACCCAAAAAGAAATTAAATAAAGTGGGATTGCCTTTTGGTATCCCACTTTATGTTTTTTTAGGTTAGAGGTGGATGTGTTTGTAAATGTGGCGTAAATATGGCACAAATGTGCCTCCACAATTGTGCCACACCCCAATATTAAAAAGAAAAGGAAACTAAATCACTGGACCCCCCTAAATAAATACATATTATATAAGACTCTAGATAGGCCCCCTCTTTATATTTGGGTCACGTTTCCCCCCTATAAATCCATATGAAGATTAAGATAGTGGGTTACAATTATCGATCTATAACGTTTGGGCTAGATCTATAGAGAGAAACCCCTAATTACTATTTAAGGTGTCATATTATAATTTAGGGTGTTGTATTAGTGTTTAGTGTGTTGTGTGAGCGTTTAAGGCGTTAAAATTGTGTTATTAAGGGTGGTACACTAGTGTTTAGCATTTTCATATTATGCTTTAGGGTGTGTCTCATTAGTGTTTAGTGTGTTGTACGAGTGTTTAGTATGTTGCATTAGTGTTTATGACATATGAATTGTATTTTTAAGGGCGAGTGATTACTGTTAAGCGTGTCACATTAGTATTTGTGGCATTGTATTAATGTTGGGTGTGTTATGTGAGTGTTTAGTATGTCACATGAGTTTTTAATGGTGTTACAATAGTGTTTATGGAGACTAAATTATGTTATCAAAGTAACCTATTAGTGTTTAGTGTGTTTTATTAATGTTTATGGTGTTCCATTACTGTTTAGTGTTTTGTATGAGTGTTTAGGGAGTCTCATTAGTATTTAGTATATTGTATGAGTGTTTAGGGAGCCCCACTAGTGTTTAGTATGTTGTATGAGTATTTAGGGAGTCCCATTAGTGTTTATGGGAATATGAATTGTGTTATTAAAGGTGACCCATTAGTGTTCATGGTGTCATATTAGTGTTTGATGTGTTGTTTGAGTGGTTATGATGTGTCATTTGAGTGTTTAGTGTGTTGTATGAGTATTTAGGGTCTTCCATCTATTTTTTGGGTTTATAAATTAAGCTATTAAGGGTGACCCCATTATTGTTTATGTGGTTTTTAGTATTTAGGGTCTCCCATTAGTGTTTAATGTGTCTAAATTCTATTATTAAGGTTTTCCTATTAGTATATAGGTGTCAAATCAATTCTTAGGGTGTCGTATGAGTGTTTAGTGTGACCTATTAGTGTTTAAGGTGTTGCATTATTCTTTAGGGTGTATGAATTGTGTTATTAAGGGTGTCTTGTTAGTGTTTAAGGTGACTTATTAGTATTTAGGGCATCACATTAATGTTTAGCATGTTGTGAGATTGTTTAGGTTATTTTATAAGTGTTTAGAGTGTTTAATTTGTGTTATTAAGTGTGACCCATTAGTGTTTAGGATGTCTTATTATTATTTTGGGTGTCGTATCAATGTTTAGGGTATTACATTAGTGTATAAGGTATCATAATAATGTCATTTGGAGTGACCCATTAGTGTTTAAGGTGTCGCATTAGTGTTTAGGGTGTCTTATCAGTGTTTAAGGTGTCTTATTAGTCTTTAGGGCATCACATTAGTGTTTAGCATGTTGTGTGAGTGTTTAGGTTATTGCATCTATCCATCGAGTTAATATTACAACACATTTCATATTTGGACATACTTAATTTATAGCTCGCCACATGGGTCCAAATTTGCAAACTGATACATTGGGCCATAAAAAGGCAATATTGGCAGACCGACTGAACATTGAGTAATAGACGTAACATTAAATACCGTCAAAGTGAATAGCCCAAGACTTGCATTGGGAATAGCCCAAGGTTATCTTCATAAGGTTTTATAAGTGGTTTATCCATTTTCTAATCCCTAGAATGTCACCAATTGGGGAAATCGGATTGATATTTCTTTGACGCCTTAGGTGGAAGTTCTAAATCATCTTTGAACTCTTCCTCATAAGGTGTAATATGGCATTTCCCCCTTTTTGCACACAGATTTGTCACAATTGTTGACAACCTGTTATTTCTCGATGCACCATTGAAACTTCTTTAAATCTCTTCCTATTCAACACAGTTTCCCCAAATTTCCTCTGTCAAATCAATATTGTCTTTACAATTGGTCGCAATATCCATATTGTTTACATATGAGTGTGTAGATGATTATGGACGTGGTGAAGAGAAAATTAAATTTCCAAAGGATGAAATATCTGCAAAAATAATGATAACTACATTATTTTACAAATATTATCTAAAAGATACCAATTTAAAAATTACAACAATATCATTATTTTGTAAAAACTTGCCAAACTTTCCAAGTTACAAATTTTCATATTTATATTTGCAGATAAGGAAGGTTCCCTAATAGAAACATACTAACAATGTCGAAGGATATATATGGCATGTGTATTGTTGCAAAATATAAGTAAATCTACTATCTCAACACAGGGTGAGAATCCTTTTGTATTCCCTCTCTTTTATGTTAAAACAGTTATACTTTCCCTCTAAAGGAGAAGCATGAGTTTGCAAGAGCTAAAGATATGTATAAGGTTTACAATGGGTTTGTGTGTTGTTTTTAGGGTTAAAAATATATTTTTTCAGTGTATTTTGTCAACTATTAAGTAACAAATGTTGTAATTGACATGTAACCATGCAAGTTGAGTGGATGAGGACTATAAAATATTTCTATTGTATGACCATTTTTTTAGTGCTTTACACCCACAATTGAATAAATTTGTATGCATAGTTTACCTTTTTGGCCATCTTGGCTATCTCAAGGAAGCTCTAAATGTTAGAATCTAAAAGCTAATTAAACTTTAGGTGGTTATGTGAACGTGTTTTCTTGGTGGGTTGGATGAGCAGAGGTAAGAGAGGAATAGAACTATTTGGTATTATTAGTTGCCCCATTACAATTGACTGTATCCCCAAGTGTTGTGTGATGTAATAATTTTCGAGGTTTCTATAGGATTTTATAATGTTTGTGGTTAAATTGTGTAATTTTTAATGTTTTAATCAACCTAATTTATTTTTCTTTATCACCCACATTTATTTTTCTTACAACTTAGTGTTTTAATCATCATTTTAATAGATTTAAAATGATAAATACTTATGTAGATAAGTTATACCTTAACGGGAATAAATTGTAAATTTGCGTCAATAACTTCTCATGTAAAAATAATGGATAAAGCTGGAGATCATGTTATATAAGATTAAAGTTTGGTGAAATTCAAACTTTATCACAAGTTCAAACAAAGTTATTTAATGTGTTATCGACAAAATTACTCAAGGATACATGGTCCCATTGAATAAATTTATCATAGTGTGTTTTTACTAACACTGAAACAAAATTAATAGCTAGTTTGAACTTGAAATCAATTATTTACAAAAATTAAAAATTAAAAAATTTTAACTTACCTTTATTTTTACTCTACAAAAACACTAGGTTATTTGAACTTCTTCTTCGCAACAAATAAATTGAGAGGCAAGGTGAAAATGACGTTCACTTGGGATTAAATAAGAAATGTGGGGCCACACGATTAAAACTAATGTAACGCAAAGGTGGCGCAAATGTGGAACAAAAGTGACACTATTTGTGCAACATTTGTGCCATTATTAATACGTCATGTTTGCATTAAAAATCTCTTTTAAACTAAATAAAAGAAAACTCATTCCCAATCGACACAAAATTGACCCCCATTTTCAACATTTTAAACACAATATGTAGTAGTGGATTGGAGAAATAAATTAAGGATCGAGAAGAAAAAAACTAAGACAAAATGGAGGTGGCTACTCTAAAGGCCCAAAAATAGGTGGAGAAGGAAAATGAATTGAAGGAGAAAGAAGAATGGAAAAAACAAACCACAAATTATGAGAGGAAACTAGAAGAAGAAAATAAATAAGTGGAAGTAAGGTAGAAATAGAAAGGAAGGAAGAATAAGAGTAGACAAATAAAAAGGCCACGAATCTCCAGAGGGAAATTGAGGAAGAGGATAAGAATAAGAAGGCCATAAAGGCATAAGGAGAAATGAAGGAAGATGAAAATAATAAAAAGGCCATGGAGGCCCAAAAGGAAAATACAAGAAGAAGAGGAGAGGAAGAAATATGAAGCTAGTGCAAAAAATAAGTTGCAAAGGCAAGAGTTAAGGTTGCAGAGGAGAAAGAAAAGAAGGAGGAGATTTCTAAGGATCATAGTAAATAAAAATAATATAGTTAAGGGTGTCAAAAGAAAAATTTGCCAAAGAGAAATAAGAAGAAGACATAAAGGCCAATTTTCTTGTGATGTAAACATAAGGAGGAGACAATTTTTTCTATGTACCTTCAACCTCTTAAGGTTCGGTCACAACCTTGGAAATATTTAAGAATATTCTTGTACAGAGAAGACATGTGAGTTTGTTCTCCCTTCTCAATGGAGTGGTGAAAAAAAAATTGAATATGGGTTGATAATCTACTTGGACAAGTTATCTCCCCTACAGAAGACCCAAATTAAAACCTCCTCCAAGAAAGTACAAACACAAATTAGATGAAGAGATTTGTGACCTTTAAGGATGTGATGGGAAAAACAATTACAAATATACAAAAGGTTAGGTTGTAATATCATCTTGATAAAAAATTGGATGGTGGAAAAAAATACTATAGGAAATGGTGGCAAAAGTCTTATGCTACCTAACTCCATCAAAATAGAAAGACCAGTAGATCCGTAATGAAGTTGTGGATAATTACAAATTTTCCTAGTTGATGTCACTGCAAATAGAAAACATAGAGAGAAGACACAAAATTACAAGCACAAACAATACAATTGGGAGCTATATTGGGTGATGTGGTGACCTACTTCACCTACCCAGTGGCTTGGTTGGTCATGATCCAATATGAGAAAAAAGAGCTTGATGCAATTGAAGAAGATATAACTAGAGCATCCACACAATATGACAACAAGGAAGATGAGGATAGAGATGAGAGGAAAAGGTTGTTACTTTTTTTATATCAATACAAAATAAAATAATGTGCAAGGGAAGAAATAAATAATAAACTCTAAAATCTACATAAAACCAATATTGCATCATGTTTTTGGAAAACTTTATGTATGCAAGTATTAAACAATGAAACTAAGTCTTAGTGGTGCAAATCCTTATTGTTTTACTTTTACATTGCTTGATTTATCCTCTTCTTTGTGACTTAATCGATGTTTGTTTATGCTTTATGCTTTGTCCCAAAAATATCTATCATTTGCAACTGTTTATTTGAATTAAGGAAATTTTTGTCCATGATCGTAGAGATTGGTTAGTATCATGGTGTGGTCCTAACTGAGATGTATGATCTTGACCCTTTTGATTTTTGGGTCCTTTTTTCTAGTGGTTCTCTTCATTACTATTTTCTCTTTCATATCTTATGTTTTTGGTTGGATTTGAACACCACTAAGATTCAAATTTCAAAGTAATAGGACTATATATATATAAAAGTTCATCTTAAGAATTAATTATATAACAAGTACCTATTTAAGTACCAAATACTAAGCTATGAAAGTAAGAGTACTATCTTCATACTACATATCACAACATAAAAAGGGCATAAATTTTTTTATACACATATACATACAAGGGTTTTTATGGGAGAAAAAAAACATAGAGTGCTATCAGTGTGGAAGCATGAGGGAAAATTTAGGTCAAGGGTTTCGGTTGCACACACAGTCACACAACACACTAAGAGAACTACATTGAGTTTGAAATGTAGTACAATGCTTGGTGAATTACAAACGGGGGTGATTCCTGAGGTCAATTTAACTCAAACATATGCACATTTTGACTTGAGGTTCTTATAGGAAGCTAAGTTTGTTTCGTAGGTACAGGTGCAAAACACTAAGGTTACTAGTGAATTTGAAGATACAAAAGTACAACACAGGAAACAATGAAGAAACATAATAATAATCAAAACTTTTTCATCTTCCAATCTAAGATAGTAGAATAGGGTTGGTTAATGGAATCTGGTCTAAACCTTTTATATGGTCTCCCCTTTGTGGTTTTTGTAAGAAACAATTGATCTGAGATCACTCATAATTCTGCATATTTCCTAGATCTAACAATGACATAGTCAAAGACGTGATCGGAATAAGCTAATCCACATTTTAACCCTAGTTGTACTTTTAATTGCTTTATCAGTTTGACATGCTTGCAAATAGCCTAGTTTCCTATTGAACCTCGGTCATTGGTGTTGTCGTTGATGTAAAGTGGAATTGATGGAATAGGGTGTGAGTGGTGAAGTGAGGGTCAATAAGGGTCATGAAGGTTGATTGGTAGTGCCTTCTTAATGATGGATTGAGCTCATAGAGTGGATTCAGAGTGGTTTTAGGATGACTTCAGTGTGTTGCAAGCT
Source organism: Taxus chinensis (assembly GCA_019776745.2). Classification (NCBI taxonomy): domain Eukaryota; kingdom Viridiplantae; phylum Streptophyta; class Pinopsida; order Cupressales; family Taxaceae; genus Taxus; species Taxus chinensis. Next base: position 683,293,016 of record CM034147.1, on the reverse strand, counting down.
TAGTCAATGTGGTAAGGTCCCATTAGAGGTATGAAGATACTTGGTGTGCTTGGCTTAGGTGTCTCACATGTCCAAAATGATGTGTCAAGGATGTGCAAGAGTTTTTTAGGGTAATCATCAGATCAATTTTTGCAAGCCACGGTTGAAACTAACACATTTAGGCCTAGTTCTAGAGCCTAATGAGGTGTAGGGGGGAAAAATCGGGTCATGAAAAGCCTACGTAAGGCATGGGAAGAGCCTAGGAGCATTTCTTAGATAATTTATGAGAAGCTACATGGTATACTTTAGCTCTTGGAGAAAAAATTCAAGTTCTCACAAAAACTACCCTTGAGAACCAACAGTGGAAGTTGAGGTAAATGATTTTTGGTTTTGGGATATACATTAATATTTATGAGAAACCAACCTATGAAGCATATAGATGGGTGTGTTTTAGTGCTTCATGTTAATTTTCATCAAGTTTTTGAAGAATATTGTGGAAGTTATTAAAGTTATACTAAAACTGACTTCTTGTAAAAGGAAAATTGAGCACCCTGTCTTCTTAGCATATAAAAAAATTTCAAACCTTCTTTAGATAAATCATAGAAGTAATTTTTTAAGATAACTCCAAGATTGAACTCTTGCAAAAGGTTTGAGGAAAATTAGATAAGAAACAAATAAGTTCTATGCATTTTACTAGCAATGTTTTCCCATCTCTAGGACCCCTTCTTGAAGCAATAGGCATAAAATGACTTCTTTGGCCTCCAAATCAATTATAAATGTCATGAACACTCATAAGTGTAGGACTCTTCTAGGTCAAAATGATGGAAATTGGTACTCCTCGTGATTGATTGTTTCGTACATGTATGACCTTATTTTGAAGAATTTGAGCTATATAGTGCATATTTGAAGGTGTCAAGCTAAATCCCCTGCTGTTGAGAATGTATGAGAAGTATTCTTTGAGTACATGAATATATTTGAAAAAATTGTTTATTTGTTTAGTGTGCATTATATCAAACTTCTCTCTCGACTGTTAAAGAGCCTCTCAAGTTAAACCATTCAAGATGTCTAGACGAGGCTACTAGGCATAGACCTTAAAATGGAAGTAAGAAATGGATAAAAAACCTCTTGTACATATCCTTGAAACTTCTTAGAGCTAAAAATTTACTTGATCAAGTAGTGCAAAGGTCTAATTCTCATTGTCTCTTGATTGTCTTGTATAAGCCTACCAAGAAGATTATGGTCTAAACTATGATTGAAATATTCTCCTTACAAGCACTGCTCACAAGCTTGTGAAGATGATGTATTAGCTCTCCTTAAAGCTCTGCTTCCATGTAAAGACCTGAGAATGAAGATGTTGTTTATTTTTGCACCCTTACAAAAATTAAACAATTTGAATACCTATGGGCTATAGAACGAGGGCCACGAAAAAGTTGAGCATGCTACGAAAAGTAAGATATAAAGTCGCGACTAAGGATGAAATGTCAATGCAATCTAGCAAGCCTTGATATACTAGAGAATAAATCCACGCATAAAGGCAGATGGGAAAATCCATGAGGTGAAGGAAAAGAGTTCCGCGGATGTTGACATGAAGTCGTGCCACATTGAAGGTTGTGGGATAAGGTGGAGAGGATGGTAAAACTGCGGAATCAAGAGGATGAAGCCGCGAAGGTCAAAATCTGCACAAGGCTAAGCATGAGAAAGTCGCATATCAAAAGGAAAGAGTAGTTTCCAATGGAAGGATAAAATGGATGTAATCTTGAATCTTATTATCAGATCTTTGCAAATTTGATAATATTTGAAGGAATCTCGACCTCTTCTATGCAATAAAAAGTAGGATTTCATGAATTTAATGGAGGTAGGTGGGTGAAGAAAAGAAAGGCATCCACAACACATGGAAAAGGTCTAGTCCACGCAGTGCAACCACCAAAATTAAATACAATATGGGCATCATTCCTTCTTTAACAAGGCAAATGGCGTAGGAAAGTAAAATTTGCTAGAACAACAAGATCTTCTGAGAAAATTAAATGAAGGTGGTTGACTGGGAAAAGGGGAATTTGAATTTCCCTCTCTTTTCTTATTCTCTCTCCTTCTTCCAATTTTCTATATATTGTAAAGTGATGCCTAGTTTTAATGTTGGATACTTTTGGAATGCGAGGGCATCATTTTATGTTGCACAAGCATTCTAAGGGTCGCATGCCTTGGACTCTAATTTTGTAAATGTTTTTGCATCTTCCTCTTATATTGTGATGATTTGTGCATGATCTTTAAGTAATAAATATTCTAGTTTTGTGGCTCATTTCTGCCTTAGCTATTGTTTTATTGCACTCTCTTGCCTCTCATTCATTCGCAGGTGTGTTGTATGCATTGTTTCAGAATATGTGTCAATTGTGCATCGTGAAAGTGGATCCTGGATGTGGTTTTGATTTGTGGCTTTCATTTACCCTCTTCATCATCGTTTTCTTTCCATTTTCTCTCTTGTTGAAGTATTCATCCCCTTATTTTCGGTGTTATCACCTTCTTTAGATTAGGTTTCTATTTTATGCATCTCCTTCTCACCTTGGTCCCTTGGAAAATTAGAGTAGAGTTAGATAGTTGCATTTCAATTCCTAGGAGTAGTTTAGCAGTAGGAGTAAGTAGAGGAAGTCAGACCTTCTCCGGAGGTCTGTCTCAGTTCGAGTCCCACAACTTGGAGACAGTCCCATGTTGTCTCAAAATCCCTAATTGTCTATGATTCAAGTTACGGGTGTAAATTTGAGCTCCAATAGTTTTGGCATGCTCGGTGGGACACTTCAAATTAATATTTCTAGTTTTGTCAAGATTGGATGTGTATCTTGGTGAAACTCTAGCCTTTGAGGCTCTTACAGTAACACATCTGGTGACTCCATTCAAATATCAACTAGTTTTAGCAGTACTAGTGATTCAAGTGTCCCTAATTCATGAGAAGGATCCAAACATGGTCGAGAACAAGAGAAGAAGGTGTATTTGAGTATTTGTAGTTATCCCCAGGTAGAGGTAGAAGAGGAAGACAAATTCAAAGATCTCCATCTCCTCCAAATCAAAATATTTCAACACCTCCACTTGGCAGGCCCTTCTTATAGTCAACAAGAGTTCTTAGACCTATCAGAATGGTTATACAACCACCACCTAATCCTGTTGTAAACTTCACAGGAAGTAATACTGACTTTCCTTGAATGCTCAGAATCCCATACCAGTAGCAAATTTGAAGAATATCCCATTCTTTATAGGAGAAAATCATACTACTCCAGTTGATCACATCCAAGATATTGCAAATTTATGTGTTATTCATGAAATTTCTGAGATGGATGTAGCTGTAAAACTCTTCTTCATCATTCAAAGGTAAACCTTTACAATGGTTCAGAAGCCTAACAATAAGGCTTAGTTAGGAATTATAATGAGTTATGTACGACCTTGTGACAATCAATTTGGAGAAAGAGCAGATAACTATGTCCCTATTGGAGTAGTTAACTACAATCAAGAGAGAACCTAATGAGCAAATGATGGATTTCAATTTCAGATTCCAGAGAACTTGGGAAATAATTCTAGCTCTTGTGAGACCTGCAGTGGAAGGTGCCTTTATTTACTTTTTAAAAACTCTTAACTCTGATATATCTGTTATGATATAATCTATGGGAGGAACAACTCTACCAGTAACCTATGAAATTGTAATTAGAGCTGAAAATAGTTTAATACAAGCTGGGAAATTAGCTCCTAGACTATCCATGCCATTGTATCCTGAACTACCTCAAGTTGCTCAACCTTTTATTGCTCTTGTTCCTGAGCCAAATCCACAACTTGTTGCTTCTACATCACAAACCCCTACCCAACAAAAGGAAGATGAAGAAATGAAGGCTTTGATTAGAAATTTAACAAATAAATTATATCCCTAGAAAAATAACAAGCCCAATCCTATAGAAATTATCAAAATCAAGGATAATATTTCTAATCAAGGATATCAATCATATAGAAATCAATATCCTAATCAAAGATATGCACCAAACAAACAAAATAATAGATGGTAAGGTCAAATTGCTCCTCTTCCATTGGCAATGATTCCTCCTCCACAAGAACTTCCTATGCTCCTAGTTCAAGTCAGGCTTTAGTTCCTATGCAAAACAATATGGCACAAGAAACATAGTGGTGTTTTCCATGTAATCTGCCACATAATCAACTTGGTTGTGCAAGGGCAATGCATCTTCAAGCATACATGGTTTAGGGATCTTCCAGTCAATAGGAACAACTACTAGAGGCACAAAATCCAACCAAAGGAAGCAATTCAAGAGATCAACAATGACACCAACCTCATGTTCTTTGGAGCTGAGGATTTCTGTGCAGTTAACCAAGTGGCAAGGAACTTCTAACAGACCTCAAATCAGCGTTGTTGATAATACGCGGCACAAGAAAAGGATGTTAGAGTCACAATTTACCTTCTGTGGATCAAGCCAATGTCGCAGCCAAGGAAAAATAAGCCACGGTGAACAAAAGCAAGTTGTCTTGAGCCACCTGGAAAAGCCACGATAAAGAGGTTGTTGTTCAATCAAAACTACCAATTCAAATGCCACAATAACAGAGAAAAGAAGGTAGCATGTCTATAGATGTAGAAATCTACAAGTCTTCCATTTAACATTGTTGAGAAAATGAAAAATACCAATGTCAATGTCTCTATGTGGGATGTGCTTGCTATTCCATCACAACATGATCTTCTATGTGAATCCCTCAAGAAACTGCCTCTAGCGGATCCAGTAATGCAAAAATCTCATGCCGTGGTTCATGTCTGTCAAGAAAAAGAAGACCAAGTAGGTAAAAATGTTAAAACCCCACCTTTCTATATGTCATTAATTGTGGGTAAACACTTGGTTCATAACTGTATGATTGATTCGGGGGCTAGTACCTCTGTAATGCCCAAGAAAATAGTTGATATCCTAGGCCTCAAATATAGTCCTGTGTCTAGGGGGTTTTACAACTTGATGGGTCAACTGTGGGTGTGTTGGGAGTAATAAAATATCTTGAGTTAACACTTCATGCCTGCCCAAGCCTCACCATACCCCATGACATCTCAGTAATTGACCTGCCTCCCATGTTTTCCATTTTCTTGTCTAGAGACTTCACTGCTAAGGTAGGTGGTTACTTATCTTCAGATTGGACTCACATGCTTCTAAGAACTAGATATGGTACAAGATTCACAATACAAGTTGAGCCCATATTTTCTTACCATATTGAGTCATATGACCCTTCTCCCATCCAATCAAATTGCTTAATACAAGAAGGACATGAGCAAGACTCAGCTCCAGAGGAGCAAGTTATTCCTCCTTCCATGTCTATTTGTTGCTAGATGAATGGGATGAGAGAGACCACAAGTTTGATCCTTATGATGAAGAGCTCAAAACTTTTGAGACTGGTCTAGCACTTATTTCATTCTCCAGGAAGAATCTGTGGTACTCATGACATTCAAACAAGAAAAGGAAAGTGCTTCTAGACTATGGTGGATGTTCTTTGATGGTTCAAGAAGCAAAAATGGAGTCGGGTGGGTGTTGTGCTCATTTCTCCATGCAATGAGAAGTTATTCTTCGCTCACAAATTGCAATTTTCATGTTCTAATAATGTGGTAGAGTACAAGCATTAGTGCATGGTCTGTTAATTGTAGGAAAAGAAAAAAATTAAAGAGTTGTAGGTCTTCAGAGACACTGAATTGGTCATTCACCAAGTCCATGGTAGATGTGTGACAAAGAACAAGCTGTAAAAAGCTTACAAACATAGATTTTGGGATTTTCTAGAAATATTTGATGCCATTAACCTACAAGTTGTGCCCATAAAGTTGAACAAAGACGCAGACCAAATGGTGGCCCTTGGCTCTCAATTCTCACCTAGTGAGGATTTGATCAAGGGAAATGTGTGGCATGTGAAAATAGTGGTCAAGGCCTTCCATCCCAGACAATCAAACCTGTTGGCAGGTATTTGACAGTGATGAAAAAATTATGTAGTTCATCCAAAATGAGGTGGAGTTCTCCTCGAGGATGCAATCTGATTTGTAGGAGGTCTATGGGGATCAAATTATTCAACTAAAAATAAACAAGTTTCCGAAGGGATTAGTCACTCTAGAGTAGATCTTCAGTCCAAACGATGAGTTCAAAGGAGTGGAAAATAACATGGTGGAAAAGAAAGAAGATTGTCAGTCAGTTTCAATTGCTCCAGAAAAGAACTTCTACTTGGAAAGGTATGTGAATAAAGTGAAAGGCAAGTCCTTTATTTCCTTATGTTATAAAGTTCAGTGATGTATTTTCATGGGACTATGAAGATTTAAAAGAATTCAATCTAGATATAGTTCAACATTCCATTGATCTTGATCCCAACATTAAGCCAATTAGGCAGAAACAAAGGCCAATCAACCCCAAGATTGAGCCCCTCATGAGAAAGGAAACTCTCCAAACTCATTGAGGCCAAGATAATTTTTCCTATTAAGTATTCTACTTGGGTGGAAAATCTGGTCCCAGTAAGGAAGAAGAATGGTGAAATCAGGATTTGCATAGATTTCAGGATTTGAACAAAGCTCTCTCAAAGATCATTATCCTTTGCCCTCCATGGAGCATATTTTACAGACAGTAGCAGGAGATGAGAGGTTTTCAATGCTTGATGGTTATTCTGGTTTTAACCAGATCAAGGTGAAAGAAGAGGATCAATATAAAACTATGTTCACCACCAAATGGGGAATGTATGCATATCAAAAAATGCCTTTTGTCCTATCAAATGTAGGTGCTACATTCCAAAGAGAAATGGATATTTCTTTCAAGGGGTATATCAATCAGTTCATCTTGGTTTACCTAGATGACATCACTATTTTCTCCAAACAAGAGTGTGGATCATATGAAGCACCTAGAAAAAGTATTTGAAAGATGCAAGGAATTTGGTGTGTCCCTTAATCCTAAGAAATGTAACTTTGTAGTCCCTAGAGGCAAATCTTGGGGCATATTGTCTCAAAAGAAGGCATTTCCATTGATCCAGAAAGAATTGTAGCTATCATGGCTCTTTCCTTTCCATCTCACAAGAAGGCTCTGCAGTCATTCCTTGGAAAGATAACATTTGTTAGGTGCTTTATTCCTAACTTTGTGGGTTTAGTAAGACCTATTACTCTTATGCTCAAGAAATATTTAGCATTCAAGTGGACCATGGAGGGGAAGGATACAAATTTGAAAAGATAAAGCAAGAAATTGCTCAGGCCCCCACATTGATTAATCCAAATTATACCAAGGATTTCATTTTATATGCTTATGGGGGAATCTAGTATTATCCTTTTTTTTGACTCAACTAAATGATCAAGGAATGGAGCAACTTGTGGCCTTTTTAGTCAAACACTGAAGGATTATGAACTCAAATATAACCACATTGAAAAACAGGTGTTTTCCATCATGAGAGACTTGAAGAAATTCAAAAGTATGATTATTGCTAGCCACATAAAGGTTTTAGTATCACATTCTAGTGTTAGAGACTTCATTATGGGAGCAGAGATCAATGAAGAAATGAGCTGGATGGGTAACTAAGATCATGGAGTATGATGTGACCATTAAGGCCACAAAATTAGTAAGGGGAAGAGCAATTTGTGAGCAGTTGGCTCTAGATGTTGTGGAATCTCAAGAGACCTCCCTCATTAATGAAGTGCCTTCAAATGATGAGTATCTAATGATGTTGAGTGGCAACAGGATGAAAGAAATGTATTCAATGATCGCAGCTATGGATTTGATATGTCTAAATTTTTGTCTACTAAGTGCATATCCTCTTGGTTTAAACAAAGCAAAGAGAAGACATCTGAGGTTGTGATCTATTCCTTATACATTAATTAATGACATCCTATTCAAAAGGAACATTGATGGAGTGCTTATTCAGATGCATTGAAGGTGAGTAATGTAACAAGATCCTTACCGAGTTCCATGATGGTTTCTCAGGTGGACATTTCTCTGCTAGAGCTAAAGCCATGAAAATCATAAAAGTGGGGTATTTATGGCCTACGTTGTTTACATATTCTCACATATGGGTGAGAAAATGTAAAGGAATGCACACTCTTCACTGGAAAGAAAAGATTGTCGGCCCTACCACTTCATCCAATCCAAGTGGATCAATCATTTTCACAATGGGGTCTTGACTTCATTGGTATGATCAATCCACCATCTAGTGTTAGGTCAGAAATGGGTTCTCACAGCGATAGACTATTTCACCAGGTGGACCAAAGCCATGACATTGAAGGAAGCCACTGAGTCAGCCATCTTGGAATTTCTTGAAGAAATTGTTACAAGGTTTGGCATCCCTCAAACTATTCATTTCTGATAATGCAAAGGATTTCTTGGATTCTAATATTTCTAATTGGGATTTGGAACTTAGGATTTATCTAAAAAATTATTCCAATTATTACCCCCAAGGTAATGGATTGGTGGAGTCTACTAACAAGAATCTGATCAGAATCATGAAGAGAAAAATGGACATTAATCAAAGATAGTGGCACAGCAAGTGAGAAATGCTCTCTGGGCATACATGATAACAATGAAAGGATATTGAAACTTCTCCCTATAAATTGGTATATGGTAAAGAAAAAAGATTTCCATTATCACTACTGCTACCTTCACTTGAATTAGCTCAACAGTTGGAGTTTGAAGATGCAGATCAAAGGGAACTCAGAATAGATGGAACTAGTAGAACTTGAAGAAAATAGAAATGTTACCATGATTAGGATGGAACAACATAAGGAATTAAACTAAAAAATGGTTTGATAGGAAATCTAGAGATCATACATTCAAGGATTGGAGATCTAGTTTTAAATGGGATGTAGATTGAGCTAAACCTGGGAGACACTCCAAATTTGATGTTATCTAGAGTGGACCATATATCATCACTACTTCAAGGATGAATAACTCATTTGAGTTATCTGATCTTTATGGGAATGTGCTTCAAATCCCAGTCAATGGGATTCATCTCAAACTTCTCATTAAGATATTTCTTGCATCTTGTATATAGTAGATTAGGATTTCAATTCCTCTAAGTTCTTTTAGCACATTCTATTGTTGGTAGTGTAGGTTTCTTTCCCTAAGTGTTTTGCATATTTTTTTTCTTGAATATGTCCTTGTGCATAGTTTCATCATGTTATCAAAGATGATTTTGAAGGTGGCTCAAAATAACGAGGATTAGTTACAGATTGTCTTAGAAAATCAAATGAAAAGCAACTAAAAAATCAAATTCAAGAATATCAGGCTGACTCCATGCCCAATGGATGTTATAGGCTACTGATCAGTTCATCTAGTAGGTATATGACCCTCTATGATTTTCCAAAAATGTTGTTGTATTTTTACACCCTTAAAAAAATTGAACAACTTGCATAGCCACATGCTACAGGAAGACTACCCAAGGAGATTTCAACATGTCGTAGATTTAAGAAACAAAATCCGCGGTTAAGGGAAATGTAAAATTTTTCCACTAGAGAAGAAAGCCATCGAACAAAGGTACATGGAAATGCCACAGAGATGAAGGAAAATAGTTCTGTGAATGGTGACTAAAATCCATGCCACTTTGAAGACTGTGGAATAAAGAGTATATAATCCGAAGAGATCAAAAATTTTGCATCACTAAAACAGAAAGCCACGTATATCGAAAGGAAAACAATAATTTTCCGTGAAGAGATAAAATGGATATAATTTTGAATCTAATGATCAGACCCTTACAAATCTGATACTATTTGAAGGAATCTCGACCTCCTCTATGTGAAAAAATTATATTTCATGAATTTAATGGAGGTATGTGGGTGAAGTAAAGAAAGACATCTCCAATAAGTAAAGGGTCTACTCCAAACAGCTCAACCACCAAAATTAAATGTAGTATGGGTGTCATTCCTTCTTTAATAAGGAAAATTTAGTGGGGAAGTAAAATTTGTAGAACAATCAGATCTTCTGAGAAAATTAAATTAAGGTGGTTGGGGGGAAAAAAATACGAATTCAAATTTCTCTTTTTTCTCTCCTCTCCTTCTTCCAATTTTCTATATATTGTAAAGTGATGCCTAGTTTTAATGTTGGATACTTTGGGAATGCATGGGAGCATCATTTTATGTCTACACAAGTATTCTAAGGGTTATATGCCTTGGGCTCATGTTTCTGTAAATGTTTTTCATCTTCCTCCTATATCGTGATGATCTGTGCATGTTATTTAAGCAATAAAATATCTAGTTTTGTGGCTCATTTCTGCCTTAGCTATTGTTTTATTGCACTCTCTTTCCTCTCATTCATTCAAAGTGTGTTGTATGCATTTTTTAGAATATGTGTTCATTGTGCATCATGAAGTGGAACCTGGACACAATTTTGATCTATGGATTTTTTTTGGCCCTCTTCATCATTGTTTTCTTCTATTTTCTCTCTTGTGAACTATTCATCCCCTTATTTTTGGTGTTATCTCCTTCTTTAGCTTAGGTTTATGCTTTATGCATCTCTTTCTCACCTTGGTCCCTTGGAAATTTAGAGTAGAGCTAGATAGTTGCATTTCAATTCCTAGGAGTAGTTTAACATTAGGAGTAAGTAGAGGAAGTCAACCTTCTCCTGGAGATCTGTCTCAGTTTGAGTTCCCACAACTTGGAGACAGTAGTGTGAATTTGAGCTCCAACAAAAGATAAGTCAGCAATAAGTTTATAATACAATATTATCTTGTATTGCCTAAAGAGACAGTGCATACTATTCTAGATGTGCATGCTTCTCATGAATACATTCTTGATTTGGTGATTGCAAGTGGTAATATGAACTACAAAATGGTTAAGGGACTCTCAGAGATGTTCCCTTGATGAAGTGGACAAGGGTTTGCATTAGTAAGACTATCTCTTCTTGAAAAATGTGTATGTACTCTCGTGACAGTCAAAGGACTGTACTCTTAGTCTTAAATCATGAAAATCTTCAACCTTAAAGTGCAAGAGAAGGATTGAAACATTATTAGGAAGCTTTGATGAAGTCACTCCTCAAGTGAAATGATAAGAAAATGAGGTATAAAGTGATGGAAGCTCTGTAATGAATTACTGGGGTTTGAATTTCAAAACCCTAACTAAGGAAAGCTTGGAAGTTTGAGCTAGTTGTCTCAATAGCTTACCACGATTGGTACTAGGGAAACTTCTCACCATCAGTACTCCACTGGAAAATGCTTCTAAAGTCACAAAAACAAAGTTTTGGGGCAGAATTTGGTGTAACTCTTGAAGAAATGGTACTATCATACAAATTAGTGTTATCTTACCAAAGAACACACTCCATGATGAAGACCTCTATGAATGAGAAGCTAAAGTAATTGAAGAAATAGTGAACAAAGTCCTCCATGCCATGTTTGGTTAGTTTATAAGCCTTTGAAGTTGAATGCATATCTCAGGTGTGATATCAAGTCCTCCCCTTGCTCTTGATCAAAATTGAGTCCACTAGCACAAAACTCTATTTCTCTTCTAAGTGCTCAAATGGTGAAGGGTAATGCAAGGTAATAAGTTATAAGGCCTTTTTAAATGCATGTGAAATGTTTTTACTCATTTTTGACACATGGCAGAGTTGTCTTTGAGCTAGAAGACAAACTTTACTCGGTAAAGAATATTGAAGGACTGTGTATACATTACCAAATAGGGAAGAGAAGTCAGTTGAAAAAAAATTTCAGTTGAGGACAGGTTTGTACAGAGTTTTAAAAGACCTCGTGTGCCATTTTTGATATTTAAGGCATCATGAATATACTTGCAGACTTTGAATAGACAGATCTATGACTGATGGGTTTATGACATGATAAAGTAGTTACATTTAAAGTATTTTCATCTCCTCTTTGCTCGAGTTATCAAATGTAAAGAGTTTAGAATATGAAGTGAAAATTTATATGTAGGAGTTAGTTGGCTACTTATAAAGATCAAGTTTTAGCATGAAGTTTTTCTTGTTGATGCATGTCGAAGCCTGAGAGTGCTTTGTTGATCTTGGACATAGAAGATGAAGTGAAGTCATCTTGGAAGGAAAATAAAGTCTGATAGGACCATATTTATGAAGTAGGGAGCATGATTTAGATTATAAACATCCTTTAATACCTTATATCAGTTATGTTAGCTAAAGGAGTAGATTGATATGTTGAAAGAAGAGTATAAATGAAATGAAACTATGGAAAATTAAGAGAAGAAAGAAGAGAGAAATTAGATATGAAAAATTGAACACATTAGGTTTGTGTAAGCAACCAGGTGAAGAAGGTGATCAAAATTCATTTTGACAAAAGTCTGAGTTGTTGCTCATCAATTTGGGAGTGGTGGTTCCTATCAAGTGGGTGCTTACCAAATCTATCAAGTGGGTGCTTGGCCTTGCAATAAAGTGGGTGCTTGATATTTTACTATAGTGGGTGCTTCATTATTGCAAGTGGGTGCTTACAAAATTGTCAAGTGGGTGATTGGCTTTGTAATTGAAGTAGGTGCTTCAAAACTGGAGTTAGAGCTCCAAGGTGAGTGGGTCCTCACCACTTGGTGAGATCATTGTAATTCTTGTTGGACAATTATCCTTAATATTGCATTGATTTCTCCTTTCAGTGGGTTTTCTCCCTTATTGGGTTTCCCACATTAAATTTTGTCTCCCATGTTTCCATGTGTACTTGGTTCTCTATCTTTTTATCTCTCATGGTTGAATAGTTATGTTTCATCATTGTTAAGAGAGTTTAATTGTGAAAATTAAAGAAGTTTAGATTTTTCAGAAGTTTGAAAGAACACTCATTCAGCCCCCCTCCTTAGTGCCTATAATTTCTAACAATTGGTATCAAATTAGGTTCTCTCAGTATAAGTTTAACAACTTAAGAGATGGTCCTTGAGGCACAAACATGGGTGGTCAAGCTGAAGCAGTACTGAAAAATAAATATGAGATCACTCAAGCCCTGATTAAAGAATTAAAGAATGAAATTAAGCTTAATGATGAAAATCATCTTGAATAACTTAAAGAGGTGGTATAAGTTGTTAGTAAGTTGTCAAAAGATCTAAGTGTCAAAGAAAAAGATCATGTCAAACTTGAAGAAGAATTAAAGACCCTAAAGGATGAGCTAGAACAAGCTAAAGATAAACTAATGATAATTAAGGAAAGATCAAGAAATCAAAGGCATCCTAATGACAGATCATGTATGGTTTTTAAAAATGAAGCAACTCAGTGTGAATTGGAGCATGAATCTAGTCATGAGCCATGTCAAACATGTATCAAATCCAAGGTTGAAGAGTGTGATAAACTAAATGGAAGAATTGAAGATACTAAGAGAGGAACTAGAACAAGCAAGGAAAAATTAGTTAAAGGGTGAGTCAATCCATGTATCGTATCAAGGGCACAAGAATACCATTAGGAAACCAAATGCAAGGAGACTTTCCGGTAAGTTTCATGGAATTTGTTTCTCGTGTCATGTTTTTGGACATAGAGATAGAGACTGTATGAGAAAGATAGACAAAGAACATCCATGTGGAGATTGTAAAATTGAGTATAAGAGGAATTTTTTTTGTTACAACTGCCATGAGAAGATTCACATAGAAAAATTCTACCTTGAAGAACCTATGAAGCAAGAATGGACAAAGGGAACATCTAGAGACAAGAATCAACTTATACACTTTAAGTGCAAAAAAGTTGGACACTTTGAAAGATACTATGATAAGATAAAGTTCATATACAAGAGAAAGGATGAAGTCAAGCTCACTCCTATAGAAGCAACCTAAAAAGAATCAGAACTAGCAAATAAAGAGACAAGCTCAACCAAGGCATGAGGAGGTAATGGTAAATCTAAAGACAATTCTAGTGCAAGTGATGGAGGATTTCTACCTCAAGTTGTATTAGAGAAGATATATGAAATGTAATATGAACGTTTGTCAAACAGTGAATCAGAAAGTGAGAGCTTAGGTTATGAGATTGTCACACCAAGGAGTACACCCAAAAAGAAAGGCAAAATTTTAAGGGAATGAATGGAGTCATCATATTACTTTGATGACTATTTTATGTTTTGAAGTGACCTCACATGGTGGAGTGCTTTCTATAGGATTCTAGAAGGCATATTTTAGTTAAAATAAGCAAGGTTCGCTCCTCAATAGTCTACCTACTTGTAAATAAATCTCTCTTCATGATGAAGTTGAGTAAGTGGTTCAAATTATGCTCTTGAATGAAGGTTACTATCAATAGCTATTGATTGAATTCTCCAAACATATTGCAAAGGTATGTCAAAGAATGGCTCTTTAGCCTACTATATAAGTACAAGTGCTTGTTAAAGTCCTTGAACGTCCTTCCTGAGCAGTCATGCAAAGAGATTATGGTATAGATATTTCAAGTCCTATGCTAGTCTTCCATATGTTGTCAAGATTGTCTTCAAGCAAGAGAGGCGTCCAATAGAGTATAGAATTGAAAGAGAGTGTCTTAAGTCAAATGATAAAGTTGACTGCCTTGTTGTAATTTGAATCAGTTTGTCTTGAGTCTTAATGTGCATTCCAACCGAGACAAGAATGTGTATTTTTCAACAATTCTCTGTCCTAGTCAAATGTGATTGTATTGGGAGAAACAATCTAAGTCTGTTAAGGTTTGCCAAATGTTGTTGAAGCCTTCTCTCAACAAGTGTGTATAATTATTCATATCCTCTCCAAGTCTTCAAGGTATAAAGTTGACCATGTGATGCTTATAATGTTTAGTCAAGATGTTTCATCCAATTCAAGTCCTAAGATCTCCTAACTCTGCAATTCAATCTTTGAAGTGGTATTGAAGTATGTTATGTGAAAGAAAACCCAATATTGCACAACTTCATTCTTAGTCAAGTCTAATGGTTTGATATGAAGTCTCAAGTTCAGTCATGGTCTCACAAAAGTAAATTCCATACCATATCAATTCATTGAATATTTTTCATTAGGCTACTATCCTCAAGCTTTGTGTCATGAAAGAAGATATTATTATCAGACAAGGTCTGTTAGTGGGTCAACAACAAAATGAAGGTGAGTCAAGTGTGTACATTTACTTATAATGTGCCTTTGAGTTTGGGTCATCACAAGCAGGGCAAGGTGTCTTGGAAAAACATGCATCTATCCACAGTATCAAGGAGTTGTGAAGATAAAGTGATTTGAATAAAGATGAGTCATTCATGCATCCATTCAAGACACATCTGACAACATAGTGAGTCAAATCCAAGGGGGAGCTTCTTGAGGTAAAATTATGACTTAACAATGCTTACTTGCACGTTGATCATATTTTTGGATGTTTGAACCTTTTTCATAGATGTCAAAAGGGGAGAGAGGATATCAGAAACTAGATATGAATGCCCTGAAGATGTTAGTGTGATTGTTTTCCATCAAAGTTTCTGAGTGTGATGTCATCAATGAAAAAGGGGCAGATTGTTGAACCCTGGTCATCAGTGTTGTCATTGGTGTTGTCATTGATGTCAAGTGAAATTGATGGCAAACATGTGAGTGGTGAAGTAAGGGTCAGTTAGGGGCATGAAGGTTGATTGGTAGTGCCTTCTTAATGATGGATGGAGCTCACATAGTGGATTCAGAGTGGTTTCAGGATGACTTTAGTGTGTTAGATGATTGGTCAGTGTGGTAGGATCCCACTAGAGGTATGGATATGTTTGGTTTTCTTGGATCAGGTGTCTCAAAGGTCAAAAATTATGTGTTAAGGATGTACAAGAGCTTATAGGGTGATCATCAGGTCAAGTTTTACAAGCCACAATTGAAACTAGTTCATTTAGGCCTAGTTTTAGAGCCTAATGAAGTGCATGGGCACAAATCATGTCATGACAAGCATAGGTAAGCATGAGAGGAGCCTAAGAACATTCCCTAGAACATTTATGAGTAGCTATAGGGTATACTCTAGCTCTTGGAAACAAAATTCAAGTTCTCACCAAAACTGCCCTTGAGAACCAACATTGGAAGCTGAGGTAAATGAGATTGGTTTGGGATATACAGTCATATTTATGAGAAACCAACCTATGGAGCATATAGAGGGTTATGTTGTAGTGCTTTATTCAATTTTCATCAAGTTTTGAAGAATATTGTGGAAGTTATTTAAGCTTTACTAAAACTAATTTCTTGTAAAAGAAAAATTGAACACCTTGTCTTTTTAGCATCTAAAAAAATTGTCAAGCCTTCTTCAGATAAATCATAGAAAGAGGTTTTGAAGAAAACTCCAAGATTGAAATTTTGTAAAATGTTTGAGGAAAATTGGATAAGAAACAAATAAGTTCTATGCATTTTACTAGTAATGTTTTTCTCTCTCCAGGACCCCTTCTTGAAGCGATATACATAAAATGACTTCTTTAGCCTCCAAATCAATTGGAAATGTCATGAAAACTCCTAAAAAGTGTAAAAGGCCTCTTCTTGGTCAAAATGATGTAATTGGTGCTCCTTGTGATTGATTGTTTCATACAGATATGACCTTATTTTGAAGAATTTGAAGGTATCAAGCTGAATCCCTTGCTGCTAAGAAGATATGAGAGGTATTCTTGGAGTACACGAAGATATTTGAACAATTTATTTATTTGTTTAGTATGCGTTATATCAAACTTCTCTCTCTATCATTAAAGATCCTCTCAAGCTAAACAGTTATGATGTCTGGACAAGGCTACTGGGCATAGACCTCAAGATGGAAGTAAGAAATGGATTAAAACCTCTTGTACATATCCTTGACAACTTGTTGAAGTTGAAAATTGACTTGGTCAAGTAGTGTGAAGGTATCATTCTCATTGTCTTTTGACTATCCTGTATAAGCATGCGAAGAAGACTATGGTCTAAACTATGATTAAAATATTCTTCGTACAAGCACTGCTCACAAGCTTGTGAAGATGATGTATTGGTTTTATTTGAAGCTCTGCTTCCATGTAGAGACCTAAGAATGAAGATAAGTCAGCATGAAGTTTATAATACAATATTATCTTGCATTGCCTAAAGAGACAGTGCATATTGTTCCAGATGTGCATGTTTCTCATGAATACATTATTGTTTTGGTGATTGCAACAAGTAATGTAAGCTACAAAAGGGTTAAGGGTCTCTCAAAGATGTTCCCTAGATGAAGTGGACAAGGGTTTGCATCAGTAAAACTATCTCTTCTTGAAGATTGTATATGTACTCTCATGACAATCAAAGGATTGTACTCTTAGTCTGAAATCATGACAATCTTCAACCATAAAGTGCAAGAGAAGGAATGAAACAATGTTAGGAAGCTTTGATGAAGTCACTCCTCAAGTGCAATGACAAGAAAATTAGGCACAAATTTGAATTTAAAAACCCTAATTAAGTAAAGCTTGAAAGTTTGAGCTAGTTGTCTCAATATCTGACCACGATTGATCCTAGGGAAGTTGTTCACCATCAGTACTCCTCTGGAGAATGCTTCTAAATTCATAAATAACTGAGTTTTGGGGAAGGATTTGGTGTAACTCTTGAAGACATGGTATTGTCATACAAATCAGTGTTATCTTGCCAAAGAACACACTCCATGATGAAAACCTCCGTGACTGAGAAGCTAAAGTGATTGAAGAAACAATGAACAAAGTCCTCCATGCTCTGTTTGGTTAGTTTGCAAGCCTTTGAAGTTGAATGCATAGCTCAAGTGTGTTATCAAGTCCTCTCCTTACTCTTGATCAAAACTGAGTCCACTAGCATAAAACTCTATCTCTCTTCTAAGTTCTCAAATGTAATGGAAAGCTCAAATGGCAAAGGGTAAGATGAGTTAAGAAGTTATAAGGCCTCTTCAAATGCACGTGAAACGCTTCTACTCATTTATGACACATGGTAGAGTTGTCTTTATGCTAGAAGAAAAACTTTACTCGGTAAATAATATTGAAGGACTGTGTATACATTACCAAATAGGGAAGAGAATTCAGTTGAGGATAGGTTTGTACAAAGTTTTAGAAGACCCCATGTGCCATTTTTGATATTTAAGGCATCATGAATATACCCGCAGACTTTGAATAATGCAGATATATGAATGATGGGTTTATGACATGATAAAACCGTTATGTTTAAAGTATTTTCATATTCTCTTTGCTCAAGTTATCAAATGTAAATAGTTTAGAATATGAAGTGAAAATTCACATGTAGGAGTTAGTTGGTTGCTTATAAAGCTCATTTTTTAGCATGAAGTTTTGCTTGTTGATGCATGTTGAAGCTTGAGAGTGCTTTGTTGATCTCAGGCATAGAATATGAAGTGAAGTCAACTTGGAAGGCAAATAGAAGTTTGATAGGGCCATATTTATGAATTATGGAGCATGATTTAGATTGCAAGCATCCTTTAAGACCAGATATCAGTTGTGTTGGCTAAAGGAGTAGATTGATATGTTGAGAGAAGATTGTAAATGAAATGGAACTATGGAAAATTAAGAGAAGAAAGAAGAGAGAAAGCAGAGCTAAAACACTGATCACATTAGGTTGGTGTAAGCAACCAGGTGAAGAAGGTGACCAAAATTCATTTTCAAAAAA
Source organism: Taxus chinensis (assembly GCA_019776745.2). Classification (NCBI taxonomy): domain Eukaryota; kingdom Viridiplantae; phylum Streptophyta; class Pinopsida; order Cupressales; family Taxaceae; genus Taxus; species Taxus chinensis. The sequence continues at coordinate 683,274,589 of CM034147.1, read as the reverse complement.
TTCTGAGTTTTTTCTCAACAATTTGGCAGTGGGTGCTTCCTAACAAGTGGGTGCTTGCCAAATCTATCAAGTGGGTACTTGACCTTGTAATCAAGTGGGTGCTTGATATTGTACTAGACTGGGTTCTTGACTTTGTAATTCAAGTGGGTGCTTGATATTGTACTAGACTGGGTTCTTGACTTTGTAATTGAAGTAGGTGCTTCAAAAATGGAGTTAGAGCTTCAGGGTGAGGGGGTTCTCACCACTTGGTGAGATCAATTCTAATTCTTGTTGGACATTTGTCCTTGATATTTTTTATTTCTCCTTTCAGTGGGTTTTCTCCTTTATTGGGTTTCCCACATTAAATCTTGTCTCACATGTGTCCATGTGTACTTGGTTCTCTCTCATGTGTACTTGGTTCTCTCTATCTCTCTCTCTCTCTCTCTCTCTCTCTCTCTCTCTCTCTCTCTCTATCTCTCGTGCTTGAATAGTTATGCTTCATCATAATTAAGATAGTTTAATTGTGAAAATTGAATAACTACAGATTGTTTAAGAAGTTTGAAAGAACATTGATTCACCCCCCGCCTCTTAATGCGTAGAATTTATAACATTTCCATTACATAGTCATGAATGATTTTATTATTCTTGCCCATGTAATGTATAATATTCAATCATGGTTGAACTAATTACATTAATCTCTTGTAACTAAATTAAGGTTAATACAACAATCAATGACATGGATGAATATGATAACCTAGTGCATGCACAAGTGAAGAAGTTAGAGTAGGCGAAAAAGATGAAAGCAAAGATCGCGTTGATCATATAAAAAATAATTCATTTTAAAATCATAGAGCTGGTTGTTTAGAATCCACAATTTTAACAAATACAATAAATATTCACCACACAAATAACGACTTGGAAAGAATTTGAAAAGTGGCTAACTACCCAATTTTCCAAGTATCTACAGAAAGGGGTAAGTTAAACCTTACAACATAGATTTTTTGTTTTATGTTTTTGGAATGCTTCCCACATCCCTAACTTAATTGGGTAGGTTGATAAAAGAAGGTAATCTACCCCCTACGCTAGATTTCTAAGTCCCGGGTGGTTGATGACAAACGTTCCCTTAAGCTAGTGTTGATAAATAAAACATTGAAAAACTAAGAATGAAAATTTGAAGTTTTGGTTAGTTCTTGATCCATTGGTTGTCTCAAGGATGATACAATTGATTAAGTTAGGGGATGATGTTGGCAAGGTTCTTCATGGAGCTATGTTGATTGCATGCTATACAATGATAGAGAGTAAACCATAGACTAGAGAAAGTCATGCATCAAAGTAACTAGGTTTTGTGGGTCGAATTGAAAACTCTACTTGTACAATAGACATGTATAATAGACAAGATTGTTTGTAATAGAAGTAATATGTACAAATACAAGAGGATAAGGTTGGTATGTGGTATATGCGTGTAAGAGCAGCGTGAGTGTATGAGCGGGGTATATGTGTATGTAGTATAGAAAAGAGGTATGTATGTGAGAAGATAAGATGAAATAGAATAAAGTAGTGAGACAACAAATGTTTATGCATTAGTAGGTATAATATGAACATTGTATTGTTTACTTGAGATAAATATAAATAAAGAAGAATAGTTAGAGTAGGAAATTCAATGTCTGTGTTCAAATTACCCATTTTGTGATATGCTACACATGCAAAGTTGTAGACCCTCTTCAAAAATTTGTTTGTTAATATGTTAGGTGTTTGTGTACAATTTATTGTATTTGCCTATGTCTGCATCAAATCTATCTAAACAAAAAAAACTTAATAAGCTAACAACAACATAGAGTTAATGCCGACATTTTTTTAAAGCAACCAAAGTAAAATATCTGATGTTAACAACAAAAGAAAGTGAAAAATAAAATAACAATAGACAGGTGCATAAGTAGTTTTCCTGGAAAGACCATGCATGAACTCGTAAGCCTCCACCTTCGCTTTGACTAACATGCTAGGGGAATATATCTGGAAAACATATATACTGTAACCCCAACAAATGAAGGCTTTTTTAGTGGAGGGATTTCTTGCAGCATAGAACAAGCTCGATTGGGCCAAATCAAGGACATGAATTAACACAGGGCAACCTCCTCCCACTTTTGCTTCGGCTCTATAGAGTACAAACATCACATTCAAATCCTGTTAATAATTGTAAAACCTTATTAACAACCTTTTTTTAGTTAATGAGGTGAGACACATACAAGTCAATGACCTTGAACACGTAATGCAAAATCACTAAATGAAGGTAGAGGTCTAGGTTTTGGAAGGTTTCATAGAGACATTGATAGGAGGGTGTTGGAGGCAAAGCCAACAAAAGAGTGGTGGAGCTTAGTGAAGATTGAGTTTGTTAATGGATTTGTGAGCTTCACTAAGGTTAAGCACAGTCAAGAGTTTGGTTGAGGAATTAAATCTATACCATAAAAATATGTTTAAAAAAGAGAACGACATTTTTCGATGGGAGCGTTCCCAAGTAAAATATCTTGTACCGTAAAATATCCTCTATCATAAAATATCTTCTATCACATTCGACCATTAAAAAAACTAAAAGAAAGATATTGAAATAGTTTTGTTGAAAATGCTTGAAACTTTTTGGCAAAGACTCAAACAATAAGAGATGATTCATGCGTAATAAAAATATTGTAGATAGACGCTTGTGCTATGAAAATATAATTAATACTAATTATGGGACAACGATCCGCATATAATGGATATAACAACATCTAAACTCCAAATTATGCCCATAATGTTGGATGAAAAAGGATTGTAGACTACCCTCTTTATGCCAAAAGGCATTGTTCCAGTTGGGTTGAGGTGGGGGTCCTCTGACACAAAGTCCATGTATAGACGATGGAAATGAAGTGACAGAGGATGTCGAACATGGTGCGTCGAGAACAGCAAGATGGAGGGAGGACAGTGCACAAATCAAGAAACCATATTTTTAATCGCCATAAGATCGAGCTCTGTGAAATTAAAAATAAAAAGTAGAATTTCTCCTACTAAATTACACTCAGCCAAGTAGAGCTCATTTAGGGGAGAGCCACCAATACTTGAGCATGGTCTGATTGTGGACATGGTGTCTTGAATACACAATACCCAATGGTTGTCATAGTACAACTTGATAGTTGTCATAAAAGCACCTAGTGATTATTTAAGTTTGACATGAAAACACCCAATCACATCATGACATATAAGATTTGTTATTATTGAATATTCAATGTTCAACCATTATCACCCATGTTCAAGGATTGGTTCCCATCATGGTGTAGTGTAACTCAAATTTACTATTTTAAATCAATTCAAAATATGTCTTTCCCTCTAATTAAACACTCCAAAAATATATAATTAAAAAAAAAATGAACTACATGTCGGTGAAAAAATCAAGATCCCACACGGTAAAGAATTGATTTTGTAGGCCCCTAACTTAGGGTGCACCACTACTAGCTCCTCTCCCCTAGTTTCAACAATCCCAAGCTGTAAAGGTGTACTCCCTGGAGCGAATCCATTCTTGGCAAGGTTCATCACTATCATCTCTCCTAAATTTCTAAAAGAAGCAAGGAATTCGCTTGTGAATTCATTAGTCATCAAATCAAGAACTTGTAAGGACGTCAATAGAGACAAATCCGGCAGAGTCCCGGAAAGATAATTTGTAGTAAGGTTGAGATACTGAAGCTTTCTGTAATTCTTCATGCGAGGTAAATTCCCATGCAATTCAATAAAGGGGAAGTGGATTTTCTTCAAGCTTTGTAAAATGTAAATCATGACGTTAAGAGGGTTGTTGAGAATTTTTTTTCGACCGTGATCTCAGTAACAATGCCTGTGTGACTATCGCATGTTATCCCTTCCTAATTGCAAAGTGTGTCAATGGAGTCTTTCCAATTGGTCAAGTCGTTGTTAGATTTTTTTTTCATTTGTAGAAGAATTTGAGTTTCCTAAGAACTTTCCCAGACACCATTACATGTCAAGATCAATGACAACAAGGCTATGATCCAACCCATATATCAATTGCTCCATTTTTCACTCTCTTAGGTTGAGAAATTTGTCTATTGAATCCTAGAAAAAAAATTCTCCATTTGAACAAGAGACAACTGAATTGGTGGATGTGTGTGGGGATCACTATTCACTCATTAATTGGGGCACAACAAATTATTTAAAGTTAGAAAGGGTTCACACATGATGGTATAATACGTGCTCTGAGCCCTTACAATGACTAAAAATGTTGTTTCGTACATGCTTTCCAATAAAACTAAGGTGCAACCCAAGCCCTTTGCAAGGTTTATGCAACAATAATAAATATCTGTCACTTCCTCATTTAATCTGTCACTTTGTTGTACAAAATATATTATTATATAATCTATTTTTATTTTAATAATCTTTTAATGAATTTTTATTTCTTATCTTGAGTTGGAGTACATTACTCTAGTTCAAATCATGTGCACAAAAGAGTAAAAATTACTAGCCAACATCAGATTTTAGGGCTATTTCGTAGCTCCCCTCTCTTAACATGTGTGAACCCTAAGAGATATGTCTTGAAAATTTGTAAGTGAAGCTACTTCCACTATTCGTATAGACTTGGACACTTGGGAGAGAGGGGTCTCGTTCATGTCACAAGGGTCTCTCCAAGTTGAAATTTTCTTAAGAGACATGAAGAAAATGGACACCTAAAATGTGGGCATTAAACATGGTCTTTTAATTGTTTTGGATTTAACAAGCAGACTTATGTTTCACGTTGATTAAGCGACTTGATAGTTGGCAAAGGTTCATTAGCGAGGGACTCATTTTTCAAAGAAGAGACGAGATAATAACTATAAGAACCCCTTGGTAGAATACTAGAAAAACACCCCGATTTTTTTTTAATTTAATTTTTATACATTCCTTCATGTGAATTTACATATAATTCCACCAAAGACAAGAATAAAATCCCTAGTTCTTAACTTAAACTATCCACGAGGTAGAAACCAAAGGGAACATCTAATGCTTGTTTATTAAAGGGGAAGTACAATAATAAAAGGGCATCATCTATTTGCAATTCAATCAATTGACTAATATTATTGTAATCAGATAAGATAATTACATAAGAAAATGAATTCCTTTCACCTTGTTTAATTCACTAAGCATAGAGATCATACTAACATATGAATGTAATGACATAAGAGATAATTCATTACCCATTTCCTTTTGCATTAAAGATACTAATGGTACAAAAGATTATGTGTTTTCAACTTTGTACATATTAGTTTTCAAGTACACTACATAATCATTATGCTCAATGTGATTATCTTATTTGCTTTACAATACAAATTACAAATAAGAATATAATATTTTGCTAAGAAACACTGATATGGAAGAACATAAGGATAATTCTCGATATGAGCACCATCAAGATAACACTGGAGATCATGTCGACATCACAGTAATGAAGCAGGAGAGGGAGAGCATCATCATAGCGCTTTTCCTCCAACCATAGAGCCAGTTTGGTTCCCCCACACAACTCTCGTATCCCGAGAGTGGCCCTACCTTTCATGAAGAAGGTATATATAAAATTTGATACCAGAAGAGAGTGTTCCATGTATATAAATCCCTATTACATATGACCTAACCAGTCATGATGTAATACATGATGGTGAACTGGAAAATAATAATTGCATTCTTATTAATAATAAGTATTAATTGCTTATGGCCATAAGACTGAGATTACAAAGGGTTGCCCCAGATGTATCCTAGCTCATGTACGAGGCATGCTTGGTAACCCAAAACATTGGGTCAATATTTAGTAACCCCCCAAAAAATTGACCCATATCCACTCTTACTAAGTCATGGTGAAGACTAAACTAATTCCCTTACCCTTTTAGTCCCACTTTCCAATTTTCACTATACATTACTCATAACTACCGATTCATCTCATCCCTCCTAACCCCATACTGGACGACAATTTATCTCCTCGAGGTAAATAAAGATTTAACATGTGAACAACTCGTATAGGTATGTGGGTGATAATGCATTACATAAATGTTCCATAACATTTCAAAAAGCATTATTTTCCCCACACGACACCAGGGATAGTAAACTCCCAACGAAAAAAAAATCGAAGAATTAAAATAGAGTTTACATGATAACAAAGGATGTCATAAGTTTTACTGCCTATTCAAATTTAAATAATAAAAGTGATAGAAGGAAACTCAATTGTGTATTTGAACAAGGTGTCATAGGGTTCCTAGATGAACATGCATATCAGATTTCACTATTAACCACCAAATGTTTACTTATTCTTACCTATGCAAAGGTGACAGGTAAAAGGAGGTGAAGCTGACCACATTAATTCCATTTTTATTTAAGAATGTTGAGGTGCCCCATTCCCTTCTATTTATTCCAGAGGAACACCATTTTTTTGTCTTAGATTGTAATTTTATAACATATTTTGACGTCTCACAAATAAACATAAATGAAATTTGTTTAGTATAAGCGCATAAATAATTTACGATAATGAAGAAAATATTCTCTAAACAAATACACTTTTCTTGGAATCTTAATAACCTAATTATGATTATTTATAAAAAATTTTACATATTCAATTTAATTATATCTATATGGCCTATTATTCACTACTCAATAAATTAAAAATAATGAATACAATATTAATTATGTTTTCAAATCATAAGTTTCTTTAAAAAGGCATAAATATTGCTGATTAGATTTGAAATCAGATCACTTAATTTGTAAACATAACTTCACGCTCAAACGCCAAACCGAGATGTTAGAAAGATACACAAAAATATTAATCATATATAATTTATAAACTTTCTACATTATATCATCTTAATTTTTTAAAACTTGATGAACAAAAGAAATATTTAAATATGTTTTCTTTATAAACCCTCGTCAACAAAAAGTCTCCTTAGTTATAATGGATGTTTCTCCCTCTTCTTTTTTTCATATACTCACGTATGAAATTAAACTCACTCTTTATCCAATTTATACTTGTATTTTGGGTAAGTAAACTATACGGCTTTATATGTAATATTCCAGACAAATAAAATAAATTAATGTTCCCTATTAATATGCACTTAGTCCATTTTAGAGTAGACGTCCATGGCATATTTATGAGCTAATTACTTAAGTTGCTGAATATTTTGGTGATCCAGGGAGCTAGATATATTTGACACAAACACAATTTTTTAAACTTTCTAATCTACACAATTTTTAAACTTTCTAATTTGCAACTCTATTAATCTCTTGGTTGTGTTTATACTTTGCCATGATTCTCGTATATTTAGAAAATTTGATTTCACATTTTTATTTAATTCTTGGCATTGGTTGAAAAGTAGTTCGCATTTGCAATAAAAGAAAACTATTAGAGCAACAATAAATTATATTTTAGTTTATCAGAGATTTTATAGATTTATAAAATAACATGGAAAAATATCAAATACAAGTATTATGGGATATTTAATTTATAAAAGGGGAGTATCAGATCTAGAATATTTTAATCTGTTGCATATTTAAATTGTTATGCAGAAATTTTAATTTCAGTAGTTGATTATTGGAAATTGTAGTTCAAGGGCAATAAGGAAAGATAAGAGGCAAGAAAACCCTGATATAGTGCCTCCCAACTATTTATCGAGGTTGCTCTCTTTGCAAGCTCCTACTGGGCCTTTGTGCTCTTCTTATGCAATCCTCAACTCATATATTTTTAGAAAAAAAAACTAATTCCTTCACAATTTAGCTGCTCCAAAGCTTTCTTCGATCTCCTCTTACCTCTGAAATTTGTTTCCCCCTCAACCATTTATAAGTTTGAGGATTTATTTTTTAAAATCTTATGAAATGAGATTTTTATTTAAAATGTTACGGGAGCCCATCATGTATTAAAGCATGCAATAGTAGACATTACATTTGCCCATATTATTTATTGAAAGACACACCTTCCAATCCCCTCGTGATTCGAGCAACCATAAAAGTTTAATTACATGTTTTTTGTTTCTCTTCTCAATAGTTAAGAAAGTTGTAAATGACAATCATCTATCTTTGTTAAACAATATATATATATATATATATATATATATATATATATATATATATATATATATATATATATATATATATATATATATAAATTTTTTCAATAAAGTTCTCCAAAATAAGGAAAACACCATTAAAAGGAATAATGCATTTTAAAATAACTATTTACATGTTTTGATTTATTTTTATGTCTATTAAAATATACATATAAATTTATATTATAAATAAAAGTCATATTTTAAATGCACAATTCAGAGGAGACAATTAGTTTAAAATTTTGTAAGTATATTACAGTTAAAAACACGAAACATACACATGGATTTAAATTGTATTTGTGCCAAACCTATAACAGACCTAAGTCGAGATGGAGGTTCAAAATCTAACGAGGTCACCTAAGTATTATTTGGTATTGTCGCGTGCAAAAAAAGTACAAAGTGTCCTAATAAGAGAATTTGTAAAATGACATAAAAAGACTTACCCTATTCCCAGGTGGTATACTCTGCCAAGTTGCTAAGGTTTTAGGGATACACATTTCCCTCTCTCTTTTGGTACCATAACTTTGTATCTACTCTCCTCTCTTTGATGCTGCTCTCCCTCCAGTCCAAGGGAAATATATCCTGCACCTAATTCATAACAATAACACACAAGTAGTTAACCAAATCATGATATAAATATGACATGATATAAACGATGAAGTGCTAACAATATTATTGTCAATGATAATATTTATCCCAAATTGCATTTAAATAAACAAAATTAAACACTCTAGTATAATAATTCACAACTCTACATAGTCAATCACATATGTCAATTATTACATCAAAAGTTCAATGCTACGGAGAAGGATGTGACAATAGCACTAGTCCATAAAGTATAATTTTAATGGTTTAATGATCTATAATTAAAGCGAAGGTACTTGAGTAGGGAAATATGAATGTCACAAGATTTTAAAATATATTTATGTTGAAAGGCGTTGTTCCAGTTGGGTTGAGGCGGGGGGCCTCTGACACAAAATGCATGCATCGACGGAGGAGATGAAACGGTAGAGGACGTTGAATATGGTGCACCGTGAACCGTGGGATGGAGGGAGGATTGTGTACAAATCAAGAAACTCTAATTTTTATCACTAATTTTAAATTAACAATATCGTGGTCCATACATGTTGGGATGGAGACATGACATTATTGGTGTGGGGTGTTACTGTTAAGTTGTGGAGCCTATTTTTCATGTGTGAAAGTGTTGAAGACTGTACACTAAGAGTACTGTACACTTTTCATGTATCCTCGCCAGGGTTCGGGGGCGCAGCCCTCGAATTTTTTTTTTTTTTAGGTGCAATTTTTTTTGGCCTCGAAAAATTACACCCGAAATATCAGGAAACGTGCTTTTCTCATATGGGCGAGTTTTTTGACCCATAGGTTTATGGGACGGGTTTTGCCCATGGTTTTGATACCCACGGTTTTGTAAAATTGCTTAAGCAGTTGTCTATTTATATGGTCTTATGCATATGATAGATAGATAAGCAAATGTATTGCAGATGTGTTTTGAATTCGGCTGTGAATTCTGTAGAGTTTGTTGAGCATAGCTCCAAACGGATCTGGGTATTGTATTGAGAGAGCGGTGGCTTGTAATAAAATTTGAGCAAGTGATTCTTGGTGGACGTAGCCCAAATTGGGTGAACCACGTTAAATACTGTCTCTTTGTGTTGTGTTATTTTATTCTGCAATTTTATTTGAGATTTGTAATGATTTCTGCATATTAGTTTCTACTGTTGCGATTTTGTGAGGGATTATTCCGCATATTTTATCCCTTATTTCCTAACAGTTACATTCATCGGCGATGTTGCAACACTAGAGAAAATTTGGGATAAAATGCATGAGAGTGAAGGGAGAACATGTGTGAGTCTCATTAGGGCCACCCATGTTGATGATGAGAGTGCCTCATCGTCACTGCGAATCATTTTATAAATGTAGAGACAATGGTATAGGTGAATATGAACATGGGAAGGATAAACGTTGACCTACCATTCAGATAAAAACATGTTTTTTTGTAGATCTGTATTCTCTTCAAACATGGATTTACTTCAGTGTTGAAATTGAAATGTAAGCATGTTGTGTTTTCTCCTTATTTCACAAAATTGGATTAGACCATTTTGGAACATCCGTATACTATTTAACGTTAATCTTTTCTTATAATCACTTATATGTTGCAGTACTAAGTAAATGCTTAGAGATTGTTGTTCATGACTTATTAATGATCTTAGTAGGGTTAATGATATGCCCATGGTTTGATCTTGCAGTCCAGGGTTTAAGATTTATTTTTAGGGATAGGTTGGATAAATGGGTGGTTGTTTATGATCCTCTTTTGTTTATTTTATGTTTTGAAACTATATATTGTAATTCTTTTGATCATGGTATTAATTTTGTTTTTTTATGGTTCATTCTTATGCCATCCTTTTTAATAGATGGATATATTTTTTGTATAAGGAATTTCTTGATTTAGTTCATTGTTCACAAGATTAGTTTAACTTATTATTTATGTAGCTTTATGGTCCTATTTTGTTTATATTAAGAATTGAAATTATGTATTGCAAGACTTTACGTTTATTGGATGGTTTTAATAGTGATTATTATTTTTTCTTCTTTATAGTCATTCTGTATAATATTTGGATCTATTTTTTGTAAGAGATTTTTTCTAATTTACTTGCTTGTTTGTAATATTTCTTGTGTTTGTTCTCTCTGTTGCTATATATATGTTGTAAGAGGATTTTTTGGATAAATAGTTCCTCAAGTTGGTGATATTAGTTTTATTTGTGCTTTTTGTTTCTCTATGTGATATTGATTTTGTTTATCCTTTAGCTGAGTACGAGGCTTCTCGATGGCTACCGTTTGTGGAATTATGGACAACTTTTTAGGTATGTCTTATATACGTTTGTAAAGTAATAAGTAGTTAGTGAGTAATACTTTATTTGCTTCATAAGAATATGCAACAATTATTGTTGTTACTGATGTTAGTCTCTGCTCGCTATTGTTAAAGAAAACTTTAAACAACATGTGTCATTACTCCTTTGGTCACTGCTTCCAATGAATAGTTAGACTAGGCCAATGAAATATTGTATGGGTTGAATGCAACTGATATTTTATGAGGAAATACTTGCTGAAATTATATCTTTGTCATTTTATTTAAAATCTTCTTATTTGCTCTTCCTTTAGTTCAGGCTACCGATTATATAGCAAAATTTTCATGATATTCAAGAACAGTCCAATAGGACTAATGAATTATTGCATGGTCTGAATCTAGATGTTATTTTATATGAGAAAATTTTGGCTAAAATTGTATCTAAAACCATGTTATTTGCCCGCCCTTGTTAAGGATATTAACTCTGTAGCAAACATTTCATAATATTCATGTTTCCAGTGCATTGAAAAACTACAACCTTTAATTTATTGACATTTTCTCTATTATACAGGAATGTTGGGGTTTAAATAATAATTTATCAAACTTTTGATTATCTTTTGATTTAATGTCTAGTTGAGGAATACATCATATATTTCACCTGCTAAACTCAAATAGATCGTTGACATGAATACTTCATAGATTCCACCTACTTTATTTAATTGTTGACGTTTACTTAAATAGATTCCTGACATCTACTCTTATTTAAAAAGAATGTTAATAATTTGTTTAATACATTGTTGACATTTCCTTTGATTTGGGTAATGCTTGCAACTCTTTCCCTTCTAGCTACATAGAAACCTTGATTCCAATTTCGTATGAAACCCTTGATCGTAATTATATATAGAACCCTTTTCGAATTTGTGTATAAGGTAGAGCACATAATATATATTATTTGGGTAGAAATAATCTAAACCAAGGAATAGGTGCAGGACATGAAAGAAATTCATTTCCACATTTTTACTAAGTTGTATAATAGGTGTGAAACATGCAGGTATTTAATTCCCATGTTTTTATTGAAAATCCCTCTTTTGAATGACAAAAAAATACACCATTCGCTCACATGGCCAATAGCTACAGTGGCACAATTATCGATGATTATTCAAGCACCACTTATTCCCCTACAAATACTTAAGCTAGAAATATGAAAATTAGATGTTTATTGGGTTTTCCTCATTTCTTATGTATTTTTGTCCCTTTAAACACAAATTGCATTCATGTGCATAATGCGTGCGAGATAGAGACGAAAAAATGGATCACATATTGCATTTTTATTTTTACCCTTCAATTATTGTCTTTGTTTTCCTTGAACATTCCTTTACGCATCCTTGCCCTGATCACTAGTTGTTGTCTTGTAATCTTAGTAGACCTCCCTTCCAATTGCAAACATCTTCCTAGCCACAACTATTGACATCAACAATATTGATTGATCACTCTTTTCTTTTTTAAATATCTCCAAAATATGTTTCATCGATCTCTTTCACACCATATGCACCTTTTCTTTCAAACAATTGACACAATAAATGTCGTGTAGTAAAAAAACCTTTCAATTAAAAAAATTGTAAAATGACAAAATAACACGATTCACTTGTCATATAACATCTTCATGAACCTCCTACATCCATTCCCCAGATGACCTCTATTATCAATGATTATTCTTGCATCGCCTCCTTCACTATAATTTATCGAGCTTAAAAATGCAAATAACATTCATGCAAAGTGTTATACGAAGCAAGCGGTTGGGTTTCCAATTGGGACCCTAGTGGAGTTTTATACATTTTTATTGTTGGCCACTTTAAGCTTACATTGCATAAACGTGAATTAATAGCATGAGATTATGATGATTAAGTGGAGCACATATAGTAGATATTATTTGGGAAAGAACAATATACTTCATGGTATAGGGTGTGGGGCATGCATGTATTTAATTTCCCACCTTTTAATCTACAACAATCCATTCATGTTTACATCTTATCTATCCAATTGAATTTCTTCCAATCGAAAACCTTGATGCCATTAAATAAAAAAGCAAGCTTGATCAACAGATAAAAGATGCCTTTCATTGATGTGTTTGATTGATCCTAGGGACTCAATTAGCGGTGTTTGTTTGTGCACCATCTATTTCCCTACACTTACTTGAGCTTATAACTCGAAAAGGAGGCTACAAATTACTACATGATGCATCCATTTAGCCTGGGTTTCGAACCCTTAAAATTTTCGAGTTTCCCCAAATTTTAACGTATCCTTTTTTTGATATTGAAATGCTTAAATGGAGCACAAATAACAAATATTATTTGTGTAGGAACAATATGGTTCGTGGAAAACGTGTGGGGCTTGCAATCCAAAGCCTTACTCTACCTTTGACTTGTATGACCGATCATTGGAAAGTGTCAATTATCGATACATGCCCTTACATATAGTCCCTGCAATTACTTGACCTTATAACTTGATACAGGGGCTACAAAGTTCTGCAACAAGTAGTCATTGCGGTTAGGTTCCGAACTTAGAACATGTTGGCTTTTCCCTTTTTTATTTTTCCCCTTTAAATGCAATTTGCACTTGCATGAACACTATACTACCCTAATCTTGTTAACCTGATAGTGAGAGAAAAACACAAATTTTAATTTTGCATGATATCACTACTTGAGCATTCTATGTAGCCTCCACGTCTTCCCGTCCTTGACATGTCTCGAGAAACATGCATCAAATTCCCCTTTACATTTACATTTTTTTCTAACTACCCAAGAAAGGCAAGAACTACAAATTCATACAAATATTTGCCTCGACAACATTTTCCATCCGCTACTTGCATTTTGAGATATCTCCCTCTAGAGTCTCATCTACGTCTTTCACAACTCGAGTTTTCTCCTTCTTACGATTGACAAACATATCATACTCTTCGTAGAACGTATATTTTCACATTAGCACTTTGATTCCTCTTTCCTTTCCCTTGCACTTCTCCGCCCTCAAACGCCATTTCCTGCTCCCCTCTTCACCTCTCCCTTTGTTCCTCTTCATCCAGTTTCGCTTCTTCACTTTATCCCTTTTAGCGTTCCCATCGTACATTTCACGTACGATTGCTGGTCATAACCTAAATAAAATATCTATCATTTATGATGCCTTGACTTATAATTAAAAAATCAAAATCCAATGTTGGACCACCCTATCCATGTGACACTTAGACCTTCAATGTAACCCTTGAACCTTGGATGTAACCCTTGAACCTTTGAGTATAATGACTAATTTTGTACCATGGTGAATGATGTAGGAAACGATCACCATCCTTAATAGTTGAATTAGGTACAACCATGTTTAGTGAAATGTCAAAATTTAACAATAGTTTATTGAAAGCCCAAGGAGAATAATTTGTTAATAATCTTATCTAAGCGAGCGCACACAGATTTAAATAACTGTTTTAATTTTAAACAAGCTAGCGCACGCATTAACAAATTATACCTTCACATCGAAACGTCACACTAAACATGAATTACACAGTCTACGAGGCAGCCCGAACTTATCTGCTCTTCGCAAAATCCAAAATGAAATTGAATTTGACAAGCATTTGGGTTTTAAGGACATTCCGATCGCATCTGAGGTTTAATACAGAACATCCTTGAGTACTTAGAGCAGATTGTAGGGCATTTCGCCGCAAAAAGTATATCAAAAACGGGAATAAAAATTACTGCTCGGAATCCATGTCTTCTGCCACGCAAATCGTCCGCGGTTCGAATCTCTTCTGCTCTCAGCAACTAGTGCGATGTGCGAAACTAGACAAGGCCTCAGCGTTCGTTAAATGCAGATCATCTCTTTTTCATCGGTAAATTGCATTTCCCGGCGGCTTGCGGATTGCGATCGCGCCGCAGAGGAGGAAAACCGTTGCAGACGTCGTGTTGGCGGCCTCAGGGGACGCCGCGGAGACCAAGGTCGAGACGCCGGAAGAAATTTTGTCCGGCGAGTGGCCGGAAAATTTCTCCATGCTTAATTTTGAGGACTTGTCGTCTTATCTGGTAGCCAATGATCTTCAAAGCAGAGGTACGCTACTTTAAACAAAGGAAAACATTAGATTTTGTTTTTATTTTTATAAAAAAATGCTTGTCCGCATTTTAAGCTAAATTGCATCTGTATGTTGCTGTAACAGTTTGTTATTTTTGAGTAGTCATCTAGTTTTAAGGCATTAGATGATAAATTAGGGACAATTTCTGGTTGTGATCACAAATGTATTTCCCTCTAATATAGTTATTCTCATTCTTTGTATGTTTTTTATTTGTGATATTCTTTACTGGTCATGCAGCTTCTTCACAACGTTTCATAAGTTACATGGTAAGTTATTGATCTACAAAGGGGAGCAATTCATAATGCTTGCAGAGGTTACGCTGTAAAATTTTAGGGCAGCTTATGCACTCTCGTCTTTATGAGAGATGTAAATTAGTAAAATGCAGGAGTGAGTGAATTAAAGTTCTTGTAATAATTTTGCTTGTTGGGTTTATAGTTATAAGCGGACCCCAAACCTGTGGGACTATTCATGGAGGTCATTTGGGTAATAACTAAAATCACACGAGTAAAACCCCCCAAAACAAAGATAAAAAGAAATAGAAATCAATATTCTTAATCTTTGTGTATTTTAAGCAAAGTTCAGATGTAAATTGCTGTCATGGTTTGTTTTATTTTGCTGATTTAAATTCTTATGGGAAAATTTGTAGGCATTAGGTAAACCCAGGTCAAGTCTGAAGACTGATTGATACTGATTTTGAAGAGTATTCATGTAACATAACTATGCTAAGTCCGGAGTTCAAAGGATCTTGTGACGTATTGCAATCAATCGCGGTTCTTTAAAATTTGTAAAGATGACTCGGCTTAAGGGATCCAAGAGCTGAAAAAGTTGGTGAGCTATATAGCTTTCCAAATCTGCTACGAACAAAATTTTAAATGGAAGAGATAGCCAAGCGATGTAGCAGTTTGGAACTCTACTGCAATTATTTGGCTGCCTTCTGTATTCCTCATTGATCAGCCAAAGGAGACGAGGGACCCATATGGCATAACTTCACCAATTACTTAGATTCTGAAATCTCCTCGCTATCTATGAAAACTTGGAGGAAGAAGATCCTGAACTGACCCAGACATAATGCTACCACTTCTTCAATCTTGGAGCATATTTACATATATTTATCCAGTAGCAGGCTATAGTTAAGCAGACATACAATGCATAGCAGGCTCACGCAAATCTCATCACAGCTCATCAGGAAATAACCTTCACAAAGCCATCCAATCGTATATATTCTTACTCGACAGTCATTCAGAACAAAGAAAAGGACCACCTTAAGAAAATATTTGAACCTTCTCTTTCACTTACAAAGTCAAAAAGAGAGAAAGCAGGCCTCACATCTAGTCCTCTGTCCTTCTCTTGATTGCCTAGAGAGAAGCCTACATAAACAAAAAAATCCCGCATTGAACTTCCTCCCAATGAATCCAAATCAAAGAGCTATTATTGGTAAAGGATGAAGACTTAATCTTCTCAACATGATAAATTAAGGAAAAAGAAGAAATCTCCTCTCTCAAACCTCACCCCCCTCCTTATCTCTTTACCCCACCTCATTAAGAAATAAAGTAGCTATTCATCGGAGAAGCATAGTAGAGGTGCACATACCCATGCCATACTTCTCTTTAAAACTGCTGCATCAAACGTTCACAACATCATGCAATTTAGATCCTTTAGGATATTCAACACAAGACATTTTTCACAGTAGCATATGCAAATAATAGAAGAAAGAAAAGTGAATGCTTCAAAAAATTATGCAGGAGCATACTGATTCATTCGTAATCCTACATCATCCAAAAGCATTTAGAGGTTAGTCAATAAAGACTTGCGTAAACCCATGCCACCCTGCAATGCATGCCCTGCAAAACTTGATGTTGTTCAATATTGTGAAGGTCTATCTTTTCCACGCCATACCGCACAATGCTGTGAGAACCTATCTCGTTGTCAAGTCCTGTCAATATTGAGCAAAGCTGTGGAGTGTCACAATTGTATAACAATGTTGCACAAAACGACAAAGCCTTATCCCAAGCCACACAATGCTAATTCATGTCGCACAAGGACGTGAAGCAATACCCATCTTGCGCAATATTGTAAAGCCCGTACTTAACCCCATGTGATTTTGAAAACAATGCTCTACATTGCGAACACTTGCCAAACTCTTGTACAACTGCGGAAGCATGGCACTACCCCATTCTTGCCTGCGGAAGCCATGAATATCTCACATGATGTTGTGAAGCCTTCTATGTTGCGACAAGCCATGCGAGACCACTTGTTGATGCCACCATGATGTTGCATAGGTGTTGTCATTGATGCAAAACCTCATTAATGACAAAGTGGATGATGGAGTAGGGTCAGATGATGCTCAGAGGTGATGATGACATGGAGATTCAGGTATGTTCTTGGTTGCACATGTTGATTCAGTGAGGATGGCTTGTTCTAACAAGCCCATTCAGGTGACCTAGCTAGCCTAGGTGATGGTGCATGGTGGTTATGAGCTTCTTGGTTGCTTGAGAAGCATGTTAGCATGATGGAGAGCATGTTTGGAGAGTGCTTGGGCACTCATATGAGCTTCAGGTGCAGATACAGGTTGGTGACCATGTTTCAGGTGCTCATTTGGAGCAGGTATGGATGTTAGGAGGTATGAGATTGAGTTATGGAGCTATATGAGCTCATGGATGCATGTAGGCAGGTGTATCATGATGTATCAGGTATGTTAGGACCATTTTGAGTGCTTTCATGATGAGTTATAGTGTTCTTTTAGTTGACCCTAGCTTATACAGTGCAAAACCCTAAGGGGTAGCTATGCAAGTCTTAGTGGCTGGAAAGATTGAGAGGTAATTATGACATTCTGATGATTGGAGATGTTAGTAGGGTGTGTCCTTGTGCTGTGGGCAAAATTTCAGGTTGCCATGATGTGAATTTTGCAAGATATGAGGCAATTTTGGTGAACAGGGTCAAGAACAAGTGCATTTCCAGCTCGAATTGGAACTTCTAATGCTCACCCTGAATTGTGTGCTTTGCATGGGACCTTGTGGCTTTCAGGGATGTTTCTACATTGAGTTTAGAAGGTTTCACAAAAAGAATGAGGTCATTTCATCGTCACATTTTTATGAACGAATGTTAAGAAGGTAAACAACTTGTTATGAGTTTGAAACCCTAGCTTGAAAGCGGTTTGAGAGATTTGTTTCCTAAGTGGCCAGAATTGCTTCCTAGTGCATGGATGATGATTGGAACATGTAGAGGACTCCTTCAACTTTCTAGAAAGGTATGGTAGAGGTTATGGTGATGAGTGGACCCCACTCAAACAGGTTAGTTTTTGAAGAAGTTTGTTTTGGGACAAGGTTGTCCAAAGGAGTTGCCAAATAAATGACATTGTTTTGAGTATGTGAGTTGTTCTTGATGTCCAAAGAGGTTTCAGGTGATGGTAATGCATAAAAATGAAAAGTGTGCTTATTTAGGTTGACTGGTCAAAGGGCAGTTTTGAGGCAGTTAAAAGCAGTCTTCAGTAAATGGACATAACAAGAGCTACAAGTGGAGTTAGGAGGTGATTCAAGTTGTGTTGGAAAGAGAATTCAGAGAGCTTTCCAGTGATATAAGGTTTGCTTCATGATGATGAGTTTTTATATGGTTTCCACAGGTCAATTTGTGGACAAGAAGATTTTTGGCTATCTAGGACAAAACTGCTTTTGCTGAAAGATTGAGTTGGTTGGAGCATGAGATGGATTAGGTGATGCTTGCTATCACTGGAATGTGAAGAGGGATGAATTTGGCATCCAATGAATCCATTTGGAGGTCTTGAAAGTGTCAGGAAGGGTGTTAACCAGTTGCTTTTTGAAAACTGTTTTTTGGGCAGCATTGATTTGGTGAAGGCAAAAGTTGATGTAGTTTGAACCAGTGGTTGTTTCAAGACTCTAACTTGTTTAGAAGTGTTCTACAGGTTCTGCCATTTCCATTGAGTGGTCACATGCCATAGTTGAGGTGTGATTTGGGTGATCTTGAAGCCAAAAGGTGAAAAAGATGGTCCTGAAGGGTGCTGGAAATAGGTGTTTTGTGAAGGCAATAAGTAGTGGTCCCATTAAATGAAATAATTTGATTGGTTCATGAAAATTGCGACCATGTATGATGTTTAAATGTTATTTTAAACATGTGTGATGATTTTAAAGTCATGACTAAAAATAGTTTTGGTGTTAGGGTATTTTTGGCATTCCAATGCATGGGTTTTGAGTCCTTTTTGGTGCATGGAAGAAGGTTTTTAGCTAGGCCAACCTATATGGGTCACTTGTGACTGTTATGAAAAGTATATGGGATGTTTTTATGATGTATTGGTCATGCCAAAAGGAGGGAAAATGTTTGAGTTTGAATTTGAAATGTGAAGGAGCTTATAAAAGCATTGTTTTGGGTGCTTTTTGGAGCTAGTTGAGTGAGTGTGTGCAAGAAGTGCGACCTAGGTGAGAGAGTTTTGCAGGTGTTGAAGCATGAATTGAGATCAGATCAAGTGTGTGACAGGTTGAAGATTGATGGCAAGCATGTGTGCAAGAGTTTGAAGCTTGAGAAGTGAAGAAAGAGCTAGATTGTGCAAGTTTGAAGACCTAGGGTTTGAAGAAGGGTTTGCGAGCTGAATCATTGGTCTCTATTAGTTGTGGCAACAATATTTCAGAGATCAGAAAATCATAAGGTGGTTGAGTGGGTGTTTGATCATCTTGGGGGGTTGTATCCTCCTTGTGGAGTTGGTGTTTCACAAAATTAGGGGTTGGTGCTCCTTGTAGGGTTGTAGCTCTACTAAACTAGGGGTTGGTGCTCCTTGTGGGGGTGGTGCCTCACTAAATTTGAAACATATCAATATAAAGATTGTGTTTCAGTGGGTTTTCTTCCCCTTAGGGTTTCCCACTTATATCTTGTGTGTTTATTATCTTGCTTATGGTTTCTTGCATATGTGATATTTGATTGTGTGCACACATTAATGGATGGTTAAATGGTTTTGAGTTTTGAATAAGCAATTTGAAATCTGATTTGAAATTTTTGTAAGGACTGATTCATCCCCGCTCTCAGTCCATTGTGCTTCTAACACATATACGAGAGAGCTGTGAACATGTAAGGCATCTTTTCATCCTTGAAGGATCATCCACTCTTGGGAAGGATTGGATTCTAGTTAGGGAATTGACTGATTTGGGGAAGTCTATGAAATAATTGCCAAATTGAGCTAAGTCTAGTTCTCTAGAAGCTTAGCAAAGTCTGCAGACTAAGATAGGAGAGGTCGTAGGATTGAAATTCTTAAAGATTTTTTTTGAGTATTGTCATTGAGAGTGGAGCCGTTATGCCTAAATTTGTAATTTTTCTACATAGTAATAGAATAAATTTTCATTGTTTTCGGCTAAAGTTGTGCTCGAGATCTCGTTATGGAAACTGCACAATGCAGAGTAGTGGTAGATGATGATGTGAGTGATAATGAACACGTAAGAAAGAGTATTTGAGGACTAAGATATTGAATCAAAGCATGTTGATGTGCACGAGGATACATTCTTGTGCACGATAACAAGAATTGGCAGTAAGCCAAAGGTAGGTGTTCTTAAGCTATTTTGGGAGTTTAGATTCAAAAGAACTCATCAATTAAATGTCAAAAATGTAGAAATATGTAGAGCATGAGAGCGTAGAGGATCCCAATAAGGAAAAAATTGCATGTACTAAGTTAACGAGTCACTTATCTTTGTGGCGGGAACATGTGTAGACTAAAAGAGTATGTAGAGGTAAGGATAAGAGTAGGAATTGGGATAGGTTAGTGACAAAGTTCAAGGTTAAGTTCATGCCCGTGGATTACCAATCTTATTTATTCAAGCAGTTACAAACTTTGCGTTAGAAGGAAGTGAGGGTGAAGAAATGCATGGAAGAGTTATTACGAATTTAATATTAGAGTGGGTCATGTGGAAAAGATCTCAAGGATGTTAATGGATTATACATTTCCATTCAAGATAAGTTTAACATGATTAGATTGAGATCTCTAGAGGCCTATTATTTTGCGTTAAAGGTGGAAGAGAAGTTGTGTAAACAACAAGGCATCGTGCATGGGAAGGGAAAGTTCCTATGCAGAGGTGAAGTTTTGCGCAATGATATGCAAAATGCTACACCCTTAGTTCTAGATCATATATTAGGATATTTATAGCCGACATGTGGCGAACATTATTAGAAGAGGCTCTAAGTCATAAAAAACATAATCAACATGATATGAAATGTCACCAAATAGAAGTAAGTGGTCAACAAGTTTATCTCCAAAAAAGCAAACAAACTGCCGAATGTAGAAGAGGTCCAATTAACTCTTCAAAAACCAAGAGGAAAGGGTGATCGTCTCCCAACCAATATGACGTTGTTAGGTAGTAGACCTTAGTTATTGCTAGAGCCCAATGGATCCGAAGCATGTTAAACTGCCACATAGTATAGCCAAGGGGAAATGCATATAGAAGTACACAAAGGAAACCCTATAGTTATGGTCATATCTATACTTGGGCAACAAGAGAAAGGCAGGTCTAGTTCATCCATGAGCCTTCAAATAAACATGTTAACAATGCTAAAGCACAAGAAACTCCATAGTAATTTCTAGATTATCAAAGGGAGAGGGGGTTGCCTAACATGTAAAAGTAACCATAATCCCAATCACCCACCAAGGGTGCAAGCGTCTTATACCCTCCAAGTGTAGGAATGTACCCACAATTATCCACCAAGGATAAGAGAAACCCACAATCACCCACCAAGGGTGGCGGGGGGGGGGGGGGAGAATGTCCATAGTTTGCCCATACAAGCTCATTTATTCCAACCCATTGGCTTGTACCATAGGCATAAAACCATGGAGCTTGCATCCCTTGAACCCCCCCAAAAATGCTACAAGCTTCATTAGAGCAACATAACAGTAGACAAATTTTAGCAATTTAAATCAGCAAAATAAATAGATTTAAAACTAAATAAATGCTCAACGAGGCTTTCAAAGCCCACCAAAGAAGCTATAAATTAAGTGAAAACAAGCTTCCAAAAAACTCGTTATTTATAACAATAGAAAATGCGTAAAGAGGCCATAATAAGAGTAAAACTAGTAATATACAAGAAGGGAAAGAAATCAATCAAACAATAAAGCCATTAACAAGCTCATAATAAAAGCTCAAGGAAGAAATCCTATCATGTTTCCTCCACTTGACACAAGTTTGTACCTCGAGCTCCTAAGCTCCCACAAATCTCAAATTGGAGAAAGATCCTTCATAAGGAAAAATGGATTCTTTTATAGAAAGGCTAACAACTCTTTACCAATCATATGTTGACGTGTTCCCTCATTTGCTCTTTCCTTTCCTTTCTTAGAAACCTTAGGACTTCCAACCCTTTCTAGATTGTTCTAGGCAAGCTAAGGGCTTAAATAATCTTATAAAACACATCTCCACACCCACATGACCTATTGGGTCCCGCCCACTTGTTTTCATGTCTAAGAGGGATTACTTGATACATTTCCTAAATAGGGTCTTATTCTAAAAATCTGAATTTGCCAAGTTGGGAAAGTGTTTTAGGTCTAAATCTCATTCAAATGCAAGGTCAAACTTTTTCGTCTTGTAGTGGAAGGGTGCATGATTATTTAAGGAAAGGGTTTTTTACAACGACTCAAGTTTTTACATTTAACTAAAAACACAACTAGTTAATAAGGTAAGAGAAAGTTTGCTCAGCCATGGGATGCTCATCCTTGAATGACAAGGTGGACTAAGAAATGTCCACAAGTTTGGTTGTGTGTTTAATGGACCCCCGTACCCTTTTTATTCTCTTCTTCGGACCTGTTTCTTGCACACTCACTGCACCCATCAATGCATTTGATACATGTGTGTATATAAATAAAATAAGCAATATGAAATAGTACAACAATACAGCATGTGATTAGCTCAAATTTTCCTGCATGTAATAATGATAATCTCATAAATGGCCAAACGACTTGCAAACCACCCATCATAGTGCATATCCAACATAAACAATCACCTAGACAATACATCAAAATGCCAAGCTCTCATAAACACAAGTCCATCATTGTCCAATCCAGTATAATAATCACAATGTACTATATAACATCAATATTAGCATGATACAAGATGCTTAATGAAATACATGATAGAAGTAATAACTAGATAAGGGAATTGAATTTGTAGAAATTGCGAATAGAGATTGTGTCTATATAGTACGATAAAATGGTATTGAATTTGTAACAAGAGTGCCTCATAGAACGAAGCAATATCAAAGTTGTGGAAATCTTATGCTTGAAATAATAATTGAACATGTGAAGTGCGAAAATAGCATAGTAGAAAAAGAGGATTGTGGAATCCAAATAGATGTGAAATATAGTGAAGTCACATATTAATGTGGAAATAGGGGGAATAACAATCCCAATGCTATAAATAACGCAAAAATTTGATAAACAAAAACCAAGATATGGGATGTAGAAGCTTAAGGCATTAAGTGGCTAGTCAATATTGATAAGATTTGGTAACTATAGGTCCAAGAGGCAATTTACTATAAATAGTAAGTCAGAAAAGTCAAATAGTACTTCATTTGTACTGTGATTGATATCGTTTGTTGCTCTGAGTGAGATAGGATGCCACATGCTAGGGATGCTTTTTGCATGTGATTTGACTAAGTGGTAGATGCCATTCAGTTGATAGGCAACGAGCTGGTAAACAATTGCAATTCGTGACTTCAATAAAAAATACTAGTATATTTCAATGCTTTTGTAAAATTTTCAATTTTGATGAGTTTGATCCCAACAGAGTATATAAGTTTGAATTGTCTGGTTTCGGCCAAAAGGGCGCAACTGTACAATTTGGTATGGTCTTGGCCCAGGAGGTGGAGCACCACCTGGAGGAGCAAGTGGAGTAGAGATGCCTCTCCTCGTAGGAGGTGACGACAGAGGAGATACCCCTCTAATGATGCTTTATTGTTAGCCATTGCACAACGCAAGTAATGTGTGATTTGATGATAGTAACTTGTGGTAGTAAGTTAGTATTGATTTGAGAAAGTATTGATTGAGTGACATCTAATATGTAGGTATTGTATTGTGTGCCTGCAGATGACGCGTAATGGACCACTAATGTAGATATGTCTGTGCGGACCCTGATGAGAAACATTCCTAGTGATGTTGTGATCAGCGGTATATTAAAGCGTGCAAATGATGTTGTGGGTGAGTTTGTATATTTATTTGATGGTGTTGCCATGGCAATTGCCGCATGTATTGTGCTACAAAGCGAGCAGGACGAGAGCCCAAAGCTAGCACAAAGACCTCAATGTCCATTGGGGACAAAGCTTGCATAGGACTTGGTAGGGAGACTGAGGATCATCTAGGCATAAAATTTCGAGGCCATGGTAGAGATAGGGCCCTGTGAGAGCGGCTATGACAGTATAGATTGCGATCATGTTCCCGTGGTCTTCAAGATGTAGGGGAGGCCTCGAGTTCCGAGCTCTCATGAATGTGTCTAGTGAGGATGAGGATGCCAGTGACGAGACATAGATGGTTGTAGAAGGGCACGAACCTCATTGTATTGTAATTTTTCACAGACTATATATATATTGTGTTGAGAAAACATGATGTTGATATGGTATGAGTACTTAAGTTATGGTAATTTTGATTTGTATATGGTGTGAAATATGATTGAGTTGTATAGAAATCAATATTGTATGTATGTTGATTATTATAGTTATTTTGATTGGTTATGATGTTTGTGATTGAATTGTGAGGAATGGATTGTGTGTGATGAATATTGTAACATGGAATTATGTGTATGATAAGAGCGTGTAAGACATAGTATGGAAAAATAGCGGAAGGAGTCCCTTCATCAAAGTACGCGGGAGCAAGTCTAATGCGAGGAAATCTATTCTTAAAAAAGGAAAGGTGATCCTCATATGCCTCATTTGATAAGGGATTCCATGTTTAAGAAATAACAACGATGTCAAGGAAATAGTCGTAACTAATTGTAGATGAGAGGTCATAATAGTCGAACCGAATAAGGGATGCACGATCACTTTGGTTCCCAAAGATGTACTGTTAGGAATTTCTGTGATAAACAAGAGATTTATCAGATTGGAAGCACAAAGAAGCATTGAAAGAAAAAGCTACCTACCTTATCAAAATTGGCAGGAATTGCTGTGATAAACAAGGGATTTATCAGATTTGAAGCATGAAAAAACATTGAAGGAAAAAACAGTTCAATATTCAAAAAAATTGAAGAGGACACTGAATCACCTACAAGGCCAAGGAATAAAAAATGAGAAGGCCTATTGTTTTGAAGATGATATTAGTGCTTGGAAAAAGCCAAGAAGAAATACTTGAGCACAATAATGATCTGATTAAAGAGTTGATCAAAGTTTATATGGGCCCAAACAAGAGGATGACGAACGGGTGGAGATATGAAAGGTGAAGATGCCTAAGTTTTCAGTTAGAGAAGATTTAGAAAATCATGTGCCTTTTTGGTAAGAATGTTAAACCATTTTTTTTAGAGTTACTCTATTATGATAGAGCAAGGAAATAGTACTTTTGGTTCTTTGTTGTAAGAACAAAAGGCATATGAATGGTGGTGCTAATTAAATTCAGATATGGAAGAAAAATTGTACAAACTGCAAATCATGCATATTTGGATTCAATTCATAACTAGGTTCTGAAAGGTGTATGATAGGAAAAATTGGAGTGATTATTTCCTTGAATTGATAAAAGTAAGACAAATGGGTGTTTACTTGCAAAATATATTTCAAAAAGCATGTTTAAGCACAAGAGTTGATAATAGTCAATTGATTTATGTTTTTGTTGACGGATTACACACTTATGTGAAAAGTATGGTGAGAGCATTAAAGCGTCAAAATCTAGATGAAACCATGATGTTAGCCGAAGCTTTTTCCAAAGAATGACAACCACAAGGGAGACTAATTTTCATAGTTCCCAGGAGACAAGCACGATTATGGGTACGTGGAGACGGGGATGGGTACCACAATGCCACTTTTTTGAAAAATAGGAGACAAGTACTAGAGACGGCAAAATATATTTATATTAACATCTATTTAAAATTAAAAAAATGTATTTAAAATCAAAACTTAAATTTAAAGTAAAACTATAATTTAAATTTTAAATTGCTAAAAAATAAATATACTATGTAATAAAATTATATATTTATATATATTTCAAGTGTTCAAATAATTAAAAAAACTAAAAAATTAAAAACTAAAAAGTAGAAACTATGTGATTACAAGATAGTTACCAGAAAAGGGGCAAATGACATTCATACACGACATTCTCTGTCAAATGACAGTGAAATGCCGTGTTTGAGCGGCAATCTAATGATTGACTGTGAATGCTGCGAATGAATGGAAATACTTAAAAAAAAAATGCAGATCTGACTCTAAATAGAGAATGGCAACTAAAGACTGAATGGCAGCAACAATGCCAAAAATGAAAAATGATATTGAAGTTTGAATCGAAGATTTGAAACCTACCCCAGCTTATACAAATCGTTTGTCGAAGCCCTTGACAAGAAACTTGAAGTCAAAATCTGCCTATCTACAAGCAACTCAAACTCCATTCTACTTGCAAGGAACTTGAAATCCGTTAGGAACGTGGTTAGGATTTACAAAGATGGCAAGGAGATGTTTAAAGTATCCTGTGAACGTCTCTGGGCATGGGAGGCATTTCCGTTCCTATCTCCCATAGCGAAGACATGTTCGCATCTCCAAGATGCATCCCAAGTATAGGAGAAGCATATCCCTGCAATTCTGCTAATTTTCAATATCCAATGCAACCTAGTAAGTTCGCCAAAACTTCTTTTTACAATCATATCTTTTGTACATAAGTTAATGCTCACATTGAATGAGTGCCAAAGAAGTCTTAATAGTGGATTGTGTTTGAAGTGCGCTGAAAATTGGTGTAAAGGGCATGTATGTCAAAATCCACCACAGTTGCATTCATTAGTATTTGTGTAAGGGACCTAAGAAGTGAGCCCCACACTAGATCAGAACACTAATGTTGAAACCACAGACAGGCAAATAGATGAACAAGATGACCCCGGTCTTGCGCTAGAAGAAAATGCAATACAAATGTCCTTTGTAGATGCCATGGTTGCACATTAAAATCAGACTTTGAGAGCCTGTGGGCTCAATAAAAAAGGAGCTTAGTAGCACTCATTGATTCTGGTAGTTAACATAATTTTATAAATTCAGCTGTTGCAAGGTCATTTGGATTGAAAGTAACAGTGGCACTACGATTTGAGGTACATGTAGCAAATGGGACAAGTGAGAAGTGTATAGGAAAATATGCTTCTCAATAGCTTGTTACTGATGTGGTGCTCAGAACCGAATAGTTAGCTTCTTTAGAGGATATTTATATTCATAGGATGAAAAAACATGTCAAAAGGGAGGAAATGCATTTTTTCTTGTTTATCCAAAGTTCTTACTAGTAATGGCTATGTCCCCATCCTAGAGCTATATTCATCTAAATGTGGGTATGTGATCCTCATTTGAGTTATTTTGCTTAGGCCGTGAATAAAGACAGAACTTCATGTTAGAACTTAATGTTATGTCTGTTGGGTGAAGTATCCCTGATTTATCCTTGCTACTGTATTAGTAAATCTCTAACAGAATAATGTGCAAATTCTAACAAATTATGTTGAATTCCAATTTTATTTTTTATACTCGCAGAAAGTGGCCATCAATTTTACTGGATTTTATTATTGCATGTAAACACTATTTTATTGTACTTTACCTTATCATAGTAAGAGCACTCCTTAGAAAATTAGTTTTACTCCTTTTTACAAAGCATTCTTGTTTATTGGTTCTTATTTCTTTCTTGATAATTTGGGGCTGATTCAGGCACAACCTTCAGCATTCTTGGCTGATGTGATGTCAAAAACAATATATACAGCTACAACTGATCAGCTTTTGGAGGAGATTGACCATAATTTTGAGAGAGTCACAGGACTCCCTGTTATTGACAAGGACCTCAAGTGTATTGGGGTCATCTCCAAGAAGGACAAAGCAAAAGCTTCCAAAGGGGTTCGTAAGATTATCTTGACCCTTACTTTGAAATCTTGATTAAATGGAATTGGGGCCACATCCGCAGATATTATAGTAAGTTATTTGAATAGGATATTGCTTCATTCTTGAGCGTGCTTGCCTTGATATTTTATATTATAGCGAGTCAATGTAAATGCCATACTTTACCTGCTGCTGTGTTAGGATAAAAGTTTCAAATATACAGTGCACGGAAAAAAGTTCTAAATATGTGGTGCATGGAATACATAATCTGATAGGCTGTGAAACTGCATGGGACAGACTGGGGGAAGTAGCCAACTCTTTAGTAATTCAGAAGGATGCCTCTCTTAAATATTTATGCAGTTGTTGGGTGACTTGTGTTTTAAATTGGTTTCTCTAAGCTGCTTGTAGATTTGTTTTGTAGGACTACTATATTTAACATTAGCATTTTACCCTTCAAAATTTCATTATTAATATCCAAAACGGTCCATTTCTTGGCATGTATTGTTTATTACTAACACTGTGAGTAAGATGAATGAGCAGATTTTATGTGACCGCCATTAAAACAAGCTTTCAATTTCAAATATTAATCTTTGTTCATTCTAAAGCACTGTTACTGGAATAAGATAAAATCTCCTCATATTTTATGATTTCGGGTTACATTTTTAAATATGGTGATGGTAAGTTATGGGTCTGTTATACGGGGACTTGACTGCCTCATTCCTGAGAACCCTAAACTAACACATTAACACACTAATATAAAAGTGAGTAACATGACTACACATTTGCATCAAACTTCAAACATGTCCTAACAAACTCCCTTCAATCCAAAGGGGTATAGAAAAAGATCTGGAGCAACAGCGAAGTCTTCCAATTTGACTTTGTTGCAATCTGCAAGTTAGCGCATTGTACATCTTGGTACTGATCAACTTTTGTTGTTTCACTAAGAAGCCCACTACCCGTTACCCTGCGAATTGTGGCATGAATGATTAACGCTCATCCACTGTGATCATTTGTACTGTATTGTAATATAAGCACGCTCAATGTTTGCTTAATTACATTGATCCACATAAGGCTTCACCACAAAATCCCGTCCAGTGATAATGTCGCACATCTTGTATGGTACATCTCCTTGATGCCCAACAACATTGCTGACTCCCTTTTACTCAACACTCCCTGTGCTAACAACATCATCAGTTGTACAATCACCAATGACTGATTGAAGGACACCATACAATGTCTTCTTCCCTATCAGGCAAGAGGTAAGAAGCTGTGCAGCAAGAAAACGATTCCAACTAGTCCGTCTGCTTTACATCACTGATCTCAATAAAACAAGAAAAGAAAACAGCACAAGCCAAAATCCCAATCTTGAGCCTAGCAGCTTGCACAAGATGGGCGAGTCTTTGTCTCTCAGAATGCATTTTCAACTATATCCGCGAAGCAAGAAACTTTGTGATCAGCCCATGTTTCAGAAGAACATCCAGGAGAGTAACCGGAAGATCCACCAGGGCGACCAACAGATTTACTAGAGCATCCGACATAATGAGCTTCCACCTTTTGTTTATGTTGGGATGACCTCTTTCTAGAGGAGCATTCTTTAGAATAGTGTCCGATACCACCACAGTTAAAACATCTTTGCTCTCCTCTGCTAGAACTGTAAGATGAGGATGACTATGTGATAGAGAAGAGAGCTTGTGCTTGTGTTGATACTTATGTTTGGAGGATTATGGAGAATGCCTTGGAGAGTGTCTTAGAGAGTGCCTTTGGGAGTGCTTTGGAGAGTGTTTCCGAAAGGACCTTCTGTGCTCATGTCTTGTCTCTCTTATGTGTTTCCCTGCCTTTGTAAAGTGTGCATCCTCTATGGGCTTACTGATCTTCCTCTTGGCAAACTGTCGTTCATGTTATGTGAGCAATTCATAAATGGAGTCAAACGTGGCCTTATTGAGCTTATCACTAAGCTGCAACATTTCTACAAAGTTTGTATAGTTGGAGCTAAGTCCATTCAAAATGATTGAAATGAGCATCTCATCATGAATTTTTCCGCTAGTGGTACAGTATTCTTGTTTCAAAATTTTAACCCTTGAGATGTATTCCGAGACATCTTCTTCATTGAGTTTTGTATTCAGTAAGTGCGTTAGGAGATCAATCTTCTTATAGGCTGGCTATTTGTTTTACAAATCTGTCAATGTTTTCCGAGCCTACCAAGCATCAGTTTTAATGGCCTCAATGTGTATAATCACTTGTGTAGAACAAGAAGACTTGAGCAAAGCAAGGACATGCTTATCGTGTTTTTGTAAATCAAGCAGTTTTGCAGCATCGGTGGGCAGTGTAGTTTGTGTTTTGACTAGTTCCCATAAGTCATTGAAAATCAGAATATTTTCCATATGCTTGCTCAATTCTTTATATTTTTTAGGAGTTTGTCTCCCGGATTTGGAGATAAGGCTCACAAACTTGGCCATAATTCACACAAATGTGAAGGCTACTTAGGGCTTTGCCTTTACCCACTAGTAGATTCGGAATACAATATTTCTTGCTTTACAGAAAAACAAACCGATGACTCATGGGACTTGTCCCTTTTTACATATAATAACCTAATGTCTCCCATTTACAAAAATCAAACAACTTTAAAGAAAATATTCTCTTTTGAAAAAGGATAAAAGGGTAAGAGTCCGAGATAAATTATTAATATAAAGTTAATTTAGTCATTAGATTATACAATGTAAAATAAAGTGAATGAACTAAATAAAAAAAATGAAATAAACATTACACAGATTAACGCCAAGTTTACGTGGAAAACCTCATAAGAGGTAAAAAAAACCACGGTGAAATAGATATATCCATATATGAGAAACTTTAAATATTACAAAGTCCACTAAACCATCTCCACCTCACTCCTCTCCCAGTTACATGATTTCAATTCCAAATTCAATTGATTTTTACCGGGCCCCGAGTGCCCATTGTAAGTGGAGTGACCGGTCGTGAATTCATGTGAAGCACCCCTCCACATTAATTGATTTTTAAATCATTTAAACCATAAACTATATTTTATATGAAATAAATAAAAATATTTCATTTTATTTATTTATTTAATTGTAAACTAAAGTTTATAACATATATTTAATCTAGTAATTAAATATAAATAAGAACAATAAGAGGGGATAAACCCTACTTGATATTATTGTTCTTACAAAAAGCATATTGACTTTTAGACCAAAATAAACATCGGAGGGTTTTGAACTTTAGAATCTCCTTCTTGCAAGTGTCTTATAAAATAATTCTAACCATTTGAACTACTTGAATTCACAAAAGATTTTGTGCAATTGTTTTATTTAGACCGAGTTTTGGCTGAGTTTCCGAATAAAACAAAAACTTGCACATAGTTTTAACGCATTAGTAAGTGAAAATAAATTTCCCGTGCTTTGCTTTGGAGGGCCCACACACTTGCTGCTGGGTAACAAATGTATTGTGGATCATATAATCCTTACTCCCATCCTTCCAATGCTCTGAAACAGTGTTCAGCATTTACAAACTTCCATGCTCTTTGTTAGCATTCCAACGTTCTGAAAACAGCATTCAAAATAGCAATCCGTGTTGGCACTCAGTATGCACTCTATAGATTTTACACATCTCGATAAAGCTATCAATGTGTAGAAAGATAGAAGCAGTTGTTAATTCCGAGCCTGGTTGCGAGTGTTACCTAGTAGGCATCTCTTCTTGGAATGACAGGCGCTTACAAAGGGAACTACAATGCATATTTGCATAGCCAATGGTTGAGCATCTTCATCTTTGGAGCAGCAGTGCCATCTTCACTGGCACAGTGGCTCTGACACCACTGTTAGTAAGATGAATGAGCAGATTTTATGAGACCACCTTTAAAACAAGCTTTCAATTTCAAATATTAATCTTCATTCATACAAAAACACCGTTACTGGAATAAGGTAAAATATTCTCTTAATGATTTTCAGTTACATTTTTAAATATGGCGATGGTAAGTTATGAGTCCGTTATACGGGACTCAACTACCTCATTCTTGAGAACCCTAAAATACAGGTTTCAACTACCTCATTCGTGAGAACCCTAAACCAGCTAACACAATGACACTAACATAAAAGTGACTAACATGACTACACATTTGGATCAAACATCAACCATCAAAGTTTTTCAAATAAAGTTTTTCATAATGGGTTCCATCAAAGTCAGCTTGAGATAGTAACACATTTTCTCCAGAAAGAGAATAGCTCAAGTTGGAATCTGTTATAGTTGACTGTGAATCTTTTGTTGAGCTTCTAATTTAGTGGGTTGATTTATAAGACACGAATGGGAAACATGTTTATCAGATTGAATGCTTTATGTGATGAAGGATGGATTTTAGGACTTGATTGAGCGGTGGTAGTTAAAAATGATTGAATATTCAAAAAGTAATGAAGCTTGTATCAAAAATATAGAAGACCGTACACTACCTTAAAGATTGCTCAACATACTTTGTGTCACAAGCTAGTACTTAAGTTTAAAGAGCTACAGTTCATGTCTTCAATTAAGAAGGGAATATCCGAAATATAGAAGACCTAAGGAGCGTTTCCTTGAAAATTAAAATAATGAACCTTGTAGTTTTGAATCGTTGTCGCAAAACCCACCTCTTAAATCAAGCTAGAAGACCTTATGAGTGCTTCCTTGAAAATTAAAATAATGAACATGGTAGTTTTGAATCGTTGTTATCTCAAAACCCGTCTTATTGGATTGAATGCATTATGTGATGAAGGGTTTTAAGACTGGATTGAGTGGTGGAGTTTAAAATGATTAAATATTTAAAAAGTAATGAAGCTTTTATCAAAAAGATAAAAATTGTGCACACTACCTTAACGATTGCTCAACAAAGTTTGTGTCTCAAGCTAGTACTTAAAGTTTCAAGGGCTCTAGTTCATGTCTTCAATTAATAAGGTAAGATCTCTAGTATGGAAGACCTTATAAGCACTTCCTTGAAAATTAAAATAATGAACCTGGTAGTTTTGAATCGTTGTTGTCTCAAATCCCACCTCTTAAATCAAGCTATGTATTGATTCTCTTTGAAGAAAAACTTGCAATCAATGGTTTAGATTGGTTCAATTATTGACACTTGAATATCAAAGAAGCAGTCTTGATATATAATCTTTTTCCAAAAATTGAACACCCCAATCCATTGTTTTTCTTTTCTTAATGGATAATATCATATATAAGTTTTCCTATGTTACTAGGTACATCTGTATAGGCTTGCGGGTACGGGTACAATATGTACCCTGTTTGGGTACATTTGTGGGTTCACATAGGATATGCACAGGGTGCCCTAGGCATATCCCCCACGAACCCACAAACGTACCTAGTACAAACCCACAAAATACCCAACCCAAAAAACTTCTGTTTTCTAATTTTTTTTTCAATTTTATAATTTTATAATGTCAAAAAAGTAAAAAAGAACTTAAAAATATCCAAAATCTTAAGTATACACTCTTTTTAAACAACACATTTACCTCACGTTGCATGCTTACCTCTAATTGCACATTTGCTCTCTCCCCTTCAGATTTTCAGTCGTTTAGGGCTGAAACTCCATCATTTTGCTTATATAATGAATATGCTGATTTGTCTTGATTTTTGTGTACATGTTGTAAGCATTTGTAGATTGCATTTGTTCTAAGTTTGACCAATGAATATCATGACATTTGGCATAGAACTATTAGTATATTTTGTGGTTATTTAGCTTATTTTGTTTACTCCGCAAATTATATTGTTATTTTTTCTTATTTGGCAATAAAATTTAATTGTTTAATATTTTTTTTATAGCTATATCCAAAGCCATATGACGACAAGCGGGGATGGAGATCCCAACTCGCCCCATCAAAATATGCATTGGAATAACACACAAGCAAAAAAAACTTATATTGATTTAAGAGCCCTAATGACATCTACAACATTTACTCTTGTTACTGGGGCTATTACAGTGATTGAAACAAACTTCTGGGGATATTACAATGGTGGTGTGCGCCCTAGGACTACTTGGCTCTTTCTATTCTCTTGGCACGACTCTTCTTTCTTGCTCTGTCGCTAGAATGACCAACTATTCGCTTCTTGTGCTAGCCTCTCCAAAGTCCCTAAAATGATGGAATCGTCTTGTCTTTATACTTGCTCGTTCTCGCTCTTGTTTCCATTTGAAAACGTGTTCATGGTAGGCTAGTTCCTTTTGGATGCTTCCTCATTTTCTGGCTTTGTTTAAATTTAAATTGGATCATTAAATGCTTCGAGCTACCATGCCTTCTAGAAGTTTCTTGCCTGCACCATGTCAACCCTAGTAATTGAGGATGATTTGTTCTCGAGATCTTTGTCAGATGATTTGTCAGCTAATTTGTCAAGTACATTGTACTTCAACGACCTGCCGCTCTTTTGACATGTCTTGTCAACTAGCCAAGTAATCTGCATGTCTCCATTGTGCGTGTTGGTCTAAGACTCCGCGCTTCCTATCTCTGTTAATTTCCTTTACTCTTGAGCATTCATTACACTCAACACCACTGCGCAAAACCTTGTCACGCTCCCTTTCCAAAACTTTTGTGCACACACGCCTGCATATTAAAACCTTTGTTGAAATTTCACGTGCATCATTGGGCTTCTAAACCTTGCCAAAACAATGTGTGCGCCACTCCGTGTTCCTACTGCTCCAAACACCGCCGTGAAATCACCGACTTTGTTTTTGCAAAAGCTCTTGTGCGCACATACTACGTGCTCACCTTGTGCAAACCTTGCACTCCGTGCAGTACCACATGGATCCTTCGCGCAAACTGCCACACACTCCATGCACTCGTCCAACTGCTGTGCCGCACTACCCTTGTGCTCTTTATCTACTCACAAACTTTGCACGTCCCCATGCTTAGTCGAAATTCCAAAATGTGATGCTCCTACAATCAGGCACCGAGGTACTTAAAACTTGAGCTCCAACTCAAGTGGATCAAGCGAGTGGTAGAACCACCCTTTGGACTATTGAAGCTGATAGTCTTGTCTCCCTTATCCAATGAGCCTAGTTTGGAACCCTGCGCTTCCTTCTTCTCTTTCAACTCATGGTCACAAACTTGTTGCAATTCTTGCTCGCTGTGTTGTGCATCTTTGTGAGTTCCAACCCACCATCACCTGACCAACTCCTCCAAATGTTTCTCTTTCTTTCTTTCTCCATGAGTTATGGCTTGCCATTGTTCATTTGCCTTCCCTTCTTATGGCCTTCTTGGCTTTTCTTCATCCGCACCCATATCATCATTGGGCTCCACTCCTCTGCACATTTGTTTCTTTGCACACCATTTCCCTTCTTATCTTTACAGGCTCTTCTTGCGCAATCTCTCCTTTCATCCTTTCTTCTTTTGATCCGTGCCAGGCCATAATCTGTCCTCTCATGCCCAACTCTGATACCCCCATTGCTCCATGTCCTGCGCAATAACACGTGATATGCTTTTATGTAGATTCCTTCTCTTCTCATAGCCTCGTGACCATCTTCAACTTCCTTGTGCATTCCATCCTCGCCTTTTGCACACACTTTTCCTTGTCTCCATTCCTCTCTATGTGCTCTTCTCATCACTGTTTCTTTTGCGCGTCTACGTACGTTCTCCCTTTTACTTCATCTTGCAACTTCTCATCTTTGCCTTTGAGATCTGCATGGATCTCACTTTTCTCTTCTTCCCATGTGCTCTTCTCAATGCCCAATGTTGCAGCCTCCTTTACCAACCACTCGTCTTTTGTTGCCTCCAAGGAAAACTCCACTTCCTTTTTTACTTCATCTTCGCACATTCCCTCAACAACACACTCCTCTTCTCCTTGTATAGGAATTTCCTCATCTGTGCACTCTTCAACACTTAGTTGCGCAATCTCTTTTTCCTTCTTCAATCCATGGTCTCTGCATAACTGCAACCACTCTTGCTCTATCGCGTCCAACTGTGATATCAAGTCATCTTT
The DNA here is from genome assembly GCA_019776745.2 of Taxus chinensis. Taxonomy (NCBI): domain Eukaryota; kingdom Viridiplantae; phylum Streptophyta; class Pinopsida; order Cupressales; family Taxaceae; genus Taxus; species Taxus chinensis. The sequence goes on along the minus strand of CM034147.1, from coordinate 683,238,585 downwards.
GCCCTCGTGGTTTGCAATGACCATCTTCTCCTCAACATCCTCTTTCTCCTTTGGTGCCATGCTCTTGCCCACTGCTCTCAGGCTGGAATGCACTCACCGACACTTCTTTTTGCACGCTATTTTTTCTATCATTGTGCATTCCTAGGTGATTCCATCTTCTCCTTTCACCCATCACTCAACTCCTAAGCTTGTTCTATCCTTTGATTACTGCGCAACACCTTGTCTTCATCTCCTCAGCGCATTGCCATGTGGCTTTGGTGCTTTGTGCCTTCTTCTTTAAGTGGTAATAGACGAAAAGTTTGACCATCCTTGCACACTGTCACAATACTTGCCCTTCCATCATAGAGCATTTCCTGGTCATACTGCCATGGTGTTCCCAAAAGAACATGACAAACATTCATTGGTAGGATGTTGTACAACAATCAATTAGTAAACCTTACAATCTTCATCTCTACCCTCGTATTGCTCTCACACAATGGCTTGTCGACCTTCCGCCAACAAGGTCTATATGGTTTGGAATGCTTCCTACGCTCCAATTCCAACTTCTGCACCATCTCCTTCGCCACTAAGTTGTTGGTGCTTCCACCATCAACCGCCACCAAGCAACATTTTCCCTTGGTTTTGCGCCTCGTACGGAATATTTCTCGCCTCTCTTCCTGCTATTATGGCTTTGCAATCTTCAACACCTTTCCTTCCTCTGGGTGCTCCTATTTCTGTGCCTTACTCCTCTATTTTTGTGCGCTATGTGTGCACCCACTTTTGTGTTTTAGGCTATCTCCATGCCACGCCTTGGGATATTCAAAAACTCTATGCCCTTTCTCTTTGCATGTATAACAACATTCCTTGAACATTCTGCTTTGGCCTCTTCTCACAAAGAGACATTTCCCCTAATTCATAGTCTCTTGCGCACTCCTCACGCACCCCATTTTCTTGCTTTGTTTACTCCACATTGAGTCTTCTCTTCTTTTCTTGCGCGTTTCTCATGAGTACCAACTTTTCTTTTGCCTTAAGGGCATACTAGTACGCCTCCTCCATGTTTTGTATGCACACCAAACTTCACTCTTTTTAGAGTTCCCACCTCAAACGTTTGAGGTATCTTGTGACCTTGTCATGGTCAACCTCCACATGCCTAGTTCTAATCATGATCCGGTGGAACTCCTCGGTGTAATTTTTCATTGACATCTCTCCTTGGCGTAAACTTTGCAATCTTTGAAACAAGGTCATTTGGCAGTCCTCCAGCAAGAACTTACCCTTCATCTTGGTAACCATCTATTCCTATTGCACAATCTTGCGTTTGCCTCTTCTTTTGTGCTCGTTCGGCAGCTCTTTCGACCATAGCACCGCATGTTCTCTGAGTTCGTGTCTACGATGTTCACCTTCTGTAGATCGCCACTCTCGTGGAACTCGAAGTACTCTTCCATGTTTGTGATCCAATCCACCATTTCTTATGGATCTAACCTCCCTGAGAAACATGAAACCTCCATCTTTGGTTCTTGTCCAACTTGAGATCTCTCTCTCAATAGCCGCCCTTCACTAGCTCCTACGGCCTCTACATCTCCAACACTTTTATTTCTCACTTCTTCATCATCGTCCCTTTGAGCATTTCGAGCTACAACACCTCTTCTTCGGTCCTCCTCTATGACCTTTGGCCTAGTCCTCTCAACCCTAAGCTCATTCATGACTTTTTCCAACACTCCCATGACAGTTGCGTTTGTTGCACCTCTAACTCTAGCTTGCCGTGACGACATTTTCACTGCTCGATTAGTTGCCTCATGCTCGATTGTGTATCGGTCTTCACAAATCTCTTAACTTCTCTTCCAAAGTTGTTGCCTTGCTCTAATACCAAATGACGGCAAGCAGGGATGGACATCCCAATTTTGCCCTATTCGAATACACATTGGAATAACACACAAGCAAACAAAACTTCTATTGATTTAAGAGGCCTTTGGGGCTGTTATAGAGATTGAAACATGCTTTTGGGGCTGTTTCAATGGTGGTGTGTGCCCTGGGACTACTTGTAGGCTCTTTCTATTCTCTTGGCGTAGCGCTTCTTTCTTGCTTTGGTGCTAGAATGACCAACTATTTGCTCCTTGAGCTAGCCTCTCTTAAGTCCCCAAAATGATGGAATTGTCTTGTCTTTATACTTGCTCATTCCCACTCTTTTGTCCATTTGAAAATGTGTTCATAGTGGGCTAGTTCCTTTTGGATGCTTCCTCATTTTTCTGCTTTGCCCAAATTTAAACTGGATTATTAAATGCTTCGAGGTACCACGCCTTTTAGATGTTTCTTACTTGCGCTATGTCAAGCCTGGTAGTTAAGGATGATTTGTCCTTGAGATCCTTGTCAGATGATTTGTCAGCTAATTTGTCAGGTACATCGTCTCTTTCCAAAACTTTTGAGAGCACTCCCGTGCATATCAAACCTTTGTCGAAACTTCGTGTGCATCATTGAGCTGCTAAGCCTTGCCAAAACAATATGCGCACTGCTATGCATTTCTACTGCGCCAAATGCCGCCACAAAATCACCAACGCTGTTTTTGCAAAAATTCTTGTGCGCACATACTGCGTGCTCACCTTGCGCTTCGCACACTACCGCGTGGATCCTTTGCACAAAAACTTCTGCACACTCCATGCACTTGTCCAAGCGTTGCGCCGCACTACCCTTGCGCTCTTCCTCTACTCACCAACTTTAGGCGCCCCCATACTTGGTCGAAATTTCAAAAATGTGATGCAAGATTGTTCTGAACCTGGGATGCTTCATCATCACCATATCTGAGCCTCCCCCAAATTTTTTTTGTACTGGCATACTAGATCCATTGATCCGTATTTGTACCTGTACTGACTACGTAGAAGTTCTTTAAAATATCACAAGAAGATAACTCATTTCTCACGGAAAGTGTAAACCTAAATTTTTAAAGCTGTATGCATGCTACTTTTGTAGCCTTTGATGGCTTAATGCGCTATGATTTCTAACTTCCTATTGATTGATGATTTTGCCGAGCCTTGTTTGTCTTGCATATATGGTCAAGCTATTGAAATTATCATTAATCTTACGCCCTTCTGACTCAACATCAAATCTTGTACCCATAATTCTGTAACCCAATTGTAAGCTACATAATTGTCAACCTCCTAATATGCAAACAAATTGAACAATTATGAGATTAGGGTTTCGTATCAATGCAAGATAGTTTTTTAAATGTACCAAACCTATGCAATAAAAAATTAACTATAAGAGTAGAATATCCCAATTAACAACTGCAATGATTACTGTGTAGAGTAATTACAAAAAATTGAAAAAATGACACTAGCAATGTTGAAACCAAATCAAATGTCCTTAAAACAAACTTCTGTGTGTATGTATATGCATGTGCATGTGTATCTATGTGTGTGTGTCTGGCTGAAGTCAAAAAGTACAAAAGCATGAAGTCAATTACAGTAAAAAAGGTCATAACAACATGCACTTGAAGGCTATTACAAGATAGTCTAGAGAGTTGAGCAGTCTAAAGTAACATCTATATTTCCATATAATATGGAAGAACATCAACTTTAGTTTCTTCAACATAAAACAACACAGGTTGAGTAACAGTATCTGTAGACAGGTGTTTCTGTTTCTTTTTACATATCATATTGAGATACTACATAAGTTATAATGAAAATATCCACTATCCCATTTTTGATTACTTCCTTTACTGCCCGACAAAAGGCCACAATTTATGCAAATTCATGTAAAAACGATTCTAAGCAGGGCAACAATCAGACTACTAATACTCAATAGCATCATTCAAGGACACAATTCTGTCAAAAGCTCGCGAGGCAACTATACACATTTTCAAGTAGCTTTAATATCTTCAATATTTAATCAGTGACACTTAATTATTAGATTTTTCAACATGATTGCCGTTTTTGAGAAGTTAAGTCAGTCCAAACGGGGGAGTTCAAAAGTTGTTTTTTTGAAAAAGTTTAGATAAGTGTTTGGGAAGTAGAAAAATACAAATCATGCAAAACTTTATAGGACTAAAATAATCACAAAATATAAATTATATGCAACAAGATGTTGACACCAGTCTGTCAAGTGGGTATGCCCCCTTGTGGTTTGGTGGAGTTGACTTTCAATGAGATCTTGATCCAAAGGTGGTAGGATGAGGTGGATGGCTATTCACCAAACGTGTATGATGTTGGTTGTGGAGTTTAATAGGATGGGGCTATGCTCCTAGGTAATTAACAGATAAAAAAACAAACAATATTGAAGATAATACTAATCTAAACTATTGTGCAATGTTCATGAGTTTATGAATCATGAAAACTCTGATACAATTTGATCAAAACTTATTGCAATTTTTGATCACACATTTCATCATCCGCAATGAAACTAGTTATGCCTTTACTTCTATTATTTTTTGTTTTCTTTTTTATCGAAACAAAAAAGAAAAAAACGTGTTCGAGGGCGACCAATCAACTTTATGGACTTAACCTGCTGTTTGAGGGCGTTTGGTACAAACAGGTTCAACATACTCGAAAAGTTCAGGTACAGATTGAACCTCTACCAGTTCTGATCAAACCCTGTAACTATGATTGGTATTGGAAGTACTGTCAACCAGGAGAAAGTTAAGTAACGATCATGATTAATCCCTTCAATGGAGTCTGGACTGATGTTTAGTCAGCCATATTTAACATGTGTAGATTGTATTTGTATTCTCCAAGAATTCTTGTGTGATCAGTTCTCAATTTGATTTGTATTCTTTGAGATTATTTTTCTTGAGACTAGTATTAAATTCTGGCCACATAAATATCTTGTACCCTTCACTAGTCTCACAATTGATGCATTTATCAATTCGGAGTGGATTCTTTCTTAAACTTTCATTTGTATTTTAACTACTACATAAGTTCATCGGACAACCATTCCTTCAACATGGTCTGGCTACAACAACAAATTTAATTAAATAAGTTTCCCTTCCTCCAATGTGGAACTATGCTAGCAAAACAGGAAATCTATTCTGTATATAAGTTCCTACTTCCATCAGCTTTAACCAGATTTAGTTAGGATATTGTCCGGCTAGACATGTTGGGCCTTGAACTTTATGTTTAGATACTGCAATAGATTTTTTGTGTCGAGATCCTTTATTTCAATTAGATTGAGAAGAAGGATTATAAGTTCTTTTTTGGTCACATGGTGTTAACTTGTATTGTAAGTTCTACGCTGAAAATTCAAAGTTAGGCTAATAGGGGCCCTCTCAAAAGCCATACCCAACACAGGAGCAATGATCCTTGCATTATTAGCGGACTTTATAAAGAACAATGATCATAGCACAGGAACATGCGATCAAGAGCAGAAGTGCATGTAAAAGGGGAGGCAGAAACCAGGAACGAGTCATATAGTCCCAGAGGCAATAAATTTACCTTGGCATTGGATGGAAACTAACAAAGAAACTCAGTGTGTTGGGTCTCGCTTGAAGACTGCTCTCTTACCTTTATGCCTTTAGAGGGGAAACATGCACTGATGATTTTGCAGCTCCGATGATTATGCTGTTTTGCATAGTTACTTTTCTTTTGTTTGGTCTGTCTTCACTGTCAAATTACATATGTAGTTTTCCTACCGTTAGCAAAAACTTTTATTTTGTGTTCCACTTTCTCAAATCCATTGCAGCTAAAATATCGTGTTTCCTTATCTTCAAGGATAATAATTTTTTTTACAATGTTACTATATACTAGTGTTACATGGGGATGCCTCACCTATATCTTGGTGACATTTTGGTTCTCTTTTATAGATGTTACATGAGTGACCTAAAAAATTCACCTAACACTTTTACTTTAAAAAGGTTATTATTTTTACCAAAAACATTGAATACTAATCTCAAAAGTACCCTAAAAAACATTAAATGAAGTTTAAACCCATAAGTTTCATTGAAGAAAGCTAATACAACTAAATTTAATTTTTATATATTATTTAAATAGCTATCCCCAACATCTTGGATTTTTTTTGGCTTCCTGGAAACCCCGTTCCCCCATCCCCAAGACTTACGTATCTATGCTGTATACTAAATTTTGATACAGATGAGGGCACTAATATGATTGGACAATTATCAGATGCTCTGGAATTTGTGTGCTATATCCACGTCATGCCTAGGTAGTCATGGCCTATATCATAAAATATGCCTAGAGCATTATCACCAGGAGATAGAGGAGATGGGATGGGCCTTAGAGACAGGGAAGCTAATTTTCAATCGGATATAAGTGTACTTGGAGACAGCCAACAAAATAAAATAATGATATTTATGTTTAAATTTTTGATTTTTTATAAAAGTACATCAGATTTTGATTTCATACACATTGAACACTAAAATAAAATAATATTGAAAAATATACAAAATGAATTAAAGAGTTTTAGCACACTACATGAAATTTCAACCATCACATCCTTCAAAACTAAACTCACAGTGATATTTCTGTTATTTTTAATACATTTTGATTTCATACACATTGAACACTAAATAATTAAAATTCAGAATTATACAAAATGAAGAGTTTTAGCACACTACGTGAGGTTTCGAAGAAAGTAGAAATTATATTTGTCACAACTCATAAACTGTAGTATTTTAAGCTCATAAGACACGAGTGTTGAAAGTACATACTGATATTATGTGTCAACAAATTGGCATGCAATATTTTTTTTTCAAAAAACAAAAATGTGGAACAAATCTGAATTCAATCATCTACAATATCAACTTCTTTAGGGACTCTCTCACCCATCTCCTAGTCCTCTGCTAGGATACTCCTTAGATAGTCATCACTCTTGAGTTCCAACTCCTTTGTAGGGAATTCAATTGTGGGTAGATAAGTGAGGCCATCTATTTCAACCATCACATCCTTCAAAGCGAACTCATCTCCTTTGGATGGAAGTTGGTTGCATTTGCAGAAGGACCATCTTGGCATCTTGGTCTTTACGAGACAAAAGCCGAAGTGTGCTATGAATAGACTAGGTTCTTTGCCTTTTTGATACAAGTCTTTTCCCTTCAGTGAATGGATTAAGCTGTAAGTATTCCAATTCCTCTCAAAGGAGGAAGAACTACCTACTTGTGAGAGTAACCATATTGCAAATGAGTGCAATTTAAGTGCTTCAGTGGCATGGATGTACTACCACTCAGTTTGGTTCCTTTTATGCCTATCATACAAGGCTTCAGGAGATGTGTTTTTATAGGAGACTTTGGGAGGAGACATGCCTTTGCAGGAGACTTCAAGAGGAGACGTTTGCTTCAGGTGACTTCAGGAGGGGATGCGGGAGAGTTCCAATGAAGCCTCAAGACTCAGGGAAATTCTTCGACCATGTATCGGTCTCTGTACCCGAGGTGTCTATTTGAGGTACACAGACATGCGTCTTCTGTCTACTTTGGGTCAGATCTATCCACATCGTATGTCTTAGGATATTTGTAAAATTGTGGGATCTATATTACATATCTATTTCCTGGTAATTTAGTCAACACATATTTATATGCTAACTAAAAACATTTATCAATACACCTTTGACTCTTAGCTTGTTTTACCTTTACAACCTACTTCACTATTTTTTCGTTAAATTTTTTTATAATTTGTTCGTAGATTTCGATGTAGGATTGTTCAATGCTAGGATAAGCTTATGACAAGCTATCTTTTTGGTGTTCTTCCAATGGGACTTAAGACAAGTAGGCATCTTTGTGGTGCTCTGCCAGTGGGAGATAAGGCTAGTACTTCAACTTCTTTCTGGATTCATCTTAAACACTCAACAAGTTCACACCAAATACCAACACCAACCTTCCTTTTCAACTTATAACCAGGTCACTCCCGTGCACGCCAAATACTGTTTGGAATTTCCAATAGCTCCAAAAGTTTTAAGGAAGATTGTAAGACGTTTGACACTTTGATGTTTATAATGTATGGAATATAAAACTAAAAACATGCAAAGGAAATATTTGTTCAGGTGCTAACCCTACTTTTGGGATGGTTTGGACAGCCTACTAATATCAAGGTTGTAAGAACTCCCTATAATTAGGGGTAAGTCAATTCAGTAAAAGGTGTAATTCTATTGTTTATTAAAAATCTATTTATGTTGTCTATTTCATGATTGGTTAACTTCATTCCATTTTTTTGTTTTTAAGTTGATAGGTGTCCTACAACGACAACAAGGGTTAGTGGTGGTGGACTGCAATGTTCGCGAGTTTTTAACAATTAGTACTTGACCTTAAATTTCATGTCCATTTAACCATCTTGGAAAATTCAACCTTGATTTTGATGCCCATTTGACCGTCACTTAGAATTTTTTTCTTTTTTCTTTGAGAAGTCGATCTAAAAATTGATCTAAAGAACCTCACCTGAAACGGGTGAGATCCCCTTTATTCTATCTGGGAGTGAAAGCAGTAGGCGCGATGAACCAAAATGGGAAGTGATCGGCATATTTGTTGTAGCGTGGGGAACTGCCGTATGCGTAGTGTTAGGAAATAAGGGATAAAATATGCGAAATAATCCCTCACAGAATTGCAACAGTAGAAACTAATATGCAGAAAATATTACAGATCTCAAATAAAAGTGTAGGATAATAATAACACAACACAAAGAGATAGTATTTAACGTGGTTAACCCAATTTGAGCTACGTCCACCAAGAATCACTTGCTCAGATTTTATTACTAGCCACTGCTCTATCAATACAATACCCAGATCTGTTTGGAGCTATGCTCAACAAAGTCTACAGAATTCACACCCGAATTCAAAACACATCTACAATGTTACATAATACCTACCATATGCACAAAAACACATAAGTAGACAACTGCTTAAGCAGTTTTACAAAACCGTGGGTATCAAAACCATGGGCCAAAACCGTCCCATAAACCTATGGGTCAAAATTCCCGCCCGTATGAGAAAAAACACATTTCCCGGTATTTCGGGCACGTTTTGTTTCGAGGCTAAAATTTTTTTTTTAGACAACTGTGGAAAGTGTACAGTACTCTTAGTGTACAGTGTTAAACACTTTCACACATGAAAACAGACTCCACAACCTAACACGCAGAAAGGAGGTGTGAAGTGGACATGAGGAAATGGGCATCGATCCCCGGCCCCTTGGCCATACCATTACCATGGAGTTCGAAGACCCCTTTTTTTTTCTAGAAAGCTTTTTTTTGGGCTTGACACATTGGTGTAGCTATATTGATGCCATTTATCATGAATTAGTTGGAAATTTATAGAGGAGGTAATGGAGTTATTAATCGATATGATATGTGACATATCCAAGATAAGGGCCTTGAGATTGATATCTGTTGTTTTTAAAATAGATGTATCTAAGATATCTGTACTTGTTGACTTATAGCTTCAAGTATCTAATAGTTGGACACATGTTTAGAGGTGGACAACCAAATGTGAAAGTCACATATTTTTATCATGTAGCATAAATTAAAGTGTGGCTGTAGGGAGGGAATTTCAGCATATACTGAAGGGTGGACTTCTTTTTCTTTAGTACTATTGATTAGATGTACGGATAAAAGTTGTGTTTATTGGTCACAGTTTATAAAGGTTGCTTGTAGAGTGGATGAGCAGTAACGATTACTAAGGTGCTGCAGAAGTGAAAAGCTAAAAAAATCTGTTTTTATTTTTTGTCGTCTATATAATCATGTGGACATTTTATGATTACCCGATTTGTTACTACTCTTTCATAATGAAAATTGTGGTTTCTACGGTACAATGACAAAAAACATGTTGCTACTTCAACATGCAAGTTGCTGCCCATCAACACATTCAAAAGGCCTTAGCACATATAGACCGTATTTCGAGTATTGCCAAAGGGATAGAATCAATATTCATGAAACCATTATACATCATTAGTACACCGATATGATGACTTTGAAACATTTGATCCTTTTTTTCAAATGAACTAAATTGAGGAGTGGGTTGAAGGAACAAGAGGTATGCTTACTGCATATTTTAATATCAAATAAATGTAAATAAGCCTAGTTTATTCTTGTATACATTATATTGGATTTATATTTGTAGAATTTTGGGTTCTTCTTTACATTTTTAGATCCATCCCTTTGCTTTATAATATAGTTATTATGGGTCCAATTGGTTACGATTCGTAGACACATGCTATAACAAAATGATATCAATGATTTGACTACATTGCATGTATAAGGATATGAATGTTGATATACATATGGTCTCTGATGCAAATGCAAGAAGCTTGTAGAAAGCCTTTTAGAATATGAGAACGAAATAAGTGTTATGCATGAAAAGAGGTTTCTGTGCCTCTTTGTCACGGGTAATTGTTTTTTTTTTAAAATATCTAATTTTTGAGTCATTTCCTTTTCGTTTTCAAATCATTCCAGAATATTAGCTCAACTTTCATATTGGCTGTATTGGATTTGTCTACCAACTATTCAAGGATGCATCTGTATAATTACATACATACGTGGGCTGTTTTTGGTGCAATCAGACTTGTATCTTATCTGTATCGAATATAGGGATATGTGCATCCAGGAAGGGGGCGGGTGTATATGTGAAGCGGGAGGGTCTATTTGAAACATTGCAATCTGGAAAAAAATATTTATTTACATAGTTACAAGGGGACGTGTCCCCCCCATTTTGGACACGTCTGGGACGTCCTGGGGATGTGGGGACGTGGGGGAAACGTTTCCCCCACGTTTCCCACAGTGCATGCTTGATGGGAAACGTCCTGGGGACGTCTAAAGAGGCTGGGAAAAGTCCTGGGGACGGGGGAAATGTGGGGGGGATGTCCAAACGTCCCCCACGTGGTCTGCCGCATTTTGATCTATTTTCCTTGGGTTTCACACTTCCACCAGGGATTCTAAACACCATCCTCTTCAATAAACATACTTCACACAAGAGCAACAACATTCAAAAATTCATTCACTATTTAGCAAACACATGGATCAATGAGAAATCCTATGCACAATCCTCTTACCTCTTCAAAGATACATTAATTTTGCCCTTTTTAGAACCTCCATACTTGAAGCATCCTCTAGTTAATCACACTACCCCTGTACCATCTCCAAAACTTGTATATTCACAATGCATTTCCAAAAACAAAGAGTTTCCCTTCTACACATGAGTAATTGCTCTAAATGCCATCTATAACAAACCTCCATTCTCAGAATCTCATGAGTCTTAGAAACATCACAACATCCAAGCAAGAGAAACATCATACACATTTGTTCTATCATGAATTCATCATATATTACAAGAACTCAAGCTTTATTAGTGTAAGATCTGTTATGCAAAGTTTACATGATCTCATAGAGATCAATTTGAGGCTTCTTGGCACTCTAAAATCTCCCTCTACCTGTTTTTCCCTTCTCCAAAACCCAAGAATTTTTCCTCATTCGAATCCTCTATCAAGATTTCGAGGGAAGGTAGTTACAACTTGACTCAATCTCATCCAAAACTTTGAGTTCAAGTTTCACTTTATTTAAATCTCAAATGGTTTTATTTCAGCTTATTTGTATAATTTAGTCACTATATCTTTATATTTTATGTATTTATATATTTTTTAATTAGCCGTCCCCCGCCGTCCCCAAAATTTAGAATTTTTTTGCTGTCCCGAAAATGCTGCCTGCCATCCCCCCGGTCCCCCTGTCTCAAGTAACTATGTTTATTTATTTATTTTTTCAAGTGATGCTAGTAAAAAAAGATTGAAGATTGTGTGTAAAATATTGCCAAAAAATAAAGCATTTCTAAAACCATAGAAGTTGCATGGCCCCTTAATGATTACTTCGAAGATTATGATTCTCAAGTTACTAATTGAGTTTTGGGAGGTCTAATCCATATAATTCCTTAAGTCAAAATATTAATGCTAGGAAACCTTCAGAATTTTGAATGTTTCCTTGAAAATTAAAGAGTTAAGAGTTTACTAAATTGATAGCTGTTAGCAAATCCAAAGACCCAATTTTCAAATACTGAGGCAAAGTTCGTGATCTATCATTTTGCTCAAGGAAGTGAAGTTTGAATCTCAAACCGAGCAAACCATTGCTTGTAACTTGCTTCAAGGATAATATGAATTGTTTAGATTTGGTTCACGAAGTGAAGTTTGAATCTCAAATCAAGTAATATTAAGTCTCTTAAGAAACTGAAGCCCAAAAGGAATTGTTTGGAAATTGCTTTAAGTATAAATATCATACAAAACCTTCTTTGAGAACTCTCAAGTAATTAACTCATTTTTCATGGACAATGTAAAATTTTAAAGCTTTAAGCCTTATGCATAAAGGTTTTTCTCCCATTAAAGGGACCTTTGATGTGTTGAAACTTCTTCTTGTTGATTGATGGACCTTGATGCGCCAAGAAATAAATGGGAATTTCATTGGAAGAGATATCTTGATTTCAAAGTTATCCCCAAAAGAAGTATGCTTCCTGTAACTGAATATGTGGAGGTTGTCTACTCGAAGAAGTTTTGATGAACTGTGGATAGGATATATTGAGAAATTAGACTATCTATGGATTATAAGAATGTCATTCCTAGATTGAGGGCTTTTCATAAGCATGGGCATATAGCCGCAACTTGTAAGTAAGCAAATCCCACAGATGATAAGCAATATAGTTAAAGAGCACAAAAAAATGAGGAGAAAAAATTACTTGACTTGAAGGAAGATTCAACAAGCTTTCCCTTGAAGTTTTGGAATAATAGATACTTTACTCACCAAACCATGTCAGAAATGAACCCCCTTGTAGGCATCTGAAGAAAATATTGAAGAGGAATGTGATGTCCCCTTTTTAGCCAAGTTAGGAAATGAAGCAATTCTTGTCAAAACCAAGCAAAGAATGGTTAAACCCTTTTGTATCAACCTAAAATATCCCGATGTCAGCTATGTCAAACCCAAATGGGGTTGGAACTAGCTAAGGTGGTGGGATAGACTGGAAGGTAACAATTGGAATTTAAACACATTCAAATCAGCTGAAAAATAATTAATAATCAAACCCCAAACTGCTGCAACTTCTACAATTATTTCCCGCTTAACCAACCAAGCAAAAAGTTTCAAACTTTGGATTCTGGTGCAATAAAATATGAGGAATATGATCATGCAATCCACTTCCACCCAGCTATAAGAAAAGTATCAGATTTGTGCAAAAGGCTGGTCGCCCAGGACATAAAATACTGCTGCTCACTAGATAAATAATTCCAGCTTTTATATTCATCCAAAAATTTACTAAATTACATGCATGTATTCACAAAAATATGAGAAACCAGATCTGAACTGAAAATATGATTTTTATTCACCACATAGGTGGGAATCACACTTCAAACCATTCGCTGCTCTAAATGCAGTCGAAATTTGTAAATATCTTGCAAAATATCCAACCAAATCATGCAACTGATATATCAAAATGTTCACAAAAATATGAGGATTCCAATGAATATTTTTGTGGATTTTTTTGAGCTTGGAATCTGAAGATATAGACCAAAACCCTAGCTGCTGCTAGGGCACAAATTTGGAACAGCAGTGAATAATATACCAAACCAGCAATAGAAAACCCTCCAAAAAATGCTTTTAGGGCATAAATAATTCCACCAACCACAAATCAATTCACCACTCAGATGCTCAAACCATGCATAAACTTCACCAAAATAATTCCAAAACCATGCACTCAGGGTTAGAAGGGAACATAAACCAGCATCAATCACAAACCCTTCAACGAGTCTTCAAAATCAGATATACTTCAATTTCCAAATCGAATGAGAGAGAGAGACATAAATGAAGAGGTAGGGCATACATCCCATTTCTCCAAGCATGGAGAGACATAAATGATCAAATCAACATTACATGAAATGATCCCCCCACGTCCCTTAAATAGACTTCTCAAAGGGATCGACCCACTTGGTGGGAAAATACACTTTTTAAATTTGCAATTACAAGTTAGATAGCCAAGTGGCTCCTTTCCCTCCCATTACATAATTAAAACACTTAATATGTTAAGACTATGTGCACTTTATTATTTTCTAATTAAATAATAAAAAGTAACTAACCTATGTGCACATTTTAAGACTAACTAGAGACTCCCACTTGTAGCGCTAGGCCTGCCAAGGGGTTATAATGCAAATAAAAGAGATGAATAGATATATTAGTAATTCCTCGGAAAAGGGGACATTACAAGGAACTAACAAAATTATGTGAGGAAGGAAATTGATAGGATTCCTACGGGGAATGGGAGGAGGTTAAGGATGGCTCAATAAGTGAGCTGATCTAATGTCTCCTCTTAGCATAGTAGAAAGGAATAATTCCAAGCCAAGATAAATCCAAACGAGAAATTTCAAACCCGCCCTTGAAGGCAAAAATAAAAAAGCAAGGAAGAATTCATGGAAGAGTGACCAAGAATTGAGAATTCAAATCATAAATCTGATAAAAATACTTTAATATCAAACAAAAATATTCTAAAGTAATTGAAGGCTTCCACATGCAAATTTATCAAATTATCAAATTTTTGTGTGATTTTACCCGCCTATGTTTTAAGATATCTCAAGAAAACTTGATGACCTCCATAAGATAGTCATTACCTTAAACGACATTTTTTCTCATAAATGTTTGGCAATAATTAGTAGGCGATGGGACCTAATGAGAACACAATAGTAGGGGGAGAAATGGTCTCTCTGGCCTCTTTCCCCACCGGCAAAGCTTCTTGGAGCATATAATGCCTTATAAGTCACTCCTGTCTTACAATTCTTACCAATTTCAGCTCAACCAAATTATAACCCTCATCAAGTTTTAACCCAATTACAACCCCAACTCTATTTGGGTTTTAATTAGATAATACCTGATTAGGTTGTAATTGGGTTAACACATGATTGGGTTGTAATTGGGCTAATCCCACATTGATAAGAATGATGGGACAAGGTTGACATATAAGAAGGCATTACATGTTTCAAATTCTTTTACCAATCGAAAGAAGACTTGAAGGTGAGAATCCGAAAGTGGTAGATTACATTCACCATTCCTCCCACTTACTAACAAATGCTTTAAGATGCTTGTTTCCTAAGAGGGTCCCCTTCCCTTGTGATTATTACAAAAGGCACGTGGGGTTAAATGTCATCAGGGTAAATGACTACTCATGGAGTCTTGAGACGATTAAAAAACACACATGGTAAAATCCCCAAAACAATCAACAATCTAAGTGTTGTGAAGAGTAGATGTTATTGTTTGTGCTGCCATAAATCTAAGGATTTTTCATATTTGGGTATGGATATGACTACTTTAGCATTAGCTTTTGTTACAGTTCTGTGCAGTTGATATAAATATTTTGTTTATGTAATTAAAATAAAGCAAAAGTCAGTCTAGGGATGAAACACATAAGCACCTAGAAAACTGCCCTAAACAAATACTCATTCATGTTATGGCCTCTATCAGAATCTTCATATCTACATACAAATATTAAATAATAATGCATGCAATCATTTTTATTCTGGTTGTTAGCTTTATCTGTCAGTGTTCAAATCTCATAGTGGTAGGTTCTATGCCAAGATGGTTTAAATCCTCTGCTTAGAGAGGTATCAATAAATAAAAAAATTGTAAATGCTTTCCCCAACACCCGACTTTGTGTTCCAGTGTGTATTTACATTTACAAGAAAGTTGATCCACGTTTGAATCCCATAGTGGCATGTTCTATAACAAGCAAGTTTCTAGCCTCCACTCAAGAGAGGTTACAAAATGGCAAAAAATGGTGATTGTTCGATTTAACATCCTGGTTTGGTGTAGCTGTACATTTACAAGAGATTTTGCCCATGTTCGAATTCCATAGAGGCATGTTCTATGCCAAATAAGCTTAAAGCCTTGGCTACAGAAAGGCTACAATAAGTCAATCAATTGTCGGTGCCTGATCCAACACCCCAGTTTGGAGTTTTGGTGTGGATTCAGTATCTACATATACCTGAGAATGAATCCACTTGCGAATACCATAGTGACATGTTCTAGGTCAAGCAACCTTAAATCCTCTCCTTGAGTGATCCATAAACCAATTTGAACCCTTAAAGTTACAATTCGATTTACAAACGGATACTTAAAAAATGATCATTTTCCCAAAATCAAGAAATATGAATTGATTAAAATCTGATTTAAAATGTGTCCAAAACTGAATCGAAATCTGAATTTAAACTCATTAATCGTTTCCAGTTTGCACTATCAAAATTATCGAAATATGATTTTTCGGAAGAGTGTAAAAACGTTATAATTGCACCCAATTAGTTAATTTCTGATTTAAATCTGCAAATAATCAGAATAAACAGATGCAAAACAAACTCCAAAATTGATAACGGAGTTCGTCCGCTGATCGGGCTACGTCTTCGGGATAGCTTATGATGCCATCCGATTCATTAATAGTCAATTTGCAAGTACAATTAATAAAACTTACAAAGAATAATGGATCCAAAACTTTCAAAAATATGCTTATCAGACTTTTGAAAGACTTTGAAACTCGATCAACAATGTCTTCCACCTTCTTGTAGCATTTGCACAATCATTTTCCCATGTTTTATGTCGAAAGCGGTCGAAAAAGATTCATAACGACGTCAAACGAACACCAATCGGAAAAATTCAAAGTCCAGGCAGAGTTGTCTGGGACTTCTGAGCATCTCTCGAGTTTTGCAAAAAGCTTGAAAATGCCTCTAAATTGGCAAAAAATGGAAAAATAAAAAATCTGCCCCTTTTGGAGTATACAAAGTCTTGCCAAAAGCTAAGTCACTGCATTCGGCGATTTTCAACCAAAAAAATCGAAATTCGTCGAATATTTAACACCAAAAAATCGTTGGGATTCGTGAATTTATTCTTCAGACAATCATTTTGCGATTTAGGGTTTTCTGGACACTGGAAATGCTGTTAAAAATAATGCCGTGTTTTTCGTTTCACCGATTTAGGGTCTTCTTCGCAGGTTTTCTTTGCAGATTTAAGTTTGTAAGTTAAAAGTAAGCCCTCTGCTCGAGACTCCAGATGTAAGCCATCTACTCGCAGCAGCTGCGATTCACTGGAGATGTCTATCTGCTGCCCTTGCATTTTTTCGATTGTCTACATAAACAAATACGCTTATTCTTTCTTTTCAGCCTTGCTTATTAATAATATATATGCTTATTATATTATAATATATGCAACTAAAAATAGTAACTAACTAGTAAGTATTACTAAAAATAATAAGTAATTAGTAAGTATTAATAATATTTAATAATAATAAATGTTTAACAAAGTATATAATATTCAGTAAATTAGTAAGTAAGAATTATGAATTTATGAAAATAAGTAATATTATTTTAGTAAATACAAAATAGTAAGTTAGTATAGCAATTTATTATTAGTATAGTAAATTAATAAATTAAATTAGTTAATAATAATAAATTAGTAAATCTCTTTGTTGAATTTAATCACTAATTTTATCTCGAATTTCGTTAGTCATGAATTTCTTACGAATTTAATACTTCACGAACTCGAACTCGAACCCGAATTTGAATGCGGTGACTTAGGCCAAAAGTACACTTCAAATACCAAAATGCTCCTTTTATAGATTTTCTAGGCAAGTGACAAATTGGTTAGTTACTTTATTTTTTTGCATAAGGTCAGGAGTTCGAATCTCCTTGGGTGCTTTGCCCCCTCCATGCACGTTGACTTTCCTGTTAATCCCACATTGGCGCATATGGTGGGATAGGATATGGTTTAAATGGGAGGCATTGGCATGCTAACATTAGCCTTGGGACCACTTTTGTTGGCAAGAGTTATGCGCTGTGGTCATCGTGTGGAGTGCATAGGCTTAGCATGTGTGGAGCGCATGAGATGATATGATGCTGTGGTTAAAGTGTGTTGGCAATGTGGGGATGTATGCGCCCAACTTGGAACGTGGAGAATGAGGTGGCAATACTTAGGTGGCAGGTGGATAATGCGAGCTATGCATAGTTTATTAAAAGTGTGGCAAATTAGTCCCACATGCATGGTGGGCTAGAAAATATAGTGCATAAATAATAAGTTGTTTCCAAGCTAATATGAAGAGTAGGAGGCAAAGACACCCCTCCCCAAAAAGAGTGCGTCGAACCTGGCTGAGGGCCCCTAGCCAACAAATAGCAGGGCCCATTTGTCCGAACACGAGTGTTGAAGACCGGTCGTAAGCTGATTGGTCCACTTGGCAAACTTGCACAAGTCCACGTCATTTCGGACCTGCTTGTTTATTTTTACCAGTTGAGCCAGGATTTCAGCGTGCGGTAACTTTTGCATGCGATCTCTGTTTTCCGCAATCCACATACTGTTGGAAAGCTCTCAACAGTGTCTTCCATACTGTAATGGTGTAGGGAGAATTAGAGATCTTCTGATCACCCAGAATGGCCACCGGATCATTCAGATAGGTTGCGATATGTGTTTGGTGTTTAGATGTGGATTTACATCTACAAGAGAATTGATCCACATTCAACATCAACAGTGGCATGTTCTATGCCAAACAACACATATCCTCTAGTTGAGACTTCAGAGAAGTTACAGTAAGTTGAAAAACTGTAAGTGCCTCACTGAACGCCCTGGTTTGGTGTTTCTGCTAGGAAAGAGCAGCCGACATTCCATTTGCCCTTATTCTCTGTGCTAAGCATCTCTTTCTTTTTCCCATTAGCCTGATGAAGTTTGTGGCGCTCAGTGATCATTATCTGTTTTCTTCATCTCTTCTTTTCAGATCTCATAGTACTATCACTATTCGAATATTCCAATGAGACACTGTCGACATTAGTAGACAAGGCTTCTTTGTTTCTTTGCAAGCAATAATCTGCTTTTTCCTGTTGTCCTTCGTAAGTTGAATAAACTGCTTTTTCTTTTTTCTTTTTTTCTTATTTATCTGAAAGAAAGCAAAATCCACTGTGGAATCCTTTGTACATTTGTGATAATAGAAAATATCAACCTGGGTAATGGATTAAACAACATTTATTGCTTTTGTTTTATGGCATGAAAGCAAAGTCCACACTCAATTTTACATTCAATTTTTCTGAGTATTCTATCTTACAACCGTCCACTACAATGATGAATTTGCAATTGCCAGTTTAACTCATGTTTTATGTTCAATGGATGCTGCATAATTGTTGACCTCCAATTCTGGGGATGGTGGATGGTCTAACACCCATTCTCAATAGATTGAATAAAATATGTTTTAAGTACTTTGTATGTAGAGCCAAAAGGTATAGCCCTTTATGCTGTTCAATGCCCCTCAAAAAACTCCCATTGTATGCTTTTACTGCTCAAATGAAACAAAGATATTATATGAATGTCCTCAAGGGACCAAAACGGGTCAATGAGACTTGAAATACATGGGAGTCTTAATAGAAAACAGCTAGGAATAAAAACCCAAGAGCTGAAAGAATGACTAAGACTAAAACAGTAGAAAACAATGAAATGAAAGCAGACAGAGGTGACTGAAAACCTTAGCCATATTATACAAGAACAAATATAAATTGCCAAGCGAGCAGATAATTTTTCAACGGAACAAAGTAGAAGACTAAAGCTGAAGGCCAAGGCTGCAAACCAGTGTCAATGCTCAGAGTTGAAGAAAAATAACTGGCTGCATCATCAGTCACCACGATCATGAGATCAGTGAAAGATTTGATAATAACCATAGGAGAATACCTTGGGCAAAGGGAGCCTAGTTGGACAATCAAAGGAGGAAGCAGGACACTTCCCTTAGAAATTTGGCTATGATGCAAAGCCTATAAGTTTTGATAGGCAGAAATAAAACTACTGATACTAAGCTGTTCCTGTAATCTCCCCTCACCCCACCCACCAGCTGTGGACAAGGAGATCTAGAAGGCCCATGACACCAAGTAGTGGGGGTTCCACGGTGTCTGCTACGTGAGTTAAAGGATCCGAGTAGCAGCATGTCATCACCCTGATCTCTCACCATCAGTCCTTTGAGCAAGGAAAATCCGATTATCGGCTGAAAGGAGGTAGCCTGGTAGCCCTAGAGGTCCCCTGCATGTCCTACATCTGAGCATGATGAGGGAAAGGGGCCAAACAACTCTACTTTCAAGTATGTTAATCCACCCATAATACAAGTGGTTAATATCAATTCATATGAAATAAAACCATCGGCCTATTTTCTGATAAGTGTGCTTAATAATCCTTTACCCACAGAAAAAATGAGGAATATCGTGTCCTTACATATTGCTATTGACTGTGAACAGAATGACACAAAGACTAATTGTGGATCACAGGACAAAGAGACTAGTATAGAATTCTCATCTTTATTGATTTTTGTTATTTTCCTCGTCAATGATAGGAATTTTGATGTTCCGCATTGAATATACTTTAACAATTTTGTGAGAAGGCAAATTGATCCGGTGTTTTCTAAAGTCACTAAAGTTCTGCAGTTGAGCGTTTAACTTTCTCTAGAGACTTATGAAAGACGAGTTGAAGTCATAGTTACCAGATCCGGCCTCATCTGCACAAAATCTGGCTGGATCTGGATTTTTCAGGTGGCCCAGATAAATTCAGTCCGGGTTGGCCCTATTTTTACCCCCAAAAAATATTTTTTTAAATATATTTTTTGCAATAAAAAGACACCAACACCCTTTAATATTATTTAAAATATATTAACATTTTAATATTTTTTTCTGTATTTGTCTATTTTTTCATATTTATAAATTATGCTCATATATAATATGTATATATTCTGCATCGAATTTTTCCAAACTTCTTCAAGAGTTCCAGATTTTCAGATTTTTTTCCCCTCACGAATGGATACGGATTTCCGGACCTGGTAACTATGCTTTTAACTAGTGATGAACTGTTAAACTTAAAAGTGGATGCATCTAATTATGATTTATTCTATGGCATTTTTCCTTGTTCATTTTGCCTATATTTATATAAATTTAAGCTTTTGGCAAAGTCAATCTAGGTCAAAAACAGATTGCAAAGGTTCCTGTGAGTTGTCATTACTAACTAGTACACAACTTCTAATAAAATTACCTGGGAGCTCTGTGGTCCTAGTTATAGTCACCAGATCCGGCCAGATCTGCACAAAATCAGGCGGGGATCTGGATTTTTCAGGTGGTCCGGATAAATTTGGTCTGGGTTGGCCCTGTTTTTTTTCCTAAAACAAATAATTTTTTATTATTATTTTGCCAAAGGAAACATAAAACAAAAAAGGAAATATATAAGAAATGATAGGGGAGAAACAATAAAAAGACACCTCAACACCCTTTAATATTATTTAATAATAAATATATTAACAGTTTATATTAGATTATTAATATTTTTTTCTGTATTTATCAATTTTTTCTTATTTATAAATTATGCTCAATATAATATGTATATATTCCGCATTGAATTTTTCCGAACGTCTTCAAGAGTTCCGGATTTTTGGTTTTTCCCCCCTCGCGAACGGATCTGGATTTCCGGACCTGGTAACTATGGTCCTAGTTACAAGTTCTTTACAATCTATTCCAGCAATTTGGTTTTAATAGTATTTTAATTTAGTCAATATTATCTTTGTCTGTGCTATTCAGCTACTTTGGCAATGCAATGATTGTCTGGGAATGCAATTAGAAATCTAATTCTGTTATTATTTTGTTTGTTCTCGCAGTTAAAATCAACCGTAGGTGAGGTCATGAGCTCACCTGCAATAACTTTAGCTGCTGAAAAGACTGTGTTAGGTTTGCGTTTGAAAACTCAAAATCTATGACAAGGCCGAGAAAATGAATTTACACCTGTTGCTGGATCAAAGTGAAAATAATCCACTCTTAATCATATAGAGATACTGCTAGGGTTGGCTATATAAAAGCACAAACATTTTAAAATTCAAAAGCAAGTGATTTTCTGTTTCTTCTTGTTTAATCGATTCAAATGATCTCTGCTAAATATGCTACTAAATACTGCAGACGCTGCAGCTCTGATGCTGAAGAGTAAAATTCATCGGATTCCCATAGTAAATGATGAGGCTCAAGTCGTTGGTAAGTACATAATTTGAACTACAGATTTCATTTTATAATGTTCTCATGAATACCTGGGCAAACACGTTGGAGGCTAATTCATTGAACTTGGATGTAGGTATGGTAACCCGTACTGATATTTTCAATGCACTGGAGGGACTCCCCAGCTGAATATGGCATGCCCTGTAATTGGACTCTCCATAAATAGCTTTCTTGGTAGAGGTTACCAAAAAACCCTACATTAAGGCTGCTGTTTTATTGAAACGTGTAGAAAGCTTCTAAAAACTTGTGTATTATGTATAATTAATTAGTATGTTTGTTCACTTAAGAGTATCATTAGTGACTAAATCCTTCAGAAATCAGGCTTGTATAGGCTTGTATTTGAAAATTTTGCAAGGCTCTTCTGATGTTAACTTGTTGGTTACAAGCCAGGGCTATTTGATTTATGGACGAGCTTTCCCTTAATGGATATATATCGAAATTGTACGGCTGTTCAAGTAATATAGCCTCGATTTCATCAAAAACGAGTCTAGACTTTATCCACTCCTTTGTTTAGGAAGAACTACCTACTTGATTGAATGTATATTTTGTAATTCCCAAAAAATAATTATATGCCAAGTGATTATCCATGCGAGTGACACTGCTTGAAAATCCCTAGGCTATTTGATCTGTTACCTAGTTTAGACTTCCCAAGGAGATATTCGAGTCCGACTAGTTACTAACTGTATGCCCAATATAACCATCACTTCCAATAATATAAGGGTGCAAATACAATCTCGTTGACAATGTCGCATTTGATGTCTTGTATTGTAGAATTTAACTACATTTTTATTAGTGTTAAAATTTTAAGGGTTAATATGGAACGTCTAAAATTACTGTGATTGACATTGGAAATGTGGATTTGTTGCATTTGAGTATCTGATCGTGAGATCTTAGTATAGACAGAGCTAGCACTTTGTTAATGATGTTAATATCAGCAAATGGAAAATAAGCTAAGGTCCACGTGAAGGGATCTACAAAGCCTATTTGAAGATAACATGAATGGATCCTTGTCCGCATTGCAAGAGTACATAAGGATACATTCATCATATGCATCATATCTTAAGCAAATAAACAAAGATATTTCAATTAATAGACGAGGTTAATGAAGTAGAGCCTTCTCGTATAGCATTGACACTTCACCATTCCCTTTTTTGTAACATCCACGTGCAGACACACTATTTTTGGTATGAGTAGTGAATTGCAACGATCCATGTGTATTTATGTGTTTTAATTATTCATTCAAGTTAAGTTATTGTTGGCACGTATTCATTGTATTTGACTTTTAACATGTTCCCTTCGGGTGTTGTGCAAATTTGACACTAATGTTCTTGTAGTGTTCCTTGTGTATTTTTCTTATTGACTCTTTGTTCCATGTTATTGACCCAATTACTCTCTTAATCAATTTTCTCTCCCCCATTTCCCCATTGTTACAGTTTTTTTTTTTTTTCGCCACAAGCGTGCTTGTACAGATTTAGCTCCTACTTTTGTGGGTCATTCTGCCCCTTGTTTGTGAATTACTTAGGGTTTTGTTTTCTTTTAGTCATGTTTTTGACTTGATGTGTGATGCGGGAGCATCTTAGGTCTAGGGCAATTCTGCACAAATTTGCTTAAGCAGGGGTGCACACTAGAAATAGAAAGCGTAAGGAGCAATGCATAGGGAAAGGTAGATAGGTATGCAAAGGATGGGGGCACATAGATTATGAGGGGGTTATACACAAGGAAAAGAGTGCATGTTTTGAAAACACGAGGAGAAAAGGAAGGATGGTGCAATGATCAAGACCATGAGAAGGCATGTAAATGTTTTGGAGAAGGCTTTGATGCCTAAAAATAGTGTGCGTGATATTGTTGGAGGTGAAACTGAAGTGAAGGAGTGTGCGGTAGGATGGATAGTTGGCATAAGTGACAAAAGATGTTAGAAGCTATATGTCATGAATGCTGACTAGGATGCAACAGTCAAAAAGAACCAATGGCAAGATCGACGTGGCACAAGAAGAGGCATGCTAGATTAGAACATTAAAGTGAGAGAAAAGCGAGAAAAGAGTGTGGCACACGACTATAAAAGGAGGACGAGTTCACCATTTTCGGGTTGTTGAAGGTGGAAGGGGTTGCCATTGAAGGCCGCGGATCAGAGTGGCTATAGAGCCAAAATTGCAGAATGTGCTTTTGAGCACACGATCTAGTCTAGGGTAGGTCTTAGGGAAACACCATAGAAGTGTCTAAAGCTCAATTTGAGAGTAGTCGAATTGTAGATGTTGTGAAGGCCTTTTAAAGAAATATAAAGAAAACATTAACAGTTTCAACGTGTTGTGTTAGACTTTGAGAAGCAAGCTTGAGGAATATCAGATGGAGCTCCTCTCTTCTTCAATGTGTATCAGTTTGCACGTCAATGGGGCCTTAATTTGAATTCAAGAAGTTTATAAATACACGTGTATTAGTGAATTTAAGACAATCGTACGGAGGCGGAAAAATGTGTTATTGAAGTTTTAAGATTAGAAATTATTGTTGAACAAGAGCATCTTTCATCCAAAAGTAGAATTCAAATACTTGAGCATTTAACATTTTATTATTTGTTGCATTTTTTTTGATAACTACTTAGTGCATCCTTTCAAAACAAAAAGGGTTGTGACATTTGCATATATTGAACTATGTGTTGACTTGCATTATTTTGAGGCTTTTTCTTCAAAGGGGTTCTATTTGAAACAAACATCAATTTTTTTTTGCTTTACAAGATTTTGATTCCAAATTAGGGTTACAAGGAAAGAGAATAATTATTTAGTGACTGCAAATTTTGGAAAAGTGATCAAGATTTTTCCCCATAAACAAGGGTCATATTTGCCATATCATTTTCGCAGCTCCAAAAGGGAGCCATTTCCATACCCTTATCATTGTAGTAGAGCTAAAATGGTACTTATATGATTTTGGTTGAAGTGATCATACTTCATTGTTCTATCAGGGTCTGTTTTTTAATTGTTAAACTATATTACCATCGAATATCAATTAAGAAATAGTAAATAACATACTGCAACATAGCAGAATATGAGAGCAATCAATGCTTTATTCATAGGGAGTGTTTATTACAAGTTATTTGGTACAAGGCGTATTTTGTATTGTGTACTGTTTCCCCAACGTATATCATTGTATTTATATGACCATAAGATCAATGGGTTGGTCAACACAACCATCAACAATTGAACATATGAAAGTTATTACAAAAGTATTTAAGGTTTACATGCAATCATTAACATGGCTACCAAAATATACAATCCAAGATGAAACTAATGTGACGATCGACATGTTTTGCCTTGTTATCTAGACCTTTCATTTATTGATTGTTGTTAATTACCGTATTCAAATCAATGGCAAATCAAGTATTATCTTAAAAAGCATCACTTGTCAGTTCCAATGATTCCAACTATTTCTATAGTATCTATATTCCAAGAATTTACTTACATTTCTATATTTAAGTTTGACGTATAGTGATGCATGAATGAGGACCAATTACCCAATAGATTGTTGTTGCGCCTTGTTCAACGCGAGTTGTAAAATGACTAAAAGACAACCAAACTAACCTAAGCAAAGTTATTAAAGTAATAATGATGGTAATAATTCTTTAGAGGATAAACATAAAGAAGCAAGAGTGGTTTAAAATTAACACAATACGATAATAACACGACTAAGTTGCAAAGACGATGAAGTGGCACCAAACCGTTTTCGCAAAAAATGAAAGGTGAAAAAAATTAATACTTTTTATGCAGTTGCGACTGTGTCGCATTTTTGACAATAACAAACGAAGAGTTGGCGTAATGCCACTTTTGCGAGTTATAATAATATTGCGATCTTTAGAATTTGACTATAATTTAATTGTGATGGAGGTAATGCCAAGTTATCAAATAGTGGTAAAACTTATCATGTCGAGAGCGATAATGAGGGTTTAATTTAAAAATGGCAAAAACTAATCGTTTCGAAAACGATTAAATATTTGTGGAAATTCAATAGATGGTTAAAATGGTCATGAGTCCCATTTAGTCTCTTAAATGGACCCATGCCTTCACAATTTAATACACACGAAATTAAAGGGAAACCTTTTAAATTTAATAACAAATTAAATAGGAGTCGTTGGATTTAAGAGATCTCTACCATGGGATGATAAAACCCTAAAAATCTCATGAGGATTAAGTTTTCCTTGTTTTAAATCTGATCCATATATGGATTTGCAAGTTTTCCAATTTGTTATTTTTCGTGAAATACTCTTCTTCAAAGCAGATTTGAGGAAATGCTTGTTTTATTTGAAAACAATAATAAACCCATTTTCAGGGTTATATATATAAAAGTTTATCTAATTGTATGTAGGCCAAATTAGATATGAGCTTAAATGGGTGGCTGTGTATTTGAAGGCCTTAGCCTGTGTGGGAGACTGTGGACGCATGGACCATTGCCTAGCCATGGGCGCAAGGGAGAAGGAAGGTGGGGTGCGCTGTGGTATATGCAACAACCCCACTTAGTTACAAAGGAGTGGGGGTAGGGTTCGGACAACCGTCCCACCCTCCCCACCATATAAATATTTTTTATAAAACAAAAACTTAACATAATGAGTATTCAACGTATATATATATATATATATAGGACCCCATCTATTTTCTTAGTAACAATTTACACACACGCGCGCGCGGCGCGTAAATATTTATATCCAAAAGATTCATTCATATGAGCTATAAAATTAATAACAATTTACACACGCACACATATATATTTATATTATCATCTTAATTTTATAGCTCATATGAATGAATCTTTCGGATATAAATATATACGTGTGTGTGTGTGTGTGTGTGTGTGTGTGTGTGTGTGTGTGTGTGTGTGTGTGTGTGTGCGCGTTCGTAAATTGTTACTAAGAAAATAGATGGGATATATATATATATATATATATATATATATATATATATATATATATATTTATATATATATAGTTTTCATTCAAATGGATAATTTCCTGATAATCTGGTTATATAATCAACAATATTATTTTATGGAGAAGAAGTTTTAAGTTTTCTAACTCTTCAACTTAGCAATTTTAAGTGAAACACACACACACACACACACACACACACACACACACACACACACACACACACACACACGACAATCATACAAGAAGAAGCAAAACAATAAGTTTTACACCAACCAAATTCTCAGGGACAATAGTAAGATAAGGTTCCAAAAACACAAATTTATGATATTTAGCTAAGTTAGAAATGAGCAAGTTTAAACATGTTTTAGCTAAGTTAGAAATTTATCATACCTTGCAAAATCAAGCCCCAAATAACAATCCAAGTTGATTACCAATTCACCAAATGCTTTCCAAACTTTTCCCCCAAAAACAATGCTCTCCCAAAATTTTCCCAGTAAAAGAACCGCTAACCATGGAAAAGAGGGATTATGAAGGGAAAAGTACCACCCAAACAAACCACTGGGAGGGTGACAAGTGTCACCTCCCACCAAAACTGCAACCAATGTCAATTCTCCAAATTTGCATCCAAAACTAAAAAGGAAAGAAAATAAATTAAGCTAAAAACACTCGTGAGGATTTCCAAATTCCAAAACATTCTCCAACTTCAAAATTTCATAAATTAGAAGTGTGTGGGAAGACAATTTGAGCCAATTGGCTTCATTTGCTTTGAAAAGAGCCCACCCACCCATAGGGATGGGGGCTAAGACCTCTTTTCAAAGCAAATGAGGTCATTTGTTTATCATTTACCCTTCCTAAATGACACATTTTTCTCAAATCTGAGTTTGGAAAAAACGTTACATTTAGGAGGGGCAATTAGGCTCACCTAATCCCTCTTAAACCCATACATAACATCCTAGGACATTCAAATGCCAATAGCCAAAGAGAGGGAACATGTAATGTCCCTTTTCCCTCGCCCATGGCCTAAGGGCCAATGCGTGCCCTAACCCTAGTCATGCCCAAGGGGTTACGGACACTATTTTGCTATTGGGTATGGGCATCTAGTCCAGTTATTTTTTTTTATTGACTGGGTCATAAAGTACTTTTAAAAAAGGGACTAGATGTTATGTTTCATCATTGGGGCCACTTAAAGTACCTTTTTGGCAACTTGAGAGGACATGCATGGCATTAAATGTTATATTTCTTCATTGAGGTTACTTTATGGGCCTAGGCGCCTAGGAAGGGAAAAGCAACTTCAAGTTATTTTTAATAAGGCCCTCTTTTTGGGAAAGTGCGCCTTGAGTGGTTTTAGGGTTTCTTTGGCATGAAAAGGTTATAAAAGGAGGTGAGGGGTGAAAGGATATTCATTCATACATACACTCATATTTTCTTTTCATGGTACAACTGCTGTTTGCAACTTTTAGCTTGTGGAGTAAGATCCCATGGGAACCCTAGCTTCGGTGGTGAAAGATCCAACCCTAGCTAGCAGGGCATTCTTCGGTAGTGAAAGATCTACCCTAGCTTGTCATTTGGAGTGGATTTCAGGGCTGTTTTACAAAGGTATTTTCAGGATTTTTAGAATCAGGGTTTGAAGGGTTTTGAGAGTTTTTGTAGAGATTTTCAGCCGGTTTTCGGATCAGACCTGCGGCAGCCATAAAAGAAGGTTTCGGCATCATCTACAGAGGGTTTCACAAGGGTTTTGGTTGTTTTCCAAAGGGGGCGACTTGTTTGGGAATTTGCAGCCCTAATTTCTAGGGTTTCCAGCAGTCCTTTTTCAGATCTGAAGGTTGGAGAGTTATCTACTATTTTCATATATATTATTTCCAAAGTTTCATCTTTATTGCATTTGTATTCGAAAAGATATTAATTTTCGAAGTTTTCTGGCTATTCTAGGCACACTGTAAATTTCTGGCAGCTTTCTGTTATCTGAAAAATTCCAAAAATATTTCCCTTGTGTTCTACCTATTATTATCTTGTTCCAGTTAAAATTTCAAGTATTTTGGACGGGTATTTTAAGAGTTATTCACATTTTTCTGTTCGCTGCCCTAGCTGTACTTTTCTGTATAAAATCTGCAAAAATCAGATTTAGTATATTGCTGCAAATTTCTGTGTTTTGTCATTTTTTGTGGTAAGATCCCAACAAGGGATATTTCAGTGGTATCAGAGTGGTTGTTCCTCTAGCCTGTTAGGGTTGAAAGATGGGAGACAGAGACAGAGACAGTGAAGAAATGGGAGTAGATCTGATGAGACAACTGTTCACCAACATGGTGAAGCAGCAGGAGAGTACCAACCTCTATTTGAGCCAGCTTACTGAGAGGTTAGCACAGGGTAGGATCAAGACTTATGCGGAGAAGGGAGAGGCCAGTATTATGGGTCAACATGCTAATAGAAGTGAGAGTCGACATTCGGGACAAGGGTCCCCTCATGCATCTACCAGGCCATTGGGACTCCACGAGCCTTCATTCTTAAAGGATCTGGAAGTTTCGTAGACATGACAGCCCGCAGACATTGTGGATGAAGAATCTTGCTGGGAGAAGTATCGGACTTTGAGCGAGGGTTTCCGAGACAACATGCCATTTCAGGAGTATTGCAAAATGAAGATTGGCAGTAGGCCTAGGAGAGATTACCAGCCACAGGTACCTGAGTTTCAGAAGAGGTTAGGACAGATCTCTATTCCACACTTCGATGGCTCTAGGAAGTGTACCGCCCAGTCTTGGATTCAGAAGTTGAAGACTTACTTTGACTTGAATCCCATGCGCGAAGAAGATGCAATTAAGTTGGTTATCCTACACCTCGAGGGAGATGCCCATGACTGGTGGCATCATGGATTGATCACACAGGGGCACATGCATATCACTACATATGCAGATTTTACACAGAGATTGATGAGCAGGTTTGACAGGAGGGACCCAGATAGGCACTTCCGGGAATTGACCCACTTGAGGCAGACAGGTTCTCTGGATCAATACATTGCAGATTTTCAGAGGTTGTCAGTGATGGCATCTGATGTTTCAGAGATGAGGTTGACTTCACTCTTCATGGCAGGTTTGACGGACGCTTTAGCAGGATTTGTGAAGGCATTTGAGCCTTCCTCCCTACATGAGGCGATTAGGTGAGCACGAGATTTGGAGTTGTCCACTCCAAAATCGAGGTTTCCCCCTCGAAATCAGCCTAAGGGTTTTCCTTTGAAAACTGAGGGTTCACAGCCAAAGGGGCCCCCACCCAGGCAGGATACCACAAGGAGACCATTTGTATCGAGAGAGGACCGGGAGGAGTTGAGGCGAAAGAAACTCTGTTTC
Organism: Taxus chinensis; assembly: GCA_019776745.2. Lineage (NCBI taxonomy): Eukaryota > Viridiplantae > Streptophyta > Pinopsida > Cupressales > Taxaceae > Taxus > Taxus chinensis. Next base: position 683,208,401 of record CM034147.1, on the reverse strand, counting down.
GATTGCCGCACACCATGGGTTCCAAGACATGATTGTAGAGGGAAAGGAAGGGCCCAATTCATAGAGGTCTTTGAGGAGGCATTGGATAGTGCAGGGATTGAACAGGAGGAGGAGACTTTTCCCTAGGAGACTATTGCTACTTTGTCGAGTACCCCGAGGTACAAGGCATTTAGAGTTAGGGGAACATTACAGGGCCAGAGAGTTGTAGTGCTCATTGATAGTGGGGCCACCCACAAATTTCATTGATGCATCTTTGGTAGAGAAGCGGGGACTGCAGGCAGAAGACTTTGAGGGTTTCAATGTAGTGGTAGCCAATGGTGAGTCCATGAGATGCATGCAGCGAGTTCCGCAGTTGAGTATCACCATGGGTAACCATACAGTCACCGATGACTTCTATGTGGTTGGTATTGGAGAGACCAACCTTGTGCTGGGTGTACAGTGGCTCCATTCTCTTGGAGAATTTCGGACTAACTTTCAGACCATGGAACTCAAGTTCAAGTCTGAGGGAAAGAATGTAACCTTAAGAGGTTTATCTTCAGAAGCACCCAGAGTTGTTTCAGCAAAGAGGATCGAGAGGATTCACAGACACAATGGGGTTGATTGGGCAGTACAGTGCTTGGTTTCTACCAAGAACTCAGAGGATGGACAACCAGAGTATCATGTAGATATACAGGGGCTATTGGACAAGCACAGTACAGTTTTTAGCGACATACCACCTGGTATACCGCCAGAGAGGGGATTTGAGCATGTGATTGAGCTCGAGGACACTAGACCAGTGGTTACTACTCCTTACCGTCACCCCAAACGGTTTAAGGACGAGATTGAGAGGACCATCCATGAGCTTATTGACATGGGACACATTAGGCCGAGTTCTAGTCCTTTCGCTTCTTCAGTAGTGTTGGTGAAGAAGAAGGATGGGACCATGTGGATGTGCATTGATTATCGGGTATTGAATAAGAAGACAATCAAGAACAAATATCCAGTGCCACGTATTGATGAGCTACTAGATGAGCTACAGGGAGCAATCTATTTTTCTAAAATAGATTTGCGATCGGGATATCACCAGATCAAGGTTAGGGAGCAGGATGTGCATAAGACCGCTTTCAGATGTCATTATGGACATTTTGAGTTTTTGGTGATGCCCTTCGGTTTGTCTAATGCACCAGCCACATTCCAGTCTTGCATGAACCACGTGTTCAACCACCACTTGCGGAAGTTTGTTTTAGTCTTCTTTGATGATATATTGGTTTACAGCAGGACTTGGGAGAGTCATATCCGCCACCTTGACGAGATATTGGGAATACTAGGAGCTAATTTGCTATATGCAAAGGCTTCTAAATGTGAGTTTGGCATGACAGAGTTGTTGTACTTGGGATATGTGATTGGTAGAGGGGGAGTCAAGGTGGACAGAGTGAAGATATAGGCAATTTTGGATTGGCCTCCACCTAGGACGTTGACACATTTGAGGGGATTCTTAGGACTATGCACCTATTACAGGAGGTTCGTGAAGAATTTCTCACGATTGACTGCCCCACTGACAGACTTGACCAAGAAGGGAGCCTTCGCTTGGTCAGAAGCGACACAACAGATTTTTGATCATCTCAAGGAGGTGATGAGCTCATGCCCCGTCTTGGCATTACCAGATTTTGCTCGTCCATTTGTTCTAGAGTGTGATGCATCAGGTGAGGGGATTGGAGCAGTGCTTATGCAGGATAGGCACCCCATTGCTTACGAGATTCGGAAATTGAGCCCCGTGGAGAGGGGGTATTCAATCTACGATAAGGAGATGTTGGCCATCATGCATGCTTTGGCCAAATTCAGACAGTACCTTGTGGGCAGCAGGTTCGTGGTACGCACAAATCACAATAGTTTGAGGTTCTTTTTGGGACAGAAGGATCTCAACGACCGCCAGCAGAGATGGGTGAACAAGGTACAAACGTATGACTTTGATATAGAATACACTAGAGGTAAGAATAATGTTGTTGCTGATGCTTTATCTAGGAAGCCTTACCTTACTACTATGTTGAGTTCTATGTCTGAGATTTCAGCAGATTGGAAGGCTCACATACTGGTTGAGTACTCCAAGAATCGGTTTGCATGCGAGATCATGGATGGTATTATCAAGGATGACTGATACAGGGTGGTAGATGATCTCATTTTTTATAATGATCGGATTTTCCTTGTACAGGGGTCTAAGATGAAGGACAAGATCCTTCGTGTAGTACATGACACACCACTAGCTGGACACCCCGAATATTTCAAAACATACAGGTATATCAGGGAGAGATTCGCTTGGAAGAGGATGAAGGATGATGTCCTTAATCATGTCAGAGAGTGTATGGTTTGCCAGCAAACCAAATCAAAGCATTCTTTTCCTGTAGGTTTACTTCAGCCTCTTCCCATCCCTGAGCAAAAGGGGGAGAGCATATCGATGGACTTCATCACAGGACTCCCTCTGGTGCATGGGCACAATTGCATTTATGTGGTAGTTGATCGATTGACCAAGTATGCACACTTCTTTTCTCTACCCAAGAAGCATGAGGCAACTGATGTGGCTCAGGTATTTTATACAGGGATTTTTAGGCTACATGGGTTGCCCAAAAATATTATCAGCGACAGGGACAAGATCTTCATGAGCACTTTTTGGCAGGAGATTTTCAAACTTGCTGGTACTGAGTTGACTCCTAGCACGAGCTACCACCCTCAGACTGACGGGCAGATGGAGATTGTCAACAAATGGATAGAGGGCTATTTGCGGAGTTATGTGACCGGACATCAGCAGGCATGGATCAGATGGTTGCATATGGGTGAGTATTGCTACAATACCACATATCAGATGAGTATTGGCATGACGCCTTTCAGAGCTTTGTATGGATACGATGCCATGTCATTTTCTGATTTAGTATTATCAGATAGTCGAGCTCCCAAAGCTCGGGATTGGTTATAGGAGAACCAAGATATCCTGCGAGCTCTTAAGGAGAATCTCCAGAAGGCGCAAAATCAACAGAAGGTTTATGCGGATCGACACAGGGAAGAGAGGTCCTTCGAGGCAAGAGACTTGGTGTTCTTGCGTCTACAACCATACAGACAGTCATCACTCAAGCAGAAGGGGGCGGAAAAGCTGAAGCCCCGGTTTTATGGTCCATACAGGATAGTCAGGCGAGTGGGTGCGGTTGCATGAGTTGGATCTTCCAGAGCACAGCAAGATACATAATGTCTTCCATGTATCATGCCTTAAGAAGGCGTTAGGACAACACATTGTACCTTCTACAGAGTTGCCACCACTGGATGAGGAGGGGAAGCTGGTTTTAGAACCGGATTCTATTATTGAGGTCAGACAGAAGAAGCTCAGGAACAGAGATATCACAGAATATTTGGTGCGATGGAAGGGTTTGCCTCTTGAGGATGCTACTTGGGAGGGAGAACAGATTCTACGGCATCCTAGTCTACATTTGCTTGGGGACAAGCAAATTTTGGGAAGGGAGAACTGTAATGTCCCTTTTCCCTCGCCCATGGCCTAAGGGCCAATGCGTGCCCTAACCCTAGTCATGCCCAAGGGGTTACGGACACTATTTTGCTATTGGGTATGGGCATCTAGTCCAGTTATTATTTTTTATTGACTGGGTCATAAAGTACTTTTAAAAAATGGACTAGATGTTATGTTTCATCATTGGGGCCACTTAAAGTACCTTTTTGGCAACTTGAGAGGACATGCATGGCATTAAATGTTATATTTCTTCATTGAGGTTACTTTATGGGCCTAGGCGCCTAGGAAGGGAAAAGCAACTTCAAGTTATTTTTAATAAGGCCCTCTTTTTGGGAAAGTGCGCCTTGAGTGGTTTTAGGGTTTCTTTGGCATGAAAAGGTTATAAAAGGAGGTGAGGGGTGAAAGGATATTCATTCATACATACACTCATATTTTCTTTTCATGGTGCAACTGCTGTTTGCAACTTTTAGCTTGTGGAGTAAGATCCCACGGGAACCCTAGCTTCGGTGGTGAAAGATCCAACCCTAGCTAGCAGGGCATTCTTCAGTAGTGAAAGATCTACCCTAGCTTGTCATTTGGAGTGGATTTCAGGGCTGTTTTACAAAGGTATTTTCAGGATTTTTAGAATTAGGGTTTGAAGGGTTTTGAGAGTTTTTGTAGAGATTTTCAGCCAGTTTTCGGATCAGACCTGCGGCAGCCATAGAAGAAGGTTTCGGCATCATCTACAGAGGGTTTCACAAGGGTTTTGGTTGTTTTCCAAAGGGGGGTGACTTGTTTGGGAATTTGCAGCCCTAATTTCTAGGGTTTCCAGCAGTCCTTTTTCAGATCTGAAGGTTGGAGAGTTATCTACTATTTTCATATATATTATTTCCAAAGTTTCATCTTTATTGCATTTGTATTCGAAAAGATATTAATTTTCGAAGTTTTCCGGCTATTCTAGGCACGCTGTAAATTTCTGGCAGCTTTCTGTTATATGAAAAATTCCAAAAATATTTCCCTTGTGTTCTACCTATTATTATCTTGTTCCAGTTAAAATTTCAAGTATTTTGGATGGGTATTTTAAGAGTTATTCACATTTTTTTGTTCGCTGCCCTAGCTGTACTTTTCTGTATAAAATATGCAAAAATCAGATTTAGTATATTGCTGCAAATTTCTGTGTTTTGTCATTTTTTGTGGTAAGATCCCAACAAGGGATATTTCATAACATTAAACACTTGGTAGGCATTAAACAAGAGTGAGAGTTAAAATTTAAACCATAGAACTTATAACAATATGAGTACATTTCATATAGATAGAAGGACCATGAAATCACATAGTTTCGAAAATCCAAACATACGACAACGTCTAAGCAAGACGAATACAATGTTGTAATCGATAAGAGAGGAAAGGTTTGGCCCTTTAATGCCTTTTGTGTTAGTTGGAATATGTTCCCTGAATCCCATGTCTCCCACATGGCCAAATACCCATCACCTGCACACTCAAGGCAAACCTCATACCCCTCCAAATCGAAATACGATACCATCCATATGCATCATAACAATAATCTATACATAATCACGCTAACTAGAAATGAACCGTTAACATAGTAAGAATGTTTATGACCATGCATCAAGTGTGAATCAAATGACAATACAAGATCGTAATCAAATCAAATCATGATATCATCACAACACATATCACCGATCAATAAACATGGCATCATATGCTTCATCGACAATCGATCAACAAAAGTTAGCATCATAGTGCTAGAAAATAATCACATCATGAAGAAATGTCACATCAAAATGATATAACATAGTAGTAATATCCTTATCAATATAGATAATCAAGATACAATGAGTCGATACAACTCAAAATGAGATTACATAAATAGGTGGGCAATACAATTGTGGTCAACGTAGTGCATTTCCTAGTGGAAACCACTTTCCACATCTACACCATGTAACTAATCCTTAATTGGTAGAGAAGGTTAGTTGATGAAAACAATGTGAGGGCATTGATACATAAACCTTCATTTTGTGTTAAACAATATCTAAGCAAATAATTCACATCACTTTTTTAACGCTTACATCTTAGCATTCTCTATTTATTTAGGGTCGGTGGTTGCTTAGTGTTTTATGAATTATGACATGCAACCCTATATGTTTGTATTCACATTGGCTTTTTTCTCACAATTAATTTTCTTGAAATGATTCGCAAAACATGGCACACCCTTGTACTTGGAGACAACCTTGTGATTAAAGATAAGTTGCGTAGGATATAGAGTGCACTCTACCTAAACTTGCAGAAGTAAACTTAAACACACATGCAATAAGTGGAAGTAATACTTGTAAATGTGACTTATATTCATGTTGAAATAATAGGGGGAAATTGTGAATGTGTATAAGGTTGCATCAAGCCGAAGAACACATGTTCTTGTGACCAAAATGGGGAAATAATTCCTCATATTTTCCTAGAATGAATGTGTGAACACAAATGCATATGAAAAATATTGGATACTTTAGGCATGCCAACGATCTCTACCATCTAGTTTGGGTTTGAAGGTCATCGACCCTTGGTCGATTGAGTTTGTTACATATTTATACTACAAATAGAAGTAGTGGGTTGCAATTGACGAATTTTACAAGGAGGAATAGTTACAAGTCATTTCATCTTCCAATTGAGCGACAATGAAATTCTTTTAGTTGTGGTGGTTGAACCTCCATCATGTAGCTATGAGAGAGATTATTTGATGTCCTGAAAAATTAGAAAGTGCCTTGGCAAGTTGCATGCCAAATAATTGACATGTTGCTATGTGAAATGTCATTGTGCACGATGTAGTATGTGTGTTACAAATGTGACATGGATGTGTTGAGCAAGCTTTGTATGAGATGTTGCAAGGTTTCGATGAGACTCAAGAGGATTTGCATGGAAGTAAGCTGTTGTGTGGTACCAAGACGATGCACATAGGGGGAGTGTTGCTTTCATGAAGGGTGATGTTTTGGGCATTTCAAAGGCCAACAAGTTATAGGCTTGGAGCACTTCCCTCGGACCCCGTGAGAAGAGTTTTCCCTTGACCTACTTGGGTGTGCCACCCCAAACCTTTACTCCATAGCCTTGTGTTCAGTACCTTATGTGATCAAAATATTACCTTAACTCACGACTAAGTGTAAAAATGTGACAAATATGTTCACTTACAATTACTTTTCAAGTTAAATTATATTTGAATGGACTTGGTTACCATACATGGAACCTCTGTTAGTAACTTCAGCCTATGGCTTGTTTTATTGAAGATGCTATATAATAACATATATATTTATTATGGGATTAAATTGTTGAAGCATTTACATATTAGAAGACCTCTAATGTTTGAGTAAATTAGTGTGTCATTACCAATAATAGTATTGTATGCAAATCAAATAACAGTTGGGGACATCCTTCATGTCTACAAAGCACTAAGGCATAACCATTTTTGGATCTAGAATTTGGGAAGAAATTTACATTCAAATTGCAAGAATGTTCAAAATCTTTGAAATTTTGACAAAAAAAAGGGAATTGGGGTTTGGAATGCAATTTGTATATGAATTGCAAACGTTCTTGGAACCTTCGAAAGTCCGACTTGGTCTAGTAAATTCAACACTTAGCCATTCTTTGGGTTGGGGTTTTCAATCTTTTCAGTATGTTAACAACTTTTGCAAGTTGAGAAAGTCCAAAAGAAACCATGAAAAGCATAAAAAAGGGCGAGAAAATAGGAGAAATATAGCCCAATTTCTCAAAATGAAGTAGAATGCTCATTTGGGATATAGAATCAATACTCTCTCTATTGTTCAAAACTAATAATGTAATAAAACAAATAATCAAATGTATGCCCAAATACATAAAGATGTAAGTACATACAATTTAGTGTTCAAATTTCTCTTATCAAAAGTTATCACTAGCAATTGCAAATCAAAGGTGTAGTGTAATTTAAACTTCAACATGGTAAGGTTTACAAATGAAATATCCAAGAAAGTAATATTATTCTTATGGAAGCAATTTCATTTTTTACTGCATGTAAAACATGATCATATTTTAAATGTGTTTTTGAGAAAAATAAGCACACAAGAAATGAAATGTAATTTACACAAATAATCATAGTAAAATTATGCATTGAGTATAGTTTGTGAGGAATGCACAAAAAGAGACTATCATATATGAAATAAAAATTATTAAATGAACAAACCATATAATTTATGTTTCTCAATGTGGAGAAATATAATCTGTACTATGATGAGAAGAAATAAGGAAGTTACGAATTGGAGAATGCTTCAAATAGTGGGGGCTGGTATGCAAGAGTGATTTTAAATGACATGTTTTATAATCTTGGCATACGTAATGTCTTTCATCCTTGCATATCGTTTACATGAAAATAGAGGGGTGATGGAGAGGTATTTCAGCGACCTAATCATGGATATTTCTATGATCGTAAAGCCATTACACTTAATGTTTCAAATCTCTATTATAACCCTTTATAACGTGAAACCATGGGACTTATGAATTGTAAGGGCCCATGCCATTTTTAATATAACTTTCTTATGATTTCCATGTGTTAGTGATGTGATTGGAATAAATTTTGGATTGTTTACATCCCATGGTAGACCAACATAGGGAAGTTGAAAACCTCATATGATGGAAAATTTGGAAGCTTACACTTGGTTTGAACAAAAATAGATTTTTTTCCATAGAGCACCATTAATGAGGCTTGTAGTGACCCATAAGTTGGAAGTGAGCATAATTTGTTCTTCTTTACACAAACGGACTTTGGCCTCCAATTGATCATCAACAGGGTCAAAGGAGGTACTTTGTTTGGTTTTATCGACACTAAAAATAATTTTAACATTTGTTTGTTGCGCAACATGACCAAATTTTCAGTTGTAAATAAATAAATTGAAGCTCTAAATATGTTTTTCTCTTGAAGATATATACGATCATCTTTACAAGACATTAGAATATTCCAATCCTCCAAGGTTGGTTATGCATTTCTAATGTTTGCTAACACTTAATGGAATGTGACATGGTATGAACTAGAATCTTGTTGGACTTTTTTTCTAATGTGACATTTATGTTGAAGTTGTGCCACTTTCTATTTCCATATGAATTGATGGTGTACATAGGTATGTATTCCAGTGGAAATTGACCTAAATTCCCAACGAGAAAAATGGAGAAACCACCAAATAGGATGTCTTTGTCATGAGGAAATGTTTCACAAATGTGATAATGAATTCTAGTCAATAATTTTGGCCCTATAAAGATCATTTCATCAATGAGAATGTAATGGATACATTAAGATATTTTTAAATATTTGCCAATGTTTGGCCCTCCAACGGATGCATCTCCTTTATGTGGATTCTAAGTCCAACATGAATAGTTGAAGCATTTATATTAAAGGCCACAACACCAAGTGGATAAAGTAATTGCAAAGGTGAATGATTTGTTTTAGTAAGGAAAAACAATGCACATTTGATGTTATTGATGAGATATGATTTTATTGTGCTAGTAATGGCTTGAAAAACAATTTTTAAAGAGGCAATGACAACACTCTCTATTGAATTATTTACAACAATATAAAATGTAATGCATTGTGGAGCATGCAATAGATGAACATCAGAAACACACACAATCAAGGTGTGAGATTTGGTTGCAGGCATGGATTAAATCTATAAATGATATGACTATTTCATGCAATGTTAGAGGAACATCATTATATTTCCAATCATGGTTTTTTTTTGAATTCATGATGCCCAAGCATATCCAAGTCATTTAATTATGTATTTTTTCAAGGACGAAGTTGAGAAAGGCACTGCCATTTATTAACTTCAATGTCATTTTTTGATCAATGTCATTATATGTATGATCCTCACCACCATCACTATACGATCAATTAAGCGACATACATGCCATGGATGGCATGAATTTTTGAAATGCTCCTAGTTGGCAATAATAACTTCTTTGGGGAAAAAAATATTTTCAATAATGTTGCAAAATTGTTTATATAAAAGAAACTCACTCCAATACAAACCTCTATAGAAAGGTGAATCTCTTGAATGAATAATAATATAACGGGGTGAGATATATAAAATGGTCTTTACTTCCCTCTTTTCCACTTGCCATTTTTACAATGATTATTGTAAAAACATGATCTTGGAGATTCAATCAATGGAAATGGATCCATAGAACAATGTCATTTCTTGTAGACATGAATGAGGATTAAGGGGGTAAGAGTAATTTAGTATAAATAAACTCATAAGAGAATTTTGTGCTCAAAATTGAAGGAAATAAAGTACCAAACACATATTACAAAGGGAATCTTTTATAGAAAATGAACAATCTCCTATGCAGTAATATCATAGTGAATAATTGTTTTAGTTAAAAAAATTTCAATAGGAAATTGATGTAGGGTCATGGGAAGACAGTCTCAGAAAGTCTAGTTAGGATATGATAATAATTTGTAGATCTTATATGTTCTTTTTATGCATATTTTCAATGTATTTTAGAACAATGTATGAGATAAAGGGTTAGGAATCAACATTTCCTTCAACATTATGGATGTTTAATCTATCATCATTACAAGCCTAATTATATATCTTATGCCCATATTATTCAATGAACATGGAAGATGAATCCATTAATCCCATGGTGATTTGTAACAACATTGAAGGGTAGATCCTTCATGTCTTAAGCATGAATTATCACTACATTTAGAGTGTTGTTGCACCCAATTTACTAGTTCCTTATAGTATTTAGATGGATAGGATGCAAATATTTCATATGTTTTCAACAAACATGGATAATCTATAATGGAGTGATGAGACATTGAGTTCCTTTGATAGATTTATCTCAAATTCCATGTTATGACATACCCATCAAATAATTTATCTGCAACATTCACTTGAACAAGGTTATCCCAATCTAGTGTGTCCATATTTTCATTTTCTATCCATATGAGACAATGGACATAGGAGAAGCTTCTATGTTTCCATTCATACCTAGGAAGGATAATTTCATTATAAGGTAATTATAATAACAAATTTGAATGCAAAAGAATGAATTAAAAGAAATATAAATTTGGTACAAAATTATACCAATATTCCTTTGAGTGTAAATGTTTCTTTAACACCCCTTCATAGAATATTGTAAATATATAATGCATATAAAGAGATAAAATATGTAAAATTTGTAACAAAATTTTGTATTCTCCATTAATGGCCCTCGCTAGAATCAACCACCATTTTACTTGACATGGTTTGATGCATAGTAGGAAATTTTATGTGTACAACACTAAGCGTGAAGAGTAAATTTGGGAAACCAAAGCTACATGATCATAGCTAAGGTTTCATTCCTACAATTGGTCTAGAATGATCTTAATCCATGAAAAATTGAGCCAAAATTCATGAGGTGTTGTGCTAAATTTTCATTGGGGCGAGTCTTGAAGTTGGTGTTGTAAACCCTCAATGGTTATTGGAAAGTTTTATTCAATATTTCTCTCCATGAACATTGCTGATGTTGATCAAGTATGATGATGCATCATAAGATGGTGCAAGACAGACCCCACCTCATTACAGAGCCACAAAACAAACTAAAAAAATAAGCTGCACACTTCTATAAATGTCAAAATCCTTTATGGTATCTACATGTTACTGCTCTTTATGGAGCTTACAAATCAACTTGGTGTTTTCTCCTATGGAATTATCCTAAACTAGTTTTCTTGTGCCTTACATGCACATTCAACAACTTTGGAATTGGCCTTTTATTGGATTTATCCTTTACTTTCCAACTACAGGCTAATCCTTGGGTATGGGACAAAAAAATGAGCCACCCACCTAGTGATCAAATTTGAAGGGCTAGTCCCAATTTCATTGTGAAGGGCAAATATTGGACCAACCCTTCAATGATGAAAAGTAGTATAATCATTTCACACTTCATATGAAAAGAGTAAATCAATCATACATGTCACAAAAATTGAACGCTTTTTACAAAGAGAGATTTTATTTTTTAAATGGGTGATTTTACAAATAAAAAATGTCAATGTATTGTATCTAATAAAAGTGGTCTCCCCTTAAAATAAAATAAATTCCATTTCATAAATACTGTAATGAATAAGTTATATTGTGAGATCCAATAAAAAAATTAAAAGTAAACTCTCTAATCGACATTGGAATTACGAAGTGACAAACTAAAATTTTAACACTCATGATGAGCCTAAAAATTAATGACAACACAAGTTTCTTTTACTCAAATTTAATTTGCTATATATAAGAGAAAAAATAATTAGTTGTATATAAAAAAGTCATGTTTCATCTAATAAATAGTATCAAGAAAAAATATTATTTTTATTACCGCTATCAAATTATAATTTTATTTTCATCTAATAAACATAAAAAAGTAGTTGAACAATTATTATTTTTATTACTGCTATCAAATTATACTATCTTGTTGATGTATTTAAGTTGGATCGTAAATTGGAATTATATAGTGTGAAATCTAATTAGTAGAGAATTTGTTGATTCACAAAGATCCTACCAAGATTTAAAATAAGAAACAATGTGTAAGCTCATAACAATATTAATATTACACTAAAACATATTTTAGTTATTCGATACAACTCGATAACAATAAGTTGATTTATTTACTAAATAAAATTTCAATACTTTTTATACATAGATGAAACTAAGGGATGAGAGAGAAACTTACAAAGACACTCGAATCATACAACAAATGTTATGATACATTAGATTTATAATAAAAAAAATAATACAATTTAATTCTTTTAATAACATGTTTTTATATATTCTTAAAATGAATTATCTTTAAATATATTCGTTTTAAGAAAAATATAAACTATGTTATGGTGTCCTTGTGAAATGTCAGGGAGAATTCATTAAAGAAGAGGATTGTTGGCTCTTTGCAGGAAGAGAGAAATTATGTTTAGTAAAATCATGTCATGATGTCAATGTCCTAATAGTTTACCTATAGTTTACCTATTAGAAGTAAACTATTAATTGTACATTATTCAAGGTGGAAGACATTTATTCGTATGAAGTATGTATTTCAAAGTATTGGGTTATAATTGAAAGTTTTCCCTATTTTCTTTTGGCCGAATAATTCTGGTCTTCATCTAAACTCTAACAGAACATTAATACATTAGGTTCTAAATTACACAAATATTAATAAAAATGAGTGGCTAAATTCTAATATTTACAATTAGATACGAGATAAAGATAGTAATTCTTTTTTAAAAAGAATATGAAAAAGTATTTAATTTTGTGTGTAGAGATATCTAATATATATTATGTGTAATATGTTTTTACCAAAATGCCAAAAAAAAACTCAGAAATGTTAGCTTATTTTTTAAACTTGGATTGGCCATTTGGGTTTATTCGATTAAATTAGAGGGAGCAATATTTGTATGAAAATAATTGGAAGAAAATGATGGATTCATGATGCATTCAAACCAATCTTAAAATCATTTCCTTGTGTAAAAAAATTACAAATTAGCAAAACAAAAATATAATTTTATATTAAATAATGGAACAAAAGGTAGAATCATACATTAATAATCCAATTTATATAGGATAAAAATAGGAACAAATAAATAGTCTATTAAAACTCATATTTTTTCCCATGATCTAATATATAACATGAACTAGAGAGAAACTATGGTGTACTTGGTGCATCAATGGACTTCAATACATAAACACTGAGATTGGTGCACTGGTGACTGCAGCTTGCAAATTACCTCTGCTACCAGCACTGATTCTCGAATGCAAGGTGGATGATAGTTGCACGGAAAACTAACCAAAGAGGCATATTAATATTATTGTAGGCTTGCAGCCACGGACCACTATTACTAAAAAACTATTTCCAGCATTCTCACTGTCATGCCAAAACCCAGAAACCTTTGCTAACGTCATCCTTTCTTGCGCCATGTTGGGAGCTTTGTTGGTGTATGCTTGAGAGTTTTGGAGGAAATAACTAGTGTGTGAATAAAAAACCCAGGTGAGGAGACAAGGAAGACTTAAATATGGGAAGGATTTGTAGATCCATCCCAAGATCGTGATATTTCATCTGCAAAGGTCGTTGGAAATGCTGAAAATGGGTTTGTGAAAATGCCTTAAAGAAATGCATTTGGTCCTTGTGCCCTCCACGAGTCCACACCAACGGAGTAGGTTTTACAGGACGTGTAGCCCGTAGGCATCCTCATGAATACTATAGTTGCAGCCTATAGGCTGCTGCAGTGTGAAGGCATTAAAAATACGGGTGGACATCCCATTCCCACTCCAAAACATGAATAAACAAGGAATTTTCTTTATCTTTTTTCCTCCACTGAGACTGCAAGTCAGACACCAAGAAAAATGGATTCCTTGTTTTGAGCATTGATTTAGCTAGTTTCCAGTATACTGGCAAGTGACAATCAAACATGTAAACTGAATTGAGAGTTTCCTCATAACATTGTTGAGGGGTATTTTTTAATTTAACCCTTCCTTTGACATTTTTCTTAATAATTTACATTTCTGTATTGTCAAGCAATTTACTCATTTAAATTTTTTTTTACAGCCAAATTCTTCACTGCACTTCTCAAATGGGTTCGGAGCCCTTGGATGGGCTGTGACGGGCTCAATTTTGATCGCTGCACACACCAACTAACATCAAATGATGAACTTGTCCTTTTATAGCCACCTTTTCTCGCTTCTCTCTCCTGTTTTGGGCAGGCTAGTTTCTTTGAGATGCTTCCATATCTTCTCACTCAAACTAAATTTTGAGCTTGATCTCATTAAATGCTATGAGCTACTTCATCGCTATCTAGACATCTTGCTATGCCAAGTTGACCTAGTTGTTGGGATTCTCTGACGGTTAAGTCCCTGTCAGCATCCTTGATCATACAGTATCTGACAGTATCTGACAATCCTTTGTCATCACTGCTAACCAACAACTTTACCATGCTCTTTTCTTGTTCTCCTTTTACATGCCTCTTCACAGTTTTTCCACGATCTAAGCTTCGAGCTACACCCTCAAATTCTTCCATGCATTCTGTGTCTTCTTCTACATATCCACGTGCCGCCTCCTCAATTTAAACTATTACACAATCCTTCATTCATGCTCTTGTGCCTTCCGCATACTTATTGCCTTTATACATAACTCTTCTCGCAATATTCACGTGCCTCTAGTCAAACTCCGTTGCAATCCCAAAATACTACATGCACTCCTGCTCTTATTCTCCACGCTTCCTCTACTGCGCCAAACCTTCTGCAAGACCACCACACACTATTGTACCCTACTTCTACTGTGTACTCCACGCGCACTGTGATAAAGATAATTTCCATTATGCATTTAGTGATCACACAATTCTGCAATATCCCTCTTGTCTTACGTGCTTCTTCTTCCTTCTCACGCTCTCTCCAACTTCCCACACACCCATACTTCGCAGAAAATGTGCTGGATTTCCGTAAACCTTCGATGCTCATGCATCATAAGATTTAACATAACCTTGGTTGGATTCCAAATATATTGTCATGGTACTAAATTAAGTGCATATAAAATTGATGCATTGAATGGTGGGTGAAATTGTAGGAAACACCATTAAAAACAACCCCTTTGTGTTGTATTCATTGATTGGAGACAAATCAATATGTGACCATTTAATGAAATTTTTGGGCCTATTACTCTCTGATTCTGAGTAGCTCCTCATTTCTATCCTTGCATTAGGTAAATTTACTGCAAATTATGAAGTTTTTTTGTTCTTGGTAGTTTTTAGAGTCACTTACAAAGTTATCAAATGCCATGTCATTATTTTTATATTTCAACATGTTGTTTGTGACATGTTGGAGCATGGAAGAGACATTTGTTAGTTCATGAGGTAAAGATGATTTTTTTGGTGGGCGATTTAAAGAAATTTAAATATTTATTAGAGGACTGATATTAAATGAATATAATAACAACACGCAAGATATTACATACACAGTACAAATACATGTGTAAGATAGGAAATAAGAGTGACTTAGCTTGCATATGAAAATATGGACTGAATCTGTCATGCCCTGCCCTCTTATTATAAAAAAAATAAAAAATAAAATAAAAGGATCCAAATTAAGAGAAAGACCCGTGATTTCTTGCTGGGGGCGGATTTAGGGCAAAGGATGCCTTTGTGGTTTTTAGTTTGTCTTTTGCTGTGGGGGAGTGAGCGCCATCGCCTTGGAGGGAGGGGAGAAAGCTCCAGCCAGATCAGTTTACATTTGCCAGCAAATCCCCAGCCTGCGTCCAAGAAAAACGAGCCCCCTGACTTGCGCATCATCTTGCAGAGTGTAAATGAGTTGGAGTTTTTGTCAGATGTTGCAGTTGTTATGGCCCTGGTAGACTTGTTTGTGCAAAAACAGACTTGTAGGAGACCTTCCAGCCCGTGCCCAGGCCTGCGAGGGCTCCCATCGAAGTCAAAAGGTAGAGAAACTGTTGCAGTTGCAAGTGCCTTAGTAGATTCATATGCAAATCGTGGAAGCATGCGAACTGTTCGAAAATGCCTGAAAGAAATGTGTTTTACGGACTATAATGATGGCAAGATGTGCAAAAAATGAGGTTGTTGAAAAGGCCTTGAAAACTTTCAAGCAAATGCATTTGGTATGTGTAAAGCCAAAATCTACAACCTTTGCTGATATCTCCCAACTTGTGTCAAAATGGGAGCTTTAGAACAACGCATGGACTTCCATCAGGAAGAAGAGAGAAAATTTTTGTCAGATGTGGTAGTTTCAATGTGCCTTGGGCGCTGGTTTTTGTATTTGTCCAATGAAAGAACGAGACAGCTTCTAATGGTATAGTATTATTGCAGCGTATAGAAGACATGGACCTCCTCGTGAGGCAGTCACGATGTTTCTTCATTTGCAGCAAGGCACCAACCAAATCAATTGCGTATGCCAGCATGCTTCCAGCGTGTGCCAAGATGGAAGTTTGGGAGTAGGGTATGGGCAATAGAATCTGGTTTTCATTTGTAGGATTTTGTTCTTGCAAGCGACATAGTGGATATGCGTGAAAATGTGGAAGTGTATTTAGGGCATGTGAACTGTTTGATTGAATGACTCAAAGAAATGCGGTCTCTTGGAGTGCCATGATTTACATAATGTACAATGGAGAGCATTTAATTAGTACAAAGAACCTTGTTATGCTCCATGTTGCTCTAAGAGCTGCCAAGGATATGGTCATCAACGGTGATGGGAAGTTGGAATGACTGGTGTGTTGGTCGGAGCAGTGGAATAGACACTCCTTTTTGGAACAATCCTCAGAAATATTTCAACCAATTTGTTTGTTTCATTACCAGTTATGGATGAGGCTCTTTCAGGAAAATATAAGCTTGATGACGTGTATGCAAAATGGTGGAGCTGAGGACGCTCGTGGATTGGTTGACAAAGTGCCCAAGCAAGAGACTGAACCCAAACCTGCGGCTTCGACCGACTTCGTTCTCCAGGCATGGTCCTTCCCTTACCTCTCATAATTCTTGTGTTTTAGTTCTCTTTTGCAACTAAATAGAATTTTAAATTATTAGAAATTTTAATACAGTTAAATGTCCCTTCAACTCGTTGCAAAACAATAAAGTGTCGTGTCGCAACTCTCAAAGTCCTTTTAACTCGTCTACTTTAAACCATGAACTATCACCCTCACTTCGAGATGATCTAGAAAAATCTTACCCTTTTGATCGCTTCAATATCTTTTTATCGACCAAAAAAATTTGACTCTCCATGGATTAAGTTGACGTTCTTCCTGCTTGAAATAGTTAAATTTTGCAATTTTCAGAGACTCACTAAGTACCCTTCGCAACTCTAGAAACGAGATGTGAAGTTTCATTTGTGTACCTTGGTATACGAGGAGTCGCCTTGATTTTTGGTTTGACCCGAAACAATCATATGACATCCTTTTGATGCCCTTATAGGAGCCCTGTCACACCGGTTTACAACAGTAGAGAGCTGTTAGAACTAGAAAGTTGGCTTTCGTTTGGGACCACCAATTGAAACCCGGAAAGAGAAATCACGTTCCGTCTTCACAAACCTCTAGCGTTTATACTAGACAAATGCATGGAACATTCAGCATAGGAAAGAACACTTTTCGAGATAGTTTGGCGAAGCCATTTTGTAAGCCTCCGATTGCAGTTTGACGAGGTTAAACTGGACCAGTTTCTCCTTGTCGCTCCAGAAAACTTATCGCCATTTGAAAATAGTTTACTAGTTCTTCGTCCCGTTGACTCTGATGAACTCTCCTTATATAGGGGAACTAGTAGGAGATGTCTCGTTGCGTGCTTCTCCATCAAACGTCAGTTATGGACGTGGTTTTCTGGGCCCTCGAGTTAACTTTTGGCATTTTACAACTGGGTGAACTATGACCAGTGGCCCCAGAGAACTAACCGCCAAACGCAAACCATTCGCTCCTTTTCAATTATGTCAATTGCTATGAATTCTTGGTATTTCTGGGGACACGTAGAAAGTTGATCGTGGAGTGCATGCTCATTGGAAGATAACCTTTGGAAGTAGTTTCTTAGCCTCTGAGCCCTTTTTTGAACGTTTGTAGCTAGTGAGAAAATGTAAGAATAGTAAGCTGCGGGACCTCATAAGGTTGCTAAATCACCCTGAAAAACATTTAAAACACACTTAAATAACTGTTTAAAAAAACTATAATGAAACTTGTGTGTATTAGAGCTTTTGGCAAAACGATGTTTTCTCTCTCTTCCCTTCTCTTTCTCTCTCCTGGGTTACAAAATGAAGAAAAATGAAATGCAATGGATACATGTTCCTAGACCTTTTTATTTCGATTGCAAATTGTAATTATTATTATATGTAAATGGGAATCTGAAATATGATACTTATGATTGCTTAGGGTGGATGCCCATGCCAGTGATTTATCGCTGATATCTTGCTCATGTGGGTTTTTGCAGGATGGAAGAACGACGACAAAAAAAGGTCGATGTGTGATTTAATTATTATTATTGTAATTTTTATAGGTCCATTGTAAAATGAATAACTGTTTAATGCAGTCTCTTGTTACCGAAAAGTTACAAATGAAATTTGTTAATATGCATGATATGCTAGTTTTAGGGATACTTAGGAAAATGTGCATCTAATCACTGGTTCATTATGTTTCTTAGTTGTGTATAAAAAAAGAAAAAAAAAGGGGGGGTTTATTTATACTTAGTAAATTGAAAATTGAAGTTAATACATTGTAGTACCTTCTCAGTATTTAATAAATGATTAAATTAATTATTGGGTTACCTTCTTACATTGCAAACACAATAAAGAGTTTTAATGGGAAACACTCAACCCTTAATAAAATAGTCGTGCATACTTGCCTGCAAGTGTGTACCCTTTGTACCATATAAGAAAATTAAAAACCGTAGAACGAACTTAAGCTTTGTGCTCGATGGAACACTCTAGGTTAGGTAAATAAAACCCCTAGTTGGAGTTTATCGTCATAGTCCTTTTGTCTAAGCAACACTATCGTAAACCCATGTTTAGGAATGTCTTGGTGAAACCTATCCTGAGTATACGTTTTTCCTTCTAGATTTTGGTAAATCGCGAGAAGAATGTCCCCCTCTTTAGGTCTGACACTAGGTTGAGTGGTGAAAGATCACCTTTGTAATGCCCCGTTCTCCGACGTCCATGTCACTAAGCTTTTAACGTTGTGGTGCTTATGTTGACCTCTCGTTGGCTCTTGTTTTTCGATTAATAAGTGGTAATAATAATAATAATATTTTTTATTTATTGGTCGACGTTAACCTCACTTTCTGATCGTCGATTTGATACCAACCCTGTTGTTAAATTTTGATAAGCGATTACATAAATTAATGCTGGGAAATGAGGATGAAGCTCCATCCTGCTCGGCATTTAAGGTGAACTATTTAAATATGGTTTTAGGGTTGTAAAATATTCTAAGGCGTGCTCGAATGGGGATAATTTAGGATTTGCGTATCACATGGATCTCTCTCCAAAAAAGACGTCTTTTCTTGTAAACCGTGTTGGACCTTCCCTGGGATCTGGGGAAACGTGTTTGAAATCGTATTGGGTTTTGGCCTGCGTTTTGTCTTCGTGATTCGTTATGGCTTGCTAGCCACGTTTTATTTGTTTTGGGGATTTGCGTGCTCAGTAGTTTGGGGATCTGCGTGCTCAGTGGATTGGGGGTCGCGCGCCCAGATGAAAACCTCACATTAAAGAGTTTAGTGCAAGTTTCCTTGGCTGTGTGGTCGTTTTCTGGTGCACAGATCCTGGGCGCGTCCTTTTTTGTCTTCCCTGGCCGCAATGAAACCCCCCTCATGCCTTATGCTGGTGCGCAGATCTTGGACGCATCCCTTTTTCCTACCCTGGCCGCGTGGGTCTGTGGGTTGAAGGAATACTTCGTTTTTGTGGTTGTGTGGACATGGCTTTTTTTTGTTGTTGTTTCCTGATGCGTTTTGGGGGGAAGAAGGAGCGCGGTTTTCTTTTGCTGGCCACGCACAGCGACCAGCTAGTGCAGTAGGCGTGTTACCTCCACTTTCATTGGATGCTGCGAGTTGTGTTCTTGTTGGGGATCCACAACAGACTGCAACAGTATTTAGCCAGGCAGCAGGCGTGTGCAGTATAGTAGACGCCTCTTTGAGTGCTTCCAACAAGCAGGCTGTCCAACAATGTTGTTACCTGTTCAGTATTGAATGCATCCTCAAATTTGGGATTCTCCTTCAAGTTTTTATTGTTTTTTTAATCCAAATCAATTAGTGACAGTAAGAGTGTTACCAGGAGACCTGATGAAATTTATTACAAAGATTATCTATTGGGACCTTACTTGTTTTACAATGCAACTCATGGAAGAGAATCTCATAGAGGAGGATCTGTTTCATATCAGAATATTCATGAAGCACAAATTGCTGTTGGAGAGCCTGGTAATAAAATCCTTCATAAGTGTGGCGCTTGCATTATTCATAGCAGGATGGGCTGTTCGGCGGAAGTCTTTAAACCTGTCGGGTGGTTTTGCCGGGATCCTGGTAATGTCAGCATCTATCATGGCTTCCTTCAGGTTTGGAGCTCTCCTCCTCGTGTTTTTCTTCACATCCTCAAAGCTCTCAAAGCTTGGTACTGAAAAGAAGCGCAAAAATGATGCTGAATACAAGGAGGGAGGCCAACGGGATTTGATGCAAGTGCTAGTGAATAGTTTGATTGCCACAGCACTAGCTTTAGGAGTTGCATTTTTGACAGGCTGGAATGATATCTGTTTGAACTCAGAAAAGGCACCTTTGGTTACTGGTCTGATTGGTGGTATTCTTGGGCACTATGCATGTTGTAACGGTGATTCTTGGTCTTCGGAAATTGGTGTTCTTAGTATCAGCCAACCTCGGCTCATTACTACCTTCAAGGGCCTGTTTCAGCGTGCTCTTGCCTTGGGAAGCGCATTAAAGGCATGATAAGCCCTAACCCTCTCTCTTAATGATTTATTTCCTTTAGCATTTAGATAAATCAATCCCTGCAGTTTTGTTTGAATTCTGTATATGTGAGTCTCCTTTGGATTGTTGATGTGTGATTCTCTTTTACTAAGTAAGTAATGTTTTGGATTCTTGATATTATTTAATATTTATTTACATATATATGTTGACTCTTTCTTGAACGAGATGTCCAAAAGAAATGGGTTTTTCGAATGACTTTTAAACACAATTTGCATGAGCTGATCTCTCTCCAGTGATTCTCGCTTTTCGATCTTATAAAGTTAGTTTATCATTTTGCCATGATTACTCCTGTGAACAGTGTTTTCTGTAGAAAATATTGTGGTGTGTGAATGAGATTTAGAATTTTTCTTGTCTTGTTTTTATTATGTAAAACATGGCTTGAAAACGGGAAATTTTTCTTGGAAGACTGTGTTGGTCTTTTAATGTGGATTGGTAATAATATAACCCCCCCATTAGGATTGGAGGCTTCTATTTGGGGAGAGTCGTACTGGTTCTTACTGGTCCTTCTAGATACTATCCGACTCCTTTGATTATCATTTACTTTGGGGATTATTGAAAATCCCTCACCAGGGCCTCTACTATTATTATTACTGAGATTTTTTTTTTTAGATTGGAACGCTCCTGAAGCATGTGTTAATGGGGTTTCTATTTTTGGTGAGCTTTTTGAATACGGTAAGCCTCAAGACGTTAGTTTGTGTGGATAACTATATGGCTTAAGTTTGAGGCGCTTCTTAGATCTTCGAATCAGTTAAAGTAATATTGGATATATCGAACTCTCATGAATGACGAAATTCTTAAAGTTTGATTGATATGTGATGGCCCTCAGGCATATGAATTCAGACAATGCTTGAAATATGAGATTATAAATTTATCCTATACTTTGACTTCAAAGCTTGTTGAAATGCTTGTTGGTAGGAAAACAGACGAATAGGGAAGTTATGAGAACTACCCTAAAATGGATTCCTACACAACCTTAAGTAAAGGTGACAACTACCATAATGGGACTGTTCATACCTTATATGACGTTAAGGATAGAAGTCGACCTGAAATTATTTAACTTTATTATATAGGACAATGATTAATACCCATAAATGGAGATATGCAAGTGGAGGTTGAATTATATAATATGATATATTATGTTATCAGGTAACCAGTAAGGATAAATATGTTATTTCAATTCTTGGTGATCGCGTGGAATATTTTCTGGCATTTACGATGATTATTATGATAGCTAAAAAAACTGATACTTGCATCTCAATTGGGAGTTGAGATAATGTTGATACTTGTATTTATAGTGGCTTGGACCATGCTTACCTGTTTTAGCTAGCCAAATGTACCTTCTACTCATTAACAAAGTATGACGGTATTGTTGTTCGTAATTCATTCCTCTGAGTTGGACTCTTTTACTAATAGAGGCATATAGAGACATGACAATAAACAACCGATAGGATATCTAAATAAAATATGAACTTGCTGATTGGTGGAACCCTTGTTTACATAAGTACATTCTTTAAATTGTGAGATAAGTATCAAAAGTATACTTACATATCCTTGATTTTCTATAAAGGTTGATACTTGGGTAATATTGATGTGTATCATAAGATCGACACTTGTATTTATTATAGAAGCTTAATGTCGTTGGTGCTTTTATTTAATTGAAAGATAATATTGCTGGACACTTATATATGTGAAGTAGGTTGAGGGTATTAGGTGAGCGTTATTATTACTACTGTAATTTAATTATGATTAAATGCAATGTTAAGGTTGCATATCTTCTAGCCACTTGGAATTTTTGTTCATATGTAAGCAAATTTCAGGGAAGTGTTCAATGATGGGTATGAAATGTATTATCATGAGATGTGCAGTTAAGATTTGAATACATGATTATGAATTATTTGATAGGGAGTATTGCAAACTTTCATTTATTTAAATGCTAGATGGCATAAGTTATTAGGTGAGGTTTATATCTTATCATGCTCAGTTCTAGCGAACTGACTAGTAAACATTTGTTACAGATGGAATTTTAGCGAGTAGATGAGGGATAGACTTGTGAACTTGTGCATCAACCTTAGCTGAGAAGTTCTTACATGAATCTTTTTTTTATATCGTTCAACTATTGCTAACATACAGTGGAAAATGTAGGAGAGGATCCTAGTCTTGGTATAATGTATTTGTGGATTTTGTCATCTTAACTTTGGACACCTTGGTTTGTTTGACCATCATTGAAAATATTAAAATATTGGTTACTGCTTGTTGAGTGACCTTATTGGATTATTGGTATTTTAAGTGTGGAAGTAACCTTGTTTTGTTCTGGTGAATGAGTGTTATTAAACTTTACCCTTGAAAAGAAATGTTGAGTAAATCTTGCTATGACTTATTAATAATGTGACATAAGTAAAATAACGTGGGTTGTTTAATACTTATAAAAGTTGAACTAAAAAGTTATATTTAAATAAATTAACGTAGAGGTTACCAACTTGAGAGCAAGGAATTCTTTAAAGAAATCATAGGCGAGACCATCATTGTGAGTAAGAATTATATAACATGATAACCCTAGCTCCTCTAGTGAACATTATTCCTTTATGGTGAAATTTGTAAAATAACCCTAAGGAGAAATGAACTGTTAGTTGTTAGAAGAGGATAAGATTTAATAAGCCAGAGAAAACTTAGCATTGTAAGAAGCATTGTACAAACTGTAGTTTTTGTAAGAAGCCATATCTAGAGTCTTAGCAAACTGTAGTTAAGGATCGAAAGAGGTTACATAAAAATAAATAACCATCAATAATTTCCTCATTGTGGCTTGCCCTATCTGTAGGTGTGTTATGTGGTGGTTTCTTATGTTGTTTTGTCAGATAGAAAAGTGAACCATCCTTGGTGTGTGTGAACATTTCCGTGCTACCCTTGTGGTCATCCTTGTATTGAGTTATCCACGGAGTTAGTTGTGACCTTGGTGGTGGCATGTTGTGTCGTGTTATGCGTCAAAATTTTTTTTATCCTGTATTTTACTGTGTTGTTTGGGTGGGAAATTATGGGTCATTACAACCTTGGAAGTCACCTTATGAGTCTTTGTTAGAAGGAATGACTAAGCGGTGTAACCTTCCCATATGTGGAGTAGGTAGAGATATTACTCCCTTGTATCCTATTGGATTTCCGAGCCTTACGAAATTAGATCTAGAAATTAACTTCATCAGTGAATGAAATCCATGTTTGGATCCAAACGACCTAAATGGAGGTCACGATATAGTTTTTCTTTGTCTTGCACTCTCGTTAGTGAACCCTTTTGTCCCTCGTAAATAAACGTCCTGTTCTGGGCTTGTGAAAATTTAGTGCCTTGATCTTTCACGAAAGGATTATAGGGAAAATACTTTTTAGCCTTAATCACACCTATGATAGAGATTGAAGCCTTGGGTGAAATTGGAATTAAGCTTAACCATGTGCTTCTTTAATATGTCAAACAAGTACTTTCGTAACTCTTATGTTTAAAACGATGGTAATAATGAGATCCTAGTGTGACGC
Organism: Taxus chinensis; assembly: GCA_019776745.2. Taxonomy (NCBI): domain Eukaryota; kingdom Viridiplantae; phylum Streptophyta; class Pinopsida; order Cupressales; family Taxaceae; genus Taxus; species Taxus chinensis. Next base: position 683,183,940 of record CM034147.1, on the reverse strand, counting down.
GAAAGTAAATCATATGAGAGTAAAACCAAAATTTGAGGTTGGGAATAATGTCACTGGGAGTCCTTGTGACTTAATTTAAGCAACTTCATGTGATACAAAGAATATAAATTATCTTGGTGCGACCAAACTTCGAGCAAACAAAAGATATATAAATATAAAAGGAAGTCCATAAGTTATTGAGCTTTATTAACCATGGTAGCGAAATAACTATTCCGTGATCGATGGATGTTCTTGGGAAAAAAAGCTATATTGAATTTATGTCTCCCTCAATGCCAAGATTTCATCTTGTCATCACGTTAGTTGCACTTGTGTAGCAAGGGTAAATTTTAAACATTAAATAAACGTTTGAGAAGCATATTCTAAATATAAGAACAAGATAATCCAGTAATGTCTATGTGATTTGAATCGCGCCAAATAAGCAACTAAATTATGGATAGTTCCACGATGCACAAAGGAAGCCAACCTAAATTGATCGAACTGTAAATTAAAGGTGGAATGAGCTTAAGATCTTGTAGATTAAAAAAAAAGAGAGAGAAAATTATCCTTGCACAATAATGTTCTTAGAATGTTAATTGTAATTAAGATGCAATTAAAGAAATGATGTGTTGTGGGTTCGCCAATCCTTGAGTCTTTTGTCTCATGGTTGGGTTTTTGCTAGTACTCTTTCATTTGGAAAAGTGTGGTATAAACAGGTATATGGCGTAGTCATGTGTCTATGTGATTTGGTGACGGATGTAGGTGTCGTATATGTTGTTGAGTTGTTCTACTTGGAGTCCTTGTGGCGTTTTGCATTGAGCAATGGAAGTAAAAAAAATTATCTTGGTATTTTACTGTTGTGTTTGGGTGTGTAAAATGTGGGCACTACATATGGTATCAGAGTAGAGGTTCATGCTCTCAAACCTCTGGGATGGATTGGAGATTGTGATGATTTTGCATGATAGTGATGGTATTACATGATGGGTTGCATGATAGTGATAATGTTTCATGATGGTGATAAATATTGGAAGGGTAATGTGTTTTAAGAGTGATGTGATCTATGTTGTAATTGTGATAGTGTGAACGCACATGAGGTGTATGTCACTTAGTGCACTTTTTCTATCATGTGGATGTGCTAGGGATGAGAGTATTCTCTCTCCTTCGTGTGGATTCTATGAAGAGTCCACATGATAATTACTGCTTGTGAATTGCAGAGAGAGTATTGACTCTCCTTTTCGTGAATCCAATGAGGAATCCGTGTGTGATGTACCGCCATGTTTTGTGTGAATGGAATGATATTGTGAATTGCAGAGTGTTGGAACATTTTGACCTTATGTGATGTGATGATGTATTGATGTATTGCGTGAAAAATTGGTGTAAAGTGAATTGAATTGTATCATGATGTTTTACCATGTTTTGAAGAAATGTGTGTATCACCTTGTATGTAGCAAATGAATGTTATGTTGTGATGTTACTATGTCCATTGTATGTATGATTTGTGTAATATGTAATGATTCATGTTGTGATATAGGGGCATACAGTGAGCCTATGAACCCTATTGTACAGTGATTGCACTTTGGGTGCAGGATGTGGTAATGTGATGTATCATAACCCGTGAAAGTAGTGATTGTGTTATACCCTGTATATATAACCACGCGTAATACGTTATGGTTTTCGTGTGTGAATTACCATTGTGTTAGTGATGTAGTTATGTGTATGTTGTAAAACCTTACACTAGACGACGCTAAGGGGATAAACTGTCAAGAGTGTATGTGTGGAGAGAGGACGCGTGGACCAGGTGTTCATAATCTTGAGTCGAGTACAAGTGAGGAAGTGGAGTTTTATATAGACTGAAAACCCACTTCTATCTGTTTAGTATACTTCGAGCTTGCTCAGTGTACTATGGGTGCGCACCACCTTAGGCTCAACTTATGCAACCTTGTGTCCCCTGCTCTTTCCTATTGGATTGTACATTGAATAATCCTATGTGATTTTGACTATGTTGATCTGTGTGGGAGTCTGGAGTTATGAATTCAGGAAGAGATGATGCCAGTTACATTATTTGACATACTCATTTCTGGTTACATGTATATTTTCACGAGTTGAGGCTCGATGTCCGAGTACCAGCAATTCGATGAGTACCCCTTTGGTGGCGGTATGAGGCCACATAGTGATTTTGATGTGCTATTTTCTCATTACGTATTTTATTCGTAAATTAATATTTCCCTTTTCGCTAGAACCAACCGTTTTCTTGATTGACATGTTCTTATATTTTGGGCATTTATTTGATCATTGCACTAACATTTGGATTTTGCACTAACCAAGGCTAATTAGCCATTTGTTTTTCTTGGTTTTAAAACTTTCTTTTCATATTTGAAATGTTTTGTAGCCTAGCCCAAGGCCTTTGATTTGGCCACTTGGCATTTGAATGGATTGTTATGCTGGTTCTAATGTCGTAATGTGTTGGAACAAGGTCATGGGATTCACCATGGAGTAGTTGAACCTATGGACCCGCTTCATTGTATAGGGGTACGCCTTAAGGAGTTACAGATAACTAGCGGGTTGTTGAACCACGAGTTATTATGTCACTTGGGTTTGGGGGTGACAGGGCTCTATGTGCCTAGGGCCATAGAGTGACCTGACCTCATTTAAAAGGAGACAGGAGACAGGCCTCTATGGTTGAGTGACCTATTATTCTTTATGGCGCTCTATGTTTGAGTGACCTGATATTCTTGATGGGGCTCTATGGTTGAGTGACCTGACTTGTTTTTGGCACTATGTTTCTTCCTCTTGGGAGGTATATGGAGTTGTATTCTGTTGCTTTTGGATATATTTGGAGTTGTTTTGTGATTCCTTGTGATGTGTGGAGATTGGTATAGTGAGTTATGTGTACTTGTATGAGTCTTTTTGATACCTTGTTATGTATGAGGCTTGACTCTCCTCTTGGTCAGTATGGACTATTGGGTATTGTCTTGGCACTATGTTGGTGCAGTCATGGATTTTTGGGGCTGGTGATACCCGTTGTATATGTATCAACGTGTTGATTCTGTTTGTTAGTCATATGTGTGTACTAGATCTATGTCTAGGGTGAAATTGTTGGAAATTAATTGTTATGTGGTCTACTTGTTGTCATTCCATGGTTTGGTGAAACCCTTGTGATGTGATACGGTCGTGAAAGTATGCAAAAGTATGCTTGAGAAATTTTAGAGTTGTGTATGACCCTGGTAGGGTGTTGTGACTGTTGTCCATGATGGGAACCCACAGGAATGAATAAAATAAAAATTTGATAAAAATGAAATTTTTAAAGGACTTGAATTAAGAATAACGTTAATAGAAAGAGATTAATGAAATAACGAATAAGAGAGAACTGCCAATCTTCACAGAACATTGAAAGTTGAAATTTCTACCAATTGTTCCTAGGGCCACCCTGTGACCATGCTTTTGTGTCTGAAATCTTAACCTTAGCGCGTACCTTTGCCACATTCGTCCCTTGTTGCGTACTTTTTTCTTTCTTTCTCCATTGTATGTCGCATCGAGGACGATGCTTCTTAAGGGGAGGAGAATGTAATGCCTCCGTTTTTAAAAAATAATAATAAAATAAAATAAAATAAAATAAAAGGATGCAAATTAAAAGAAAGCCTGTGATATTCTGCTTAGAGTGGATTTAGGGAAAAATTGGGTCTTTGCCTCCATCGTTTTTGGTTTTTATGTGGGGAGAGGGAGTGCTTCCGCCGCCGCCACCATGGGAAGAAGCTACACACCTATTATGTGCAACCCACCAGGCATGAGGGAGGCCATGTTCCTTCATTTTGGATGCAGGGAGTACTGTATTGTGCAAATAGTAAAATGGTGGGCATGGGTGATTTGGCCGTGTACAGAAGACACGGGTTTCCTCAGGAGACAGTCACCACTGTTTCATGCACGCAACAAACTGACCTCCAACCTGATGAGTTTGATTTTACCTGCATACTCCCAACCTGTGTAAAAAAATGTGCTAGCATTCCCCCAGACCTGTGTGACTGTTATCATAGCATAAAAGACATAGGAGTTTGGTCAGATGTGGTTGTTTCAATGCAATTGTGGATGCGTCGTAGTGTTTAACCAAATGAAACAATGAGACAACTACTCACAGGATAGGTCTTCCGGTTGAGCATTGGAGTGCGTGGGGGTTCCTTAGGATACTACCACACTGTTTCATTCATGCGTTAAACATGTCTCCAACCTGATCAGTTTACATTACCAACATACTTTTAGCCTATGCCAAAATATGAATACCAAGACAGGGTTTGGACTTCCATGTGTTTTCCCCAGTTAGCGCCAAAATAGGAATGTGGAAACAAGTATGGACACCCATTAAAGCATAATGTAAATCTTTTTTAGCAGTGAATGTGGGGAGAATATTGCAGGTCATGCACATGTGTTAGGGAAAGAGGTTTTAGGCAGGTTATCTCCAGGAAACTCTAAATGGTTTTTTTCATTATTGTGTAAGGGTGGAGGAACATACATGGCACGTGGAATCTATTTGGCAAAATGCCTGAAAGATATGTGGCCTCCTGGACTGCAATGATAGTAGGTATGCAAAAAAAAAAGGTCTGTTAAAAGATGTTGAACTGTTTGATAGAATGCCTCAAAGAAATGTTGTCTCACGGAATACCATGATGACAACATATGCAAAAAATGGATGTGAAGAAAAGGCCTGTGATTTTTTTGGAAGAATGCCTCAAAAGATGTGGTCTTCTATAACATACCCTGACCATGTAAGCTTCATTTTTGTTTACTTAGCATTTAGCCAGGCAGGGATTCAGTGCATGAGGGTTGTAAATACTATTCAGTTGGCATGAGTTCCTCTTGTAGAATCAATGCCAGAAATTAATCATTATGTTTGCTGGTCTCTTGGAGAGCACATGAGAATGTGCAAAATGTACAATGGAGAGCATGCTTAAGGCAGTACAGTGAACCTGTTTTATGACTAAATTTGCTCTCAGAGCTACCAAGGATCATGGTCATCAAGGGTGATGGGAAGTTGGAATGACTGGCCATGCACAAAAGGAGGAGTGGAATAGGCACTCCTATTTCGCAAACTACAACAATAAGAAACCATGTGATCATGCTCAATAAGTGGTGGCTCGGATTACCAGAAGGTAGGAAAAAATGTGATCAGAGTAGCGGAATGGTTTTCAAGTTTGTAGTTACATATTTTTTTGTTAGATGTGTATGCAAAATGGTGGAGCTGAGCACACTCGTGGATTGGTTGATGAAGTGCCCAAGCAAGAGATTGAACCCAAGCCTGCGGCTTCGACCGACTTCATTCTCCAGGCATGGTCCTTCTTCCCTTACCTCTCATAATTCTCGTGTTTTAGTTCTCTTTTGTAATTAAATAGAATTTTAAATCATTAGAGAATTTTAATACAATTAAATTTCCCTTCAACTCATTGCAAAACAATAAAGTGTAGTGTCGCAACTCTTGAAGTACTTTTTAACTCATCTACTTTAAACCGTGAACTATCACCCTTGCTTCGAGATGATCTAGAAAACTCTTACCCTTTTTTTCACTCCAATATCATTTTATCGACCAGAAAAATTTTACTCCCCATTGAATAAGTTGACCTTCTTCCTGCTTAAAATAGTTAAATTTTGTAATTTTCAGAAGACTCACTAAGTACCCTTCGCAACTCTGGAAACGAGATGTGAAGTTTCATTCGCGTACCTTGGTATACGAGGAGTCGCCTATGGATTTTTGGTTTGACCCTGAAATGATCATATGACATCCTTTTGATGCTCTTCTAGGAGCCCTGTCTACACCAGTTTACAATAGTAGAGAGTTGTTAAAACTAGAAAGTTGGCTTTCATTTGGGACCACCATTTGAAACCTGGAAAGAGAAATCACGTTCCGTCTTCGCAAACCTATAGCATTTATACTAGACAAATGCATGGAACATTCAGCATAGGAAAGAGAACTTTTTTGGGATAGTTTGGCGAAGCCATTTTGTAAGCCTCTGATCGCAGTTTGACGAGGTCAAACTGGACGAGTTTCTCCTTGTCGCTCCAGAAAACTTGTCGCCATTTGAAAATAGTTTACTAGTTCTCCATCCCGTCAACTCTAATGAACTCTCCTTATATAGGGGAACTAGTAGGAGATGTCTCATTGTGTGCTTCTCCATCGAACATTAGTTATGGACATGGTTTTCTGGGCCCTCGAGTTAACTTTTGGCATTTTACAACTGGGTGAACTGTGATCAGTGGCCCCAGAGAACTAACTGCCAAACGCAAACCGTTCGCTCCTTTTCAATTCTGTCAGTTGCTATGAATTCTTGGTATTTCTGGGGACACGTAGAAAGTTAATCATGGAGTGCATGCTCATCGGAAGATAACCTTTGGAAGTATTTTCTCAGCCTCCGAGCCCTTTTTGAACGTTTGTAGCTAGTGAGAAAGTGTAAGAATAGTAAGTTGCGGGACCTCGTAAGGTTGCCAAATCACCCTAAAAACATTTAAACACACTTAAATAACTGTCTAAAACACTATTATGAAACTTGTTGTGTGTATTAGAACTTTTGGCAAAATGATGTTTTCTCTTTCTTCCCTTCTCTTTCTCTCGGCTTGGGTTACAAAATGAAGAAAAATGAAATGCAATGGATACGTGTTCCTATACCTTTTTATTTCGATTGCAAATTGTAATTATTGTTATATGTAAATGGGAATCTGAAATATGATACTTATGATTGCTTAGGGTGGATGCCATGCCAGCGATTTATCGCTGATATCTTGCTCACGTTGGGTTTGTACAGGATGGAAGAACGACTGACGAAAAAGGGCGATGTGTGATTTAATTATTATTATTGTAATTTTTATAGGTCATTGTAAAATGAATAACTGTCTAATGCAGTCTCTTGTTACCGAAAAGTTACAAATGAAATTTATTAATATGCATGATATGCTAGTTTTAGGGATACTTAGGAAATGTACATCTAATCACTGGTTCATTATGTTTCTTAGTTGTGTATAAAAAAAGAAAAAAAAAAGGGGGGTTGATTTATACTTAGTAAATTGAAAATCGAAGTTAATACATTGTAGTACCTTCTTAGTATTTAATAAATGATTAAATTAATTATTGGGTTACCTTCTTACATTGCAAACACAATAAAGAGTTTTAATGTGAACACTCAAACCTTAATAATATATTTGTGCATACTTGCCTGCATGTGTGACCCTTTGTACCATATAAGAAATTTAAGACCGTAGAACGAACTTAAGCTTTGCGCTCGATGGAACACTCTAGGTTAGGTAAATAAAACCCCTAGTTGGAGTTTATCGTCATAGTCCTTTTGTCTAAGCGACACTATCATAAACCCATGCTTAGGAATGTCATGGTTCAAACCTATCCAGAGTATGTGGCTTCCTTCTAGATTTGGTAATCGCGAGAAGAGTGTTCCTCTCTTTAGGTCTGACACCAGGCTGAGTGGTGAGGATCACCTTGGAAGTCACCTTATGAGTCCTTGTTAGAAGGAATGACTAAGCAATGTAACCATCCCATCTGTGGAGTAGGTAGAGATATTACTCCCTTGTATCCTTTTGGATTTCCGGGCCTTACGAAATTAGATCTAGAAATTAACTTCATCAGTGAATGAAATCCCTATTGGATCCAAATGACCTAAATGAAGATCATGATATAGTTGTTCTATGTCTTCCATTCTCATTAGTGAACCCTTTTGTCCCTAGTAGATAAATGTCCTGTATCTTGGGCTTGTGAAAATTTAGTGCCTTGATCTTTGACGAAAGGATTATAGGGTAAATACATTTTAACCTTAATCACACCTATAATAGAGATTGAAGCCCTGGGAGAAAATTGGAATTAAACTTAACCATTTGCTTCTTTAATATGTCAGACAAGTACTTTTAGTAACTCTTTTGTTTAAAATGATAGTAATAATGAGATCCTAGTGCGACGCGAAAGTAAATCATATGAGAGTAAAAACAAAATTTGAGGTTAGGAATAATGTCACTGGGAGTCCTTATGACTTAGTTTAAACAATATTCATGTGATTACAAAGAATATAAATTGCCTTGGTGTGACCAAACTTCGAGAAAACAAAAGATATATATAAATATAAATGGAAGTCCATAAGTTATTTGAGCTTTAAAAACCATGGTAGCGAAATAACTATTCCGTGATCGATGGATGTTCTTGGGGAAAAAAAGATATTTCGAATCTATGTCCCCCTCAATGCCAAGATTTCATCTTGTCATCACGTTAGTTGCACTTGTGTAGCAAGGGTAAATTTTAAACATTAAATAAATGTTTGAGAAGCATATTCTGAATATAAGAACAAGATAATCCAGTAATGTCTATGTGATTTGAATCATGCCAAATAAGCAACTAAATTATGGATAGTTCCACGATGCACAAAGGAAGCCAACCTAAATTGATCGAAACTGTAAATTAAAGGTGGAATGAGCTTAAGATCTTGTAGATTAAAAAAAAAGAAAAAAAGAGAAATTGTCCTTGCACAATAATGTTCTTAGAATGTTAATCGTAATTAAGATGCAATTAAAGAAATGATGTGTTGTGGTTTCGCCAATCCTTGAGTCTTTTGTCTCGTGGTTGGGTTTTTGCCAGTACTCTTTCATTTGGAAAAGTGTGGTATAAACAGGTATATAGCGTAGTCATGTGTCTATGTGATTTGGTGACTGATGTAGGTGTCATATATGTTGTTGAGTTGTTCTACATGGAGTCCTTGTGGCATTTTGCATTGAGCAATAGAAGTCAAATTTTTTTTTATCCTGGTATTTTACTGTTGTGTTTGGGTGTGTAAAATGTGGGCACTATAGAATCTAGGATGGGAAATAAGATGAGAAGGTTAGATATGATATGTGTATGATCTATCTGAGAAACTGGAGTCTGGATTCTTATGACAGAATCGTCCAATGGGGGAGAAGACTGCCTCAGGCATTAGTGTCTGATTTCGGCGCTAGTGTCCTCGCAAGTGCTTTGCTTCTGGATTTTTTAGGGTTTGAACTTAGCTTCTTCCTTTTTCTATTTTCCATATCCACTTTCCTTTAAGGTCCTTGTGTCGTACATGTTCCTGCAAAATAAACCCTAACTACCTGCACAAGGATCAAATAAACATTAAATGGAATAAATAATTCATATGATTAAGTCAATCTGACCTTGATGATCACCCCAATGTGACTATCACCAAACACTTCACTACATTTCAGACTCTATGTAGTTCTAATGTGTGTGTGATTGAATTGTGTCCCTTAAAACTATGTTTCCCCTTTGTGTCAGTTGCACCAAGATAATGTGCTACAAATTATTTTCCACCGAAATGAATGTGTGAGATGGAATTCTGAATATAACCCCTCCTATGCAATGAATGATGCATCCCAAAATGCAATCCTTAAATGTTGTGTACAGGTATTTGGTAGCAATTTAGAAAGAGTTAGAACTAACACCTAATAGTTCTAAAACAAAGCTACATCAAATTCAATGCACTATCATGCTTAGAGCTTAAGAAAGACTAATTTACTAACATTCTTGCATTAGAACATGAAAAAATATTCAAACTAACATGTTAATCCATTATTCTCTATCTCTATTGAATGCTAATCAAATGAAATGAACTTATTTAGATCCTTAGCAATCAAATGTTTGATTATATGTTTGAATCCCAAGGTTTTTAAGAGTGGAGTCTTGTCAATCCATGGCTACAAGACCATTTGACATATTCCCATATGAATTCAAAACTTGGATGGATAAATACAAGAAATGAAAGTAGCTAGCTTCTCCAATGAAGAATGCTCCAAGATGACAAAATGGCTATAGCTTAGGCTTTATGCTCATCTAGGAATGTAAAGGTGTAGGTGTAAAGGTAGGAGGAGGGCTCTTTATATAACCCAATGGCTAGAGGAATCTCTACATCCCTTTGTATGTGGGATAATAGAGATGTTGAGTTAGTTATAGATAAGGGGGGTTTAGAAAGGCTTGAGTCAACTTTAGGAGAGTTTAATTTGTCCTTTAGTGACTCATGGGGATAAAGGGAGTTTATTAATTAACCAAAGTGATTAATTAATAGGTGTGTAAGCTTATAAGAGCTTTTTAGAGGGATATTAACATGATTTAGACTAGAAAAGGGAATTAAATCAACTAAATAATGATTTTGTAATGAAATTACTAGTATAATTCAAATTATGAGCAACAATAGAACACCAAATAACAAAATATTTCAGAATAATGATCCCAATATGCAATTATAATAGCTTCGCCACTTCGAGGGGGAAACCTCCAAACCATCTAATAAGACTCAAATGATCAGATGATAATGAACTACTACCTACAATCCCCTATATATACTATTTATATGCTATGACCATCACCAAGGCCGACCTATTAAGCATGATAAAGTATAAATGATATGGTAAGCCACAAGTCGGCTACTCATATCCTAATACAAACAATAGGTTAAGGGTGTAGCTTGCCCTTCCCCTTCAAACCAACATTGTCCTCAACGTTGAATAATCCTAGATATTGCTGCAGAAAACCTTCATCCTCCCAGGTTGCATCTTTTATGCTCAGATTCTTCCACTTGATCATATATTCTTTAATGTCTCTGGTTCTCAGCCTCTTAGTATGTGTTTGCAGAATCTTCTCTGGCTCCAAAATGATTCTTCCTTCCTCATTAAGTTATGCTAACTCTGTCTGGGATTCAAATTTCTGTCCAATAACCTTCTTCAGACATGAAATATGAAATACTAGGTGTATGTGTGAAGATGGAGGCAACTGTAGTTTATAAGCAACATTGCCAATTTTCTGTAGAACCTGATAAGGGCCATAATATTTAGGAGCAAGTTTGTTGTGATTTTCCTGTTGCTTTAGGGACATCTATTTGTAAGGCTGAAGACATACAAAAACTCAGTCACCAATTTCAAAATGTCTTTCACTATGGTGTTGATTTGCTTGTTGTTTCATCCTATTTTGTGCTAATGCTAAATTCTCCTTCAAACTAGCCAAAACCTGTTGTTGATGTTGAATGTGTTCCTCAAAATCTTTGACCTTAGTGTGCACCCTCAAGGAGGAAGTGATAGAAGGTGGATGATAACCATATATGCAAAAAATGGGGTCATTTGAGAAGAGGTATGAAAATATGTGTTATGCCACCATTCTGCGAGTGGTAGCCATTTAATCCACCTTTCCTGCTTATTTGATACAAAACAACGTAGATACCCCTCTAAGCATTTGTTGACCACTTCCGTTTACCCATCAGTTTGAGGATGATAAGATGAACTGTGAGCTAGCTGAGTACCCAAACATGAAAATAATTTCGTCCAAAAATTACTTGTGAAAATAGGATCACGATCACTTACAATTATCTTTGGGGTTCCATGTAGCCTTTGAATTGTCTCCAAAAAAATAGCTGCGACTGTACTAGTTGTAAATCAATGTGATAGGGCACAAAAATGGGCATATTTTGTGAGCCTATCCACAATCACGAAAATAACATTCTTACCCTCTAAACAAGGCAATCCGGTGATGAGATCCATGAATACCTCCTCCCATCTCTAGCTAGGAATTGGTAAGGGTTGCAATAGTCCCGGTGTCTTAATTATTTCCCATTTGTTCTGTTGGCACACTAAACACTCTTATGCAAAATTTTGTACATCCCCCTTGAGTCCTTCCCAAAAGAATTGTCTTTTTATTCTATGATATGTCTTCAAACACCCAGAGTGTCCTCCAACAAGTGAGGCATGTAGCTCTACATGAATCTTATGCTTCAACTCAGAATCTTTACTCAAGTATAACATGTCATTGTACCATAGGGCATTACCGTTCCACTCAAATTTGTTAGATGTCATAGATCCTTGCTTGATATTTTGTATTAGAGATTGTGTATCCTTGTCTTGATCCCATTCCAATCTTGCTTCATCCACCCAATCAGCCATCAACATGGACATTCCACATAGTAAGGCATTTGTGGATGTATCCCTTCTGGACAACGCATCAGCTACTACATTTTCTTTACCCTTTTTGTATATGATTTCGAAATCATAACCCAACATTTTTGTTACCCACCTTTTTTGTTCCTCAGATGATAACCTTTGCTCCAAAAAGTGTTTGAAACTATCATGATCAGTTTTTACCTTGAAGTGTCTACCCATGAGATAGGGCCTGCATTGCTTGACCACATGAAGAATAAACATCATTTCTTTCTCATATATAGGTTTGAGCAGATATTTTCCTTTGAATTGGTGACTCTCAAATGCAATTGGTATTCCTTCTTGCATTAGAACTGCTCCCAATCCTGATCCTGAAGCGTCACATTCAACAATAAAGGTTTTTGAGAAGTTGGGAGTAGTAAAAACTGGGGTGCTGCACAAGGCTTCCTTCAGCTGCTCAAAGGATTTAGTGGCTAAGTCTGTCTAATGGAAGACATCCTTCTTTAGCAATGAAGTGAGTGGTGTTGCTATTCTACCATATCTCCACACAAATCTTCTGTAGTACCATGTTAGTCCTAGGAACCCACAAAGATTTTTGAGAGTTTTGGGCCTTGACCATTCCACCATAGCTTTGATCTTTTGAGGATCAACTTGACGCCTTCATGGGATACAATGTGACCCAAGTACTCTACCTCTTGTACACCAAAAGAAAATTTGGATGGCTTTGCATAGAGAGTATGTTTCTCTAAAACTTCCAACACTTTATTTACATGTTGTAAGTGTTCTTCCCATGTCTTACTGCAAATCAATATGTCATCAAAGAAAACTAATACAAATTTCCTTAAAAATGGCCTGAAAATAGTGTTCATCAAGCTTTGCAAGGTTGAAGGCGCATTTGTAAGACCAAAAGGCATTACCAAAAACTCATAATGGACCTCATGAGTCCTGAAAGCTGTTTTATGAACATCTTCCTCTTTTATTCTAATTTGATGGTACCCCGAACGAAGATCTAATCTTGTGAAATAAATAGCACCATGTAATTCATCAGGTAAATCATCAACTACTGGAATAGGAAACTTATATTTGATGGTGTACTTGTTGAGTTCTCGGTAATCTGGACACATCCTCCATGTTTCATCCTTATTACGTACCATGACCACTGGTGAAGAATATGCACTTTGGCTAGGCCTGATGATACCTACCTTTAACATTTCCTGAACCATTTTCTTGATCTCTACTTTTATGGGAATATGGGTATCTGTATGGTTTGATGTTAGGTGTTTGGCTCCCTGGAATCAACTGAATGGCATGATCATGATCCGTAATTGGTGGTAGTCCCTTTGGAATTGCATCAAAAAACAGATGAGTGAGCATCAACAATCTTCTGAAGATCGGGGTGGCATTGAAGACTCCGTATGTTGTACTTCTATGGAAAATAACTTTGCTATAAATCCATATGCTCCTTTTTTGAGAACCTTTTGCATCTGATGAGATCTAATAATATGTGGAGACTTAGCTACCATCCCATTCAATTGTATTGTCCTTCCATTTGAATGAAATCGCTATGAACAATTCTTGGAAATTCATCTCTATAGTACCTAAGGTTGTGAGCCATTGGACACCTAAAACAATATCTGCCCCTCCCATAGAAATAGGAAACATAGGTGAGTCTAACATTTAGTCTCCCATAGAAAGCTTGATACAATGGCACTTTCCTGTGCACTTGACTGCCCCACCATCCGCAATCATAACTTGCATTTCTGGAGCTGGGTAAATAAAATAATTGAGGCAGGAAACTAACTTACTATTTATGAAGTTATGAGTACTCCCCTAAGTCAATCAACACTGTCACCTTCTATTTTTTGAGATAGCCAATAACCTTGAGTGTTTGAGGAGTACTAATACCTGAACAATGCATGGCAAGAAATTGTAGGTTGGTGATCCTCTACTTCATCTTCTATTGGTTCCTCAGCCTCTCCTATAATTTCAGCATCCTCATCATCCTCATTACCTTCAGTCAATATAGAACAACTTCTTCTCAGCACATTTGTGTCCTGGTCCATATTTGCTATCACAGTTAAAACATAATCCTTTTGCTCTCTTTTCTTCCATTTGTTGAGAAGTGTCAGTCTAATTGGCCTAGAAAATGAAGGGGAAGAGATACTACGGTCTCTGGTGTTAATGAAAGGTGACCTCCTACTACAAATAAAACTTTTTCCTCTGCTCGATGTGCCATGATAATAGAATCAGAAAGCTTGAGTGGATTAAACATACGTACCTCATGCTCAATGTGGTTCTTAAGACCTCCAAGCAATAGGTCATTCAGATTCTCTTCTGGTATGTTCTCCACCCTTAAGGATAGGTTCTGGAATTGATGCACATAATATTTGACTGATCATGTTTGTTCGTAAATTTGCTAATTTACTAAATTAGTTCTCTGAAACACTGGAACTATAGTGCAATTGCAAACTCCTCGGTAAAAAATGTCCAAGTGACACCGAGACCATTCTTCTGCCTCTGAGCACATAACCATCGATACCAAACAAATTAGTCTGGTTCAAGATATAGGGATGCCAATGTCACCTTTTTTCCTGATGGTGTTTGATGTAGCTCAAATAAGTTCTCCATTTGATTTATCCAATTCAGAGGATCTTTACCATCAAATTTGTAGCATATCCACTTTCGGCGTCATGTTGCGTGGTTGAGAATAAGTTGGATTCTGATTGGGCTGGAAAAGTGATCCAACATGGTTATTTTGTCCATGATTTTGAACTGAAGATCCTCCTTGGTTGATATGGGCTAGATTTGGGCCATATTGTTTACCCTTTACATGTTGCATGATATCATCCAACTGATGATTGATTTGGGCTATGTCTCCTTTAGAGGCCATCTCAGATTGTACATTTCGCAGCTCATACTCAAGTTGGAACACCTCATGATCAACTGAGGTAAACCCTAGTGTGGAGGAATATGTATTTACCTCTTCTGACTCCATCTCTTCAATCACTATCCCATCTTTATCTAGGTTTTTACCTCGGAGCAACCGGATTCTTTTTTGCTCTTGTGGAAGGCCCCGCCATGATATCAAACCTTAGGGTTTAGGGTTTCGATACAAATTTGGGGCCGAACAGGAAAAAAAACAGAGAAGATACTAATACTATTTTTTTGAGATCTTTTTGAAAATGTAAAGAACTTGAAAAAATTCCACAATTTGCACCCTAGGAAGCAATTTTATGAAAAAGCTTAAATTTGTAATAACTTAGTGCAAAATAAATAAAAAAAGTCTGAAATTTTTCAAGGAACCTTACTTGAAATGTTTTGCAACTCTAGTATATATATCTCCCACCAATTTGCTCTGGTTTGCAATATATTGTGGAAACAAAAAATTAGGGTTTTATTGCCCTATTTTTTGGCCCAGGTTCGCAGCTCTGATACCACTTGTAATGAAATTACTAGTATAATTCAGATTATGAGCATCACTAAAACACCAAATAACACAATATTTTAGAATAATGATCCCAGTATGCAATTATAATAGCTTCGCCACTTCGAGGGGGCAACCTCCAAACCATATAATAAGACTCAAATGCTCAAATGATAATGAACTACTACCTATAATCCCCTATATATACTATTCATATGCTATGACCATCACCAAGGCCGACCTATTAAGCATGCTAAAGTGTAAATGATATAATAAAATGATATGGTAAGCCATAAGTTGGCTACTCATATCCTAATACAAGCAATAGGTTAAGGGCATAGCAAATTTAATAGTTTAATGAAAGGGGAAGCTAATTAATTAGTCTAGATAGAAGGAAGAATTAATTAACGGAAGGTCATTACTTATGATATTTGTTGAATATAAGACTTAATTAATTAATGTAATATAATTAATTAATGATGATAGGAGAGAAGATGAGCACTATTGACAATATGTTGCCAATTTGCGGGGAAAAAGGTTAATTAGCACAATTTAAGTATTTAAATTGTTCAGGCTAAATTATAGGTGTCTACATTTGCCCCCTCTTTGGGGGTGGCGTAAGTGACGCCACTTCAAAGATAGTAGATGGTTAAAATTTTGAAGGGGTAGAAAAAAATTAGTAGAAGTGAGAGATGCCCCCTCGAGTGTCGATGGGGTGATGAAGGAAGACGATCAACATGATAAAAAAAGGTGAGAAATGGATAGAACAAAGGAGAGAGGCATGATGCCCCAGGTGAAGCGGAAGAATAATGTTGATAGGAGGGTGATGTAGAAGAAATATGGAGGAGCAGAGAGAAGAACTAGCTTTCATTCTTTGCTTTGAAACAACTTCAGTGTCATCATATTGCCAAAAGATCTACGTCATCAGTCCTTATTACAAATATAAACATACGATAGAAGTAGAATGACATGAAAAACCATACTACGAACAGTTGTCCATTACTAAAAACACCAACTCTATACAACATACAGAAAGCAATGCAATATGAGAAGGAAACAAGCTCATTTAACAGGGAAAACAAGTACAAACACACATATTCGAACCAACAATAGTTGAAACGATTGTACAAATGTTTTGTTATCAAGCTGAAAATTTCCACATGGCCGTGATTGACGAAAAGGGTTAAAAATGATGCCCCGATCAAGGATACATGCAGGGGAAATGACGATGGACATTGGGTCCAAGGAGAAAGCTTTGTGCACCACGAAAGAACACCAAGCAACTAGATGTGCCCCAGAGTACAAACGAAGCAAGCAAACTAGCTTTGCGAATGGTTGTGAATATGATGATCCACAAGTCGTGTGATCAGTGAAGATGTGAAAATTTCTAGTAGGATATGGAAAGAATACCATGCGCAAGACACAATTTTTAGCCGTTATAAGCGGGTTTACCTATTTTTGTATGTTTTATAATTTTTTGGATTTTGTGGAAGAATTTTACTCTTTTTTTTTTGGAGTTTGGATGGATATATATATGTGTGTGTGTGTGTGTGTGTGTGTGTGTGTGTGTGTGTGTGTGTGTGTGTGTATTTGTTTTTTTTTTTGAATTGTCCAGATTGGTGGATGTGGGACGTGTAGAAGAATCAGGATGAATCACCCAAACACAAGAAAAATTCCCTAGGGGGAAGAAAGAAGAAGTAGGCGACAAATAATGTCCCTATACAATGGAAAAATTAATAAAATAATTATTCGATGGAGTGTGTAGAGGAAGGAAATCGCCTAGGAGCAAATAAAAATTGTCCTAGTGAGAAGAAAGGGGTACTAGACAAAAAAAATGCCCCAACATGATGAAAATGAAACAAAAATAGTTATTTAATTTAAATAATTATTGATGGCGAATAAAAGAGAAAACAAGCCTCCCAGTATCATGACCGATGAAAAATGGCTTGATATACCCCACCTAGGGGGGTGGGGGTAAATCACCATGACCAATTCATTTGTTATCGATCGCTGCCAAATTTTTTACCAAGAGAACCTGATAGCGACGAGGATGATGGTGAGAGCATGAGACCACATGAGACATGCTGACATAGTTCGGGGGGTACGACCGGCATGTCGACGATGGCGTCTTTGTGAGTAGCTTAACCTTCTTTGTCAATTATTGTAATTAATGGCCTTAATTAATGATAGAATAGGGGGTTACATTAGGGTATGGCACAGGTGCACATGCGCGAGGGCGCAGGTGTCCTAATAATGGCGCAAGCACCCCTGAAGTGCATGCATGCATGTGCAGGCACCAAGAGGCGTGTACATGCACATGCATACACCCTCAATGCATGCGTGCTCCCGCATGCACCAAAATGATAGTGCACACACACCACACACACACATGGGCACACATGCATGCACACAAAAATGGCATAACCACCCTTAGGTAGATGCACGCACGTGCGGGTGCCAAAAAGAGAGTGCACATGTCATGGGGTGCGCACATGCCCTAAAGGGCACACATGCACATAGAATAGACAAATGAGAGAGGAAAAAATGCCAAAAAGGATGACACTTAGAAGAAAATTAAGATTTGTAGATGAATCTTAAAGAATGATAGGCAGGACTTAGAAGAAATGTTAGTGGCTGACATATGGGATGGTTTTTTTTGTTTTGCAGATAAGGTTTCCCATGTTACAGACGTGAGAGCGACACACCCGCATTACAGAGATAGATGGGAGCATGTGCCGACGAGATCGGCACACGATGGAGATATTATTGGAGGTGGTGGGCCTAGGCCTTGTAGCTCATATGCCCTCGATCACACTGGACCATGGGCTATTGACCGCATTGATTGAACGATGGCACAACGAGAGCCAATGCTTTAGGATCCCGACAAGAGAGATGACTATCACCATACGTATGGTGGATCTTGTGCGTACCTATTGTAGGCTCGATGATTGAGTACACAAGTGATCTTGGGTAGATTAGGGCAGTGATCAATGACCTTTTTGACCATGACGAGATACCTCACGATGGCATGATAATTTCGTTGCATGAGTGTATAGCTGATCCAATATTACACCGGGGGCCACTCTACGTGATGTCACTTATCAGTGGGTTTTTACTCACCGATAAGACAAGGACATCCTTTCCGATGGGTTTGATGACATTGGTGCATGGAGTATTCGGTGGCGAGTGATAATGCTGGGGCAAGTGCATACTGACACATCTATACTAGGATCTGCATTTGATTACCTACCACCGTCAGAAGACAGTGGGGCTGGTATCCTTACTATAGATTTGGTCTTAGGATCACATAGCAATTGGGTACCCTATAGGTGCATTGCATGCTCGAGTCATGGAGGAGCCGACTTACATGGCTTGGGTTTCTGTAGGTGATGACGTACGAGGGAACTTAGGAAGCGTGTACCGTTACCGGTGAGAGTTTGACGAGCTGCTAGACAGAGATATCATATGGAGGCCCTATAGGCATATACAGTGGCCTGAGGATGAAACATAGCTTGTTGTCTGTATGATGGAGCACTTTCTTCTTGGTAGCCGCAGCTACATCACAAAGTTGTATAGAGTAGACTGATGTCAGCAAAAGTTGGGCAGGGTGCAGGGGGTTCCACAGCCAAACTTGTGGTATTCCCGTCGAGATGCAGAGAGGCAAATTGTGGGGCTGTGCATACAGGTGGCTTGAGCCAGGGATACATTTTTATAGGTGGTACCACAGGCATGGGACCCAACCTGACAGATCAGAGACCCGGAGTACGATAACCAACTACATGGATTGGTATGCCACTATTTTATCACGACACCTGACCATACCTAATGAAGTGTGGGCAGCAGGCATTCGACCACCACCAGAGATCCCCTATAGTAGTGATGAGGGGGAGGGTGCAGTAGCCCATGACCCAGATGATCCATTTGATAGGTAGCCACATGACGGGCAGGGTCTAGCATAGGTGCAGGGACAGAGGAAGAAGGGGCTAGGACAGGTACATGCATAGGGTCTTAGGCTTATATTGCGAGATCAAGGACATGCCTTTAGACATGTACAGAGATAGGCCGCTGTGGTACAACTGGTGGTATAGATGGCTACCCTAAAATAGCAACTACAACAGGTTACAATGAAGAGAGATCAGGCCAGAGCGATGTCATATTTTGGCAGGGGTGACAGCAGAGCGGGACCATGCCAGAGCCTAGGGAGGAGATGGATCTGTTCACTTCCAGCAGATACACCAGATGGCAACTTAGATGGCCTAGGTGATGAGCCTACTACAGCAGATGCATGCTCAACTGCAGCCTGTGACATTGGAGAGAGATCGGCTAAGGGCAAAGCGGGTAGTGGATCAGGTTGAGGTTGTTCGACTATTAACAGAGATAACATCCTTCTGATGCATAGATGGGACAACAGTGACAACCCACACTCACAGAGACTTGGATACCACAGAGGGAAGAGCTTCATACTACCAATCCTTGTATTACGAGGCAGTTCCGGCTAAGCAGAAGACACCTTCGTATAGCCAGCAGTTGAGAAAATTGATGAGGTTAGAGAGGCATCAAGTCTCAGTGGATCAGCCTGCAGGGCCACCTGGCACACAATCTATGGGTCCTCCACGGGGTAGACCAGCCAACCCATCTGAGGGCTCCAGTCATCCCTAATTAATCAATGTATTGATACATTTACCTCTTGATGAAGGATATGAGCATCCTGTTCTCGATGTACATCATTTTTTTATATAGCATTTTTTTATATATATGCCTCTGATGAAGGCAGGAGCATTCTCTGATTTATATATATCATTTTTGTTGTATGCCTCAGATGAAGGCATTTTTGATGATGTATATCCTTGTTGAGATAAGCATACTACATATGTATATATATGGACATTTCTGACATGACAAATGTGTTATGAGATGATGGAGTTTATTGTTGTTTTGATTGATTACATGGATTTATGGATGTGTAATGATGTTATATAATTCGGTACCTCTATTTATATGTATCCTGATATTTGATGTATCGCATGCGCTTTGATTTTTAGATGATAGATTTGTAGATGATATCAAATGTATTGCTCATGTGATGTGCTAGATTTAGTGGACGGGATGATATGATGATATTGGTGTGGGGGGGATAGATTTTGATATTTGCGATCCCTCTTGCCCCCATTTGATGATACGATAAATTAGCATTCATGTGTGATGCATACTTAGATTTTTATTTATATGATGTATAGATGATGTTAGATGTGATGATATTGATGGAAATATGATGATGTGATAACAAAACGATGCACATGCAACAAGTGAACATAAATCAAATGCTAACCAAAAACACAATGAATCAACACAACAAAGCACCATTATACACCAACATGCAAAAACACACTTCAATATGCACAAGTAAGAATAAATCTAATCTAAGCAAGAAAAGATGAATCCTAACAAAGTATGTCTAAGAAACAAACTATACAAACGTACAAACATGAAGCAACTATACAAGCAAACAAGTAAAGTAAGAAACAAGATAAAGGAAGTAAACGAAAGTTATGTTTTTGCAAGATTGTTTTGTGAAGCACTTTTCTACCGTTTGTTTTTGTGTTTTTGTGAAACAATTTTCTATTGTTTTTTTTGAATGAAGATTTTCTAATTTTTGTTTTTCTAACATTTTTGAAACAATTTTCTATTGTTTTGATTTTGTGAAACAATTTTCTATTGTTTTGATTTTCTAACATTTTTGAATGTTTTTGTGTTTTTTCAAGGTTTTTTCTGAGGCAATGCACAGGTAACCAAGAAACGTGGATGCCCTCAGCGTCAGATAGAGAATATACAAGGGCAAGCACCACATGCTTATAAATAGGAAGGTGAAGTCATAGAAGTGCCCCCAGCGTGAGATGGGGAATAGACAAAGACCATCCCTTCACAGACTAACCATAGGAAAAAAATCCTTATCAAGGCTTGACAAGAATAGGCTCACAGGGAATCTCAGACGCGGATGCGGAACTAGCCCTAGGCTGAGTAAAAGTACCCTCCAGATGCAAGATGCTTATGAACAATGAATCCTCCCAAGGTGCCGGAAACTGGTTTTCACCCAAGGACCTATCCAAAGTGCCACAATTGCGTGGTTTTCACTTATGGATGACCTATTTTCTCTTTTTCTTTTTCTCTTATTTTATTTTTGGCATTTTGATCACTGTTACTCTTTTTTTGGTTTTCTTTTCTAATTTTTGCACCTTGTTTAAGCATAGAACTCGCATAAGGTGCATGGAATTCATAGGTTCGCGGAGCTCATCACCATCAGGATGGGCAAGTTTGTATGCTCCTATGCCATACTTGGCCACAATGACATAGGGTCCTAACCAATGTGGTTCAAACTTGCCTTTCTTCTCTCTTTTTGCCCTTGTGTTGAACTGATTTTCTTTCATGACCAAATCACCAACCTCAAACTGAAGAGGTATGATTCTTTTGTTGTAATTGTGAGAAACTCTATTTTGATACACTTTAAGATGATTTAGGGCGTAGATGCACTTCTTATCCAGGAGTTCCAACTCTTCCAGTCTAGCCACTCTGTAATCCTCATCCTTGTCTAGATAATCCCTAAGAGAGATTCCCAGGGAAGGAAGCTCGATTTCTAACGGGATGTTAGATTCCATTCCAAAAACCAGGGAATAGGCTATCGCACTAGTAAGAGTGCGAATAGAGGTCATGTAAGCCCAAAGAGCTGGGTGAATTTGTAAATGCTAGTTGTGACTTGTATTTCTTACCATCTTTTCCATGATTCCAACCAAAGTCTTGTTAGTGGCCTCAGCTTTTCCATTACCTTGGGGGTAATACAATGTAGACCTCTTTAATCTTATTTGAAACCACTGACAGATATATTTCATGGTGTTATTCTTGAATGATTTTCCATTGTTAGTAACTATGGCTGCAAGAATGCCATATTGGTGAATAAGATGATTCATGATGAACTTTGAGATCTGAGCACCCGTTACATAGGTCAAAGTGACAACTTCCACCCACTTGGTAAAATATCTAGTAGCTGTAATGATGTGGGTGTGGCCATTAGATGAAGTAGGGGTAAATTTTCCTATTAAATCAAGTCCCCATTTGGAAAAAGGCCATGGGGTTGTGATGGGTTGCAACGGTTGTGATGGAGCATGGATGAAATTTCCATACTTTTGACAGAGTACACACATCCTCACATAGTTACAACAATCAGTTTCCATGGTAGGCCAATAGTAGCCCAATCTCAAAAATTTCTTGGCTAGAACCATCTTGTTTGTATGGGCTCCACACACCCCTTCATACATCTCTTTAATCGCTTGGACTGACTCTGTCATATCGAGACAACGTAACAGATTCCCATGATAGCCACGATGATAGAACATACCTCCTAAGAGGGTATAATGGGCTATTCGGCATGAATAAGGATTTGTTTCTCGACACGGGAGATGTTAGGAGGGAACATGTTGTCTTTAAGGTAAGTGAAGATGGGATCATATCATAGGGAATTGGGACCAAAAACATCGCAAGCCAGACAAGATTCTGACATGTCATACACAGGCTGACATAGATTTTCAACAAAGAAAGGCATATCATTACTTTCTGGTGGAATGCGTAACATAGAACCCTATGGTTACTATAGTGTTTGTAGATATTTTTTGTGCTCTTAGAATATGTTCAAACGTGATACACACAAAATTCAAAGTTTTGACCAACTTCTTGTAAGGGATGAGCTTCTCATCCTTGACTTTGTACTCATCATTGACCTGTTTGATGATTAACCGCGAGTCACCAATGATATTAACTTGATGAATGTCCTATTTGATTGTGAGCTTTGTCTTGAGTAATGAGTGCCTAAAACTCTGTAATATTATTCATGTAAGGAAAATTGAGGTGAAAAACCTGAGGTATGGGGTCACCAAAAGGAGTAATTAGTACCACACCTGCCCCTGAACCATGAAAAGTAAAAGATCCATCAAAGTGTACCTGACACATGACAGATTCCTCAATGTATAACAATGAAGCATCTGACAAATCTAGATTCACATGTTCTGTTCCTTGTAAAGGTGCTTCTACTAATTGATCAGCAAGTACCTATCCCTTGACCGAATTTTGGTGCACAAACTTAATGTCAAATTCACTCAGTAGAATGATCCAATTAGCCATTCTACTGGTAAGGGCAGGTTTAAAAAACATGTATTTGAGTGGGTAAAATTTTTATATAAGCTTGGTTTTAGTATTTAACAAGTAATGACGAAGCTTTTGAAAGGTAAAAAATATAGCCAAACAAGCTTTTTTGATTTGCGAATAGTTGAGCTCATATGCGATGAGAGTACAACAGAGATAGTACACAACTTTTTCTTTATGGCCGATGTCATATTGGGCTAACAATGCACCAATAACTAATTGTGTGGCATAAATATACAACAGGAGTGGCTCACCAGGAGTTGGAGGCATGAGGACAGGTGGATTGGCTAAGTATTGCTTAAGCAAGGTGAAAGCTTGTTGTTGCTCTTGTCCCAAGATAAAGGAAACATCCTTTTTTAGCATTTGGGTGAATGAATGACATTTTTCGGCAAGTTGGGAAATGAAGCAGTGAATAGCCTATATCTTCCCTTTCAAGTTGCGCAGTTGTGTAATGTTTTTGGGAGGAGGAATTTTAGTAACAACAGTAACTTTAGCAGGGTCTACCTCAATCCCTCTTCGTGATACAATGAAATTGAACAACTTTCCTGACAGCATGCCAAACACACATTGTCTTGGGTTCAAATGGACCTTGTACTCCTGCATAGGCATTCGAAGATACACCACAAAATATTAGGGTGATCTGACCTTGTATTAGATTTCCCGAGAATATCATCCACATAGTCTTCCATGATGTCATGGATCATATCATGAAAAATTACCATCATCACCCTCTGATAAGTTGCTCCTATGTTTTTAAGGCCAAATGGCATTACCTGATAACAGAAAGTACCCTAGGGAATTGTGAAGGCCATCTTGTGTTGATCTCCGTTGGCTATCTTGATATGATTATAGCCTGAAAATCCATCCATAAGAGATAACATTTCATATCATGTAGTTGAATCAACAATCATATCGATATTAGGCAACATAAAATCATCCTTTGGGTATGCCTTATTTATGTCTTTGAAATTGGTACATATTCGGATCCCAACATGATTCTTCTGTACAAGGATGATATTTGATATTCATTCAGAGTAATCAATGGGCCGAATGAATCTTGCTATGAGTAATCTTTCTAACTCTTCCTTAACTAGGAGAGCCACCCTTGGGTGCATATTTCTGAGCTTTTTCTTGATGGGCTTGGCGTCTGCATGTACAAATAAGTTATGCACTTCCAAAGTTGGGTCCAATCCTGGCATATCCTTATAGGACCATGTGAATACATCTATAAATTCCCGTAGAAACATGGTGAATGTTTTTTGTTCTTGTGCTAAGAGTGAAGCTCCCAATTTGACTATTTTTTAGGTCATCTTCCGTGCCGATGTTTACATCAATAGTCTCTTCTACCAGTAACTTTGACAAATCCTCCATACGCGTAGGATCGGGAGGAAGGTTGAGGTCTTCGTCCAAGGATGTCTCTATGAGATTTTCATCCTTGGCGTGGTCACTATTATTGTCCTTTGATTTTTGTACGTATTTGTCTGCCAGCGCCTCAAAGAGGTTTTCACTATACGACTTGGACTTGGAATTTTTCTGAGCATTTTCATTGGAACTTTTTCCCTCACTTTTTCTTAAATTTTACTGACCATGAAGCTCAACTTCCTCCCCGAAGTAGGCACAAGTATCTAAGTCAATGTAGAAACCCTTTTTGTGATCTCCAATGGGGATTATATCCTTAATGCCCATGAATTCAGCGATGGCTTCATCATTTTAAAAGAGATCTAGCGATACATGACGTTGTTGGTCCCATTCAACAAGGTAAGGGTAAACAAGGTCAATTTTAGGTTCAGTAGGGGTTATGGTTAGGACACCGGTATTCATGAACAAGTTCGTGGAGGAAAGATCCTCATATTGGCTACAGTGGAAATCTGTATCATTGTCTAAATAGTTCGAGCTATCTTCGCACTCAGAACAAGTGGCATCTTGATCGTTGGGGTGCGACCCATAGGGTCAAATGCCGATGTCGTACCTTTCCATCTTAAAATGTGGGAGAGAAACTGGATCTCACTGTCCTTGCTCATTCCTTCTGCATCCTAGACCTTTTTAGCCCATGGAATACATCATTTGACTAGACTTCGCATACTCAGGGATTTGGTAGTAAGTTGGTTGAGTATCTTCCAAGACCCAAGACGTAGGTGGGTCTGAAAATTTCTTTTCAACAAGCAATCCTCCAGGTAAAAATGACCCAATAGTTCGCTCATCTCTAGGCCGTCTGAAATGATAGTTGGGTCAGCCTCTAGTTTTAGGTGACAATGAGAGGTCTGAAACTAAAAGGGCTTGTTGCACATTATATTCCCCACAACCATATTCTAGAACCTTCATATCCCATGAAGCAAAATGGGAAGTTTATGTATAGGCATCACATGTGCAAGAACTTAGAGAATCTAAATCCACTCGGGACTCCCTAGCTTTGGATTGAAGAGGAACAACTATATCAGTAGAGGGACACATATAGGCACCCTTACGACGCAAAAATATTGAGAGATCTGTAGTGAGCAAAGGGCTCTGGATCTCCTTATATTGTGACTACGTGTCCCTCATGTTTCAGTTTGATGCATTGATGGAATGTTGAGGGCACGACCTACATGGCTTGAATCCATGGTTGGCCTAGAAGCATATTGTATGGTAGTTCCAAGTCCAGGACATGAAACTTCTTGTGATGACAAGTGTGTCTAACTTCCATGGGTAATGTGATTGTTCCAGCTGACTCTCTTTCCATGTTGTCGTAAGTGGTTATGGTAATGATGTGGGACTCAAGGTCTTCTTCGGTATGTCCTAATTTCTTAACTAATTTCAATATGCATATATTCAATCTTGATCCGTTGTCCACAAGCACCTGTTTTATCTTTTGACGGGTAACGAATACCTCACTATACAAGGGGAGATTATGCGTTGGATCTTTAATAGGGATCTCCCTATGATTAAAGGAAACATGCTCAGTTGGTACAATATTAGCTATCGTAGCCTTGAAGATGCATAGGATCTACCTCTAGTGGCACTCCTGACCCCTGAAGAGTTTTGTACAAAATGTCCTTATGTACATTCGATAGTTTGAGGAGATCCAAGACCGAAATCTTAGAAGATGTCTTCTCAAGCTGTTCTACAAGGTTGTACCTACCATTTTACGGGGTCAAAGGAGAGGGTTCTGGAATCATGAGGCAGGCATGCCTTGATACTGTAGCGTAATCCTTTCCCTTGATCCGAATGGTATTCACATGGTCACTGGGAGAGTGGATACATCCAATGAGTGAATCATAATGATTATAATCCTTCTTGGTGTATAGATAATTCACCACTTTGTAACTCTGGGATGACTCTCCTCGATCCGACTTTGGCTCCTATGACTTACTATGTTTAGGGAATGGTTCTATGTATATCCCCATTTTTTCATT
Organism: Taxus chinensis; assembly: GCA_019776745.2. Taxonomy (NCBI): domain Eukaryota; kingdom Viridiplantae; phylum Streptophyta; class Pinopsida; order Cupressales; family Taxaceae; genus Taxus; species Taxus chinensis. The sequence continues at coordinate 683,157,027 of CM034147.1, read as the reverse complement.
ACACGTCTAAGTTTTTTCTCGAGTTGTCCACTTCTATTTCCCCATTGTCGATGACGTCTTGGATGTAGTGATGAAGACAAAGACATTTACCTATTTTGTGTCCCTTGACACGATGTAATTCACAATAGTCATGCTCTTTGTACCATGATGGTTTTAGAGCATTTTCATCAAAGGACCATGTCGTGGGGTAAGTCACCATGTGAACTGCATCCAATTGTTTCAATATGACCGAGAAATGTTCATTGAGAGGAGTGAATATTCTACGTTTAGGTGGCGGTTGAATAGGTCCTTTAGTCAATTTAAAAGGTTGACCGGTTTGAACCATTTGAACGCATTTGGAATTTGTGATTCCGTCTCCCACCATGTTCTTATGTTTGTTGAATATTTTTAGATTTTTTGTAGGTTTACCATTTTTGTTGTCTTTAGAGTGTGATTTAAGAGTTCCTTTTGCAATAAGGGCTTTCTCTATTTGAATGTCCTTTTCAACAACCTCCTCGAAAGTGCGAACACAATGCATTTGAAGGTGGAAAGTGATGTTCTGGATTTAGATTGGGCACAAAGATTCTCACAAGCTGATTTTCAGGGAATGTACAGGGGAAGTGACTAGATATCCCTCTCCATATTTGTAGGAAGCTAGCAAATGTTTTGTTGGGATGTTGTTTAGTGCCACATAAGTCTGTCATGGTTATGTCGCTTTCTATATTGTATGATAAGTGTCGTACAAATCTTTCTACTAGTTTGTGCCATGTAAAAATAGACCCACGAGGTAAGCGAGTAAACAATTCTAAGGTTTTCCCTCCATAGACTCTTTGGAAAGAGTTCGTATGAGGTAGTTGTCACTATAGGCCACTTCTTGGCATGCCATATAAAAATATTTTACATGGTCTCGTGGATCACCCTTCCTTCTGTATTTGTCAAATTTCGGCATGTCAAAATTTTTAGGGAAGGGTTGAAGCATCATAGTTTTGTCAAATGGATAGGGACATAACTCTTCATATTGATATTTTCTGCTCTATTCCCCACAGTGCTCTCTTGGAGACTTGTAAGTTTCACTTTCATAGATTGCGTATCTTGAGCGAGTAATTGTTCTTTGGTAGGAGAAGCAAGGGATATATACACGATGATGTTCCATATTGTCTTCTCCCTGATTTTCCAGTTGAAGTTCACTAATTTTGACCTTAGGTTTTGTCTTTTGTACATTCTTTTTTTTTGCTTTTTGCACATGAGATGTTAACAAGGCTAATTGTCGACTAAGGTTGCTAATTTGTTGTTGAATAGTAACTTCTTCTTCAAAAGGTTCCTCTTCTTCTTCATGCTGCAGAGGGTGTTCAAAATTTTCGTGTTCTATCATGACTTTACGTGGTACTTTAAGAAAAGGTATTTTATATCCCTCCACATTATTTTTTCCTACGTTAGAAGTAGAAGAATGCCCATGCATTAAGATATCATCCATATTAATAAGGGGTTTCTTTTCTTCATTAGCATCATTTGGAGGTGGGATTGTTTCTTGTTCAATAGGAATTTTGGCTCCTAATTCTACAACTCATGCCAGCACCCTATCCTTGTTTCTAAAAAGGAATTCATCTAACAAGGTGGGGTCGAAGTCAAACTCCACATGTGGGGATTCCAACTCATCACCACTATGATCTATCATTTATTCTATCTCTTTTTCCATGGAAAATAGAGGTCCAAGGTCATGGCCAATAAAAGGGTAATAAAAGGGTTTGACCCTTGTTTAGTTTGAGGCTTCCCAAGTTTGTGCTTGTCTGGTTTCCAAAATCTACATTTTCAGTCCTAATCATGTTTTAGGAGCCATAATGTGTAATAGGTTCACTAAGGTATATGTGAATGTGTTCAAATATTTTCTATCAAACCTAAGTGAAATGTAAAAATAATGTCAAGAATATGAATGAGTATAATGAATGTTAAAGTACCAATGTGATAAATTGATGGCCTAAAATTTAAAAATGCACAAGTCAACAGTGATGCAATGTTTGGTACCAAGCCTATCAATCAAATGAAGTACTTCCTAGGTTTGTTTCAAAAAGGTAGTCAGTGTTGTAAGATAATTAACAATAAGATGTCCCTACTTATTTCAATTTCAAAGACACGAACAAGGCATAAGTAATAACAAGAAGTTAATGTGACCTCCTAACCAGGTATACTAGAAGTAAGCCCAAATTCAATTAATACCTATATCCAAAAAAGTGCTAGTTACGATTGTGAGTGACACAACAATGTCACTAAGATATGTTAACCAAAATTTTGCGAGAAAGTAAGGTGTTGATATCAAAATGATATTGATATAACACACACAAGTGGTAACACGTAGCACTTTTCAAACTCGAGGTAGTAATGGAATCAAACTAAAAATCTTAGAGTATAACTAAGAATTGTTAAAATCTGTATAGCGTAACCTTATAATGCAGATATTCAGGTCAAGTTTACAAGAATCAAGACGTAAATACCAAAATTATAGTGATACAATATAAACAAGGTAACCCTTCTGAGGAAGATCAAGATGATGAACCAAGCCTAACTATGATGATGATCCTGACGTGGGTATCAAGATCACAAAGGCTACCAATGATACGAATATGTCTCCACACACTTTAGACGTTTAACTTACCTAGCCGTAAACATGGATGGGCGTAAACGGACAAAAAAGGGGCAGAAACAATCAATTGATAATGCAATGGTAGTCACTCTTCTTTTGATCAACAAAGTGTCAACAGAAAGTGAAGGAAGTAGATCAAAATGGGGGTGAAAAATGTTGTCTTTACTTTAGGCAGAGTTTCACCTCGCCCTAAGGCAAGTAAAAAACTAAGCAAAAGTAATGCTTCCCATGTTTTGATGATGAATGATGGCTCACAACTCAAAATTGTTTTGAAATGGTCAAAGTGGGCTCCTGGCCAAAGATATCTCCCTAGGTGGTTCTCTTAACTAGGTGTTACAAAGCTATCTTAAGTGAGCTCAATTTACCTAAAAATTTACAATGACTAATTTGGGAGTATCTCAACTTTACTTTACCCCCTTCAAGCATAGTGGGAAACTAGTGTGTCCATGTGTACTATCACTGGGGTCGTCATACAGACAACCAGTAATGCTAAATCACAAGGAACAACTAGTCAATTAGGTTATGCAGAGCACTTCCCGTTTTTTCCACAAGGTTCCCTCTTGCTTGGACTACTTTGGGGTTCCTAGGACCACCCCCGTTGTTGTAGCTTAAGGCTTATGCCAAAGGGGTTATGTCCTAGTTTTAAGTGGACGAGACGTACCCTTATCCAAACCTGTAAATACAATGTTTTGAATGTTTTGTTATTTTTATCTTGTTTAATTGGATGTGGTTTTCTTGAAAACCTTTTGGCAACCTGCACATAAACTATATTAGTAGTTGTTATCCCGTAAAATTGACAAGGGCAATTTTACCGATAACCATACCAAAAATTTTGTTTCGATCCCTCGTTAGGGATCCTTCGCGTTCGAAACGTTGTAAAATCCCTTCCCGGGAAATCTAGTTTTCGAACTTAGTCTTTTTAAGCCTTTTTGGCTGGGCGCATGGATTTGCCTTGCAACACAATACTTTTGATGCGCCCCCTTAAAAGCCTTTGGCGCATGGTTTTCCATGTTAGCACGTCTTTCGGTGCGCCAAAGGATGTTGAGTCTCTTTTGCGTGCGCCAAGGCGCATGCGCCTTATTGTTGACATTGCTTTTGTTGCACCACTTTTCGGTGTGCCAAAGGGCGCACATAATTCGTGTCGACAACGCATTTGGTGCGCCAAAGGCACAAAGTCCTGTGTCAATTGTGCGCCAAAGGGCGCACGCTTTCTCCTGTCGACAACAGTTTTCATGCGCCATTTCAAAAAGTGGTTGGCGCATTGATGACAAGTTTTTCTATATATATTCGTGCGCGCCCCAAATGTCATTTTCATTCTTTTGTTCGAGCACGTGATCGCTCTGGATTTGTCAGCCTCTGCTTCTGTCATTTTCATTGCCCTGTGGACCCGCTCCAATTTTTCTATATATATAAAGGTAAGAGGTTCTCCCTTTCTCATTTTCATGCTTTGGCCTGTAGTTCTTTCTTTGAGCGTGTTCTTGGTCTGTGTTGTTGGTGGTCTGCTAGTGGCTGGTCGTTTAAAATAGAGATGTTGAGCTAGTTTCCCCCTGTGCTGTCCTATCTTGCTGTTCTTCTTTTTCTCCTCCTTCCCTCCCTCTTTCCAGATCTGTTGGAAGGGAGGGTGTTTTGAAACAGTAGCTTGGTCTGTAAAACTTTTTATATGAAACCTTATTTTCAAGCTATCTTTGAAATGGAAGAAAGAATGAAAATGAAACCCCCTTTAAAGAGGTTTGTTCAAGTGTCTATCCATTTGGCGCACTGGCGCGTCCATGATTGCAATTTAAGAACAGTTGCGTCCCTCGGCGCATCTATCCCCTTGTAACATGCTCAAAACCCGCGCCAATGGCGCACCCTTTTGCCTGCTGCACCTATGAGCTCATGCGCCCTCAAGGCGCGTCCTTTTTCGCTGCTACAAGTGCTAAATCATGCGCCCCTTGAAAAGCCTTTGGCGCACCATCCATCCATGTTGCATCCTGTTGCGCCAATGAGTGCACCCAGCTTATCATGTAACACCGCGCGCTAAGTATTATAAAGGCGCAGGCGCACCCTTTGCAGTAACATGATGTTGTGTAAACTCTTCATGGTGCCGCGCCAAATCCATTTAGCGCACAAAAATAGTTAATGTTACACGATCCATCCATGCGCCAAAGGGCGCATCGAATCCTTCATGTAACATACAATTCCCATGCGCGCCTGCTATAAAATGCAATCTGCTTCATCCATGCGCCATGTGCCTTTGGCCTAGTTAACCTCTGCAACATTCCTTTTCCTATGCGCCTTGTCTATTCAGCGCCAGTATACATTTTTCGCGCCCCGAGCCTTAAAATCTCTAACTCTTTCTTCTGCTAGCTTTCCAATGGAAGATCAAATGACTAATTCAACCTTTTTGGATTGGGTCTCACTTCTTCTTCGTGCAGATCAGCAACTGAGTTCGAAAGAACACATGTCTACGTCAAGCAAGAAGCCCACCAAACCAAGAGGAAAGGCTAAGCTGACAGAAGAAGAGATGAAATACAAATATCAGAGGGTCAGGATGCCCGAATCACAGGCTGAGTGCAGTATGGATGTCAGAGACTCAGAATTGGGTCACATTGACATGGAGGAATTCTGGGTTAGGACTCAGAAAGTTACAAGAAGTCCATGGATGGACAAGCTAATAGGCAGTGCCCTGCACTTCGCCGGAGGAATCCCCGTCAGCGCTGTCAACAACGATTGATGATGATGAATAGCTTCTTCTTCTTCTTCTTCTTCTCTCTCTATTCTCCGACTTTCTTTTTGAAATGTCTAAAATGTGTTGGCACAAATGATGACATCATCCATGTTGCATCATGGGATGATGTCATCCACTAAGTTGTCAAAGTCAACATGACTTTTAGATATTTTGTAAATATCTTTGTAAATAAGTGGTTGGCTCCATTTTGCCTTCTCTCTCCCTCATCTTCTATAAATACTGGAATACTTGTTGTATTCAGGGTGAACATTTTTTAGATAGAAATAGAAGTGAGGAGAGAAAGACTTTGAGCTTTCTTGTAACAGAAAAGAACAGTAATACAATTATTCAGACTTTGTGCTCAATAGCTGTGTTATACATTAGATCTTTCTTACGTTAGATCTGTATGTGTTTAATCTGTTGGATTCATATCTACTTTTCCGTCATTTGTTTATCAGTATTGCTTTGTTTATTTATGCAAGTAGGTTTGGCTCTGTTTACTACCAAACTAAAAACATAAATCTTCTGACCTTTCTGCTTTGGAATTCATTTCTTTTCTTCCTTCGGATCTGTTCTTTCTCTTCTCCCTCTTTCATTCCTTTCTTTTCGCAGCCTGAAACACTCTACTGGGATGAGATCCCAACCCCCGAAGGCAGAATCTGTGAGACTTGCATAGGTTCCTGCTAGTAGAAATAGCAATAAACCAGTTTCGCTTTGCTGTCTCAAAGAGGGGCTAAGCCCTGCACACTGTTGGCTCGTCTATCCATAGATCTGTCCACGCGACAGATTTTCGGACCAACAGTTTTTGGCGACTCCGCTGGGGATCGAATAGATCTGTCAGATCTATGATGGTGGTAAGATAGAAAAATCAGAAAAATAAGAAAATTGCTGCCTGTTTGCAAATCTGAACTTTTTGATAAAAATCCAAAAAAATTGCAAAAGTGCCCAAAATTGAAAATTTTCTTCTGAGATCCATAGATCGGGCCTAGTTACAGATCTTTAGTTCGCTGAGTTTTTATAAAATCATATTTTTCCATAGATCTGAATTTTTGACTATTTTCCAAAAAGTTTGAAACCCTCTGAAAAATTAAAAATCAGATCTGAAAATCAGCCTGCTATTCTTCCCTGCCATCTTATCCTCGCTGCTATTTGTCATTAACCGCAATCGGTTTTTCGAAGAGGATAGTTTTTAAATATTCAGAAAAGTGCCTGCTGCTGGTTTTTGACAGAAAAACCAGAAAATCAGCAAGTACAACCAAAAATAAATTTTAAATCTGCACCACAGCGTCTCACAGATCTGGAAGGTACGCTGGCAGGTGAGCCATTTACGCGTGGCAGGCGAGCTCGTGGAGAAGTCGATCCTACTTTCGATCGGCTTCAAAGGCACAATTTCAGTGTAGCACCGACGCACTTTTTATCACTAAGTTCAGCTGATCGGTCAACTAGAAGCGCCTCACCCCCACGGAAGAGCCGGTTTTCACAAGGAGCCTCCACGTCCCTTTGTAGCGCTTTGCTGCTCAGTGGAACCACCCTTCCAGCCCGTGTTCTCTTTCCGGCCTTTCAAATGGCGGTACCATGGGGAAATGCTATGGGTCCTCTCGCACTGCCACATCCAGTTCACGCGCTCCCTCACGGAAACCGAAAGAATTTTCCTAAATTCGACGGGAGCGGAAATCAAAGCACGGATTCCCACATATCTGCTTTCATTATGTCATGCAGTATTTTGGACGTGACTCACGAAGATGTGTCGGTTCGCCTTTTTCTGGAAACTCTACAAGGGCCCGCAGCCGAATGGTTTCAGCATTTGCCGGCCGGATCTATCACCAGTTGGGCAACCTTGCGGGAAGCTTTTGAAGACAGATACAAGCCTTCAGAAGATGCATTTGCGTTGTTATCACGGATCACGCACCTGAAAAAGAAACCAATGAGACTATGCGCGATTTCGTCGCCCGGTTCAATGCATTAATCAACCGTGTCCCTACTGCCATGCTTCCAACACCGGAGAATCAGAAGTGTTTCTTCGTGAACGCCATGAGCTCAAAAGTTAGCTTCTTGCTCCTTCAAGAGCGAGTAGCTACCCTACCGCTCGCTCAGGCTGCTGCCATTCGGATAGAAGACAATTTGATAATATCTGGCGAGTTGAAAAAGGAATCATCCAAAGTCCAAATCTTCAGATCCCTCGCCTGCCACTTCGTCTGATCCGGCATTCCAAAAGATGGCGAATGATCTTGCTCGCATTAAAGAAGCAGTTGGCCCAGGCTCCTAGTTCCTCATACCGGGATGTTCCACGAAGGAGTTTCGTTCCCAATAATGTTTCACAAAGGCCGCGCCTACCTGCAACTGCTCCACGGTTGGCGCTTGAAGCTCCTCCGGTCAATGCTTTGGCCGAAATTGAAGAGGAAGAGCAGTACTATGAAGAACCTTCGCCTCAAGGCGAAGATGATCAAGATGTCGGTGAGCCGACTGGCGACTCTACTATTGGATACATGGAATTTGATGAGGATGAATCTGATGAAGAAGAGAGTACTCAGGGCTATGCAAGCGGACAATCCTACGCTGTTTTTACCCGCTCGCAAGGAAAAGAAGCGGAAGTTGCTGCCCATGTGCAGAAGGAGAAGGCCGTGTCAAACGCGCCTCCAACCATTGTTAAAAGAGGTAATCCTCTTCCTACTCAACTCCCTGTTAAGTCTTTTGCAAAGAAGTCTTTTCCGCCCATCTCTCCTCCGAATCAGCCCCCTCATATTCCTATCAAGATCAGTAACCCCGTTCCACCATCGCGAAGTGAAGGACTCATTCCCTCACCAGCGCAACCCTTGGCCGCATTTGATATAATAGATCATGCAAAGAAGACCAAGATCCAAATGTCTGAAGCTGAGTATCTTCAGTCAAATCCCGAACAGCTTGTAAGATTAACCAAATACATTCAGAGTCAAGCTGTTGCATCTAAACAGGTTTCCCCAAAAGGAATCCTTTCCACTCCCCCTGAATCCCACATAAATGTTGCTTCAACATCTGCATCAGGCAAGATAGAACCTTTCTATCTCTCTCTCCTAATCAATGGCCATAAGTTGAGCAACTGTATAATTGATTCCGGAGCTTCTGATAACGTCATGCCGGCGAAAGTCGCCCATGCTTTGGGCCTCACTCTTACCAAACCTTTCGGCAGATGTTATTCATTGGAAACCAAGCAAGTGCCATTGATTGGTCAAATCAAAGACGCGCAATTTGCGTTTGCAGCATTCCCTGAAAAGAGGGTAAAGATGACCGTCCTCGTTGCTGACATTCCAGCAGCCTATGGAATTTTGCTGGGAAGGAGTTTCTGCAGCGAAGTTGGTGGAGAAATTCACATGGACTGGTCTAAAGCTAGAATACCCGTCAAAGGTGTGATGCAGACTTTAGAACCAGAATCGCAAAAGAAGTACTTGGTTACTAGCTCTGAAGACCCCAAAGCCCAAATCCTTTTTGAATCATCAGGGATGGGGAACTACTTCTTATCTACCGAGACGGGTACAAAGGGTGTTTTTGTTCAAGAAAAGGATCTTAATGAGATCTGGACCTTGCAGTTTGATGGCAGTTGCGCGACTAGTGGATGTGGCGCCGGAATCTGTGCTGATATCTCCCGAAGAGGAGGTAATTCCTCTTTCTTTCAAGTTGCAGTTTTTCAACACTAACAATACTGCTGAGTATGAATCTCTGTTGCTCGGTATGCAAGCTGCAAAGGAAAGAGGAATTAAAAATCTAAAAGTACAAGGTGATGCTGAGCTAGTTGTAAATCAGGTCAAAAGGATTTACCAAGTGAAAAATGAGAGGCTCAGGCACTACCGTAACGCAGTATGGGACAGCATCGAAGAATTTGATGCCTTTTCAATAGGAGCAATTCCAAGAGCTCAAAATGATATGGCCGATTCATTGGCCGTTTCAGCATCTCTCATGCTCCCACACCCGGGTTTGAAAACAAACAAATACACCATTGAAGTGGTTTTCCGCCCGAGCGTGCCAGACAACTCTCAGCATTGGCAGGTATTCAACGATGATAATCACCTCATTGCCTTTCTAGAAAAATCAGAAAATTTTGACGAGTTGTATTTTGAAGGATCCACCTCTACATGCCGTGAATCAATCAACGGTCAAAACCATGAATCAGAGGAGAAGGACGGCATATGTCAGCTCAAAGGAAATAAAATTCCGAAGGGCCTGGTTTCTCTGGAGCGCTTGTTTGACAGGCACGACCGTTTTATGAAAAAGAAGAAGCAAGATGATCCTGACTCATCCCCAGAGACAGAACCAGTCAATATAGGTTCTGAGGCACATCCGCAATTTGTAAACATTGGCAAATGTTGCACGCCTGAAGAGAAGCGGAAATTTGTCAAGTTGCTGAAGAAATATATGGATGTATTGGCATGGTCCTATGCCGATCTAAAGTCCTTCAAGCCAAAGGACGTTCAGCATGACATACCGCTGAAAGAAGATGTCAAAGCCTTTCGCCAGAAGCAAAGGCATTATAATCCTAAGATTTCGGGCACCATCCAGGCCGAAATTCAGAAGATGCTGGATGCGAGAATCATCTTCCCTATCCATCACAGCACTTGGGTAGCAAATATTGTGCCAGTGCGCAAGAAAAACGGCGAGATACGCATATGCGTGGACTTTCGAAATTTGAATCAAGCTTCGCTGAAAGACAACTACCCTCTTCCGATAATGGATCAAGTTCTGCAAGCAGTAACTGGATCAGAAATGCTGTCTATGCTTGATGGTTTTTCAGGCTACAATCAGATTGAAGTCTCGCCTGAAGATCAATTCAAAACAGCATTCACTACTCCCTGGGGTACATTTGCCTACAGCAGGATGCCTTTCGGCCTAACTAATGCTGGTGCCACTTTTCAGCGGGCCATGGACTTTGCATTTAAAGGTATGATGGGAAAAGTCATTGTAGTTTATCTAGATGACTTAACCGTGTTCTCTAAACAACGAAGTGATCATTGTGATCACTTGGAGCAAGTATTGGCCAGGTGCCGAGAACATGGAATTTCCCTAAATCCCAAAAAGTCTGTTTTTGGAGTCACGGAAGGGAAGTTGCTAGGGCATGTGGTTAGCAAAGAAGGAACGAAGATAGATATTGAAAGGGTTAAGGCTATTCAGAGCCTTACTCTGCCTACAAGCAAGACTGGTGTTCATTCTTTCTTCGGAAAGGTGAACTTTCTTAGGCGTTTTGTTCCTGACTTTGCCGAAAAGACTCGCCACATACTGAACATGATGAAAGGATCACCAACTTTCAGATGGAGTGAAGAAGGGAAAAGGTCATTTGAAGAAATAAAAGCTTCTGTTGCTCATGCACCAGTCCTGGTATGTCCCGACTTCTCCAAGGACTTCATCATGTATAGCTACGCATCGGAGCATACTGTGTCTGCAATCTTAATGCAAAAGAATTCAGAAGACATTGAATCCCCGATTGCATTCATGAGTTCTCCCCTCAAGCCTCACGAGTTGAAGATGACTCAATTGGAAAAGCATGCCTTTGCCGTTGTCAAAGCAGTGAAGAATTTCAGGTATTACATTCTAAACTCGCATACGGTGGTGCTGGTCCCTGACACGGCGGTGAAATCAATTCTAACTCAGCAGGAGTTAGGAAGTTTGAGAGGGAATTGGATCGCAAAGGTCCAGGAATATGACCTGGATATTAAACCAACCAAGCTGGTAAGGGGCAAGGGCCTGTGTCAGCTAATGGCTGAAAATGAAGATTCAGAAAGCCCTAAAGGAAAAGAGGACTGTACCGACGAAGAGCAAAGCCCTCTAGAGGAGCCTGATTCTCTGCCTCTGGTTCTATTTGTTGCAACTAGTGATGAGTGGTACTCCGACATCGCTTTCTTCCTTACCTACGGCGAATGCCCAATGCACCTAACTGCAAAGGAGAAGCGCACTATAAAGCTCAGGGCAGCTAAATATGTCATCTGGGATGACGGTTTATATAAGCGCGGGATAGACGGTGTCTTCCTGCGATGTGTTGACAAGCCCCAGCAAGTAAAACTGCTGGAAAGTTTTCACAATTCAGCCTGTGGAGGCCATTTTTCTTCTTCCGTGACAGCACACAAGATCATTCGAGCCAGGTACTATTGGCCGACGCTCTTTCAAGATGCGGCTACCTGGGTGGCAAAGTGTGAACCCTGTCAACAATTCGTCGGCAAGCCCAAGTTGGCTGCCCTTCCCCTAAGGCCGGTCATTATCAATGAACCATTCAGGCAATGGGGAATTGATTTTATTGGTGCACTCAATCCTCAATCGAGTGCCGGACATAGCTATGTCCTTACAGCAACGGATTACTTCACCAAGTGGGTGGAAGCCATACCTGTCAAGCATGCCACTTCTGAGGTGGTTTGCAGTTTTATCAAAGAAAATATCATTGTCAGGTTCGGCGTTCCAAACAAAATCGTTGCTGATAATGCTTCTAACTTCTCCTCACGGGAAGTTATTAGTTTTTGCTATGAATATGGGATAACTTTAGCACATGCCTCGGATTATTACCCTCAGGGAAATGGTCAGGCGGAATCCAGTAATAAGAACTTGGTGACCATCATACGGAAATTAGTAGATGAGAATCAGCGGATGTGGCACAAGTCTTTGTACGATGCTTTGTGGGCGGACCGCATTACTCCCAAGAGATCTCTCGGCATGTCACCTTTTCAAGTGTTATATGGCACTGATGCCGAGCTTCCCATTTCTGCTGAACTTCCTGCTCTACGCTTGGCACGAGCAATTGAAGATGAAACTTTCCAGAATTCTCTAGAAAAGAGAATCATGTATCTGGCAGAACTTGAAGAAAAGAGAGTAAGAGTGGTCGACAGGATCACTGAACATCAGAATCAAGTTAAGAGGCTTTTTGATAAGAAGGCCAAGCAGAGAAATTTTCAAGTGGGAGATCTCGTCCTCTTGTGGGACAAGCGAAGAGAGCCAAAGGGCATGCACGGAAAATTTGATTCCCTATGGAGAGGGCCCTTCAAAATCAAGCAACTCAATGGAGAGAATAGTTTCTATCTCTCATATCTGGATGGAGCTGAACTCCCGCTTCCCTATAGCGGGCAACATCTCAAGATCTTCAGGAAGTAGAGCTTGCTCTCTTCTTTGTACAGTTTGCTTTTTGTTGTGTGTTTGCTTTCGTCGTGTGTTTGCTTTCGGTTTGTTGTGTGTTTCCTTTGTTCTCCCTCCGGTCCCCCTTGTTTTTGACTCCGTACCCAATGGATAGGCACATGTGATCTGGGATTCTCTACCCCCGAGTTTGCTCAGGGATAGTCCCCAGAAAGAGCCAGCTGTTATCCCGTAAAATTGACAAGGGCAATTTTACCGATAACCATACCGAAAATTTTGTTTCGATCCCTCGTTAGGGATCCTTCGCGTTCGAAACGTTGTAAAATCCCTTCCCGGGAAATCTAGTTTTCGAACTTAGTCTTTTTAAGCCTTTTTGGCTGGGCGCATGAGATTTGCCTTGTAACACTAACTTTTGGTGCGCCCCCTTTAAAAGCCTTTGGCGCATGGTTTTCCATGTTAACACATCTTTCGGTGCGCCAAAGGATGTTGAGTCTCTTTTGCGTGCGCCAAGGCGCATGCGCCTTATTGTTGACATTGCTTTTGTTGCGCCACTTTTCGGTGCGCCAAAGGGCGCACATAATCTCGACATGCAACACAAAGTTTTGGTGCGCCAAAGGGCGCACGCTTTCTCCTGTCGACAGCAACTTTCATGCGCCATTTCAAAAGTGGTTGGCGCATTCATGAAAAGTTTTTCTATATATATCCGTGCGCGCCCAAATGTCATTTTCATTCTTTTGTCGAGCACGTGATCACTCTGGACTTGTCAGCCTCTGCTTTGTCATTTTCATCGCCTGTGGACCCGCTCTTCCAATTTTGCTATATATCCAAAGGTAAGAGGTCCATCCTCTTTCTCAAAGTCGTGCTTTCATTTCTTGGTACAATGTTCTTGGTCTGTTGTAGCTTGCTAGTTTTAAAATAGAGATGTTTGAGCTAGCCCTCTGTGCTCCGTCGCTTTCTTCTTTTTCTCCTACCTTCCCTCCCTCTTTCCAGATCTGCTGGAAGGGAGCTGTTTTGAAACAGTGAGCTTGGTCTGCCAAAACTTTTTATAGAAACCTTACTATGTCCATGTAATTTTGAACAGAGGAAGAAAAGAATTTGAAAATAAAGATTTGTAAAGCAATGAGTTCAGTTCTATCCCTTTGGCGCATGGCGCATCTTTAAGAACAGTTGCGTCCCTTTGGCGCATCTATCCGCCTTGTTGCGTGTTTTGAAACCCTGCGCCAATGGCGCACCCTCTTGTCATGCCTGCACGCTAGAGCTCATGTGCCCTCAAGGCGCCCTTGCTGTGCTACAAAGTCTCACTGCGCCCCTTAAAAGCCTTTCTTGCACCATTTCCTCCATGTTCCATCCCTCTTTCCATGCGCCAATAGCGCACCCAGCTTTTGCAACAAAAGCTTTTGCGCGCTAAGTATGAAGCTGAAAGGCGCGGGCGCACCCTCCGATTGCAAACATTATGTTGTGTAAACTCTTCGTGCGCCGCGCCAAAGCCCTTTGGCGCACAAAAAGGTTCAATGTTACATAATCCATCCATGTTGTAACATTTCCCATGCGCCTTGTTATAAAATGCAATAGTGCAACATCTATGCGCATGCCCTTTGGCGCTATTTAATCTCTGCAATTAGCAATGCCTGTGCGCCATATCATGCGCAAATTTTTCCGCGCCAATGAAGCCTTTAAATCTGCTAACTCTTTCTTCTGCTAGCATTTCAATGGAAAATCAGCTTTCTTCGATTGGGTCTCACTTCTTATTCTTGCAGATCAGCAATCAAGCACAGAAGAACACATGTCTACATCAAGCAAGAAGCCCACCAAATCAAAGGAAAGGCCAAGCTGACAGAAGAAGAGATGAAATATAAATATCAGAGGGTCAGGATGCCCGAATCACAGGCATGAGTGCAGTATGGATGTCAGAGACTCAGAATTGGGTCACATTGACATGGAGGAATTCTGGGTTAGGACTCAGAAAGTTACAAGAAGTCCATGGATGGACAAGCTTAATAGGCAGTGCCCTGCACTTCGCCGGAGGAGTCCCCGTTCGGCCGCAGGATGATGATGATGAATAGCTTCTTCTTCTTCTTCTTCTTCTCTCTTCTCCGACTTTCTTTTTGAAATGTCTAAAATGTGTTGGCACAAATGATGACATCATCCATGTTGCATCATGGGATGATGTCATCCACTAAGTTGTCAAAGTCAACATGACTTTTAGATATTTTGTAAATATCTTTGTAAATAAGTGGTTGGCTCCATTTTGCCTTCTCTCTCCCTCATCTTCTATAAATACTGGAATACTTGTTGTATTCAAAAGGTGAACATTTTTTAGATAGAAATAGAAGTGAGGAGAGAAAGACTTTGAGCTTTCTTGTAACAGAAAAGAACAGTAATACAATTATTCAGACTTTGTGCTCAATAGCTGTGTTATACATTAGATCTTTCTTACGTTAGATCTGTATGTGTTTAATCTGTTGGATTCATATCTACTTTTCCGTCATTTGTTTATCAGTATTGCTTTGTTTATTTATGCAAGTAGGTTTGGCTCTGTTTACTACCAAACTAAAAACATAAATCTTCTGACCTTTCTGCTTTGGAATTCATTTCTTTTCTCCCTTCGGATCTGTTCTTTCTCTTCTCCCTCTTTCATTCCTTTCTTTTCGCAGCCTGAAACACTCTACTGGGATGAGATCCCAACCCCCGAAGGCAGAATCTGTGAGACTTGCATAGGTTCCTGCTAGTAGAAATAGCAATAAACCAGTTTCACTTTGCTGTCTCAAAGAGGGGCTAAGCCCTGCACACTATTGGCTTGTCTATCCATAGATCTATCCAGGCGACAGATTTTCGGACCAACAGTAGTTTGATTTTGTTTTTGACTCCACCTTTATTTAACAAGTGTGTGTTTTGGTTCTGCACAATGGGTTAGTGATTTTCCATAAAGAGAGTAAACATCATTTATGATTCTCTAGATTGTCACGCAAGAGAAGAGAATACATGATGTTATTTAAAATCCAAGAAATTACCAAATGGAAAACAATTAATTCAAACACACCAATTTAACTCATTTCTACTCAATTAGGTCATTCTCAATATTTTCAAAGTGCCAAAAGACCTAAGAATCATTTATGATTCCCAAGAACACCCCAAAGGACGTGAGGGAAGAGCATACACAAATTTACTCTTATAAGCAAGCATGTAAAGTCTATCTAGTCTAACAAAAGTATGTAAAACATACCCTGCAGAAATAAGCATTAGTTAGATAAAACTTGCAAAGAAGTTAGCACTTTAACATACAAGATTTGAGGAAACTAAAATATGCAAGTTAATTCGAACCAAAGCACCTACACGTAGGTTTAGGCATGTACGTGTGGGTTAGGGTGTCTATGCCCCTCAGTGTTATTTAGATTCATAGTGCGCCTGCGCCACCTGAGAGATGCCTACACTAGGGTTATGACATGTGCACTAGGGTAGAAAAAAAGAGGTATGGAAAACTCCAACAATGTGCTTGCACCACCCAAGAAATGCATACGCTAGGGTTATGGCATGTGTTCGAGGGTAGCCAAAAAGAGGTATGGAAACTCCAACAATGTTCCTGCGCCACCCGAGAGATGCCTGTGCTAGGGTAGTAGAAAGGAGGTACATAAAACTCAACAGTGTGCTTGCACCACATAAGAGATGCATGTGCTAGGATTATGGTATGTGTGCCAGCCTGACAGGTTTCCAGCTGTAATGAAGGTACAATATGAACAGAGTGTGTGTGCCCCAGAATGTGTGTCTATGCCAGATTTGATGTGCCTGCACCGAGGTTAGTGTGCCTGCACCAGGTTTTATGCGCATGCGCCCACCCTACAATCAAAATACAACCAAAGACACTAAAAAACTCACAACACTTTAAATTTTAGTAAGTTAGCTCGAAATTGACAACAACCCAATAGAAATTATAGCTCTAAATGAAAACTTACACATATAATATTAGCAAATTTCTAAGAAATTGAACATTATTTGCCATATGTGTATATAAAAGGTTAGCCAAAAATAATGGAATTCAAGCTAGAATGTTAAGGGACTAAGGACCCCTCCCACCGGGCGTGCCAAATGTGTACATGTATTTGTTAGCAATGCAAAAAGAGTTAGAACTAACACCTAATAGTTTTGAAACAAAGCTAAATCAAATTCAATGTACCATCATGCTTAGAGCTTAAGCAAGACTAATTTACTAACATTCTTGCATTAGAACATGAACAAATATTCAAACTAACATGTTAATCCATTAATCTCTATCTCTATTGAATGCTAATCAAATGAAATGAACCTATTTAGATCCTTAGCAATCAAAGGTTTGATTGTATGTTTGAATCCCAAGGTTTTCAAGAATGGAGTCTTGTCAATCCATGGCTATAAGACCATTTGACATATCCCCATATGACTTCAAAACTTGGATGGATGAATACAAGAAATGAAAGTAGCTAGCTTCTCCAATGAAGAATGCTCCAAGATGACAAAATGGCTATAGCTTAAGTCTATGCTCATTTAGGAATGTAAAGATGTAGGTGTAAAGGTAGGAGGAGGGATCTTTATATAGCCCAATGGCTAGAGGAATCTCTACATCCCTTTATATGTGGGATAATAGAGATGTTGAGTTAGTTGTGGATAAGGGGGGTTTAGAAAGTGTTGAGTCAACTTTAGGAGAGTTTAATTTGTCCTTTAGTGACTCATGGGGATAAAGGGGGTTTATTAATTAACCAAAGTGATTAATTAATAGGTGTGTAATCTTATAAGAGCTTTTTAGAGGGATATTAGCATGATTTAGACTAGAGAAGGGAATTAAATCAACTAAATAATGATTTATTAGTTTAATGAAAGGGGAAGCTAATTAATTAGTCTAGATAGAAGGAAGAATTAATTAACAGAAGGTTGTTAATTAGGATATTTGTTGAATAGAAGACTTAATTAATTAACATAATGTATTTAATTAATGATGATAGAAGAGAATATGAGCACTATTGACGATATGCCACCAATTTGTGGGAAAGGGGATAGTTAGCACAATTTAAGTATTTAAATTATTCAGTCTAAATTATAGGTGTCTATAAGTGTTTCTCCTTTTGCAAGTAGTAGATAGTAAGTATTAGACCCAAGTTGTCCAAACCCTAATAATGGTAAGTAAGTCATGTATATATATGATTCCCTTGTTTTAATTTCATCATTAACGACCAAAAAGGCCGACCCAAAGTGATAAAAGAGAATTAAGAAAAGATACCAAATGATGTGGTAATCCAAATTTGAAAAAGAGAGGGAAAAGGATAGAATTACCCAAAGGGGGAAATTAATGCCTTAGAACTCCTGTCCCTAATGGGAAGCAATGTTCGAGATGTTCGGAGGATAAAACATGAATACAAAGCTAGGTCACATGTTGTCCAATGTCCACAAGTGAAGTGACCATTAGAGAAAAGCAAATGTCAAGTGTACCAAAAGGGATAGAGCAATGTAAAAACAAAAATTGTGTTGTTAATGTCTAGTTTTCTTACTTAGGAATCATGCATATAATAATATACCTAGAGACATGATGTAAGTAGAAAGTGTGTGATTTCGTGACTACATTTTCCCCCACTTTATGCCGGTAAATGAATATTTTGTATTATAAACTAGATAAGAAGAGTGTACCTTGTGGAGAGCCGAAGGAAGTTATAACTGATAACATGCCAAATGATGATTGTGCTTGATGTCCTGCCGAATGGAGATAGTAGAAAGTGTATCATGGAATATAGAAGTGGAAAAGGATCCTAAGATTAACCTTGCGTGCATAGTGGAAATGATGTTCATGTTTGTTCCTTGAATATGCCTTTTTCGGAGCATCTTGAGATTGAGATTGTTCCTTGTTCCGTTTTTGTATTGCCTTTTATCAGAGTAAGGTCAGACCTGCAAATAAAGATAATTATAGTCAATGCTCATGATAAATGAAATTGAAATTTAACTTAGTAAATGTGAAAATAGAAAATGCTTATAGAAAAACAAGTGAATCAAGGATAGAGTACACCTGTGTGCCCTAAGAGAAGAGATATAATTGTTCTTGTATGTTTTCTACCGTGAATATGACTAGAATAGTAATAAGGATTTAGGCGTTCTGTCACCAAATTGCGGATTTTAGCGTCTTGTCGCTAAACTAAGGATTTGAGCATCTTGTCGCTAAAATGAGGATTTAGGTATCCCGTCACTAAGGGAAGATTATTGGGAGATATGTATGATTTTCCCTCCAACCATTAACACTTCCCCATAGATAAGTGCCACTGCAAATGGTCACAAACCCAATAGAAACTGGTCACCGAGAAAATATAGTAATTACTTCCCTTGCCCAAAGTATGTAACTTCCCACTGATTTTGTTCTCGTTGTTTCTAATAGTAATATGAAACTAAGTATGTGCTGCTAGAAATTAGAAAGTACTGTCACTAGAAACCTATTGATACTACAATGTACCTATTTCTACCCTAGGAAAAGGCCACCAAAAGTGGGACACTAACGCCCACCACTCCTATCTATGTTGGGTGCTTATGTCCATGCTATGATTATGGTCCAATTTTGATTTTAAACCTATTTCTTAGCTCTTGATTGTTCTGATTTTGCTGTATACCATTATGCATTTATTTTTTGAATTGTTGAGAGGGTGAAATAGTGACCTGATTATTTCCCCCCACTCCTTTGGGGCGCGTGAGATGAAAAAAGGTGATTGTGGCCCAAATGAGGAAAGATGAAATTGATGTGCACATCTAAAATAAAACCCCTGTAGAGGAATAGGAAATGTGTATGGTAACAACCATGGCACATGAAAAAAAATGGGAATGACTAGCCATAATTTTTTAGTCACAAAAAAGTATACATGATGCAATAGAAACAAGTTAAAACACACAATAACATGACAAAAGACAAAACAAGTAGCTAGTTGAATATATGGGACACCACTCAGGATGTCGCATGACACTCAAAACCTTCAAGGCTATATAATAAAAACAAGTAATCAATCATAGGGAATAGCCCACAAATAATGAAAATCAAGATACAAGCAAATCAAATAACCATGGTTGAAAATAGGCTTACAAGAGAAATGCTACACATGAAGCACTTGTCAACATGTTAGAAAATAGATACTATGTTACAATGTATACAACTGAAAATAAGAATGAAATTTGTAGGTATTTCTATGATATAACATAAATATATAGAAATAATAAAGGTAGATACCCCCAAGATCCATAGAGGGACTGACAGGGAATAGTGCCAAACATCATACATTATGTGGAAACCTGTAAGTGATATGCATTCACCTCAACAGTACCATGTGAATGTGTATGTGTGTATGGAAAAATGATGTAGCATACTATGAATCCAAGTAACATGATAAACAATGTGTAACATAGAATAATATGAGCAAGCAAGGATACATCTAATTAAGATCTAGGTTAATGTTTTTGATTTTTTACAAATATGTTAATATGAGATAGAACATCCATGGGAGGGGAGAAAGGTTGCATCCTTGTATATGTGTGCAAGGTTAGGTCCATGTAGGTAAGTGTGCCCTCAACAGTTGTGTTTGAATCTAGAACAAGAGTGTGTCATCGAGTAGCGACGGGGGAAATAATATGCCCCTAATGTGTGAATGTTGTAGTGATATACCTAATGAGGGTAAGGGGAAATGACCCACTATCTGATAGTGTGATGGATGTATGCATGTGATCATGATAAAAAAATCTATGGGCACAAAGTAGTACACATGGAGAAAGAGACAAGGAAATGGGCCTATATGTGCCATGGGTAGTGTGTGTATTTAGTGTAGACCTATGCCTACGAATGGACTATGAGATTGATGTATCTATCATGAGCAAGAAGTTGAATCCACAAGTGGAGAAGATATAGGTCTATGTGTAAAAGTAACGCTAGGATTATTATGTGCAAAATCCATGGGGCCATTATAAGGATATGTAGGAGTAGGTGCACTAGTGATAGAAGTGATTGAAGGTGGAACAATAATATAGGCCAATGATAGAGGATTCCTTAGTGGGATGCCTTGAATAGTGATAATGTGACAGTCATGTACAAACTTAAGTCACAAGTGAACTATGGATGGTGCGGATTTGGTAATCCTGAGTCAAGGGAGTATTAAGACCATTTCAGAATGCACAACTGTAGATCCAACAATGAATTTCACAGAGATAATGAGAGGCCCAACAATGATATGAAGAGTGACATTCCCATGAGAAGTGGGATACCTATGGGTCATATGAGATAATGGAAAAGCAATATATTACAAAAAATATAGATATCATGCATTGTGATTTTAAATAGGATGTACCATAACATTGTTAATAGCATGAGGACCAATATAAACATCAATATTTATTCTATGTGATGAAAAAGAGGCATTAAAATAAACATCAATAAAAGTAATGAAAGGTAAAGGAAGATAAGTAGTACCAAAATGAAATCCAAGAGGATGATATGAAGATGAAGGAGGAGGAACATCATGATAAGCATGATTCGACGAGGATTTAGGAGATGATTTTTGGTGCTTAGGTAAATGATCATTAAATATTTTAAGCTTGTCATTGTCATTAGCAGATTTAGGAATAAAAATAGTAGATTCAAGTAAATCACTGTCATGATTGTTAATCTGATCTTGGATTATATTTCTAAGCTTGAAACAATTGTCAGTAGAATGGAAATTGCATTTATGGTAATCATTTTGTAAATTTTCATCAAATTTATTTCCATGAGGCCTATTAGGATCGTACTCAAGAGGATATGAAAGATAATTTAGATTACTTTCTAGGAGTTGAGGGCAACAACATATGTTGTGGATATGGAAATTTAGTAAAAATGTGACATGTAGGTTGCAATTGGAGCTTCGTAGGTTGAGATATAACATTGACAGTGGGATTAGGTTGACCAGGCTTTCCCTTGAAGGTAAATTTTCTTGTGAACTTGTTAGTAGATGAATCGGAAATATTACCACCATATTTAAGCTCGTCCAAATAAAGTAACTTGATTCACAATTTTTGAGAGTGTGACATAGATGATCAAAAGAGTGAAAATAATCAAAGAGCACACGTTCTTGCAAAGGATGTAATATTCTTTGGATAAAAAGATCTCGAAATTCAGATTCAACCAAGACAGTGTTCATTTTAGAAAAGATTAGTCTTATAACGTAAAACATAGTCAATAAGATGTTCATTAGTTTCTTGCTTCATTTTGGACATTTGTGCATATGATATTTTCGTTCCAATATTCATAAAAAAATGAGTCAAGAACAAATTTTCTAAAGGAGTAAAATATCTAATCGAGTGCAAAGGAAAGTCATAAAACCATCGTAATGCATATTCCTGTAAGATCCTAGGAAACGACTTGATAAAAAGTGTGCCATCACAAACATAATCCAAGCATGCCACATGAAATGATAAAAGGTGATCTTGGGGATATTCATGGCCATCAAAGAGATGAAACCTAGGTGAGACAAAATTGGGAGGGGAGTGCATAATAAGAAACCTCGGGTACATGAGGACTATAAATAATAATCGAAGAATCAAGAGATGGAAAGGAAGAGGATGAGGCCTATTGCAATTGATAAATTTGACCTTGTGAATCATGATACAAAGACTCTAAAGCATGGGTGCCTGAAGAAGTGTTAGGTTGGATATGGGAAATGATGGGGGAAGAAAAATGAGTACTGGGTGTGGAAATAAGAATGTGAATGGTGGATATCCCCATAGTGGTTGGGGAGGAAGAAGGTGAAATAGAAGAAGTGACAACATTGGAGAGATCCAAGGTATAAACCATATTAACATGAGAAAAATTATCACTGAAACATTTAGATGCTAATAAATCATCAAGGACATGTGGTACATGAGCGAGATTATCACGTAATGTAGAACATAAAGTGGTGAAAGCATCGAAATATGCCTGACCCACATTAGATTCTTCATCATAAGATTGTTCGTTATCAGAGGTTTCTATATCATGAAGGGGGATTCAAAAGGAATTGAATAAAGGGTTATCATATGTGGTTTTACCATAATTTTGGAATGAATACAGGTATGTGGGAGGAGCTTAGTATGTTGTAGAAGACCAAAGAAACCACTATGGGTAATGGGCATGAAAGATGGATCTGATAATGGACATGTAAGGAATGGGTCCACCAAATGATTTAAAGAAATTTAAATATTTATTTGAGGATTGCGATCAAATAAATATAACAATAACAAGTAATATCTAGCATACAAATTACAAGCAAGTATGAAAGATAGGAGATAAGAGTGATTTAGCTTGTATCTAGAGATATGGACTGGATCTGGGTTGGAAAACAGACCAAAAAGGTTGGATTTGATCTATAAACATGCTCTGTCTAAGAAAATGGAGTCTAGAACTTCTTCCGAAAAATCCGCGCAAAGGGGGATAGGAACATCATGAGCATCAGTGTCCAATCCGGGTGCTAGTGTCTTGGAAATTTCTCTATTTATGGTATTTTTAGGGTATAAAATTAGCTTCTTCCTTTCACTATTTCATGTATCCACTTTGCTTTAGGTTCCTTGTGTTGCATTCGTTCCTGCAAAATAAACCCTAAATACTTGCACAAGGATAAAAAACATCAGATGAAATAAATAATTCATATGCTTGATTTAGACTGACCTTGATAGTCACCCCAATGTGATTGTCACTGAGCACTACACTACATTTTAGACTCTATGTAGTTCTAGTGTGTGTGATTGAATTGTATCCCTTGAAACTATGTTTCTCTTTTTCTAGTTGCACCAAGATAACAAGATATAACTACTTTTCTGCCAAGATGAATGTGTGAGATGGAATTCAGAATATAGTCCCTCCTATGCAGTGAATGATACATCCCAAAATGTAGTCCCTGAGTGTTTCTCCTTTCCAAAATAGTAGATAGTAAGTATTAGCCCCAAGTTATCCAACCCCTAATAATCGTAAGTGAGTGATGTATACATATGATTCCATTGTTTGAATTTCATCATTAACAATAAATAGGTCGACCCAAAGTGATAAAATAAACTTTAGAAAAGATACCAAATGATGTGGCAATCCAAATTTGAAAAAGAGAGGGAAAAGGACAAAAGCGCCCAAAGGGGGCAGTATCACCTGACTGCTCCTTTCCCTAATGGGTAGTAGTGTCTAAGATTCTTGGAGGATAAAGCAAGAAATACAAAGCTGGGTCATGTGTTCTCCAATGTCCAAAAGTGAAGTGACCATCTGAGAAAAACAAATGTCAAGAGTAACTTAAAGGGATAAAGAAACATAAAAGTAAAACATGTGTTGTTAATGTCTATTTTTATTACTTAGGAATCATGCATACACTAACATACTTAGAGGCATGATGTAAGTAGTAAGTGTGTGATTTTATGACTATAGTGGGTCAAACTAGACATCCTCTTGATTTGGATCATTTTTTATCTTGTATTACACAAGTCTTACATGAAATAATATTTGCTAACATAAAATTCAAATGATTTGTTTTTTGTAATCCATTCCATCTAACAGCCAATATATCTACTTGTTCTACACAATGTGGAAGATGTTTGGTGATTATATTTTAACATTGTTTGAATCTAATAATATGATACTATATTTCTATAGTTCACCACATGTATGAGACAAAAATATCATATTTACTCTTGTTATAAAACATTTTTCAATTTGCGTAAGCATACTCAAGACTCAATACTATTTTCTAAGGTCCATGTTGTTCCATTTGGAGAAATAACGACCATTCTTATCTAAATTATATCTGCAAAAAACTTTGTTTCTAAGGTATAGTATAATTTGAATGTGTAGACACGATTCCTTACAAATAGAACATATGTACATGATTTAGAGTTTATATATCCTTTCACAAAATTTTTTAATGCGGTATGATGTTTGTTTTAGCTGCAAACTTCATGGTACACTACAATTATCTGGATAAAAGGAGTACATGAAGTATAAGAATGGTCAAAACATGCATTTTGTGTGCTAGAAATCAGTTGAGTATTCATTTCCTCAATTTTTATAGGATCTAGGAGATTGTGTACCCATGATAAAATTGGGTATCAAATCCCACGATAATATGCATGATATGTTGTATAATAGATAACATTATGTTATCTTGAGAGTGGAAATTTATAGTTAATATTGTGGGGATGCTAAATTTTCCCTAGGAAACAAAGGAATGACACATATTCATATTATTCCATATTTATCTATGTATATTTATGAAATATTTTCACTCCTGATAATGGGTGCACCAAACTACATTTATCATGAATCTTTTTTACGTGTTGTGCATTTTTGAGCACACTTTACCTAGGTGATATTCCATTTCAAGTTATGTATGAACACCATCAATACAAATATAACATAGTCCCTAATGATATGTCATTCCTTACATCAAGTCATTTTCTATTTTTCCACGGACCTTGGAGTCAAATATACCATAATGTAAATTGAATTGACTAAAATAAATAAATAATGGCAATGCACAATGAAACACACAACGTAGTGGAATACAAAGAAACCTCAAATAATTAATTAATGCTTATCTATGTATAATTTCAACACACACACACACACACACACACACATCACACACACACACACACACACACACACACACACACACACACATGTACATATGACTATGATATATATATATATATATATATATATATATATATATATATATATATAAATTATCATTTTATTTTGAGATTTATTTATCAAAGTCCAAAGTTTGAAATTATTTAAGGGAATATGCCCTATTTTATGCCATATATCTAGAGGCAATTAAAAAAATATGTTTTTTCGAGACTAAAAAGCTACAAGAGCGTGAGCGGAAGGCCAACAAAAGAAAATGCACATACCATAACTAATAAAAAATTATGTTGGTAGGAGGGTCACTTCCATTGTGGTGTCACCCTCAATTGGGCTTTACATGTTATCAAAAAATGAATACAAAAAACTAATGCATGGTTTTAGGGTCTAAATATTTTAAAATTGCTGAAGAAATTCTAAGATGCATGAAAAAGAATAACCAATTTTAGACATTCAAACATGTTTTTGAAGGCAGTTGAACAAATTTGACCTAGATCATAAAACCACTGAAGAGGAAAAGGGAATGACAAAAAATTAAACATAATCATCTTGTTACCAAACAATCATTATGTAACACTTTATCTTATAAATTAAATGCTTATTCTTTTTTCATCAGCACTTTATTTCACCATGTCCCTAAAATCCTTATATCTTTAACCCTCTACATGTGTGGGTGTCAATGATGTGTCATTGCATACATATATGCATCAAGGAGACAATGCTTCAAAGTAATAGCTTTATATATTTTCTGGAAAAGTATGTGCAAGACATGGAAAACATTTAGTCCAAAAGATCAAGCCTATAGAGATTTTTTATATAACTTTTCAAATAATTAGAATAATTTAATGTTACAAGTGGCTACACAAGTTGTACAAAAATATGTGTATGAATTTATATATTGCACGTAGCTGCATTTTTCTGCACAAAAAATGCAAATCCATAAGCAATGTGTTTGTCATGTAGTAGAAAAGTAAGAGACAAACAAAATTTATATCAAATGTAAATTAAGTTTGGATACTTCTATTATATAATTTTCTACAAAATAGCTCTGCATTATCTTATTTTTATCAAAATAATATATTTCATAAAATTAATGAACATTCAAGCACATCCTAAAACAACCCCTTTCTCAACAAAAATGGTGGCATGCATAAAAAGAAAAAAATACCAGTGAGAGCACTATTGCTTCAATTTTATGTAGTAGTTCATAATTTGATCATTTTCACATGTGAAGGCATCTCTATAATAGTAAATGTCACTCTAGTATAATATCGAAATGGGTTGCTTCCATGTATTTATCCTCCTTAAATATTAGCTGATAATGTTGTCTATTTGACATATCCTAACAAAATAATTGGTTTTAGAGAAGGGTTCATGCACCAAGTTAATGTTTCCACATGTATCTTACCAAAAAATAGATAAATAGCTCTACCTAACCTTTTAAAAGTTATAGGTTTAGGTTTTCAAGATTCTCATTTCTAGATTGTAAGAAAATTTCACCAAATTGTGCTTTCTCATGCATCCATTTTGTAATTTACTTAATCAAGTAAGAAGTGTCTTATGTCTCACTTGACATCTATCTTTATTTCAACTCCTACCTAATCTTTTAGAAATGAGTTTTTTTTTTACAATCCTGATTTCATTGGCATAGTAAATGTTCATTGAACTATACTTACATACCAAAACATAACATTACTCTACTCCTAAATCTCTCCTAAAATTAATAAATGAATAACATTGATTAGTTACTTTAATTTATAATAAGTACACTTTATCTTGTAATTGGTTTCTTCCAAACTAAAGGTAGCTAGATAGATATTTTGTCAAATCCATGTTGTCAAAAAGAGTGTGAAAAACATTGTTATTGATTGCTGATAATTTTTGGTTAGCGTTGATTTAAAAAAAATGAGAAGATATGTTGTGGATAATATATTTTGAATTCTAACACTACAAGGAACAAATGTTTTTGGTTGATCCATTTTAAAAATCCTTTTGATTGTAGTCAGCTACAAACGTTTCTCTACATAATTTTCTATTATTTTAATGACCCATACATGTCAATATGGAAATACCATCTTAACTTACTAATGGATTCCCATGTCTTCACAACTATTGTAAAAATGCATTTTCGTTCACAGTTACTGCTAGAATGGATATACGATTTCAATGAGGCGATCTTTTCACAAATTTGTTTATTTATTTATTTTGTTGAATATATTTCTAAAATATTAGACTATTTTTAAAGGATTTCTTTTATCTTTATTGTTTTTTAGGGCTGTCATCACATGGTGTATAGATACTCAATACTATATTCAAAAATTTGTGATTTGTTGATTATTACCAGAATAATATTTAATATGAACTTACAAAGGTTATATTGTTTTGGTGAGATGTGAGTTTTATTTAGAATTGTTTTTGCTCAAATTTACTCAAGGGTTTTGTCAAATTGATATATGTTTCCATTTGATTCTCATCTAATATTAGTTTGTAAGGGAGTTACAACTATAGACTTGTGGTTATTTGATACTTAAATCATAAATTTTAAACCATTGACCATAGTTTCTAGTTGGATTGGTGTTCAATCCATTTTTTTCATAAATGAGGTGATTTTCAAACTTCACATGATTTTTTAAAATTTTTAATTAATTATTTGAATATGTAGATGATCTATTTAAGAAATACATACATACATACATACATTCTCTCTCTCACATACACAGATTGTTTCCAAAGTTTGTAAAGTGATTTGACAACCGTGATAGTTAAAAGTATCTTCATAAAAGAGATGTTTCATGATTTTTTGGGTTGTTTGGTTATCATGGTTATAAAATTATAAATACACATACTTTTGTTTCTCTTAGGATCAGGTTTAAATTTTCTTAACTATCATCATAACAATTGTAATTGCCATAAAGGTTATTTGATTTTGTGGAATACAAGTCTATATCAAAGTGAAATATTTTTTTTGTGAAATACTTGAACTTAAAAAACTGAAGATATGATAAAAACATAGAAATAAATAAGCATAACTATTCAGGAAAGTTAGTCCATGAACATCATCTAACTAGAGACCCCACAATCTTATAAACTAGGTGTTGAGAAAAGGGGATTTTTTAGCTCTTGAAATTGATCAAGATGAGACATATTTAAATTGATCCATAGGGATCCAAGAAAACACCACTTCATCAGAGAAACCAAAATCAAAAGGAAAAATAAACAGAAGAAGGAGAAAACTTGTTCAGTTACAAAACCACTGCTTTTTGTAGAGCGCCTATTGTGGTTATGTAACTGACCCTCTGCATTCACCAAAGGTCCTACCAACGATATAAAACCAAAAAGATATGCATGAATAGTCATGGATTTGGAACATTTGGGGTTGTGTTTCTTCCTTGTATGACCCTTCTTATTCTCCATTGCATGGGAGGACATGGGAAACAAGCTGTAAAATCAAGAAGAGCATGTGAAATGAGCCATCGATTGATGGAAGAAGTGAGCAAGAAACCATTGGTGTTGGAATTGATTTGTAGAAGAAAGGTGTATGAGAGAAAGCAAACAAGTTGAGAGGGTGAAAGTAAAATTTTTGTATTCCTTCAGCTTCCTGTAATTTGTTTTCTCTTTATTTGGCCCATATAATACCGGGAAGACAAAAATTTCCCTTCTCGACTAGTTTTCCCTTAATTTGGGGGTTTCCAAGATAAAAATATTGTGTTGTGTGTTGAATTATTCATTTTTATTTGCTACAAATAGTTCTAAGCACTAACATTCACTCACTAACTTTTAGAACTGTCATTTTCAAGTAAACTGGAAGTAGGAACAACAATTGTGTGGTTTTGTAAGTTTCCAAAGTAGAAGTTGACATATCATATTGGTATCAGAGTTGACAATAATATCTAAGGGATTGTGGTATTAGTTATTGTGTGATTTTTATGACAATGACAAGGTATAAAGGTGAAGAAGTAATACCTTGCGATCCAGATATATCTACGAAAAGGTGGAAATAAAGGATTAGAGAAAAAATGGAAGAAGATAACTTGGTCCGTAAAATTGAGATGACAGAAAGCACTATGGATAGGGTGTTTCAACATGAAAGGGAAATATCAAATCAACAAAGGATAGCAACGGTTAAGCAAGATTCCATAGAATCAGTGGTTCACGCTTTGGATGAGAATTTTAGCATAGAAAAGAGCCACAATGAGGAAGATGTGGAATAGTGGGAAGAGGAAACTCTAGTTGAAAAGGGAAAGGTAAAATCTGATCACGATCCCTTTTAAATTTGAAACTAAAGTTGAGATTAAGAGATTTGAAGGAAAAGTAGATGCAAAACTACTAAATAAATGGTTAAAGAAATTGGAGGTTTATTTTAGCGTGCTCAATATCATTGAGGCATAAAAGATTACCTTTACACATCTCAAGATGGAAGGAAACACTCTGGTTTGGTGGGAAACCCATTTGGCCACTTGTGAAAAGAAGAAACATCATAAGTTCTTGGGAGGGTTTTAAAGAATTTCTAAGGAATGTTTTTATCCTAATGGCCATAAGATTGACCAAATGATTAAATGGCAATATTTTAGACAAACTAGTGGTCAAAGTGTGCAAGATTACACTACGGAGTTTTAGAGACAAGCCATGTTTCTTAATATGGACTTGGAGGATGAGGATATTCTTACCAAATATTTGGGAGGACTTCACACTCACCTACGAAGAAAGGTTATCTCCACAAAACCAAAGGATATCAATGAAGCATGTGTGCAAGTGTAATACATAGATGATGAGAAAAAATAAGGAGAAGTGGAGTCAAGGAAAAAAAATCAACAAATCAATCAAAGAAAGATAAGGTATAAACAAATCATAAGGGTAAATGGAAAGGTAAAAAGACCACTACCACCTTGAATACTTGTAAAAATCCTAAGAATTTTTGTAAAAATTGTGATATTAATGGTCATACTGACACTACATGTTGGAATTTACATCTGGAATTGCATATAAAGAACCGAACCAAGGACTCCTAGAAGTCTATGACAACTGTAAAGACATATGGGGAGGTAGAGATAGAGGATGATTCTGATGTAGAGGATCGGTTATGATGCATGACCACCAATATGGAAAACCAAGAACAAGAGGAAGAAATGAGTAAGCTATTTCAAATCAAAATCTAGATTAAGAGGACTAAGGTAAATGCTTTGGTTGATATTGGTTCTCAATCTTATTTGATTTCTGATGTGGTTATAAAGAAGCTTGGCCTTGAAAGTTATGAGCATCCACATCCTTATCCTTTGGGATGGGTGAAGAAGGGTGTAGAAATCCAGGTAACACAAAGATGTAAGTTCAAGTTTGGGACCAATTATCAATATATAGATGTATTAGAAGTTGATGTAATTCCACTTGATGCATTTGATGTTGTTTTCGGAAGTCCTTACTTATACATCGGGGATGCTATATTCATAAGAAGGGATAACTGATACAGATGGGTCAAGGATGGATTCAGTTACAACATCTAGGCACACCAACATAAGCCAAAAATTGCCATGGTAAGTGCTAACCAAGTAAAGAGACTTATTTAGGAAAATCATAATGAATTTTGTTTACTTTTATTGAAGGATAAGCAAGATGGGGTAGAAATTTTAGATGTTTCTAAACAAGGGATGAAGAATTTGGATAACATAATTACATATTTTTAGGAAGTGTTCCAAACTCCTAGTGGGTTACCACCAAAATGAGAAGCAGAGCATGAGATTTAGTTGTTTCCAAAGTTCCCTCTACCAAATATCGTCTTGTATAGGCAATCCTTGTTGGAGAGTACAAAAGTAAAGAAAAAAATCCATGAGATATTAGACCAAGAGGTGGTACAACCAAAAACTTTGTCATGTGGTTCACCTATTGTGATGGTGCTAAAGAAGGATGGTTCTTGGATAATGTGCATCAACTATCGTTCTTTGAACAAGATTACCATTAAGAACAAATATCCACTCCCAAACATAGATGATCTCTTGGACCAAATTCAACATGCAAGGTTCCTCACAAAGTTGGATCTCAAATTTGGTTATCACCAAGTCAGGATGAAGGAGGAGGATATATGGAAAGCTTCCTTCAAAACAAAACAAGGTTTGTATGAGTGGTTATTACTTCCATTTGGTTTATGTAACACACCTGCTACATTTATGAGATTGAAGAATGATGTATTGCAGGAATTCATAGATACATGTGTCATTGTATATTTGGATGATATTTTGACTCTTTTTAGTGCCACATGGGAGGAACATCTAACATATTTGCAGCACGTCTTTCAAGTTCTCAAGGAGAAACAACTACTATGCAACAAGAGTGAATTTTCCAAACAGTCACTTGTTTATCTCGGGAACATGGTTGGAGGAGGAGAGCTACAAGTGGATCCAAAGAAGGTGGAATCCATCACCAATTGGCTAACACCAATAGGAGCAACAAAGACTAGGTTTTTTGTGGGAGTAGTAAAATACACGAGGAAGTTCATTCCGAGCTTCTCTACTATTACAACACCTCTACACACAATGGACACAAAGAGTAGGGTTTTGAGTGGGGTAAGGAACAAGATCAGGCTTTTGAGTTATTAAAATAAAAAATTAGTCATGCTCCAATACTTGCTCTTCCTAATTTGCAGCAGCCCTTTGAAGTAGAGATAGATGCCAACGATTACACTATGGGAGCAGTGTTGCTACACGGAGGTAAGTCAATATGTTATCACTATGAAAATTTCACTTTGACAGTTAAGGGATATTCAATATATAATAAATAGATGTATGCACTAGTTCATGCAATAAAGAAATTGAAACATTATTTGTTGGGCAAAGAAAATATTATGGTCACTGATCACAAACCTCTCCAATATTAGCAAGCACAATCTAAATTGTAGCAGACAAGGCACTATAAGTGGATGGGGTTCCTTTGACAGTTCCATTTGGTGATCAAATACAAGAAAGGTAGCGCAAATTTAGTGGCAGACATGTTTTCTAGGCCACCCATACAGGAGAAAATCTCTAGTTTTGCCACTATCTCTCATTTTGAGCCCTTTACAAAGGAAGCCTATGGAGAGGCGTATGCTCAAGACAAAGATTTTGGGGTGACATATCAACAGTTGCAGTCAGAAGGGGCTGAAAGGATGGGTATTGATGATTGTTATCTCAAGGATGGGCTACTTTATCGATGGGGGAAACTTTGTGTCCCAAAAGAAGAAAAGCTTCTATTGATGAGGGAAACACATACCTCGAGAGTATCATGACATTTTGGTGTTGGCAAGACCATGGACCACATGCAAAGGTATGTATAATGGCCCAATACGCAAGATGAAGTATCTAAATTCATAAGAGGATGTAAACTTTGCTGTATAAGCAAGCCTAAAATCAGGAAGGAAGGTTTGTATATGCCTTTACCAATTCCTACTCTACCTTGGGAGGATATCTCTAAGGATTTTGTAAGAGGACTACCTATGTCTAAACATGGTCATGCTTATCTATATGTTGTTGTAGATAGATTTAGCAAAATGTGTGTTCTTGTGGCATGTAAAAAGACGATAAAAGGACATTGTTAGGAAATTATTATTAGTGCTCACATAGATAAGTTAGTCAGTTATATTGTTTGGTTGGTTAAATTGTTATACTCGTAATATTATAAACGGTTTATTGGTTCCTTGTTTGTAGGAGGTAGTTATCTTACCTCCAAGGCTATATAATAGTCATTGTAATAACATAATATTGAATATCATTACGGTGTTTATTTTGTTCTATTACGCTCCCTGTACCATCATTTGGTATCAGAGAAATTGATCATGTTCCTTATAACTTGATAGTTACATCAGGGGCATTTGGAGTTCTTCATTGCCCTGTTAATGGTGAAATTATTATATTAGGATTATAATGTTTAAGCTAAGATGCAGATTTGGTATAGCATTTAACAGAAGCTTGTTAAGTTTTATTTGCTCATTCTTGCATTGTTCACTCACGGTCTGATCTGCGGAAAAAGTAGTGCAGATTTGCCTTGTTTTTACCACGACATACACTGATATTACTTTTCATCGGCTCTATTTGGTATATGTTTTTTGCTCAACCTTGTTAGATCGACATCAATAATCCTATACACCGATCTTCTTTCTATCAACTCGGATCCCTCCCGCTTAGCAACACATGTGGATATATCTTCCTTAACTGGCCAAGGTGCATGCTTAATGGTTTGCCACCGCAGTTAAAAACCACTTGTACCATGTTATTGGTCCTCATAGAGGAAGGATGGGAAATCTCCAAGCTATACCTTTTTTCTAGGTGAAATTATAGAGGCCAACACGACCTACTGGATAACATTCAAGAGGATGACCCTGAAATCAAAGATTTTTTGATACATTTTAACCTGAAATTGGCTTTCATTGAGAAAAACGCTTGTAAACAACGTTGGACCATTCAAATCAAGTTGTATTAGATCTGAAACACACAGTCTTAATTGGATTCCGTGTCTGTAGTCAAATGACATATGATCTGTAGGCTCCAGTCAAAACTTCACATTGGAACTCTGATTATGATCTACACTCACTCAACAAAGATTACATCCACGTCTTGCTCAGACCCTGTTGATCCCTGTATACTGACACAACCTCATAGTTCATCCATTAGATAAATATAAGGCTCTTCTCATCCAACAACATCGACCAAGTGTCCCGTTCTAAGGTCTAAATCGAATTAATCTTAAATTAGTTATTATTGTCATAGTTTTTATTTCTTCTTAAGTTGTTTGTTCAGAGTCTTCCTTTTCATATAGTTTTATGGTCTTTCAAAGTTGTTATCAAAATTATTATTCATGTATCTAATGTCATAATTCGTCAAGTGTTTCATTTTTTATTTTTTTTTGGTATTATTTAGGTATCATTAAGTGCCATTGTCATCATATTAAAAAGTTTAGTAATTCTGAAGTTCACGTGTTTAGTGTCCAAATTTTCGTATTCATTTCTAAACTTATTGTCATTTTCAAAGTTGTCCATCGTTTTCAAAAAGTCAATTTTTTTTTGAAATAGTTTCATTTTCAATGTTAGAGTCATTGTTAAAATTTGTGAGTCATTGTAAAAATTGTGTATTTGTCGATGTCTTGTCAAAAGCGTCATTGTATTTATAAGTGATGTTAGGATATTTATTTATTGTATCCGTAACTTTTGTCTTGAAGTATTTTTGGTGTAGCTCGACGTCCGAGTTGAGGGATAAGATTGTATGATGATCCTCAAATTCATATTTAGCCGAGTTAGCAACTTCATAATGGAGGAAAGAGGCATTGAAGGCTGGAGGTCAATTGACCTCTCGTCAGTTTTCCAATGACGAGGCCGCATATCAACTATGGTGGCAAATTTTTGTGGTGTGCGTATGTGCTTTTCAATTGTGTAGTGTGCATCATTTCAATTTTACTTCTTTTGGGTATGGTGTGCATTGTGGATGTTGGAAAAATGATTATATTGGAGAGCAGATGAATGCATATATCCTTTGACTACGGTGATCCTATGAATGCCGTACTTTGTTAGAATATGATTGGTCGATGAAAAATTTAATTGGAAATGGCAATCATGTGTAGCAAGATCCAATGCAACAAGATCTGGTTAGTAGTATGTAACTTGGTATGATTTTCTTTTAAGTGCTTCCTGTTTTGTTGTTTGATGAATAGTGGAAATTTCACATTGTGAGGGGGGAACATGACACTAATGTTCCAATTCCATTATGATCCCAAAACAACTAAAGTCAAAGTCAACTTCCAGTGGCAATAGTAGTTGTCTATGTAGTTTAAGATCGAGTGGCATCGATCAACAAACAATGGCTGCAATTAAGAACATTGTGATTCTTATAGGAAGTAGTGTGAAATCCCTTTCATGTGTTATATTATTAATTTTGTAATAAGAGAGCTGTGATTCCTATGTACTTCCCTGATGTACAATACAAGCATAGTGGAGAACAAAAGCACCATAGTAAGTTAGTTCATGGATCTTGAAAGGGTTTGTGGGAGGATCTAGAAAACCACACAAGGTGGATAGTTGATGGGGCATGTTCACATCAAGGTTTGTGGTAAGCCTGTTTAAAACAATTGAAGGAGAAAGCCTTTATTTTTATCAAGATCACGAGTCACATAGCAGGACATGTTTTTACATGGGTGATCATATTGCTATTGAGCGTGTGATTTTTTTTCTACCATGTTCGCACTAAGGGAGGGAATGTTAGGAAATTATTATTAGTGCTTACATAGATAAGTTAGTAAGTTATATTGTTTGGTTGGTTAAATTGTTGTACCCGTAATATTATAAACGAGTTATTGTTTCCTTGTTTGTAGGAGGTAGTTTTCTTACACCCATGGCTATATAATAGTCATTGTAACAACATAATATTGAATAACATTATGGTGTTTATTTTGTTCTATTCCACTTCTATACCCATCAGGCATGAGGAAGTTAAACTTTTCATTGTTAATGTATGGGTGCATCTTGGTTTGCTAAAGTCTATTGTTTCTGACATAGATTATAGGTTATTAGGGAAGTTTTGGACTACGTTTGTGGGACAATATGGACACCATGTTACAAAGAAGCATAACCTTCCATCCCCAAATAGATGGGAAAATAGAGGTGGTAAACAAGACTTTGGTACAAACTGATTAGAGGGTATAATAGCAAATATCCATGGACTTGGGACCAAATCCTTAGCCTACATTCAACATTACTATAAAAAGGTGGTACGCACATCCAATATACAGTCACCTTTTGAGACATTCATGAGATATCTACCTACCAATCCACTTGACATTACGGTTGGAAAATAAGAAGAAGGGGAGATACATGATTTAGAAGTGACTAGAGAAATAAAGTTCGTTGTGAGGATTCAACAAATCCATCTCAAGGTGAAAGAACAATTGGAGAAGTCTCAAGCCAAGTACAAGGCTAGACACGATCAACATTATAGAGAGTAAAAACTTCATGTTGGAGACAAGGTTTGGTTGTACTTGAGAAAGGAAAAACTACAAGGTCAAGTGAGGAAACTCAAGCCACTTCGGTATGAACCCTTCACTATACTAGAGCAAGCTAGATAAAATACTTTCAGACTTAATTTTCCACACTTCATGTGGATGTACTCAGTAGTAAATTGTGAGAAATTGCATCTATATGAGCCATCTATGCTTGATGAAGAAAAATAATGTCAGTTTCCACCTTCAATAGAGGATTGCGTATTGGACTCATGAGGTGAGTTGGAAAAAGATGTAGTGCTACAATAGAAGGTCAGGGAAATAAGGAGAGGTCCAAAGGAGTCTTGGTAGGTTGGACTCAAGGGGGACGCCAAGGAAGGCCTAATGGTACTTGAAGGAGAAAGCGAGGGAATTATTTCCTCATATACTCCCCCACTAAGCTTTTGTGGGACTAAAATCCTCTTGAGTAGGGGAGGTGTGATCCATAGGGATACAGGAAAACACCACTTCACCAAAGCAACCAAAATCAAAAGGAAAAATAAGCAGAAGAAGGAGAAAACTATTAAGTTATGGAATTGTCACTTTCTGCAGAACGATGGTTGCCTAACCATCCCTTTGCATGCACCGGCGGTCCTGTCACAATATAAAATAAAATAACATCCACGAACAGTCACAGATTTGGAACGTCTGGACTATGTCTCTTCCTTGTATGACCCTTCCTATTCTCCAGTGCAAGGGAGTGAAAGAGTGCATGAAAACATGAAGCACGAGGATCACGAGGGATAGTGTGAACATCGATGGAAGTGCAAATGGTAACGTGACAAGGTCATGGGAAGGAGCGAGCATCAACCAACGTGTATGCAAACGATTTGAAAAATAGAAAAAACCTTGTTAAGCAAAAATCTCCACACTAATCTCATAGATCTGAAGGGGTGTACATGAACCCCCTGTGCCATAATGATGACCTCTCAAGTGGAGAGGGGGAGTTACATTCATATAATGGGAAGTAACTCCCAATGAAGTAGCTGACACGTAACAAAATCTCATGATGACCCCTAAATGACACTCAAACCTATGATCTCACCTAAGTGAGATGAATTTCTTGATGATGTGGAAAATGACTCACATCAACACCCCCACTTCATTGTAACTTAGGTTGAGATGGCAAGTCAAAAGAGAAAAATGGGTCATGACACAAAATCCTGATGAGGTACCCATGCACAAAAAGAGGTCCCAAGCAATGGAGGAAAACCTAGTGGGAAAAACATCCACCACAAGAGAAAAACACGCTCTCTAATATAAGAAAGATACCAAGAATGGGTCCCCGACCATTGACAATCCTGATAAGGTACCTGTACGCACCTAAATTTACACATGTTACATTGTCAGAAAATGGTTCAAAGTCCCCAATGATGATTCACATCTTTTATAAAAGTGTTCGAGCTCCCTAAACCTCTTTGCAACTTACATTTGTAGCCTATTTTACCCTACTTAGCCATTTCCTACTTTTCAACAGCTTCCTGCACCATTCCTATAGTGGTAAAAATGCCGCCCTGCCTGGGCAGCGGTCCTGTGTACTTTTTCCAGAATTCTTTACCTAAGAATTAACACATGATTGCTTCGCTTCAGTTCACTTTTAGTGCACGTTTGTGAATCAATTTAGTTGATTTCGGGCTTGACTGATTCGTATCAATCTTCTCTTTCACATGTGATTTGTAATTGACTATTTAACTGCCCCTTCATGTGTTGATGTGGCACCCCATGGTTGCCAAGTGTGATAGTGCACAACCCATCCAACCTTCTATAAAACCATTGCTTCTTCTGAAGCAAATCAACCGAGATTATTTGTGTATCTTGCTTAGTTGAGCTGCAACGATCTTGCTAGAAATTACATAACCAAGATTTGTTCTCTTGCACTATATTTTTTCTGCACGCATTGATACTAAACTGCCATCAAGTTTCCATTGCTCAAGAAATTTCTCCTTACTACTTTTATTGCATTTCCAGTTTCCTAGACTCACCTGAACACAAAATATTGAAAAGAAAAATTGAGGGGACACAAAAGCATACCACAATACTGCAAATACCAAGTTGGGGTTGTAATTGGGTTTCTTTAGTTATTTGTTTGAGAATCTTATTCATATTATTCATTATAGTAGAAAAGGCATTTCATTTTTATTATTACAATCATTGAGTAGTTATAGTAGATCACTTATTTCAGCAAAATCTTTCTTAGGATAGATAACCTTTCTTGCCTATCTCTGTAGATTTGCAAAGAGGTGATTCTGAAAGAAAGCTTCTCTAATTAATTTTAAAATCAATTGAAGCATTATTTAATTTAAAAAATCCTCCATAAAAGATTTCTTTACTTTTTTCAGGGAAGTTACATGGGAAGAAAAGCTTCTCTGAGAACCTCTGATTTCTTCCCGTACCTCTTAGTCAAAACAAATGATTTAATTGATTAGTATATATTTAGTTACACCATTGCATAGGTAAATAACTACATCCGGTTATTTATCTATATAGGATTTATTTGTTAGATTATAATCTTTTCATTTCTTTGTTTCTTTTAAATTCCATAAAAGTACAAAAAGATTTCCTTTTGTTAGATAAGTTGCTTTGTATTGTTTATTTCCATTACATTCCAAAAACACAAAAACATAGTGTATAATTTGTTTATTTAGATCACGGGGGGTTCATTAGCTAGGAAATATCCTAGCACGTGGGTTCATATTGAGATAATTAAAATTAATAAAATTACAGTCAATATACTGATACATATGAGGGGTGAAAGGGTTTAATTTATTAATTTTTTGAATCATATATTGGGGGTAGGTTAGAGAGGTGGGCCTAAGGAAAGGGAGGTTTAATTCTAATATAAAACTAAAACATTTGAACCCTAGTTTTTAAAAGTAAATACCTTAAAATTGCAAAAGGAGTGTAATCATAAATTAAAATGTAAACTCTTTTTTAATAAAGAAATCTAGATTCTTAACCAAGAAATAATAAGATGGTAGAAAACTAAGATCGAGTATAATTTTCAACACAAGTGATATTATTTCACCATCTTACTTATTAGAAGAAATATTGATAAATGATTAAACCTTAACATATATAAGGTGATTTGTAATAAGTATTCGATGCCTTCAAACTATCTTTCGAGAGGAAATGCATACTAAAAAAATTGAGTGAGAAATATAATATATTTTTTGTCTAATATAGTAGGGTAGAAATAAAAAAGGGGTACATAAAATTGTAATTGAAAAATGGGTAAGGTACACAAAAAAAAATAGGGGTTATTTTCATTCTAATAATATAACAGGAGGGGGTATTATCAATTGATTAATTAGAGGTAGAAACTAGAATTAAGGGTATTCTTTAATACCCTGCGAACGCACGTGCTATACCATACTTTTACTAAGTGAACCCCCCGTGATTTAGATTAGCTTGTTATTTACCATGGTTAGATTAAAACGATTTGAATGCATACACGACCATAGAGAAAACATATGTTAGTGATCCATGGGTCCCAAAACCGAATGGGCCTAAACTAATTATGAACATAGATACGCGACTCCGTATGCTTATCCTCAGAACACCAACACGGTATGCTAAGAAAATTGAATAATTAAACATTTTGAACATTGCATATGAAAAAGCCTACGAATACCGAAATGCCCTTAGAAATAGAGTTTAAATGCTTATGACTATACAAGGACCATAACCATCAAGAGTTTATGGTTGTGATCTGTGGGTTCTTCAACCAAAAGGGCCCGAAGACCAGTTAGACCTTGACATAGGATTATGATCATTAGTCTTCAGGTCATCCCCACTTCCACTAGACATCATTAGAAAGTTGAATGTTCTAAATGAAGAAGCTCACTAAGCCCTTGCATTTTGGACGTCTCCAGCTAACCGACCATAGAGCCAGTGGAACCACGCCTCTCTCTCATTCATTCCATGACCTTGTATGGAAATCGTTACGAGGCCTCCATTGGTTTTCCACGTATCCCACAACCATTGGAAGGAATTTCCGCAGAACTCAATATTGATTGGAATCTTTGTGTGGCCATCCTTTCCGATCCATCCATTAGACATATTTAGGTTAGATGGGCCTTCTTTGCCCTTGATAAGTAGATCCCGATATTGCGTGTCAAGGAAATTGTTTTGCCTTGATATCTTGTTTGTCCCATTCCCACGTATTTTCTTCCACATACCACATATTCTCTATATTTCACTATCCATAGCCATCCATATCTTCCACATCGGCTTTCCCAACATGACCTCGGGAGGTCGAGTGTGGTTGAAGGTTGTCTGTCAATTTTTCATCCGTACAAATTGGTGAACCCGACTTGAAGAGGTAGTCTCTTTTCATTTCCATTTATTTCATACATTTTCTCCCTCTCCCATTATTCTATGGGTATTCATATACCCACCAAATATGTCAGGACAAGAACGTGGCCGACCCATTTCGGGTCTCAAGGCATATTACTACCAAATGGGTAGGCAACAACTATCACCCTCACTATCTGCATGGGAGGATAACTAATCAACTAATCTTCCATCATATCAAACTCCTCCTCAAGGGACTAACAATGGATCGAGGAGATTGATCAACTTACACATGGAGAACAACTTGAACTCTCAAACTCTAACAATATGACATTCATCGGAGAGTTGGGATCCTCTCCTCAGGTTTTGTGTAGTCCAAAAATTAGCATGCAATCTTATCAACTCCCATTACTGGATGAGAAGTACTTAGCACATTATGCTCGAAGCGAACAAAACTTAATAAATGTAGACCAATCTTTGGATATGATGCAAGGATATGCTGATGTATTACTTCAGAATAATACCTCTACCCCTATAACAATAAAAAAAATTTCTAATGAGGGGTGGCCAAACAACAACAAACAGTTTATATCAGGATATCACACTCCTTTGCAACCAAACACGGTTCAACAATTTGCGCTAAAACAAAACACCATGTCATCATCAGGTGAGGTCATCTCGACATTGGTGGAAAGGGTTAGAGAATTAGAACTTGCCTAAGATACTCATATCTCATCTTCTACTGGGAAAGGGAGCATTCTCCATCATTTGAAGAACTTTGGCCAAGTGCCTACTATGCCAAATCCTTCTCCGATTTACATGGGATTTATTAGCCCTGGAGATCTCCTCACAGGATCGTGCACCTTGGGTATGCCACCTAACACCATGCTAAGATACCCTCAACAGGCACCCGTTGGAAGTGTGTTCTCAAATGCAATCCCAATTGGAAGTGCAACGTTCCCTAGTCTTGTGCCTCCAACTCCATACCAAAGTAACACTCCCTTCTACCTACAAATGTATTATAAATCATAGAAGGGGAACATGTACTCTTTCCCTAGTTCATATGGTTAGCCACATGGGATGCCTGGTGCCTCTACAAATGTTTATTCTTCACTATATCAACAACCTATTCGACCTCCGCCTCCCCATCAAGGGTCATCTATGATTGAGTCTTATGTAGTGGGGACCTACTCTGAATATCTTAAAGAGCCCCTTGAATTCACCATATGGAGATCCAAATTCACATCAAGTGTGTATTCCTAAATTTAAAAGGGAGGTAGATCCAAATGCGCATATCAAGGCATATGCCATCAAAAATTGAGAGCTGCTCCCATGGGATGCAATCATAGCAAATATCTTCCCTAAGAATCTTGAAGGAATTTCTCTCGATTGGTATTATAGGATATCTGAAGATTCAATATATTCCTTTAAACAACTTGTGTCTGAATTCATCAAAGCTTTCAACATGAA
Source organism: Taxus chinensis (assembly GCA_019776745.2). NCBI lineage: Eukaryota > Viridiplantae > Streptophyta > Pinopsida > Cupressales > Taxaceae > Taxus > Taxus chinensis. The sequence goes on along the minus strand of CM034147.1, from coordinate 683,115,249 downwards.
CAAGTTGCTAAGAACAAGAATAAGGAAATTCCTACATATAAAGCAAGAACACAATGAATCTGCTGCGCATTTCATCCAAAGATGGTGATAGGTCCTCTACTCTTCGGAAAGCACTCCGAACATGGATCAGATAGAGATTTACAATCTATTCCTTCACTCTCTTAACCGGGAGACGAAGGAAGAAGTGTAGAAGTTCCCCCTAAGGAGTTATAAAGAGGTGTTGGAGGGTTCTCTTCGCATTGATCAGGTGGCAATAGACAATGGTTGAAAGACCTACGGTTCAAACAGGAGGTTTATAACTCCCAATCAGGGTAATTCATGTTATTCCAACAATGTAAACAATAACCAAGGACCTAAGGTTCTCAACAAAAACCGTGGTGTTATGACTGATGGTGTTATAGACCAAGCAAAGAAACCAAATGTTGTTAACACCTCGAGCACAAATAGTGTCAACAACAACACAAATGGCAACAATAAGATGAGTAACAAATTCGCTCCTATGATCAAAGTGGTGGATTTCAATTTTCCTCCACCCCAACTGTAGCAAGTTCAGTCTCAAGGCCCTAACCAGTACCCAAATAAGTACTAAAACTGATTCGAAAATTGACTGAAATTTTTTCCTCGATCACAGACCCCTGTAGGAATTAGATTCTTTTCCGAATTCACCCCATTAAAATCAACTTAAAGCAATGTAATAATTAAAGTACACTGCACATAGGTTTATAACAGAGTTCGAAAGAATGCCTACATAATTGGGTTCTTTAATAGAATTGATATATTATCTACTTTGACGATTGTAACAAAAAATACAATCTAAGTAAGATAGAGATGAATACAAATAGAACAAGAATCTTTATACGAAGTAGCTATCTTGGTAGATTCCATCCAATATTCCTCTTCATGGTACAATGCCCAATGGCTCCCGTTCAGTCTTTCGGATGCTATTATGTCACCCTATGGCCCCCTAGTTGGTCTTCCAGACATGACATAGTCTGAAGTTGTGGCTTAATAAGGCTAAAGAACAAGAACCTCCTCCATGACCACCAAGTGATAATCCTCAGCTTATGTAGTAGATCTAATCTTCCTTTGCAGAATATCCTATTGCACCAAAGTCCATGATCCATAATATGTAGTGTGGCTCAAATGGCTTATTAGATAGTATTAATAACTCCAATTAAAAATATTGCCTATTAAAAATAATAGGTCTTATCTCTCCATATTGCCTATATTAAAATAGGTCGTACATCTCCATAATGTTTCCATGATTGCCATTGAACTTCACCAATCGTCCTTCTCGGCTTGGGCTCAAAGTATGTCTTCTCGGAGAGAATTCAGAGCTACAAAATAATATTTCACTTATTAAAAATAATGGAACTTAAAAATAATAATAATTCCTATAATGATAGGGATTACATATTTACATGCCTATAATAATAGGCCTTAGCTTTGAAAATGCCTATATATTAAAATATAATACAAGGCTTTAAAAATGATAATGCTTATATCAATATATAGGTCTTAATTTTCCTCCCAAATAACAATTCCTATATAAATATATAACACATTATTTTTTTCTCCACCGAATAATGGCCTTCAAGCTCCTTTAATAAACTCCACAAAATAATGGCCTTCATTATTCTGCTAAGGCCTCCGCTATTTCTCCATTTCTTGGGCATGGGAGAGAGCTCCAAAATGACTTTGTTTTTTCTATAATGGAGAGAGGTGTCGAGCCTTTTATAGGCTAAGGTGGACCCGACGTATGTGCTAAATAACATATCCTCAAAGTTGGTTAGGTTACACGAATAAGCCGGGGAGGTCGCTGGTTCCACCTCCCCCATCGTTGGTTTTGCTTAGTCGTTTCAATGAACCCATCCACTATGGCTTCACCTACTCATGTGTCCCTTCTGTGGCATGTCCATGTTAACCCATGCACTGTGCCAAGTCCTCCAACCGTGTCCACGCGACCTTGTCACCGTCCTCACCATGTCCTACTAATCCCACAACCTGTGTCATTCACGTTGCCCGAGCCTTATGCCTCCCGCTACGCCGAGTCCACTATTCATCCATCTCGATGTAAAATATTTTCCAGAGGTTTGGGGATAATCATTTATCTAACTTGTGGTGGGAAAGTAGATAAGATAGGCTTTAAATAGCCTTTTCCAAAATATTTGGAACGTGGCTTCGAGCCATAACAAAACATTTAATCACCAAAATAAATGGCTTGTTGAGCTGTAGAAGTAACTCACCCGATTGTGAAGCATGACTCGCTATGCAATTCGATGATTAACTAGATACAATGCTCCACGCACAACTCAGTTTCAACTCGAACTTGCTAATATAGACAGTCTTCCAAGTAAAGTAAAAATTCACTTGAGTTGACTATTCGGTAAATGGTGGTAGGCCACGTGGTGGCCTGAGGATCCACCACGTGGAAAATATTTTTTGTCGATCGTGTACGAAGATGAAGACGACGTTAAATGACTAAGACTAGAGGTATAAACCTGAACACACGATCTTATTTTTTCCATGTTATGGCTTGTCAGTTGACCCAGTCTTGCCTAGGGTTGACTTCAACTTTGACAAGCCACCGTTTACACATAGGGACTCTGTTTTCGACGTTTAAATAGCTGACGGAAAGCTCTCAAAGTAAACTTCTACACTGTGCCTATCCTTAGAAGTTTAGGGAACATTTTTCCTCCATATTGATCTCTGGATCATACCTCCCTAATGGAAAAGACTTTTTGTCCAAAAAAGCTTGTAAACTGTAAATCACATTACTAAGAGGAGATCTACAAAGTATTCTGCCAACTCTTCAATCGAAAAATTATGGTTCAAACTCTAGAACCTATGGCACTTGGGCTCACTGCCTCCTGTTACACCACTCTAATGTCCAAAGAAGACCTTCATGCCTCTGTTGTATGGTGCTAAGTTTCCCAATGAAATCTCAACACTCCCACTGTGCGGTGCTAAGCTTCCAGATATTTGATAACAAGGATCCCCTTTTACTCTACAACACAGCTCCTGACTTTGAGTTGATTCCGCAGAATCCAAACTGGTCCGAAGGAACTCCATGCTATGTAGAGCTAAGAGTGATCCGATGTCGGTGATGGACAATGACTTCTCAAGTACCATCCTGCTACAGGGCCATAAGAGACTCTACACAGAATGAAGATGTGATATGATGTCACATATTTCTAGACCTTAATGTTCCCGTTGCACGGTGCTAATTTGTCTTTCAAGATATCAACGCTTCTACTGTGTGGGGCTAAGTCCTGATGATCAACTATCATTCAGATGTTTGGTCGTAATGCCTTGACATTGAATGACATTCTAAGCTAATCTCTTGCGATCTCCTCTTGTTGAAAAATTATCAGGTACCACTCTATTATATGACCATAATGACCTTCTCATAGAATGAAGATTCAAACCAACTTTGAATGCCAAAGGTAATCAACTACCATTCTATTGCATGGTCACAATGCCTCTACACAGAATGCAGTTCCGAGTTGACACCAGTGCTCAACTGTATACACAAACAACTAAAAATTCTCTAAGCTTATAGGCATGAGTATTTAACTATAACAGTTACTCAAAATATGATTAGGAGATTTGTGCCCTTAAAAGGGTCTTTATACAACTTCTAAATACAAGTGTAAGGAAAACATTTACTAAAACATTATGCAAATTTAGTTGTAATAATGCTCCATTTTTGGAAGTCTTTGTATAATAAGCTTAAATACCAATAATAAGGAAAATAATTTGACGTGGTAAACCTGTCACGAAGATTTATTTTGTGTGGTGGCTTATGTACTTTGTCTTCCCCATTATGTTACAATGTGGATTGACTTCATTTGTCTTCTCCCTATTAGATGATTTAACAAGGACAAAATATACTGCATCTCATGGTATTAGAAAAATCACCAAAATAATTTCCCTCTAAGGGATCTTACTAATGCAAGTATAAAAGAGTAAAAATGTTGCCCAGAATTAGGTCTTTTACTAATGTGATCCTGTTAATCGTCGAATGATCTATCATCTACACATGCATTATAATGGAATAAATCCAAATATAAATGCAAGAAAATTACCGAGGATGATAAAATTGTCCCTCAGTCTATCCCACCAATCTGGACTCCATAAGTACAAGCCGATGCCATCAGTTTCAACTCAGCATGTACTGATCAATCTGCTCAGAGAATAACAAGTATGCAAGTGCAATCACCTACTCTAATACAAACTTGCTTCAAAGATTAGTAAGTCGCAGGCACCATCACCTACTCTGATACCAACTTGATCCAAATTTTTTTCCTCGATCACAGACCCCTATAGGAATTAGATTCTTTTCCAAATTCACCCCATTAAAATCAACTGAAAGCAATGTAATAATTAAATTACACTGCACATAGGTTGATAACAGAGTTCAACAGAATGTCTACATCTCCAGGTTCTTCAATAGAACTGATATATTATCTACTTCGACGACTGTATCAAATAATACAATCTAAGTAAGATAATGCTGAATACAAATGGAATAATAACATTTATACCAAGTAGCCATCCTGGTAGATTCGATCCAATATTACCCTTCATGGTACAATGCCCAATGGCTCCCATTCGGTCTTCTAGATGCTATTATGTTTTCCCTATGGCTCCCTGATCGGTCTTCTAGACATAACATACTCTGAAGTTGTGGCTCAATAAGCCTGAAGAACAAGAAACTCCTCCACTACCACCAAGTGATAATCCTCGGCATATGTAGTAGATCTAATTTTCCTTTGCAGAATATCCTATGGCACCAAAGTTCAAGATCCGCAATGTGCAGTGTGGCTCAAATGGCCTATTGGATAGTATTAATAACTCTCAATAACAATATTGCTTATTAAAAATAATAGGTCTTATCTCTTCATATTGCCTATATTAAAATAGGTCGTACATCTCCATAATGTCACCATGATCACCATCAAACTTCACTAGCCGTCCTTCTCGGCTCGGGCTTGGAGTATGTCTTCTCGGAGAGAATTCAGAGCTACAAAATAATATTTCGCCTATTAAAAATAATAACAATGCCCATGATGATAGGGCTTAAATATTTACATGCCTATAATAATAGGCCTTCGCTCAGAAAATTCCTATATATTAAAATATAATATAGGGCTTTAAAAATGATAATGCCTATATCAATATATAGGTCTTAATTTTCCTCCCAAATAACAATGCCTATATAAATATATAACACATTATTTTTTTCTCCACCTAAATAATGGCCTTTGAGATCCTTTAATAAAATCCACAAAATAATGGCCTTCATTATTCTGCTAAGGTCTCCACTGTTTCTCCATTTCTCGGGCATGGGAGAGAGCTCCAAAATGAGATTATTTTTTCTATAATGAAGAGAGGTGTCGAGCCTTTTATAGGCTAAGGCGGACCTGACGTATATGATAAATAGCATACCCTCTGACTACTACCTCAACCAACTCACTGGCCGAGCTATTTAGGCCACACGAATAGGCCCGGGAGGTCACCGGTTCCACTCCCCCCTTGCCGTTTGTTTTTCTTGGTCGTTTCAATGACCCTATCCACTATGGCTTCGCCTGCCCACGTGTCCCCTCTGCGCCTTGTCCACGTCAACCCCTGCGCTATGCCGAGCCCTCCAACTGCATCCATGTGCCCTTGCCGAGCCCACAACCTGTGTCATTCACGTCGTCCGAGCCTTATGCCTCCCGCTACGCCAAGTGTGCTATGCATCCATGTCGATGCAAAATATTTTCCGGAGGTTTGGGGATAATCATTTATCCCACTTGTGGTGGGAAAGGAGATACACTAGTGGTTGCTCCTAGGGGAGCAAGTTTACGCCGTGGGGGACCTGACCTGCTTTGGTGCAGTATAAATTTCTTCATTTGAAGCTTAGTAACTGAAATATGGTAATATTTGCACAGAAACGAAGAGTAGGTATTACGCCGTGAATGGGACAGTTGGGGTTGGGAATGTAAGGCTAGGCACTTTTTTCTTGTTTTTGGCATTTGGTTTACTTTGTTGTTGTTTCTTGATTTTAAAACATTGAAGTTGAATTGCTGAAGTAAAAAAATTGAAATAGAAAGTTGTTTTTAAGACATGGCGGTTACCAAGAAAATATTTTATCAATTTTAATAATTTTTTAACAATACTTGTCAAAGCTGCATTTTTTTTGTGATAAATGTTTGTTTTTTTACAGAGTTTTGTTTTTTTAAATTATGTGGTAGTTTTATCGTAAAACATGAAGTAGACACAAAAAATCTATCCCAAATAGAGGTAATCAAATACAAAATGATTGTTGCTAGTTCTTTTATGGACATATGTAAAGAGTTGAATGAATAACGAAATTGAATTGTGCATTATGTTTTTTACAAAAAGGAAATGATTCTGGTATAAAAGCTGGAAGAGTAGATCCACATGGAATAAAAGATTTAAGCATGCTTTAAAGTATAAACTGCATCAGCAATTTAAATGGCAAAAAACTCAGTTTAACATAGCCAATAGATATGTTGCTAGTTTATTGTTTGCTAAACTTTTAATTAAAATTTAGTCCCACTTAAATTGTAGGCCTAGGTTTATTATTGCTTAATTTTGCTTTGTGTCTGTGAGCTATGCCTAGCAGAAAGAGAAAAGATGCAGATGAAAAAGAAATCAAGTCCAATTAAAAAAATGCAAGGTTAAGGTTGCAAAACCAATCAAAATGCAAGGATGAGGTTGAAGTTCGTGTGAAGCAAATACTACCAACATACAAGATGGGGATAAAAATTAAAAGATCAATGTATGCATATAACACATTGATTGATAATTTTATTACATTTTCTTCATATTTTTCATTGGTGTGTTTCCAAATAAATGACCCCCAAACTCTACCATTTGGTTGATATGTTACTTTTTTTGCCTTGACATTAAAATTTGAAACAAAAAAATGACAGTCAAATAAACGTTAATTTTAATGTCTAAAGTAAAAACTTTATCTATCACACCATTAAATCTCACTCCTTACTACCATTATAAAATGCCTATAAGCATATTTATAAACGAAAATAAGTTTTAAGATGCTGTCGAAAGATTTTGGAAACACAGAATTTTTATATAATATTTTGGATTACATTTTGTTATATATCATCACCATTGATAAAAGATCTCCAATAGTTTTGAGTTTCCAAGAAGCCTTCCACACTAATATCATCTCTAATGATTAATGAAGTTTAATTTCCTATTGTCTTTATGGGATGCAGCCTATTCAATCATTGAATGCCACATTCAATTCTTAAGATTTTTTTTGTTACATAATTTTTGAAATTGTTTTTCCATCTTCCGTTTGCATAAATGCAGCCAAACTTCATTGTTTGAATAAATGCAGCCAACCTTCCACCCAAAAGACAATGTCAAACATGAGATTGATATCCATGCAAAAATAATGTATCCCTTCTTTCCACTCCACTAAAATAAAATTATTTGGGCTAAAGAAGTTTGTAATTTTTCCCTTTAAAGGAAGCTACTTAACCATTTAGAAAGGGCTAAATTCTTCCGAGGACAATTATGAGAACATACTGATTTCTTATCACTGAATACAACATATTTTCAATTTTCAGTATCCAATTAGAAACCACTATGATAAATAGACACACTATAGGGAAATTTAATAGTGTAAGTTGGACAAACCTATTCTTTGCTTTCCAGATTTTTTATTCACACGTCCATCAACACAATGATTTTAAAAATTAATAATAGCCATTGGAGAGATAAAATTTGTGGGCCGGTATAACTCTGTTTTTCAAGCCAAGATCTCAAACAGATCTTCAAATTTGTGGAGTGAATAGTGCTGTAAGAAAACATGACAACAAATAAATATGCAATTTAAAAATGGAGATGTCCCAAAATTTGTGGAGTGAATGGTGCAGTGAAACAAACATACCAGCAAAAAAAATGTATTTTATAAATGGAGGAGATGCCACAAAATCACCTTCAATCAATGCAATATTCAGTCCACTCATTAAACATCCACAACAGAGTAGAGAACAAATGAAGCAATCATCACTAAAAAACATCAAAAATAATAGAGAGAATGCATGTAATATGGGATAAGTGGGGGAGGTAGAGGATTTGATATTTTCTCATTACTAAGCATGTAGCCAAAATGAAATATAACATTGTGTAGTGGAAATTTTCACACAGGTGATATCTTGGACAGTCATGTATCACCTTGATCACCTCAACACAAAAGCCCATTGTTTGATTTGACATTCAAAAATCTCCAATCTTTGAAGATTAGTCAGCGAAATGCTTTGGTAGAGACTTAACTCCTAACAACACTGAATACAGAGAGTATAAAGGATTTAGACTGATAAGGATTTCAAATTGTAGGGATCGACATTTGAAAAATGATTCAAGCACGGCAATTTTTCAATGACTGACTGATTATGCCGTTGAATTCCAACTTGCTCATGTTTTCTGAGTTTGGCACACTACTCAGAACCAACTTTTAATTTCAGAAGTTTCAATTTTTTCAGTTGACCAATGTTGGAAGGTACATCCCTTATACTGGTTTCATTTAGATAGAGTTGTTTCAATGACATCAGATTTCTGATTTGATCAGATGACTTCTGCAATTCCTTGCATCCCAAAAACATCAGATTCTCTTGTGATGTTTTTGAAAATATCTAACATGAATTTGAGCTTGAAACAATATAAATCAAGATATTGCAGGTCTGATAAATCAAGTAATTACGGGGATGCTAGCTTCTTATAAGTAACTCGTAACATCTTTGACTCTGTGCAATTTCACAAATCTATATGCTACAGGTTTGTCAACGAGGCTACAACCAATTTTCACTGAACAATTAAACAAAAAGAAGGCAAAAGTTTGAGTTTTAAAAGAACCCAAAAGGAAAACACAATTGTAAATTTGTTTCACATTGATAAAGATCTTGAACTCAAAATAGAAAAAGCAAAAACTTGTAACCTAGTCAAGCAACTTAACTGGTTGAAACCAGGGTCCCAAGTCTTTTAAATATCAATAACTAATGGAAAGTAACCAATCTTAAAAGAAAATATAATGCTCACCTTCATTTTATTCTGAATGCTGGTAATCTTCCCAGGAAGCAAAAAGAGAATGTTAGTGTTGAATCACAATTTCTCTTCCCACATCACAAAGGTGACTGTGCACAATTATGTTATTGGATTGGTCAAGTTCAACAAGACACTTAGTTAAAAGTATATTCCAATATGCAAACCACTAAACTTGGATTCACCCCCCTTGGTGAATAAAGAAGCCATTTATGTCCAAGAAATCTTTTACTCTTCTTCATCTACATTCTGTGTTGATTCCTATGAGTTGTGTGAAGGAGCCAAGCCTTCAAGTTGCGAAAGATTTCCAACAGGAGGAAGAACATCATCAATATTGCTATCAAAGAGATCTAAAACAGTCAATGACTACATATGTCCAATAGAATCTCCTCCCACATTTGTCCTGCTAAGAGAAAGGCCCTAGAGTTTGCAAGAGGGTTGTACAGTGGAAGAGAGGTCTATTTTGAGATTGGGGTGGCTGGAGGAAAAAAGTTTCCTCAAGTGTGGCGGGCTAAACAGAGGAGAAGGGATGGAACCTAGGGATATTGCGTCAAAGAGAGAGAGAAACCAAAAATGTGTAATTTGAAATCCATTTGGGAAATGGCTGGTGACTGAAGTCATTGTAACCAAGGCTGAGATGGGAGAGGGAGGTGAGGTTTACAAGAGGAGAGAGAATTGTACCTAAAACACCACAATAAGACGTTGTAAGATTGGTGAGGATGCAGCAATCATCTCCCATTGTATAACGAGTCAAATCTCGTCCAATTTGATACAAATTTTCTCTCCATACTTGTACCCTAGAGATGAACAAAAAATGTGGAGGAGCAATTCCAGGGGCACAGTAGCACAACATGCTAATTATTGACAGAAGGGTATCAGTCAAACTGTGCTCTAGCAGTGACATAGGGATGTTTCTCCTAGTGATGACCCAGGTTGAACCCCATGTTAAATGGTCTCTGAGTTAATGGGGACATGATGGATATGGCAGAGGAGTTGGCTTTCAATGAATCCAAAGATCAAATGGCCATGTAATGAGTTAGTTCGCTTCTTAGTTAAAAGAGATATACTATACTGTGATGAACATTGAAAAACATGGCGGGTGTGCAGTCCGCTAGCCCAGACAATCAACAATCTCAGGAAAAAACCAAAAACAATTAACAAGTGGGTGTTGGTGTACAACATTGAACAACAAAATTTGCATAGATTTCCCATTTTATTTCAATCAAGAAAGACTGTTCAACATGTCTGGCTCTTTTTCAATATATCCTAATTCATTTCCCCTCTGCACATTAAAAATGTTATTATTATCAGTCAAAAACTAAACAAAATTCATTTCCCCATGTCTGAGACCGCCCCAAACCTAAATAGACTGCAACCCTATTAACTTGCGAAAGAAAACAGAGGCTAAAAATATTCAGTCTACCTCATAAACTTAACCAAACTACTTCAAACAGAGGTTTAGAGGCATTTTTATCATGAAATTTGTACCTGGTGTGGAGAAGGACGTCGAGGGTTGATTGAAGTAATGGCATTTGCAGCAGCATTCAAGATTTCTGCACTTCTACCAGCTGGGTTGTTGGCCATCATTGTCATCCTCATGTCTTCAATTTCTACATTTTCCAAACATCAATGAATGTATTTTTTTTCTCCGAGACATTTTTTCAAACACTTGGAGTGCATCCTCAGTAGATCCACATCCGTAATACACATCCAAAAGGTTAATCCCAACAAAAACATCAAACTGAAACTTACATCCTATTATGTGCTTCTGAATCTCCTTACCCTGCTGTAGGTCCAATATGGCGTGGCAGGCCTTGAGCATGTGGAAATTTGTGATGTGAAGATCAAACATCTCGTATCCCTGCGGCAGGCCTCAAGTCACACATATTAGTATGTGTTGAATAATGTTAAATATATAACGACCATGAAAATTAATGATAAAACAGAGCCGCTACAAGCATAATGCAACACCCACGAGCTCGGTTTAGAAGGAAATGCTCAAGAAACTCAAATCTAGGTCAAGCCGTAATAAAACAGAAAAAAGAAGATGAAACAATAGAAAAACTATAGGAAACAAGCTGATCCCAAAAGGATGATCTCAGGGTAAATGTGGCAAAAAAAATCAATGAAACAGATCCTGCCATCTTTAAAAAGCAGCTGGAACATCCATAGGGACTCAACCCAAAATAGATTGTGCAAACCAAAAGAGCTCTAGACAGGCTACGACTGGCATAGCTGGTTTAAAAACCCCACCTCAGATCTGAAGCTGACCTAGCTCCACGTAAGTATAAAGGAGAATCTACGCATAGCCAAGAAAAAATAAGGCGCCCAGGACATTATAGAGGCGAGCTCCAGGTTGCACAACACCCAAGCAAAATGGCGGCCAGATGCAGAGGGCAGAGCCCATCAAAATGCACAGAACAGAGAGCAAGCCTTTCAAGTAACCCATGAACAAAACCCTTAAGCAAAAACATGAGCTCGAACCAGATCTACCAAATTTCATAATGGCGGCCACACAACAAAGAAAAGCCAAACCAGAACTGTCCCTGTAAAATTAAAACCATATTTAGATGCCTTAATTACCTAAACACCAGAGACAACTGGCTGAGGGGAAAATTAAGCAGGTCGAGCATCTCAAGCAGGGGGAAAATTAAGCAGGTCGAGCACCTCAAGCAGGTGAACGTAGTCGTTAAGTGGTAGTTAGAGTGAAGTTGATTGTGTTATTTAGGTAATGGTAGAGAAATGATGCCACCTCAATATCTAAATGTTTGGGAGTCTGTTGTTGCACAAATGGATCCTTCGGGGCATAATAGATTATAGGCATGGAACATGAGTGATAAAGATAGTCTTTAGTTAGCTGTAGAATGAAGAAATGCTAGAGAGAGATGTTGTTCTCGCATTTCGTGGCTTCTATTTCTAGGCTTTCTTCACCCTTTCTATCTAAACCCCTGCTTAACACTATCGATTTTTTATGCCACCTCCAAAATCGTACCAAATTCTATTCTTCCATGGTGGAAGGTAATTAATTGGAGGTCCCATGGGCAAATGTTTAAGGTCGGGGTCACCTGAAAGCCATTTTCCAGAAAGAGAAAAGAAAATTTACAGTTCTCAAGTCACGAATTTTGGCATTCCAACATCATTCTATTGATTAAATGTTTATATAATCTTTTTAGTTTCTGCCAGGTTCATGTGCACTCGAATAAAACCTCTGCACTAAGTAGGCATTAGCATTATTTCTGTGCGTAGAAAAGTGAGGCATAGAGTAGGGATCTTCTTCTCTCATTGTGGCCCGCCTACCCAGGAGTCAAGACCGCCTTCATTGTGTTCTTTGCAAGCGTACACCTGTTGTGATGTCTTCTGTCATGTTTTCCTTTTGCAGCTCTTTATTGATGCCTGTTCGAATGCATGTGAATTTGCTGTAATTGACTGAACAACTGTATTAAATCTGCCAGAATATGAAAACAGTTTAATATGGGACCAGGAATTTTGGTGTTGGGACGGCAGAATCAATACCGCCAATACCTATTCCGGCTTTGGCATCACTGGGTCCCTTCGACGATGCCTTCTTCGCTCACGTCGTTGCGATGGAACCATCCTGGTATTCAATATCTGTGTGCTGCAAGGAAATGGCTATTCAAGCAGTAGACGCATACAACCATCCTGGTATTCAAATCATCACCTGCCATGTTATTTTGTAATATCATCTCTATTTTCTTTTCGTTTTTTTATGGGATACGAATTATGTTGAACTAATATTTCAGGAACTTCAACAACAATCGGGCAGGACGAGACATTGGAATGGACGGATTGGGGCGAGTCCGAGAATTAGATAGGTCCAGACTCCACTCTCGTGTTTCCCACGGCGACGTAATTTTGGACGAAACAGAGAAACTGCAATACAACCATCACCTCTGGACAAATATTCAGATCCGCCATCCAAGCTGTGAATAGTGCAGTCAAGTATAATGGCAGTGACCATATATTCTAATCTTGGGCGCTTTCTTCTTTCTCAAGGAACATTGCAAACTGGGTCTACATCAAATATTGAATAAAAACAAAGGAATAAATAAATAAAGGAAGCCCGGAAAAACAACGGTGGTTACAGTGGTGTTGAGAGAGTATGTACTGGTAGCACAAATATATTTGAGGTGGAAGTAACTATCTTCTGGAGCCAATCGATGTTTAACGTGTGGCGGTGAGAAATGAAGCAGGTTACGCAGGTCTTACCAGGCGGAAGAAGCATTGTGACAAGTCCATAACAGTGACAAGCACCTCAAGCAGCTGTACGTTGTCGTTGTGCTTATGCGAACAGTAGCCACGCCTCCGGCGTAAATATGCTTTAAATAACCTTTTCTAATATATTTGGAATGTGGCTTCGAGTCATAGCAAAACGTTTTACCACCAAAATAAATGGCTCGCCGAGTTGTAGAAGTAACTCGCCCGATTGTGAAGCATGACTCGCTATGCAACTCAATGATTAACTCGATACATAGCTCCACACATAATTCAATTTCAACTCGAACTTGCTAAAATAGATAACCTTCTGAGTAAAGTAAAAACTCGCTTGAGTTGGCTATTCGGTAAATGATGGTAGAACCACGTGGTAGCCTGAGGATCCACCACGTGGAAAATATTTTTGTCGATCATGTACGAAGATGAAGATGACGTCAAATGAAGAAGACAATAGATGTAAACCCAAACACATAATCTTGTTTTTTCTACGTTGTGACTTGTTAGTTGACCCGGTCTTGCCTAGGGTTGACTTTAACTTTGACTAGCCACCGTTTGCACATAGGGACTCCATTTTTGACGTTCAAATAGCCGACGGAAAGCTATCGAAGTAAAATTCTACATTGTCTTGATCCTAGGAAGTTTAGGGAACATCCATCCTCCGTATTGAACTCTAGATAAAAAACAAATATCAAAATCAAGGGCAACAACCTTCGAAATTCAATTATAACAACCAATAGTTGAATAACAATAAGAAATTTGTACCGCAACAAAACAAAAATCAAATACCTTAGGATTATGATCCTGGTCTGTATTGTGGCTTCCATAGGATCTGGAGGAATGATGTTAGAACATGTTGTGACTGTAATAAATTCATTCAATGTCTACTAGAGGACAAAAAACAACTCTTTGTTAAGATGTTTTTGGCGAATCCTACGACACCAACTTAGAATTCTAGCATGGGGCTTGTATCCCCTCAAAACACACCGCTTAGGATATTTAACTATCCCCTTCCAATGCATCCTAACAATGGTAAGTTGGACCCCAACGACACAAACAAGGGTATCTAGGTGGGAAACAATGATCATGAAGCTTCGACTTCGTCAAACCCATTGGTGGCACCTCCATTGGATGGTCACTGAAAAACTAAGATCGTAGGTCTAGTAGAGTTAGAAAATGAACCCCAAATAAATGCCGCTATGACAACTCAAGACTACTCTTCGCAGCCCATTCCTATTTACCCATTTGTGTTAGATGATGTTCCAACACTTCTGAAAACTTGTGGGGGCTTACGACTTGATCATTGATTTAACAAAGACCTTTTCTCACATCTCCTTCTTGGATTTGTTGAAGAACTCCCCTTGCTCATAGAGCTACTTTATTGGAAGCATTGGGTCTTGGACATTTGATCAATGCCACCCCTCCTTTAGAGGTGACAAATAAATCACATAGAATTCAACGTACATCCTCCTGGGTAGCTCGAAAGAGATGCCAAGTTTATATTCGACATCGGTAAGATGCCCACAGATGTTGAGTTGGCATGTAGAGGTGATCTGAACTCTATATCTATAGATTTGGATTTACAAATAACTACATAAAGCGTGCATAATGATCGATGATGGGGAAACAATCAACATTGTCCCTTTCTCATTTCTCTAGAAGTTAGGCTATGGAGAAACCAATTTCTCTTCAACAAGAAATACACTTGAGAGGGTATGATAGCCTCAAGGCGACATCGATTGGAACCATAGTGCTACCAGTTACCCTAAGGGCCCAAGAAAATTCTTACAGAGTTTTATATTATAGACTGGGAAACCAACTATAATATGATTCTTGACCATCCTTAGATACATCACATGAAGGTGATTCCTTCCACATTATTTTCAAGAAGTCAGATTCCTACATTTGGGGAAAGTCTTCATTGCACAGGGTGACCTGGAAGCCCTTTGAAATTCACCTAACTAACCTAAAGAAGAAACTTGGGGTAAATTACTGAGTTTGAGCTCCCTGTAAACCAATTGAACAAACCCACAAGTTCAACACCAGAGACAAAACTAATTCCCACAACAGAATTAGAAACTATCGGTTTGATTGAAGGGATTCCTGTGGTCAAAGACAAAACTGCGACTGTTGATACATTGTATCAACAGAAACCACAACGAATATTGTTGAGCTATTGGAGAATGATTTACCAATTCTGCTTCCATTCGATTCCATGGGCATAAGACATGCTCTGGGACTCAGCTCTCTTCCTATTGATGGATTTTGCATGGTTGAAGTCTCAGAAGCAAGGGAAGAAGATATAAAAAATAATCCAACATCAATCTTCCCAAGAAACTATTGGACTCTTAATTTTGACAAAGTAAAATGCTCACTTTGGCGATGGGGTAGGTGTGATCCTCACTTCTCTTGAGGGGAAGGTCATTCCTTTTACCTTCAAGCTAGATTTCGAATGTACAAACAATGGTGCAAAATACAAGGCTCCCCATGCTTAGTCTGATAGTAGCCAAAAGGATGGGTAATTGTAATATTAGAGTGTTGGGTGATTCGCAGCTAGTCGCCAATCAAGTTTCAGAGGTATATGAGACTAGGGTGGAACACTTGTAGCTCTATAAAATTGTTTTACTCAACTTAAGTAAAGGTTTTGACTTCATTTCAATTAAATCCATCCCACAGTGAACAAAACCTTATCACTTGATTTGATAGCTACTTCTACTTCCCGCTTCTATCTGAGTAAAGAATTAGAAGACACCGACTTCACAGTTTCGGTTCGCGTTGAACCCTTAGTTTGTAAAATGCCAATAAATATGATCTTGGCATACATTGAGGATGAGAACGAGCTTGCTACCCTAGATTATGTAGAAAATGATGAGGCTATCTTAGGATACCTTAATGATTTATATGGATTTACATCCCACACATAATAAGAGAGGCTTTTCTCTCATTCCTCACTCTTCCTCCTATTTTGGAGATCCCATGATGGAACCTTCCTCCTTGGAAGGCCTTGAGATTTGTGAAGATAGAAGAGGAAGGAGAGTTAGAACTACCTCTGCCCCACTTGAGTTTGAAGAGGGTAATGCCTCTTTGATCAAGGGGACAATCTGACATCAACATTAGGATGGAGGAGGACCCAAAAATTTTGAACTTAGGTTCTTCATTGACTCTTGAAGAAGTAGAAATACACATGAAGGTTCTTAAAGAACATTTGAAATCCTTCACTGTTTAGTTATAAAGAAATGACAGGAATTACTCCTCATGTTGCAGTACACAACCTTGTGACCAAATATGATGCCAAGCCCATCAAACAAAAATCCATACCTATGAAACCAAAGGTGGCACTAATGGTTAAAGAGGAAGTTATAAAACTCCTACAAGTGGGGTTCATCAAACCTATCGATTACTTAATGTGGGTATCTAACATTGTCCCCATTCTTAAAAAGAACGGAAAAAATTGAATTTGTCATTGACTTTTGGGATATAAACAAAGCATGTCCCAAAGATGATTTCCCATTACCATCCATCAATGTTATCGTTGACGCAACATCTGGTTATGAGTTTTTGTCACTTATGGATGGTTTTTCTGGGTACAATCAAATTAGGATCTCCAAGGAAGTTCAAACAAAGATAACCTTTGTTACTCTTTGGGGAACATTATTGTTAAACAATCATGCCATTTGGTCTCAAGAATGTTGGTGCCACTTTTCTAATGGGTAATGACTTACATATGAATTGATCTTATTCAAAAGATTGTAGAATCATATGTTGATTACCTTCTAGATAAGGACAAGAAGTCAATGTGATCACCTCTATGGTGCTTTGTATCATCCTCTCTCATCTCATCAAATATGACGTTACATTGAATCCAAAAAAAATGTATTTGGTGTAACGAGGAGGTAAATTATTGGGATACATAATCTCTTCACAAGGGATCGATGTAGATCTAGAAAAATATGAGCAGTTCTAGAAATGATCCCAAAATCATACAATTCGGGCATTATATCCTTTCTCAAAAATCTCAGTGCAATCTAAAGGTTTATTCCTAATTTAACCTTTGTTATCAATTCGATAAACATTTTTTTACAGAAGGATTGTTGTAACATCTAGATGGATGTGAGTGTCATGAGGCATTTGAATCAGTCAAATGATTCCTTTTGTCACCTCCCATGCTCATGGCCTCCCAAATCAGATTTCCCTCTTATTCTATATTCATGGGCTATAGACGTCTCATTATCATGCATGCTAGCACAAAAGGACAATGAAAAATGTGAATGCGTAATTTACTTCGTTAGTCATAAGTTACTAGACTATGAGATGTGCTATACACAAGTAGAAAAAGAATGCCTCGCTATAGTATTTGTAACAAATATAGTTCAGGCATTATATTCTTAACCAAGAAATGTGGGTTGTTATTAAAATATAATGTCTTTGGACATTCCTAATACAAGGTTCATTGTCTAATAAAGTTGGACACTTCATGACCTTAATGGGAGAATTTGAGTTAACTTATGTCAACCGAAATCTCGTCAAGGGACAAATCATTAGTGATTGGTTGGAAGATAACCCATTTGACGATGGAGAGTTAGTAGACCTGAGTTTCCCCGATGAGTGTATATACTACATAGAAGTCAGACCTCACATTTTTTGTGTCCATGGTATTTGGATATAGTCAATTTTATTATGGTCCAGACATACCCTGAGTGAACAATGATTCATAGCAGATAATATGGCTATTGCACATCATAGCCACCAAGTATGTAGTTATAGAACAAGTGCTCTATCGTAGAGGTTTTGACAGAATGCTACTAAGGTGTGTTAATGAGGAAGAGTCAATCAAATGATCCTCTATAGAGCCTACAGTAGGGTTTGTGGAGTTCATTTTTGAGGACATACAACCACTAGAAAGATACACCAAATGGGTTATTTTTGACACACACGTAGAACATGACATAGTAGAGTACGTACACAAGTGTTATAAATGCCAATAATTCTCTCACAAGATTCACATTCCTTACCAAGCTCTCATAGCCAATTCTGACCCCTTGGCTCAGAATCCACATGGTGTAGTTTGGATTTGATAGGGAAATTCTCTCCCTCGTTATCTCATGGATAGACACAATTTAATAATTATGGCCACGGAGTACTTCACGAAGTGGGTTGAGGCCATGCCTCTTACCACCATTCTATGGTCTATAATTGCAAAATTCATCTTGAAATAGATCATATGTAGGTACGGGGTCAATCACAGGTCATTCACCATTCGATAATATGGGTGATGTCATTTAAAAATGAAGATTTTGGAATAGTCTCGGCCTCCTTTACTTCAAGATAAATATTACACAGTTTCTGTTTATATTTTCTTCAATTTTCAATTACGGGATGCATGTGGGATTATTCGTAATTATATTTGTAAAGAAATAATATCAAATCCCATTAAATTTGCATATATATATATATACCTATATATATATTATATATATATATATATATATATATATATATATATATATATATTAAATGCAAGTTAAAGAACATGACCTCATCTCCATATTTAATGCCAAAACATACCCAAAGTGCCCATTTAAGTTTGACTAGTCAATGGCTCTTATAGCCACCTATATGTGTGTAAAATAAGCAATATAAAGCGCCTAAACTCACCCTACAAGCTTCAACCTGTGGGACAAATCCCATGATATTTTGCACCTAGGGAAGTGGAGGTATGGGGATTTGAACCTCTATCCTCCCATGCAAGATTATAGGTGCCCAACCATTGAGCCATTAAGCTTTGGGAAACACTATAAAAGGAGCTATTTTGCATATGTACAGACATCCGGGATTGTGTTGAAGATATTGTTTTGCTCACAACTTGAGTTAGAGAAGGAATTTTGAGGTGATGTAAAAAGTGACTACTATTATTTTTGGCAGAGGAACGTGATGGGAAGATCAGATTCTTGTAGAAATATTTGTAAATATTTATTTTCAATATTTTAATAGACCGGTCCCTTTTGGCAATCGGACCTCAGAGACGCAGGCCACAAGTGCCAAACTCCATTTTCAATGTCTATGTGTCAATTTACTGGTGATTCATCTCTGTATTTTTTGATTTTACATAGTACTTTCATTTTTATTTCCTTTATTAAAAATACAAAAGGTTATAATAGTCACATTTTAATATTCAAAAATCAATACAAAGCATGAAGTTAAGTGTGTGCACAATTGCAAGTTAAAATTTATTTTTAGATCACTCCTACCCAAGCTCTACAACTGATTGCAACACCATGGCCCTTTTCCATGTGGGGCTTGGATCTGATAGGGAAGTTCTCTCCCTCATCGACGGATGACCAAAATTTCATAATTACAACCACAATATTTTATGAAGTGGGTTGAGGCCATGCCTCTTACCACCGTTCCAGGGTCTATAATTACAAAGTTCATCTTGAACCAGATCATTTGTAGATAAGGGTTCCCACAAGTCAGTATCTATGATAATGTTGCATCATTTAAAAATGAAGAGGTGCATGAGTTGTCATGAAAAATTAAAGATAAATCATTACACCGCCTCTCTATACTACCCTAAGGCAAATGGACAGGTTGAGGCAACTAATAAAATGCTAAAATCTATCCTCTTGAAGATTGTTAAGGAGAACAAGTGTGATTGGAATCTAAAGCTATTTTTGGCCTTATAGGCCTACAGAAGGTGAGTAAGAATGCCAATGGGGGAAACTCCATATTCCTTAGTATTCGGTTCAAAAGCGGTTTTATCACTTAAGTTGAGATACCCAGTCTTCAGATATAATTACAAGGAATCTTAGGAGAAGAAGGATATCATGAGGCATGACTTGTTGAGCTAGAGACCCTCGATGAAGCTCCGTCTTAGAGATGAGGCACACCATAGAGCTTATGCTGACCGGATGTGCCGGTAGTACAATAAGAAAGTATATGAATGTGATATATTCGTTGGATATCTAGTATTGATACTTGACATTTGGATAGACAAGAAAATCGACGAAGGAAGGAAATTAGGGCCCAAGTGGTTGGGCCCATATTGAGTCATGGAGGACTACAAAAATGGGGCATATCACCTGTCTACTCTAGAGGGTGAAGAATTTGGAGAAACCATCAATTCACTTCACTTAAAGTGTTACTACGTGTGATTCATCTGCATTTCCACATGTACACTATTGCATTTGCATTGCATTTTCATTTACTAGATCATTTTGTAAATTTGTAATCAAGGAACTTATCTTTCAAGCAAATTTCAAAAAATTATGAAAGTATTGGAAAAAAATTCAACCACATTTCTTCAAATATCTGTAATATTATCATCAACATTTCTGATCATTTCATCAGTACAACAAGATAAGATCAAAATTTTGACACTAATTCTACCAAGGCATGCATACTTGGTTCTCCTCATAGTTTTCTTCCGGCTCAGGTGTATTTTCCCATAGTCTTGTTCTAGAATCTTCTTGGAGTCATATCTTTCCCAGAAAAACATATTTGGTAGCAAAAAAATTCTAAACATTTTTACCTGAATTGCTTGTTTTCCTATCTCATCCTTCGGTGTTGAACCCTCGCATCTTACTGGTTGCATGGGGTTGAGGCTAGGGGAAAGCTATCCCTCCCAAAAGCACAACTCAAAGTTATATATATATATATATATATATATATTTCTAAAGTCAAAATCAATACACAATTTTCATTTACATACTTCCTTGCCCCACCAACCTTTAGTATTAAGCCCATGCCTCTTACTAGTGGTGTGAGATTGGGAAAGGAGGGAAGTTCCCTTACTCACCTATGCCTTGTCCTTGTTGATGAGCCCATGCTTCCTACTAGTAGTATGTGACAAGGTGTAGGGGGACTATGCAGATAAATTAGTAAGTATAAGAAATATTCATTCAATAAAAAGTGATTTGAAATCAAAGATCCCAAGAATAATGAGTTAGATGCGTATGTTCCATAAGAGTTAAAACCTTTAAACCATATTTTGTCAATTAGCAGGCCATATACGGGTCTAAGTTTAGACAAAATTGCAAGCATCACATTCTAAACTATGTAGTAGACAATGTGTAGAGTTAGTTTGTAGGTTTTTGATTGGATTTCTATCAAAATATTTCCTTTCTCTCAGGGACTTCCATCATCAAAATCATACAAGATCATGTCCTTTCTATTATCTCTAATATTGAGCCCCAAGCATCTTGGCTATAAAATGGGGTTCAAGAAAGGAGCAAGTTCAGCTTTCTTATCAAATGGTGAATTTCTCACAGAGTAACAAAATGAAAATAAGTATAGTCATATGCTTGAAAATCTAAAGTTTCAGCATTAACTCTTGTGCTTGCATCAAGCAATTTAGGTGTAAGTGTACAAGGTAAGAGGAGGGATCATTATATAGCCAAATGGTTAAAGCATATCTCTACATCCCTTTGCATGTGGGATAATAGAGATGTTGAAATTAGAAATTCTGAATACAGGGGGGTTTAAGAGTAGGGTTGAGTTAACTGTAAATGAGAGTTTAGCTTATCCTTTAGTGGCTCATGTGGACCAAAATGGAGCTTATCTAAATAATCAAGCTGATTAATTAATATATGTGCAAGATGTCATAAAAGACTAGGTGTAGAGTGAATATTAGCATCGCTTTGAGACTATAGAAGGGGATTAAATCAATTAAATATTGATTTATGTGGTTCAAATGAAAGGGCATCGAAGCTAATTAATTGATAATAATTAATTAGTCTTTGACAAAAGGGAGGATTTATTAATGAAAGTGTCGTTAATTAGGGTACTTTGTTGTATAGGCTCCGACTGTAATTAATTAGCGTAGTGTAATTAATTAGAGTGACTGATAGGAGATCGAAGATGAGTCACATTGCTGTGTGACGGATATGCCTCACCAATCCTCTGCAGGAAGGTAGATAATTAGCGCAATTTAAGTATTCTAAGATTGTTCAGAGCGTAATTGTTCCAAAGAGGTGTCTACAACATCAGTATGTCATCTAACATATAATGGATTCTCCACATCCTCTGCCATAGCTCCACATGGGTCTTCCCTAAAGGGATCAGTAAAGTGTCAACACATATCCCATGAATAAGATCTCACAAGCCATGTAAGCAGTGGCTGTGAAACAAATAGAGCAACAATGAAGAGTTATAAAAACATCAAAAATCAAAAATAAGTACAAATGGTTAACATATTATATCTAACAAAGTTTATAAAATAATATCTACATACTCAGATATTTGGGCATCCACATAGGATCAGCTGGTGCAAACTGGTTGTGGTGGAGTTGTTGCAATAGCACCTACTCGTCCTCCCCCTCTCCTAAGTTGATGCACTATCCCATCATGGATTTCTCATCGCCATTACCTCCCTCATGAGGAAGTGGCTCCTCTGAAACTAGAGTCTCCTTCTCTGCCTTTGCCTCCTCTCTCTCTCTACCGTAGAGATCTCTATTATAACCCACCACTTTGTATCACTATCCTCCTCCTCATCACCCCCCTCTACTCTAACCTTCCTCACCTATCTCTTGACCAGCCTCACTCTCAATCTCTATATTTGTGGTTATGTCGGCATCCTCTTCCTCCTCCCCACTATGAGTGAGTGTGACCTCAATCTAGAGGAGATCCCTAGGTACTCTGGGAACTAAGACCTTCTCTGCATAATATAGGTACTCTCGGTATCACCACTATCTCCATCCATGTCATCCCTTAGGGCCATTTTGTGTCTCCCTAACACTCTGATAGACATTAGGCACGATAGGAAGAGCATCATCGTAAGATAATCCAAACTATTATGGTACCCTAGTAGCAAGGTGGGCCTCCACCCTCGTAGATTTGTCTACTAACTATGAAGTGGTAGCACATGTAATCAGGATATTCCCTTATTGAACCCATAAACCAATCATACACTGATACAGTCTCAGTAACAAATCATCTATAGTCAATGTAGAGCAACAGGCTTATGTGGACCCTCTACGAATTGATAGGCTTGTCAATCTCACAGCCCTGATGGCCCCTAGATCATGTATACCACCTCCCCTCTAATAGGGGATTATCTACTCATACACCCAGCTGATAACTAAAGTAGGATGGCTCAGGGATTTCCCCTAGAGCCTCACCACTTGGTACAAGTCATGGTATGTAGTCCCCAAGATATCCACACCCTTGGAAAAGATCCTATAGTGCTTCTCGATATGCATGATGATTGGATCCCAACAGTATAAGAGCTTGATTCCCCATAATTTTCTCCTACCAAACGTGAAGCCAGAATACCAATAATGGCCTTGCGTAGGGTGGGGATAGGGGTGGAGGTAATAGATAAAAGCCACATACCCTACTTAGTGCCCTCTGACACCCCATCATCCCCCATATAGGAATCCCACTATCTAGATCTGGTTGTGCTCCATGTACTCTCTAAGTTCAATCATTTTTCAGTCACATGTACTCCAGGAATCCTATAGACATCCTCGAGAGTGATATTCCACCCTCCCCGAACACCAGGAAACTAGAAATTGTTTCATTTTGCATCCCAATAAGACAGTAGGTCATACAATATATGGCTAGTCTGGTGTAATGTGTGGTACTTGTACGAATCCTCCATAAACCAGCCCGATGCAATAAATTTGTCTCACCCTGAGTCAGTTGATCAAGAATGCCTGGAAACTAGTCACAGTCTCTCTCTCGGCTCCAACGGATGTATAAATCCTTCTGACATTAACCAAAACAAGAAAAAGAGAAATTTGGTAACACATGTATCAATAGGCGATCTCATCAAAAACGACATAATATAACTTAAAACCCAAAAAAAAAAGTCTAACTTGGTCAAAATAAATCTTTGTCCTGACAATTACAAAATTGTCGCCCTGTGTAGAGCAGTGGTTTTGCAACCACTTCTCCTGGTCAGGGTGGTGCAATCTTATAACCGTTGCCCTACACAGGGTGGTGGTCATGTCCAAAATGGACAAACTGCACCCCCTTTGACCCAAAAATTTAAAAATACACAAAAATTGACCCTTTTGCATGAAACAAAAGGAAAAACCCACCTAGATCACCTCCTAGGGAACATTTTACAAAAACAAATTTTGAAAATAACCCCCCTAGGTGTAGATTTTCAACATTTTACATTTTATGGTTTCAAATAAACAAATGCAAAATACTAACCTTTGTCTTCATCATTCGACCGCTCGCTCGCTGGGGCCACGGTCTTGTCGCAGCACTCGTCATTTTGACTATACTCTCGCTCAAAACGGTGATGGTTGGTCCAGAGCTCAAAAATCACAACGAGGATATGTGCAAATGAAATTGAAAATGAGAGGTTTAGTTATAAATTCTTTATTTTAAATTTTTTGAGTGTATATGCTTTACAGGGCTGGAGTGTTAGTACAGGTATACTTCTATCCTCACACAAAGGGTAAGTCCTCTTGTCATTTTATTTTAGTGTTTATTTTTCAATATCATATCTATTTGCACTTGAGTCTTGCTTTCATCTTACAAGTAGTGGGAGTTTGGATGGTGACATTTCAGCACACAGGCATGTTAGGTATAGCTTCTAACTCCCCATTTCGAGAACATCCATACTTGAACTCTACATTTTATGCCTCTTCATGGCTAAAACACTTCTCTAAGGGGGCAATACGTACACACCCAAATTTACACATGCTAAATTATTGGAAAATAGTTACAACAGGTCCCCAGTGATGATTCATGTCTAATCTAAAGTGTTTGAGCTCCCTAAACCTCTTTGCAGCTTACATTTGTAGCCTAGTTTACCCTACTTAGCCATTCCTACTTTTCAGCATCTTCCCACACCATTCTACCTTAGTTTTTTCCTTTACTTATAAAACCACCACCCTTCCTAGGTGGTGGTCCTGTAACTGCTGCCCAGGTAGGGCAGTCATCCTGTGTACTTTTTTCTAGAATTCCTTACCTGAGAATTGATGCAGTGATTGCTTCACTTCAGTTCACTTTTAGAGCATGTTTCTCAATCATTTTAGCTAATTTTGGGCTTGAATGATTCGTATCAACTTCCTCTTCCACTTGTTATTTGTGATTGATTGTTTAACTACCCCTTCATGTGATGATGTGGCACCCCATGGCTATCCAAGTGTGATAGTGCACAACCCAACCAACCTTCTATAAAACCATTGCTTCTTCTCAAGAAAATGGCCAGATATTATTTTTTGTATCTTGCTTAGTTGAGCTGCAACAATCTTGCTAGAAAATGCATAGCCAAGCTCTGTTCTCTTTTGTTATCTTTATTTTACCCACATTGCTACCAGACTGCCATCAAGTTTCATTACTCTAGAGCTTTCTCCTTACTACTTCTACTGCATTCCTAACATCCTGGACTCACATGAACACAAGAGATTGAAAATACAAACTAGAAGGGACACAAAAGTCACACCATAACTAAATTTCCACAGTACTGTAAATACCAGGTTGGGGTTGTAATTGGGTTTCTTTAATTATTTTTTTGAGAATCTTATTCATATTATTCATTACAGTAGAAAATGAATTTCATTTTCATTGTTAAAATCATTGAGTAGTTATAGTAGATCACTTTCCTCAACAAAATATTTCTTAGGATAGATAGCCTCCTTTTCCTATCTTTGTAGATTTGCAAAGAGGTGATTCTAGAAGAAATCTTCTATGTTAATTTATAAATCAATCAAAGCATCATCCCATATAGAAAATCCTCTATAAAAATCATTCTTTACTTTTTGCGGGGAAGTTGTAGGGGCAAGAAAATCTTCTGAGAAGCTCTATGATTTCTTACCATGCCTTTGAGGAAAAACAAAAGATTTAATTCAGATTAGTTTAGATAGGATTTAGTTGACTAATATTATTGCACATTACATAGGTAAATAACTACATCTAGTTATTTATTTGTATAGGATTTATTTGTTAGATTAGAAGCTTTTCATTTCTTCGTTTCTTCTAAATTTTAGAAAAGCACAAAAAATATTTCCTTTTATTAGATTAGTTGTTTTGTATTGTTTATTTCCATTATATTCCAAAATCACAAAAACATAGTGTAGAATTTTCTTATTTAGATTAGATTGTTATTTGCATTGGTTAGATTTAAAACACTTTGAATGCATACATGACCATAAAAAAACCATAAAAAGAGAAAACATATGCTAGTGATCCATTGTTCCCACTAACTGAACGTACCTGAATTAATTACAAACATAGCATACGGAACTCTATATACTTTTCCTCACAACACTGACATGATACACTAGAAAATTAAACAATTAAACATTTTGATACATCATGACTAACAAAGCCTATGAATACTGGATTGTTCTGGCAATAGAGTTTAAACATGTATGACCATACAAGGACAATAACTACCAAGAGTTTATGGTTGTGATCTGTGGGTTTCCCGAACTGTAAGGGCCCAAAGACTGGTTAGACCTTAACACATTACACTCATTTTTCTTTAGGTCATCCCCACTTCCACCAGACAACATTGGAAAACTAAATGTTCTAAATGAAGAAGCTCATCTGATCCCTCACATATCAGACCTCTTTAACTAACCCACCATAGAGCCAGTGGAACCACGCCTCTCTCTCATTCATTCCATGACCTTTTCTAGAAATTGCTAGGAGGAACCCATTGGTTTCCCACATATCCCACAACCATTGGAAGGAATTTCCAGGGAGCTTTATATTGAATGGAATATTCATATGGCCATCCTTTTTGATTCATCTATCATACCCATTTAGGTTATAGAGGGCCTTCTTTTCCCTTGACGAGCAGGTCCTAATATTGCACGTTGTGGAAAATGTTTTTACTTGATAGATTTTTTGTCCCATTCCCACTTATTTTCATCCACATACCACATATTCGATATACTTCACTATGCATATCCATACACATCTTCCACATCAGTTGTCCTGGCATGACCTTGGGAGGGTGAGTATGGTTGAAGATCGCATGTTGATTTTCATCTGTATAGCCACCCCAAGAGTGATCTTACAATAGAGTAGTGCACTACATCTTAAAATCAATGTAATTCTAGTGAGTGTGTAATAATTTTTCCCTAGTATGACCTTGTACAAGTGCACTTGATAGTGGGATATAGGTAGATTTAGCAATAAAGTAGAATGTGTGGATAGAATAAAGAAACTTTCCCTTCATATTTTGTGTATGTAGAAATTGAACTATGTGCCTTCGTCCCTTGAATGAGTGCTAGATGGATGTTTTAGAATTCTTTAGGTTCCTTTAGATGTAAGATTAAGTGATGATAATAAATGTTTAGTGTTTGGTCCTTGATTTTTGTCACATAACTATGTATTTATATTATTCCCTTTTTTGAATTTCATAATTGACAATTGGAAGGTCAACCCATAAGTGAAAAAGGTCCCCCAAAAGTTAAAAGAGACCCAAAAGAAGTGAGTAAGGTGAAAAATGGTTCAGGGTGCCTAGGAGCTCATATCCTAGTTGTGTGTTAGTGTTTAAATCCATAAAAGATAAATAATAAAAATACAAAATGGGATGTAGGGTGTGCAAGACCAAACAAAAAATAAGAAACATAGAAAAGAGGCCAAAGAAAGTCATTAATTACTAGTTTTCTTTTGTAGGAATTATATGAATGCTAGTATGTTTTTAGGACCTAAACAGTACCCAAGAGTGTGATGTTATGTCTACAGATAATTTCTTGCCCTGGGACCGATAAGATTTTCATCCATAAGAAGCGATCCTCTAACCACATGGTGCACCAAATAAACCACAACTCCACACCATCCTTTACCCATCCACCATATTATCTATATGGTCTCCATATAATAGCCCCATGACCCATCTAATCTAGCATCGACTTATAAGTGGTTGTATTCATCATCCTACTATGAGTACCTACTCCAAAAATGGACTACAAATATGCTCCAGATGCAGTAGGGGGGATCTGAGTCTACCATGTGCTCATGTAGAGTGGCCACAATGATCATAATATGCATCAAGATGACCAACATACGTTGAATCAAGTGTATGAGCTCCTAGTCCACCCCCATGAATCCAATCAGTGAGTAAATAGTATACAAATGCTCTATACAGAAGTGGGCTAACACACACTTCTATGCCAAGTAGTATACCATGAAATCCCACAATCATCTATACTGCTCTATCCCAATACCATGCAATCTTGTAGGCAATATCCCCATTCCTGTGACCCTCCACTCTGACTGATGATGTTAGAATCCATTGATGACGATAAACTTTCAGAAAGCAATAGAAGTGCACTGTGAATAAGAAATATCACAGTGCTAGAACTGCAAGATGTCAGTCTCATTCAATCATCATCTACCTCTGGGTTTCATTATAGTCATCACATGTACTCTCTCCTATAGATAGGCAACCGTAATGATTTTGTATACGCCTCCTGTCAGAGGTCACTTTCATCTCACTAGCGTAGTGAATACCATAAGGTATATTTATGTGATCTTCACACCATATATCACACAAAGCAATGCAATATAGTGACATATTTTTGGGATACCTGGAGGCCAAATTTATCAATATACCTAGTCAGGAAACACGATCCAATACATCTCACTCAAGCATCTGATAAGCCCATAAGTAAGCAATGATACTCAAACATGGCTCGCCTTAAACTATCTCGAGTGTATATCCTGTCTACACAACAAAAAATACCAATAAAATCTCTTTTTGTAAGGCTGTGGTGGACCCGTCCAGTAGGCATATGAAAAGAGGAGTACTAGAATGTAATGAGCCAAAAAAATTGGCTCAGAAAGCCCAATAACCCTATAAAATGAGCTCGGAAAAAAAATGCCCCCTTGAAATGATGAATTTTATTGTTTTCCCCTTACAATTCTCTATATATTGTGAAAAATGGGAAAAATACATAAAGGGGGGTCCAGGGACTCACTGACATGTAGGGAGCTGGCCAGATCAGAGGAAACTTGGCAAACTAGGAGAGGGGAACTTGGTGGGGCGAGCTAGGGTGACTTGATCGAGTTTGGTTAGAGCGGTGGGCGAAGGAGCGGGAAACCACAAGGGGTCACTGGGAGGTAGAGTCTGAGATACACGTGTCACACTGAGTCATAGGCCAATGAAAGTGCTAAGGATCCTAGGGAGATGGTCTGCCAGTGTTGGTGCCATGAATGATGAAAAGAGTGCTAGGAGGTGACTGTTACAACCATCAGAAATGCCGAGCTGGAAGATCGGGTCAAGGCAGTGGTGAAACCAAGTTGACAGCAGGAATCATGGAAATTCCAGAAAGTTAACCAAGGAAGCTTGAGGCATCGGGTTAGAAATGACGCCAAAGATGACAACCAGTGTGAGAAGGGTTGAAAGTGCACCAAATGGACCTCGAGCTGGTGAGTGAACTAGAGAGCTCAAGAGAATGAACATTACAAGGAAACTAGACATAGGGCCGAAGCACGATAACCAAAGGATATGTTGATCAGTCAGACTCTAGTAATTAGTGAAGAAAATATAGAAGATTCACACAGGAAAGCAGAGCACATTCAAAGGTGTGGAATCGGAAATAATCATGCGCGAAGAACATAAACAGGTTCAGGACTTAGCCGTTTTTATGGTGAATATCTATTTTTGGAGATAGCGTACAGAGCACATAAACTGGTCAAAGACTTACACGATACACATTGGTATTTTTGGATGATTGAATACGAAATGATTTGTATGGGTGCAGGCTAAAGATAGAGTGACGAACTGATAGTTGAGTAAGAGAGATCTATTGTTAGCATTCTTGCATATAAGCCTATTTTTGTAAGGGTGTATGGCTAATAATAGCATGCAACCTACTTTGGGATTAGGTAAGTGGTGAAGGGAAAGTCTCCACCCTTATAAATATGTATTGGACTGTGTAGCAGAGAGAGCATAGATATAGGTGTGAGAACTAGGTTATAGTGAGATTATGCTGCTAGATCTATTAAACGCGTGAGCGTATACCACCGTTATTTTTAAGGAATCTTTTGTGTATTTAATGTAATTAATATAATGAATATTATGGACTGAATTAAAGTGATATCATGGTTATAATTCAGTATTGCATGCTTGATTTCATCATGGTTATCTTTTAAGTCTATTATTCTTTAGATGTAGATATGAATATACACTGTAGAAATATATATTAGCCATAGATCAGAATGATTTAAAGTCTTCATCATGCTAAAACATCCTGTAATAGCAACCCTAAAGAGGGGAGTGGTACCTTTTGCATGCTTCGGGTGAACACTCAGTCTAGGTTGAGTGATGTGCCAGCACACGCCTGAGGGTTGTATTGGTGAATTCTAGGCTACATCATTAGTTCCATGTTGCCGGGGCCTCTTTTTCAGTTGTTTTCAGGATGGTTCATGATGAAGACATACCGGTTGACCTTAGCAAGTGTTGAGGAGTGGATACACAATCTGGAAGAAGAATACGCATGGTGGTTCAACACTGGATCTGAGTTTAACGCATGCATGTGGGTGGAACAAAATATATATGACATTTTATATGAGAGCTTCTTCACTATCTTTCCAGTAGAATTGTACAAGTGGCTGATTGCTTATGCATCTATGCGGAATTGAAGGTATCACACACTTGTCTAGACGTAGGAAGAATTTCAAGACCCTTTATGATGCTGATCTGATTTGGAATCGAGTTGTGGATACGTGGTTCCATGGTGTTTTGGAAAGTTTATATCTTGGAGTACTCAATTTCCACTTATTCATGCCTAGAGGTAGCTGAATTCTATTATTTACGATATTTAAGGGGAACTTACCTACAAGGCATTCCACTAGCGATCAAGATCCTGATGGTAAATTTGAATTTGGAAAGTAAACCGATGGAAAACTACACCCCACCACGTGCAGGGGTAGGAGCAGGTTTGGTGAAATATGGCAGACCTAGTGTTAGAAAGGTATAGAGAGGAAAGGTAGCTTAAGTATAATGAGGTGTGTGAGAGGGAGGTAGAGAAGCAATGAGAGGTTGTAGAGTAAATAACGTTGTGGAGAAAGATAGTTTGGGAAGGAGTGGAAGTTCACACTGAAGAAGTGGAACCCGAGCCTCAAGAACTCCCCCATTTGGGAAAACATGATAGGGAACCCTTCTCAGCCTCATGTAGAAGCGCACCAACAGAGATGACTTGAGCCATGGGTGTGTATCTGAATCCACTTAGAAACCTTGCCTTTGTGCTTGGTTTTCCAGCATCTAGTATAACAAGTAATCAACAAACTAATTCAAGTAGTGGGAGAGTAGAAGTGAGTCTTATAAGAGGCATAACAATGGCATCACAAACGAATTTGTTGTTATATGGGAGTACCTTTTCGGGTGTATCATTAGCGTAAAATACAAGCTCACCAATTTTTTGACTAGATTTTGGGAGTGGTAATGCTTCGAAGATGGTCAGGGTACAATTCAGTTCTACTGTTGGGACAAAAGGAAACACATCTTCTGGTCCAACCTTAGCTACAAGTTCGGGATCAGGAGGCTTAGGTAGCTCTAGCTCTGGCGGGTCTGGTGGTTCTGGAGGCAGGGGAAACACATGAGGTTTTGGATCATGTGGGCAAGGTCTGCACCAACCCTAGAATATTTACATAGAGATGTCTCTTTGTCTTCCAGAGTATAGGGGCATAAAAGACATTGTTAAACATGTGCATATGTGTGAAATACTGTGTCACACAAATGGAATCAAAACTTCCAAGTGTAGGGAAATCCAATTTGCTACTACGTTACAAGGGCACACACACAACTGGTACAAAAAGTTTGACCCTGATCAGACTTGCGTTGACTCTACAACTTTAAAATATGCTTTCCTTAAAGAGTTTCACATCCCTGAGTTTGAGTAGAAGAGTATAAGTGCACTCAAGGATATTAAGCAAGGCACTAGTGAAAGTGTTAAAGAGTATGATGCATGGTTTAAAATGCTATTATCTAATATTTCTTATGATATTCATGCAAGTTAGCATGCAAAATGGTTCATTGGGGGCCTGATTACCCCTTTTAGGAGGGCATTATCACATAAGACATACATTGATCCATGTGAAGCACTTGAAGCAGTCTTACATGCTGAGGCAGTTGGAAGCATAGACACTAGGGTGATCCCGTTTTTAGAAGCCCAGATCATAGCTATGGAAAAATAATTGGAGAAACAATCAAAAAAATTCAGCACATGAGACGTGCACAGGGATTTGGTGCACAGATTATGAAGTAGAAGGTCACACAAAGGATAGTTGTCCTCACAGATCAGTGCGCTCTTTACTGTAGGATTGTGAGATATGTCATTTAAACCATGATGCCAGCTACTGCCCCTTACTACAACGCATGGTAAGGAAGAAAATTTCAAGCTACTGTAAAATCTGTAGGTCCACGACTCATGACATGAAAGACTGCTGATTGGTCAGATACAAGATGCTATAGATAATTCTGTACGAAAAACAGGAGTTTTAAATAACTCTAAGGGAAAAAATGAGCATCAGGACCGAGATCACGTTTAGGCATGCTATGATTAGAATGATGGGCGTTTTGAAGGTGGTCATGGCAGAGGTCGAGGATACCATGGTGGATTTGGAGGATGAGGCCATGGTAGTGGAAGAAGCGAGTTCCCTCACGAAACATGTTATACATGTGGATCTCCTGACCACTACAGGCGTGAATGTCCTCAGAATATTACATGTTTTTTTGTGGAAAGAACCACACCTATGAGGAGTGTCAGGACTTGTATGAACATCTTAATAAGTAGCATAAACAAGAAAAAAAAAGGCGTAGGGATGGTTAAGATACAACCCGTAGTTGAAAATCAGTGGATGCCTAAGTTGGAAGCAGATTTTGAGGCGTTGCAAGTGAAGATCATGACCCAAGTTGAGGTGGCACGCGCTAGAGAAGCATTGTAGAAAAATACTACCATCACTAAGGAGGAGGTTCTACATGCATGTTACCCAGATCCTACCCATTAGAAGGAGGTTTATCAAGAAACCATGGAAGTTCTTAGAAATCTTTAGGGTGAGATACAATACTTAAAAGAGCAATCACGAAAGATGGAGCAAAACGGTCCAAACTGATATAGATGACTTAAGAGAAGTGTGCAAAATATTGCGCGAGGAAAATATCATTCCACTGTTAGGGGAATTGGTTAAAAGGAAACACTCCACACGCAAGTATTGAGACTAGATGACAGATCCTATGCATGCGAATCTTCCCCCTCATAGCCTAGATTATGACAAGGAAATAACTCTAAATGCTGTTGTGGATGGGTGGCTATTGAGTAATATACTGATTGATACAAACATGAAAGTCAATGTTCTTACCTTAGATGCATGGGTACAAATGGGGAGACCCCCATTGCAGCCATCCTCTAATGTATTGTTCATGGCTAATCGGACTAAGGCCACTCCCATCAGAGTTTTGAAAGATGCATCCATTACCATACAAGGAGCCAAGTTCACTGGAGACTTTGAGGTTTTAGCACTGGTAGAGTCAGATAGCTTCCCAGCTCTATTGGGCATCCTTGGTGCTATGCAAATAATGCCGATCTTCGGTTCAACAAGGGTTATATCTATTTTGAAAACAAGGAGGAAAGAGTTATTATCCCTTTAACAGATGGAAAATCTGCACCCTATGTTGAGCCCTTGAGTGAAGAAGATCTGAATAGGATTTATGTACGTGTCATCTGAGGATCTAGAGATGCTTGAGCCAACTAAAGAAGGAATCCTTCAGTGGGAGGATGCACAATCCATTAGCGATACTAAAAGTGTTGCTTGTGATAATTAGGCTCATAGCACTTATGAGTTGGTAGGGAGCGAAGTAAAGAGCATATTTCCTAAGGAAACAAACCACGTTATGTTAGGAGAATAGGTAACAACTCTCTACCTTGTTACACTGGAGAAGGAGATCCTATGGTGTTCCTGCACGCCATGGAGGAACAATGGATAGACCCATTGGAAAGAAGAAATATGCTAGCATATACACTACGTGGGACAATACACACTGGTGGGTGGTCCACAAGGATAATCTTGTAGGATGGAATGAAATTAGGATTGCTCTTGCCTACTAGGTTCTTTAGGAGAAATGCACCTACTCAAATCTGCACTTATCATGGTAATCAACCTGTTCACCACCACGTTCAAAAGTGTGAGAGAATCTAGACAGAAAGGATGCAGGAAGCTTTACCACCTTCACTATGGGTGCACAAGTTTTATTCCACTTTACAAGGTTGCATGCGTGCTTGGTATGTATATAGCCAAACTCCATAGAGAGACTGGAAATTGGTAGGATTTAATTGAAGGAATGGCCCAGACATTTGACTTCTTCTCTACCAAGCCTCTGGTGGAAGAAACATTAAAAGTCATAAAGTTCTTAACTATGGGAGATAGTGCCAAGGCTGAAGAACTCCTTCAGGAGTTATTGGATGAAGGAAACTCAGGTGCACATCTTGTTGAAGAGACAAAGGCCAATGCCACACTACTTCAATGTGCTTTCCTTGAGAAATAAAAAGGTAAAATGGTCTACTTAGTGGATGACGAGAAGTAGGAAATATGGATATAAACCATCAACAGGTAGGTGTGAGGTGTTGGATAGTGCAGATAAGACCACACACACCTATCATGAACCTATGAAGACAAAGAAGGTGAATATTGGATCAGATGTTGAGCCTAAGGAAGCCATAATTGGAGACTATTGGTCAGACTCTGAAGTGGAAAAAATCATAGAGTTACTACGGGATTATCATGACTTATTCCCTCGAGGGTACCATGAACTTAAAGGCATGCATGAATCATTAGGGGAGATGAAGATAAATATTAAATAGGGTACGTGCATACCCAGTTAGAAAGAGCCCCTACAGGATGAACCCCAACTTGCGTGAAAAGGTCAAAGAAGAGATTGAAAAAATGTTGAAGTCTGGAATTATCAAGCCCCTTGATGAGTCAAAATGGGTTAGTCCAATGGTGATCAGTATCAAGAAGGATGGACAGATTAGGATTTGTGTGGACTACAGGGAGCTGAATGCTCCATGTGTGACTGATCCCTTTCCTATGCCATTCACTGAGGCACTACTAGAAGGAAATACTAGAAGGAATTGTAGGGCACAAGATCTATTCTGTTTACAGATGGGTTCTCTGGGTATCATCAGGTTAGGATTTCCCATTAGGATCAGGAAAAGACTACTTTTACTACTGAATGGGGTAGCTTCTCCTATACTGTAATGCCTTTTGGTTTGAAAAATGTGCCTACTGTATTTTTACACATAGTTGTTTAAGCATTCAAGGAGTTTATTCACAACTTCTTACAGGTTTATTTGATGATTGGACGGTGTATGGATTAGTTAAGGATCATTGTGACAATCTGTGCTTAATGTTTGAAATATGTAGACAGTTGAGTATCTCTTTGAACATCAAGAAGTGCATATTTGCTACACCATTTGGATACTGTTAGGACACATAATCTACAAGGAAGGTTTGTTGGTTGATCCATCTAAGGTTGCAGTCATTATAGGCCTAAAGAGCCTACCAGTTCGAGTGAGGTGCCTAGATTTTTGGGTCATACAGGATATTACAGGAATTTTATTAAAGGATATGCCAAATTTTCCACACCATTGGAGGAGTTACTGAAAGGGAAAGGTACGTTCTACTGGGGAGAACCGCAACAACGCACATTGAGACATTAAAGGAGAAACTTACTACCACGCCTATTCTACATTTTCCTTCATGGGACCAACCATTTCATGTACATGTGATGCCTCTGGCATGGCCATTGGCAATATTGGCTCAGCCTGGAGAAGGTATTATAGATCATCCTATCTGTTTTGCTAGTAGAAAGATGACTCCTACAGAACAAGAATTACATAACTATAGAGAACAAAGCTTTGTCAATGATCTATGCGCTACATAAATTCCTCCAGTACCTGCTAGCTACACCATTTATCTTTTATACAAATCACATGGCATTGAAGTATTTGGTAAACAACCCATTTTACAAGGGCACATATGTAGATGGGTACTCTTATTTCAAGAATTTGATTTCACAGTTGTGGTAAAACTAGGGAAAAGTAATTCTGGACCAGACCATTTATCCAAAATATAGTCAAGAGAAGAAGCATAGGCAATTGAAGATACCATGCCAGATGCATAGTTATATAGGTTACAATGAGTGCCATCAGAATTAGAGGACATTGTTGTCTTTCTACAAATAGGCATGACACCAGAAGGAATGAAATCCTTAGAAGAAGAAACAACTTGCTATACACATAGCGACACCCTATATGTTGATTAGTGGTGACCTGTACAAGTTAGGTAGGATGAAGTATTGCACCATGTTGTGTACTGGAACATGAGGACACATGTATATCATGGAGGAAGCTCATGGTGGTATTACAGGTGGCCACTATGCAGGTGATGCCACTGCACGCAAGATTCTACTCGCTAGATTATGGTGGGAGACCCTGTATAAAGATTGTAAGGATTATTGCAAGGCTTGTGATCATTGTCAACAGTATAGGAAAACTAGGACAATGAGATGAGATGTCATGGTAAGGCCTATTCCTAGTGCAGATCCATTTGAGAAATGGGCTATAGATTTTTTGGGTTCTATTTCACCAGCTGCGCGCAGAACTGGATTGTGCTATATCATAACTTGCACATAGATTATCTGACAAGGTGGGCAGAAGCTAACACCTACAAAGGATTGTACAATGGCTACAATAACCAGGTTTCTATGGGAAAATATTATTACATGGTATGGATGTCCTTTAAGTTTGACCAATGATAGGGGCACACATTTTCTTAATGAGATAATCAAAATTTTATTGGATGAATTCATGATTGCACACCATAAGACTACACCCTATAATCCTTAGGAAAATGGTACTACTGAGGCTTTCAACAAAATTTTGAGCCAGACATTGACAAAAATATGTGATGTTGGAAGAAAGGATTGGGATGATAAAGTATTTGCAGTACTTTGGGCATATCTGGAAACAACATATAAAATGTTGAACAAAGCCACACCATTTCAGTTAGTGTTTGGCATAGAAGTAGTTCTTCCTATGGAATTTATGTTACCTTCTTTGCATATTGCACGCACGTTGGAGGTCTAGCTGATGAGAAAGCATTAAACGAATGGATTGAAAAGTTAATCAAGTTAGATGAGCGATGAGCAATAGTATGTTGGAGTCAAAAACAAGAGAAGGCTAGGCAAAAAGCATGGCATGACAGGCACATCAGGGATAAAACATTGAGATAGGAAAGATGGTGCTCCTTTATGATTCTAAGTTTTTGTGCCATCTAGGAAAGCTCAAAGTACATTGGTTGGGGTCATATGTTATCACTCACATACTTGAAATCAGGCACTTGTCAGTTAGAGTGCTTGATGGAATAATGGTTACCCAGTTACTTCAACGGGAGTAGGCTGAAGCCCTACTATAAATAAGTCTTCTTAGTGTTTGTAATAAGGCAGTGTTGCCATTTAGGTTAGATTTTCAATTCTACATTTCCTTAATGTGTTTCCTTCTTTGTCGCTATGCTTTGTCAATTTAGTTGGTGTGTTTGTGTAATAATCACATTTACGCACCAGAAGCTAATTACTATTTGAAGAATTTTTATGCGCAGAGGACTATACATACCCTTAGTGTGGGGTAGGTTATTGATATCTAGGTACAAGACTGATGAAAATAAGTACACATGAAAGGAACTATCTACGGGTGTTATTCAAGTTGGAGAATTGAAAAAAAAAATATTGCTTCTAGAAACAAGGACCATAGAGAGAGATGAATGAAGAAATAAAGTATAACGTGAGGTAAGCAAGAGGCCATGAAGACTACCAGTGGAAGTGCACAATGATGAGGTACTCAGGCATATGGAAGTGCACTAAAGAGAAGTCTACAGCCAAAAGGTAGAAGGGTGCTGAGAAGGTTATAGCTTGGGCACAAAGATGTACCACACATAAATAATGAAAATGGTCAATTAATGAGAGGATTGTTGGTAGGTGGAGGAGCAATAAATGCACTAAATTTTTGAAATTCTATATAAGGACGGGATGTAAGTTCATTTTTACCATTGCAATTAAGAGAATTTGAAAAGGAGCTAAGTGTGAATGAGCCGAGTAAATTATGTTGAGGTGCAAAGAGTGTGAAACCAGACATGGAGAGAAGGTTTGTGCGTAGGAGAAGCTTGCGTTCCCATTGGAGAAGGGTTTGAGTGAAGAAGATGTGTTACAAAAAAGCTAGGGCACGGGATTTCCACCAAGGCACAAAGATTTGAACTAGGGTTTCAACTTGCTTGATTATAAAGGGAATAAAAGAGAGATTCTATTTCAGATGGCACCGAAGAAAGCACCCGTAGTAGGAGTAAAGGGAAGAAGAAGGTTGAAGTGGAAGAAGAAATTTCTCCCAAGAGTAATTTCTTAGAAATGCAATATCCAGAGGGCACGATTGTGGGACAAGAATGGGATTCCCATATCTGCCAATGTAAAATCAAGTGATTACAACCATCAAACATCAGATAATAAGAAGGAGATCGATGCGTTGTTGAGCACAAAAATGAACAAGTGCACAACAGAAGATATGCCGATATACGATGACGTTGGTGAGAAGTTACTGAAGCAGATTGGAGTCTTACCAGCTGTATGAGCTGCCATATTTTGGGAAGTATGAACCATTATATCGATGTTATTGAGTAGAAAAGTTCATGAGGACTTCTTCTACTTCTCCAGACAGAGGGTTAGAATCACATCTACTTTGATTTCAATAGTGACAGGACTAAGGGCCTCAAGGTTGGATCTGGAGAGTGATTTAACTGATAAGGCCACAAACTTGGAGACAAGGAAGGATGGGGTATACCAAAGGTCAGCGCAGCATGGACATTGACAAATTGAAGAAGTACCTAGTAGTGCAGGTAGCTGCACATCTTGTAACAAAGTTGAATGACCAAGAAAGGTAGTCGCAGGTAAACACAATGTGGTTGCACATTGCAAAGAAGTGTCTCAAGGAGTGGTCTATAATATTGCAGATCACATAGCAAAGATAATCATTGAAGAAGCACGGACAGGTGACAGAATAAGTTTTGGTGCTGTATTATTGTCTTTGGTGTTTATGGAGATTGGAGTACCTAATGGGCCAAAGGAGAAGATTTGGGAGTACCCCACGGAACACAAGTCACATGCGGAAAGATTTGGCAAGTACTTGTGCGATGGATCAATGAGTGGACCATTCAAGCAGAGGGTGGAGAAGTGGTATGATAGACTCCACATGCAAGTTCGAAGAAGAGTGGCACATACCCAAGGAGTTTCCTTTGGTGGTGGGTAAGGCAGTTCAGTTTGTAGTCTACCAACATTTTTGCATCACGCGATTTGCGATGAAAGACGGGGCTTGGAGCCCATGGTGCAAACTACCATATTCCTTCATAGCAAGATATTTCCAGGCATCAGTTCACCAGTTTTTAGATGCGTGCCACCTAACCTTCAATGATAGACAAGGTAGATTGTGACTACCACACTCTGAGAAAGAAGTATGTATATCTTGGGTGGAATGCCTACATTGAGAGGATTATTTAGATATTATAAGCATGAATCCTGTAAGCTTGGTATTTGGGGACACCAGAGCAGTGCTTGTGTACCTACAACTCAAGCCCAAGCTGGAGAACACTAAGTATGTGGAGAATGAGTTTGCGCTCCCAGGGCCGCGAAAAGGTAAGCATACAATGGAAAATGTTCCAACACCTAAGCCCACAGAGACAATACAAGTAGATGATGAAGAAGAAGGAGCATGAAGATAGTGGTGGTTTGGAACACAGAGGTAGAAGAAAAACCTCCAAATAGGGAAGAAGCTAAGCGTGAACTACTCGCACCTCAGCCACAAGAGGGAGATGATGAGGACCTAGATGTAGTCTAAGGAGAGTGCACGTTTCAAAAGAGTATTCAGGAGAACAAGGACCCAAGGTGCTACTCCGAAAATCAGTGCACAGATCACCTCCACTCTCTCCACAGAAGGAGACAACTGAGAAAAGAAGAAGGAATTTAAATCTGAATGAGGAGGTGGAAGAGTCTGAGGAAAGTGTGCCCAATTCCCTACACCTCCAGAGAACATGGAAGAACAAAAGGATGAAGAAATGAAGGATGGAGAAGAGGGAGAAAAGGAGGCAGATGAGACAGTCAACCGAGACTACTCAGGACATAACAAACAAGCCCAAATCTTGAAGCCCAAGTTCCTAAGGGGCCAAGATCAAAAGAACAAGTGGAGAGTATATTCCACCCAGTCATGGGCTATGCCGAGGACACTGATAAAATTTTCCACCCATTTTCAGAGCACAATGACACAAAAGGAGTTGTATGGCTGGGAGTTGATGGATGAAGATATGGCAACCATGCACACAAGGAAGAAACTTTCATGGTCGATGCAAACACACATGGATGAACTGGATTTTGATGTGTGTGAGGAGTCATGCATGTGAAGGAGGTTGAAGAATACACCTCAGTCCAGACACATAACAATAAAGCCTACTATTATGTCAGATGAACAGGTGAGTAATGCTTTGGTGAAGGTCTCGACAGAGGTGGCATGGTGGAATATGGATAAGGCTATGTAACAATTAGGGCGCTAAGGGAGGAGATCAAGACTAAGGATGAAGAAATAGTGTGCCTAAAGTAAGAAAGAGACTTGGCACAAAAGAAGAATGATGTTTTCATCAACATGGCAGAGGAATTGGGGACAATATCATGAAGGCTAAGCCACACTTAGAGCCAAAGGTACCCAAGACGTTTCCTTTGGAAATGCATTATGTAAGTACCTTGGTGGACTTAGTGCTTGAAGATGAACCTCTGTGCATGCCAGAACCAAAGGATCCAACATAGGAAGCAGAGTGAGAAAAGGCTTCAATGATGTGAAAGATTACATCATATGAGGGGTTACTTTAGAGCTTGTAGGAGGAACTAAAGAAGGTAGATCAAGCGTTGAATATTTGTACAACACCAGAAGCCTTTATAAGTGTTGGGGTGTAGAGCCTATTTTTGGTCTTCTTGAATCAATGTTGAAGTGCTGGAGCTTGAACGGTTAAGTTTAGAGACTTCAGGAGCATTTTGTAGTTGTTTGTTGTGATGTTGTTGTGCATTCATTGTGCCATTGCTGCGATGTTGATGTTAACATTGCTGTTAATTATTGTTAGACGTTGGAACTATTTTTCCAGCCGTGGAATTTGAAAGATCATGACTTTCAAACTTCTAGGGTCGGCTTTAGGACCTCTTAAGCGGATTTTAATCCTATAAATAGAGGTGTTAGGGTTTCTTGAAGATAT
The DNA here is from genome assembly GCA_019776745.2 of Taxus chinensis. Lineage (NCBI taxonomy): Eukaryota > Viridiplantae > Streptophyta > Pinopsida > Cupressales > Taxaceae > Taxus > Taxus chinensis. The sequence continues at coordinate 683,073,690 of CM034147.1, read as the reverse complement.
CTTGAGTGTTCAAGAGGTCTTGAGTCTTAATGATCAAGAGGTGATCGAGAGTGATCAAGGTTATGCAATTGGGTGTCAATTGTTGGTGTAGCATATTTGGAATTCTATTGTGAGTTCATAACTGAGAGAAGATTGTGAGAATTGTTTTAGTTTGTTGATAATAAAATATGAGCAAGTTCTTGGTAGGATGTAGCCCACATTGGGTGAACCATGTTAAATCTTGTCTTGTCTTATTTTGTACATTATTTATTTATGTTGTTATATTTCTGCAAGTATAATTCTGCTATATAGTTTCCTACTGCTATGGTTTGAGTAATTATTTCCGCATATTTGTTCTCTAATTCCTAACAATTGGTATCAGAGCTTTGGTGGTTTTTTTTTTGAAGTTGTAAATCACAGGGAAAGTTAAGCTTGAGTGGGATCTATGAAAGATGAGGGAAGATCGAGGGTTGAGAATGTTCAATGGGTAGAAATTTGGTTTGTGGAAGATGGAAATGGAGGATTACTTATATCAGAAGGACCTCCATGTTCCTTTGGCTGGAAAAACAAAGAAACCTACAACCATGTCGGATGAGGATTGAGAGTTGCTGGATAGATAGGTGCTCAGGGCAATTTGTTTATGCCTTGCATCTTTGGTTGCTTTCAACATACTCATAGGAGAAGACCACAGAAGGTCTCATGAGTGCATTGAGGAAGTTATATGAAAAACCCTCTGCCTCTAATAAATTATTTTTGATGAAAAAGTTATTTAATATGAATATGTCTGAGAATGGTTATGTTGCTGATCATTTGAATGAATTTAATACGGTTGTATGTTAAACTTGGTAAAAATTGACTTTGATGATGAGGTCAGGGATTTGTTGATTTTGTGCTCCTTACCAGATAGCTGGGACAACTTGGTTATGGCTGTAAGTAATTTAGTATCTAATAACTCAAAGATGAAGTTTGAGGATGTAATAGGTGTGATCCTAAGTGAGGAAATGTGAAGGAAGAGACAACGAAGATTCTTCTACTTCTGGAAATACTTTGATGGTGGAGAGTAGAGGGAGAAAAAAGAACAAAGGGAAAGGTAACCATGGGAAGTCGAATGATCACGGAAGGTCAAAGTCCAAGAGTAAGTTAGAATGTTGGCACTGTGGGAAGGTTGGTCATGCTAAGAAATATTGCTGGGCTCTTCGGGATAAGAAGAACAAGGAGGAAACTAAAGAGGTAAATTTGGAACAACAGGTGATGTTTGTCAAGATGCCTTAATTCTTTCTTTAGATAATATTGCTGAATCTTGGGTGTTAGATTCAGGGGCTTCTTTCCATGCCACCCCACATAGACATTACTTTACTGATTTTGTTCAAGGTGATTTTGGACATGTATATCTTGGTGATGATGAACCATGCAACATAGTAGGGAAAGGTTATGTTCAGGTGAAAATGTATAATGGGAACACATGGCTACTTAAGGACGTCAGGAATGTGCCTAAGTTGAGGTGGAAATTGATATCAGTGGGACAGACTGGGTAGTGATGGCTTTACGGTCAGTTTTACAGTGGATTCTTGGAAGGTTACCAAGGGAGCTCTTGTGGTTGCAAGAGGTAAGAAAACTGGTACTTTGTATTTAACCAGTGGTGCTGATTATTGTAATTTAGCTGCTGTAGATGGAGATGCAACTTTGTGGCACCAGAGACTCAGTCATATGAGTCATAAGGGCATGCCGATTATAAAGGATAGGTTTCCTAGATTAAAGGAGTTAGATTTGGACTTATATGAGGACTGTGTTTATGGGAAACAGAAGTGGGTGAGATTCCTCAAGGTTGGACCTACCAGGAAGGAGGGTAAGTTGGAGTTAGTGCATACAGATGTATGGGGGCCAGCTAAGGTAAACTCTATTGGTGGTTCATGTTATTATGTCACTTTCATTGATGATGCAACTAGAAAAGTTTGGGTATATTGCATTAGAAAGAAATATGATGTGTTTGAAACTTTCAAAAGATGGAAAGCCTTGGTTGAGAATGAAACAGGTCTCAAGTTGAAATGTCTCAGGTCGGATAATGGAGGGGAGTATTGCAAGTAATGAATTTCTTGATTACTGTTCGGTAAATGGGATCTTCAGGAAAAGAATGGTTCCAAATACTCCACAGGAAAATGGAGTGTCGGATAGAATGAACAGGACAATCATGGAGTGTGCTAGGTGCATGAGGTTACATGCGGGGCTGCCACTCATGTTTTGGGAGGAAGCGGTAAGCAAACTTATTTATCTTATTAACAGAGGACCCTCTATGGCCTTGGATGGAGGTATACCTGAGGAGGCTTGGTCTGGTAAGAAAATTGATTACTCATTTCTTAGAGTATTTGGATGTGAGGTATTTTTTCACATTGATAAAGATGATAGGACAAAGTTAGAGGCTAAGTCTGAGAAATGCACCTTTGTTGGATATGGTGAAGATGATTTTGGTTTCCGTGTTTGGAGTCTTAAAGACAAGAAAATATTTTGGTCTAGAGATATTGTCTTTAATGAAAAAATCATGTATAAAGATCAGTTACAGGAACAGAAAGAGGAATCAAAGAAAGAATACACAATGTTAGAGGACATTGCAGACAACAAGGTGTCCAAGGGGCCGGTTTAGTGTACAACATGTTTTGGCACAGCCAGTTTAGGTACCTACTCATCAGGAACCCCAAACTCCTGAGGTGAGAAGGTCATTCTAGGGTAAGAAGGGAACCTAAATGATTTACTCCATTTTTGAATTATTTATTGCTCATTGAAAGTGGAGAGCCAGAGTGCTTTGAGGAAGTAGTGCAGGTGGATGCCAAGAAGAAGTGGGAGCATGCCATGGATGAAGAGCATAGATCTCTTATGGAAAACCATACTTGGGATCTGGTGGAGCTACCCAAGGGAAAGAGAGCATTGCAGAACAAGTGGGTGTATAGAATAAAAGAGGAAGATGGAGGCCGGAAAATGATATAAGGCCTAGTTGGTGGTCAAAGGATTTGCACAGAATAAAGGTATAGAATTTGATGAAAATTTTTCTCCTAGTTGTTAAAATGACTTCTATTAGGACTGTTCTTGCTTTAGTTGCAGTAGAAGACCTGCACTTAGAGTAGTTGGATGTGAAGACTGCATTCCTTCATGGTGAGTTGGAGGAGGAATTGTACATGCAGAATCCATAGGGTTATGAGGTCAAATGGAAGGATAGGTTAGTGTGTAAATTGAAGAAGAGCTTGTATGGCCTGAAACAAGATCCATGACAGTGGTACATGAAAGTTTGATAGTTTTATGCAGGAGCAGGGTTACTCCAGGTGTCACTCAGACCATTGCGTGTACATCAAGAAGTTTCTTGATGGTAGTTATATTATTATGTGCCTGTATGTAGATGATATGCTTGTTGTAGGGAAGAACATGTAGGAAATAAAGGTACTCAAGAAGTAGCTAGGTGACTCCTTTGCTATGAAGGATTTGGGGGCAAGTAAAACAAATCCTTGGTATGAGAATAAATAGGAACAGGAAGGAGAGGAAGCTAGTATTATCTCAATAAGAGTACATAAAGAAGGTCTTGGAGAGGTTTAGTATGTAGGATGCTAAACTAGTTGGTACTCCTTTGGCAGGTCACTTTAAATTATCAAAGGAGCAGAGTCCCAAGACTAAGGAGGATAGAATCTAGATGTCAAGGGTACCATACTCATCAGTAGTTGGTAGCTTGATGTATGCTATGATATGCACTAGGCCTGACATTTCCCATGCAGTGGGAGTAGTGAGCAGGTTTATGAGTGATCCAGGTAGAGAGCACTGTCAAGGCAGTAAAGTGGATCCTTCGGTATTTGAGAGGGACCATGGGAGCAACATTGTGTTTTAGTGGATCAGACACTACATTACGTGGATATGTAGATTCAGACATGGCAGCAGATTTGGATAGCAGGAGGAGCACAATATGTTATGTATTTATGGTTGGTGATACAACGGTGAGTTGGATTTCATGGTTACAAAAGGTTGTGGACTTTGTCAACCATAGAGGCTGAGTATGTTGCTACCACAGAGGCAAGCAAGGAGATGATTTGGCTACAAAAGTTTCTTAATGAGTTGGGTCATAATCAGGAACTTGGGAGACTACATAGTGATAGTTAGAGTTTTATTCATTTGGTGAAGAACTCTACTTTCCACTCTAAGACGAAGCACATTCAATTGAAATATCATTTCATCAGGGCATCTTTGGAAGAATATAAGTTGAAGCTGGAAAAGATTCATACCAGTTAGAATCCTATGGATATGATGACCAAGGTGGTCACAAGGGAGAATTTGAAGTTGTGTTTAACTTTGATTGGCCTTCATGGTTGATAATGAAGGGTTGAGAACTTTTCTCAGTGGAAATGGTATCTCTAAGTGGGAGATTACTAGGTTGTGGAGCCTATTTTTGATCTTTTGGAATTAGTATTGATGTGTTGGAGCTTCGAATGGTTAAGTTTGGAGACTTCAAGAAGAATTCTGCAGTGATATGATGTTTGTGCATGTTTGTGACATTGTTGTCACGTTGATGTTAAGTTGTTGTTAATTGAATGTCAACGTCCATGACAATTTTTCTAGTTGTGGGAAGTTGAAATGTTATGACTTTAAATATTCTAGGGTCGGCTTTAAGACTTATTACAAGGATTTTAATCCTATAAATAGAGGTTTTATGGTATCTTGAAGCTATCTTGTGTGTTCAAGAGGTCTTGAGTCTTAATGATCAAGAGGTGATCAAGAGTGATCAAGGTTATGCAATTGAGGTATCACATTGTGGTTTAGCATATTTGGAATTTTGTTGTGAGTTCATAACTCAGAGAAGAGTGCGAGAGTTATTTTATTCTTGTTTATAATAAAATATGAACAAGTTCTTGGTAGACATCGCCCACATTGGGTGAACCATGTTAAACATTGTCTTGTCTTATTTTGTGCATTACTTATGTATGTTGTTATATTTCTGCAAGTATAATTCTGCTATACAATTTCCTACTGCTGTGCTTTGAGGAATTGTTTCCACATATTTGTTCTCTAATTCCTAACAATAAGGACCAAGACCATTTTGGAAGATAATGAGGTCTTGAAGGCCATGAAGGATGAGACATTGGGCTGTAAAGAATGATTATCACTTGTTAAGAAAAAGCGAGAGGCCCATACAATAGCTTAGGAACCACACAAGGAAAGGCTAGATGAGCTTGGGAAACTCTCATCGCTCAAAAGATGGACTTGTTGGAAGGGAGAATGACTGGCAAGTCGAACATTGTGTTGGTCTTACAAAATGAGAAGGGATATATTTAAAGGGATGAATTGGAGTTAATTGCAATGGATATTCCAATGAAAGCAGAGGCCATGCTCAATGAATGATAGACCTTAGAGGCGGAGATAAAAGAAGAATATCTTGAATTGATTATTTAGGTTGCAGCAGAAGATACTGCAGGTTGAATACATTATTTTATTTATCAAAATTATTTCTATTTTTTATTCATATTCTTTGATTCATTTTTGAGACAACCATTGCTGGGGTGAAAATGTAACTAGTGTGGGGTAATGTTGATTAGTCAGACTCTGGCACTTAGTGAAGAAAATACAGAATGTTCGCACGGGAAAGTAGAGTGAATTCAAAGGTGTGGAAGTATCAGAAAGGATCACGCGTGAAGAATAGAAATAGGTTCAGGACTTAGCTGTTTTCACGGTGAAGATATATTTTTAGAGATAGTGTGGGGAGCACACATACCGGTCAAAGAATTGCATGACACACATTGGATATTTTTGGATGATCGGCTATGAAGTGGTTTGCATGGATGCAGGCTAAAGATAGAGTGATGAACTGCTAGTTGACTAAGAGAGATCTATTGTTAGCATTCTTGCATGTAAGCCTATTTTTGTAAGGGCGCATGGATAATAATAGCATGCAACCTATTTTGGGATTAGATAAGTGGTGAAGGGAAAGTCCCTAGCCTTATAAATATGTATTGGACGTTATAGTAGAGAGAGCATAGATATAGGTGTGAGAACTAGGTTATAGTGAGATTATGCTAGTAGATTTGTTGCGTGCATGAGTGTATACCAACGTTATTTGTAAGGAAGCTTCTGTGTATTTACTGCAATTAATATAATGAATATTATGCTCTGAATCAAAGTGTTATCATGATTATAAGTCAGTATTGCATCTTTGATTTCATCATGGTTATCTTTTAAGTCTATTATTCTCTAGATCTAGATTTGAATATATAATGTAGAAAGATATATTCGCCATAGATTAGAATGATTTAAAGTATTTATCATGCTAAAACATCTTGTAATAGCAACCCTAAAGAGGGGCGTGGTACCTTCTCATGCTTCAGGTGAGCACTCAATCTAGGTTGAGTGATGTGGCAGTGTGCTTGGGCTTGTATTGGTGAATTCTAGGCTACATCAGGCTAACCAATGATGCAAAGGGAGATAAGAATGATCGAAGGCTCCAATTAAACCCAAAGAAAATGTAGAGATGAAAAATTTGTAGGAAATGCAGGTTGAGTAGGATGCAAAGAAATGAGAGCATCGAGCTTGTCAAGGAAAATCTCAGTTCCCATCTCGGTGAGCTGGGGCTGAGTTGGGTTAAGGAAAGACCACCACTACTGTAAACCTTGTAAAACCAACACCACAAAGGATCAAATATGAAACTGTAAAACACAATAAAACTACATGTAAGCATTGAAAACCCCCTAAAACCATGAACATGGAAAACAAAAACCACGAACATGAACAAGAACCACAAACAAGGATTAAAACCCTGTAATCAATGCATTTAACACATGAGTGGAATAACCATTACGAAGAATGCTCAAGAACATGTTTATCACAAACTGAAACGCCAAAAAACATGAAAAATTAGAAGAGTTGTGCGGATCCACACAACGTGCACTATGACACCATGAAAGAGTGTGTGAAAACATGAGGAGTGAGGATCATGAGGGATAACATGAATATTGATGGAAGTGCAAATGAAAATGTGAGGAGGTCCTAGGAAGGAGCTAGCATCAACCAATGTACATGCAAAAGATTCGAAAAATGGTAAGAACCTTGTCAAGCCAAAAATATTCACACTAATCTCATAGATCTGAAGGTGTGTACATATAGAGGGTGTTGAGTAACCCCTAATGCCGTAATGATGACATCTCAAGTAGAGAGGGGGAGTTACATTCCTAGAATGGGAAGTAACTCCTAATGATGCAACTAACGCAATGACCTACTTATGCGTAAGGGAATTTCATGATGACCCCTAAATGACATTGGACCTATGATCTCACCTACGTGAGATGACTCACTTGATGATGTGGAAAATTAATCACACCAACAAGGAGGACATTGGAAGAAAGCTATAAAATAAGGAAGAGCATGTGGAATGGGGCATCGATTGATGGAAGAAGTGAGAAAGAAACCATTAGTGCTGGAATTAATTTGTAGAAGCAAGGTGTATGCAAAGAGAAAACAACTAGAGAGGGTGGAAGTAACATTGTTGCCTTCCTTCAGCTTCCTAGAATATGCATTCTCTTTATTTGGCCAATATAATACTGGGAAGAAAGATAAACTTCCCTTCTCATTTGGTTTTTCCTCAATTTGGGGGTTTCTAGGATAAAAATATTGTGTTGTGTGTTGAATTATTCATTTTTTATATTCTAAAAATAGTTTTAAGCACTAACATTCATTCCCTAACTTTCAGAAATGTCATTTTCAAGTAAATTGGAAGTAGGAACAACAATTGTGTGGTTTTGTAAGTTTCCAAAGTAGAAGTTTACAGATCATAAATTGCGTGAAAAGTTTATAACATTTATATGAATGCTTCATATATCTCTCCCAGGTCATTGACCATTTATAAATACATTTCTTATTTTTATTCGCATATTGTTAGTTATCCACAATTTTTTTTTTTCACATCCAGAAAATCCCTTGTTACATTATAAAAACCATGAAAAATCATGCCATACATGTTTATAATGCAAAATATAAAAATTTTACAACAGGAATCATGTTTGATTAAGAATGAATATCGTGAACAATTCCCACTCTAGTATATTCCGTAGAAATGAAGTATTTAGTAGATTTGTATCAAAACATTTGCACAATTATCTGACATATCCATCATGCATTTTATGGAATGGGTTTCATGATTTTCACTTCCTTCCAAATTTTGCAGTGTGCTTATTTTCCATATGTGAAATGTGGTACATAATTTATTTGGATACATGATTAATGTATGGTTGTTAATAACAAATGCATATTATATGGTTATTTAAGGAACACATATTGAAAAAATCAACATATTTATTAGGTTTTAAAGACATGAATAGAAACAAAATTACACATTTCATGGTTGTTAAAGTTAAGAATGTTGAATAATTTTTTTGTCACCAACTATTGATCCAAACCAATATTTCTGAAAAGCAATTATTGGAAAGTCGTGAAAATCTATTTTTGGTAGTTTTTCAACAACTTTTAGTAATTTACATTTTTTGAGGGTCTCTAGAGCATTTATCAAGTTTTAAATACAATGATGATGAAATGGAGTATAATTTTAATTAGAAATACCTTGTTCAAGTTCATTCCACACTCTTTCTAATGGTTCTTTTGGTTTGTAAAATGGGTCAACGAGCTAGGAGATATGACCCCGACAAGGGGCACTAAATATTATGATAATAATAGGATAAATTTCAGATTTTCCACTTTTTTATTTTTGAATCCATCCCTAAGGTGGCTACAAATGGTATCCATGTAGGATTCCATTTTTGTTCCCATCTCAGACCCTTCATATTTTATTTTTTAGAAGTTATTTTCATATTCTTCTTGTATAGCTATAAAACAACTTGTTTCGAATAAAGAGATAGATTTTTGGGCATACATATCTCATATGGAATTTTCCAATTTGTATTCATTTGAAGTCAATTTTTTTTTGTGTTCATATCTCTTTCATTGTGAATTTTATTGTCATAGCACATTAAATACCATTGTTAGTGTGTTTTACACCGGGTTGTACCTCAATCTGGATTAGTGGTATTAGAACTAGGTTCTTTCACTCTTGCATGTCAAAACACATGAGGTCATAATACCAAAAGCACAATGTTCAAACTCGTGATCCTTCAGATGACATTACTTGTCATTTTAAATGAAATCAAGCAACACAAGAGGAAATGGGAGACCCCTTCAAAGAAATGCTCGATGAAGCCCTTGAGAAGCAGAGGAGGGAGATGATGGAACACTTTGCTGATGTTCTCTATTAGGCCATCCCTGAAATTGGCCCCACCTTAACAAATGCACCCACATCAAGCAGATCTTCGGGGGCTGAAAAACATTTAAAGTACAAGTAAAATTTGACATTCCACAGTTTGAAGGAAAATTTGATGTTGATGAATTGGATAACTACCTTGACTAACTAGAATCATATTTTTCTATCAATAATTTTTCTGATGGTGAAAAATATAAAATTTTTACTTCTAAAAGAATATTTTCATGTCAAAAAATGGTGGGAATCATACTCCCTAGAAGAGTTTGATATTCATTATGTAAATTTTTATATGAAACCTCTAGAAATATGGGATAGTTTTGTAGAAGGCCATCATAGAAAAATATTATTCAATGAAGACCTACAAGGACTAGTTTAAGAAATTGCACCAGTTACATCAAGGTCATGATTAGATGGTGCAATAATAAATCAATGAGTTTCATACCCTATCAGAAAAAGTGAATGCACAAAACACCGAGAAGAATCTAATTCTCAAATACTACAAAAAATTATGATATTACATCTAGGAGGAGATGGAGTTTGCAGACATAAGTTCTTTGTGGGAAGCCTACCGATATCCAGTCAAGATTCAAGAAAGGTCCAAATGTAGAGGTATAAATACACTTCATATTCCAAGAAAGGGAAAGATGACACCAAGCAGAAAGGAATGGATGCACCACCATAGAGATATGAAAATAAGAAAACATAGAAAGAAAATACATGAAAATATACATAGATGTGGTGAGATAAGCACACAAGTAGGTACCATGACATGAAGGACTGTCGAGATGTCAAAAAATTTGCTAATAGAGTCGTGGGAGCCAGATGTAGGCAAAGCCTCCATAGAGAACCAAGGCACACATGAATAAGATGAGTTTATCATAGATGCGTATCTATATACTACTACATGAATAGTATATCCACCAAAATAGGATGCAAAATGTTTATTCCACTCACATATATGGGTAAATGGTATGGCTCTTCATTTTATTCTAGATAGTGATAGTCAAAATAATCTGATATCTATAGAAACATTAAAGAGGATAAATACTGTAACAACTCCTCCTCCACAACCATACTCTTTGGTTGGGTTAGCTAAGGAAGAGATATTCATGTGAATTGACAGTGTCATCTTTCTTATTCAATAAAACTATTCAAAGATGTGGTGGTATGTGATGTTGTATCACTGGATGTCTATGATGTAATTCTTAGACAACCATACATGTGGGATCACCATGGTGTCTACAAGGTAAGGTCTAGGATTTCCATCATTACTTTAGTCCGTAAGAGCTACCTCATCCTAGAGCTAACCCCTTAGTGGCCCTAATTAGCGCAAAGAAATATCGGAGGTTGATTTTTAAAACTAGAACATTTTTCCTACTCATGATCCAAGCTAAGTAGAAGCAAAAGGTTACAACAACCACAAGAGTAGTCCCAAAAGGAAAAAATGACCAATGAAAATAGATGGATCAAATGATATCTAAATATATAGACATATTTTTACCACTGATAGGTGTGCCTCAACATTGTTAGGTGAAACATACAATTGAATTTGTCCCTATAACACCAATAGTAAATGGATCCATGTATTTGAGCTCATTACTTGAAAATCAAGAGATCAAACAATATATTCAAGATATGATTCAGAAGGGGCATGTTCACCTAAGTACATCACCTTGTGGAAGCCTGATTGTTCTTTCCCAAAAGAAATATGGGATATGGATGCTTTGCATTGAATATTGAGCCTTGAAAAAAATCAAAGTGAAGAACCAATACCCACTTCCATGAGATGAGGATCTCTGAGACTAGCTTAGGGGAGCTAATTTTTTTTCAAAAAGATCGATATGAAGTCATGGTACCACCAAGTTCCCACAGATCCTGTAGATGTTTGGAAAAATACATTTAAATCCAATGAGGGATTGTTATAGTGGTTTTACATGCCTTTTGGGCTCACAAATTCACCTGTAACATTCATGAGGATGATGAATGACATCTTGTGACCATTCATTGATTCATTTGTGGTCATGTACCTAGATGAAATTATGGTCTTTAGTAAGAAATGGGAGGAGTATGTTCAACATGTCCAATAGGTTTTTTAGACCTTACGTTAGAAAAATATCTATTCCAACATAGAAAAGTGTTCATTAGGAATGAAAAGTATCCAATACTTGTGATACATTATTAACAAGGATGGTTTGCATGTGGGCCTAAAAACATCGAGGTCATATGAGATTGGTTGACACTAAATACCATTACCAAACTTCAAAGTTTCTTAGGACTAGCCAATTTCTATCACAGATTTGTACTTGGTTTTTATCACATTGCATGGAATTTGAATTAAGTAACACATAGAGGAGAAAAAACAAAGTTCATAGGGAAAAATGCACAAATAAATGCATTTGTACGAATGAAGGAGAGGCTCTACTTTGCACTAGTTTTAGTCTTTCCAGATATGCAACAATCATTTGAGATAGAAATAAATGCTTTAGAATATGCAATTAGAGGAGTCCTCACCCAACATGGACATCTAGTGGCATACCATAGTGAGACCTTCTTGACAGATACTCGACATATGAAATGGATTTCTACACTATGGTGCAAGCATGCAAATAGTGAAAACACTACATTTGGGAAAGGAAACTATCATACACACATATCATAATCCTTTGAAATTCATGTAGACCCAATGAAAGTTACAAAATGATCATCATCGAAGGTGGTCCACCTATCTATAATAGTTCCATCTCAAAATCTTACACAAAAGGGAGAGCCAACAAAGTTTTTAAATATTTGAGTCATCCCCCAATTTCCTCACTCAAAAAAATAATTGACTTATGTGGGCATGAGACATCAGAGTGGCCTTAAATATATGTACATGATCTTGAGTTTTGTGACATTTATCAAAGGTCGAGGGATGAAAAAATGTTCTAGATTATCATTTACAAGAAGGGGTTTTGTGCCACATGGGAAACCTCTATGTTTATGTAGGGGAACACCACAAATTTATCTAGGAGGCTCACTATAGTAGGATTACAGATCAATTTGGAGTAGAGAAAATAGTGGCAATATTGCAGAAGTATTTCTACTAGCCAGAACTATGTCACAATTTTATCAGATATATCAAGTCTTGCACATCCTGTACAATTATTAAGCCAAAAAATAAAAAATAAGGCCTTTATAACCCTTTGCCAATTTTAGGAACACTACAAGAGTTGTCTATATGGATTTCATGTTTGGAATTCCTTCCATCAAGCATGGGCATGACTATATTTTTATGGTGGTTGAAAGGCTCCCAAAAATGGAAATATTTGCACCTTGCAAGAAGACAATATCAATAGAGGATACTGCAAGGTTTTTTTTATAAATGTTTGGATTCATTTTGGCTTCAAAAACGTATTTTGTTGGATCAGGGATCTAGGTTTCTGAGGCTAGTATAGTCTGCATTATGATCCATGATGGACACACAACTGATGAAGTCCAATATATTCCACCCTCATATTGATGGGAAAATAGAGGTATTTAATTATATAATTGTGCATCTTCTTTGGATGTATCACTCCAAATATCCATACACATGGTATGAAAGTATCGTGTATGTACAATAGAGCTAAAAATGAGATCTTAATTACTCCACATGACATATCCCATTTCAAGTATGTATTGGATTCCAGCCATTGGATCCCATTGATGTAGTATTGCCTTCATAATGGAAGAAGAATTTTCCCACACAGAAAAAAGAAGTGGATAAGGAAATCAAATTTGTAGAATGAATTTGACACATTCAACAACAAGTTCTTGATATCTTGGAAAAAACAATCCACAAGTAAAATCAATGTAATGATTCCCATCGGTTTCCTCATCAATTCCAAGTGGGTGATAAGGTCTAACTCCATCTCTAGAAAGAGTGAATCCAAGGTCCATACAGTAAACTCATATCTCTACGATATGGGCCATACATAATAACCAAAAATATTGGTGGGAATGCATTTGAGCTAAATCTCACATGCTACCCGAGGTTGCATCCAAATTTTAATGTGGAGATGCTTCACCCATAATTTCCTCCACTCTTGGACACATCAAACATTGTTGACTGTTGTAGAGTACATAGTTGAAAATCTATTATTAATAGTTTTCCAACATCTTTTATTATTTTAAATTTTTGAGGGTCTCCATAGCCTTTATGGAGTTTTGATGATAGAAATGATGAAATGGAGTGTAATCATCATTTAAATTGAACTTGTCAATTTCGTTATGTACTATTTATAATGATTCCAAGGGGAACTAAATAAAATAATAATAATAATATGATAGATTTCATATTTTTTACTTCTATATTTTTGAATCCATCCCTAAGATGGATGAAAATGGTTTCCATGTAGGATGACATTTTGGATCCCATCCAAAACCCTTCATAATCTATTTTTAGTACTTCTTTTCATATTCTCCTTGTATAGCTATAAAATAAATTGTTTCAAATGGAGAGATAGTTCTTTGGGAATAAATCTCTTATATAAAGTTTGCCAATTTGTATTCATTTAAAGTTGCACGTTGTTTTTGTGTTCACAACTCTTTGATTGTTATAGCACATTAAACACCATTTTTAGTGTGTTATCCACGAGGTAACACCTGAAATTGGATCAATCATGGTTTTCCTATTGAAAGTGTATTATGATGGATTACAATTTTATATTTTTATTTAACATATATTATTTGTAAATTTGTGTTATGTATTTTTGAATGATTTGAATTATATCAAATACAAATCTTTAACCTATTCTTTTTACTGATTGAAGGATTGGTTGGTTTTTCAATGTCAGTTGTATAACTCCACTAATCAAAACCTAAGCATATGTTTACTTATGAATATGTAGTCAATTGTGAAGAAAAATTAGATGCTAACTATTTAGGTAGGAAAAAAATGGAGAAATCAATTTATGTTGGATGTTAAACATCCAACAAGAAACTAAAATGGAAGAATCATATTTCATTATACGCTAAATGAATAGGTAGGCCATGGAAATGGAAGATAAAAATTACTAAGGAAGGTGGTGAGAGGGTTTTTTGGTAAGAATAGATCAAGAAAGAGATAAAAAATATGGTGGAACAAAATGAGAAATATGCCAATGAATCAACAAATTCTAGCTAGAGTGGTGGTACATCACATGTTGTAGCCAATTCTGAAAGTTCAAAAAGTGGGAGATAAATATATTTAAAAATTCTTACCCATTAAAATATTCACCAACATAGGGGTAATTTCCCCTCTGAAATAATTTCATTTTCCAAGTTTTGGATGAGTCTCACATAGGATAACTTGATCTCACTAGATTATAATGGAATGCTGAAAAAAAAAAATATTTACATTATTGGTAATGACTCCTGGAAATAATGTTTTTCCATTTTGTTACATTTTCATATGGTGTATTCAAATGATAAAACTAATATATCATTATACAACCCTTACAAAACAGACATTAAAAACATTTATCCCTTTAGTCCAAATGATGTAGAGGAAACATAACAAAATGGGTTATTAAATGAGGATAATATGTGGGAAGAACTTCAGATGTCAGTCCTTTAGTGAGACATGGTTGTTTTGTTACCATTTATGCACATTGGATGATCATCTAGAAAATATTTTTATACATAGTGCACACCCATTTGATTTTGTTATTATGGAAGGCATGTATATCCACATTTATTATGAGAACATACTAGGTTTTTCTATAGATGATTATGTTGGTGTACGTGGTAATTTTCATCCTTTATTTATTTATCGGGTGTAATTCCACCTCACCGGGTGAGTCATCTCACTTAGGTGGGCATGGATCCAGGTGTCATGTTAGTTATGAAACATTCACTTACATAATCTATCATATGTGTAAGTGTGTCATAGGAGTTACTTTCTCCTTTGGGAAAGTAATTTCTCTTCTCCATCATGGAGGAATCTTGTTCTTACATGGGAGTTACTAACTCACTCCCCTATATGTACACCACTCCATTTTTTGAATCTTTAGCTCACATATGCATGCACATTGCTCTCTTAAGTTTTCTTGCTTGAATCCTACAACTCGTTCATCTTAGTTGAGTGCAACTCTTTGATGCACGTGGATTCCCTCTAGGTCTTCATCTTTCATCCCTTCGTCAGATTCCACATGTATTGTGCACCCTATTAATGGCTTGGAATGGTTTTAAGATGTTTCTAGTAGAAAAACATTCTATTGGGCGAGGATATTTGAAATGAAGGAGAATATCATTGACAGAGGGCAACAATTCCTGCTGTGAATTCACACCTCTAAGAGGTGTTTTACACAAATTATGATTTATTCACATAATCTAATATTATTGAAGGTATATGATGATTTTACTATCATATTTTCATATATAATCAAAATTTTAATTTAGAAATTAATCTTTATAAATTATATTTATTAGTGCTCTACTTGTTAATTTAGGGTTTTTTGATGTTTGTTTCATTGATAAATCCATATGAAGGTGGATCCCAACAATGTGAAAGGGGTAATCACTTTTTAGTTTATATATTTTTATGGACAATGTTGATGATATAACCTTATAGTTGCTTGAAAAAAAAGTGTTAGTTACTATTAGAATTAATTTTAGTTGTATTTTTTGTTTGTAGGATATTTTTTGGTTAAGTGTAAAATTATTTTTCTAGAAATATATTTTTAAACATCAATTTTTAGATTGGAAGTTCTAGTTAGAGTGAAGTTTACTGGATGTGCACTTAACTAAGTTTAATTCATTATCCATTGATCCCCAAGAGGTGGGGTGTCATTTATAAGTATATATTAATGAATTTAGCCTTATTTTAGGCCATTAATTTTTTCAAGAGAGTTTGGGGCACCTAGTTTTATTAGTGTGCATGATGGTTGTGCACATGTGTCACTTAAACTAATAATTCTTATTGGATGTTAACCATATCTTATTAGTGGATTATAATTGTCATATTGATTCTATTTTTAGTCACATTTAGTAAACTTAGGAGTTGTATATGTTATTATTATTCTTTAACTTGTCATGTAAAAATATACAAGTATTTTTGTAATGGGTAAATTAGTCTTATTTGTTACTTAATTCAATAAACAATAGTGGGGAACATTTTTCCAAGTGGATATGATTTTTACATTGATTTTATGTATTTTTTATTACATATATTTAATTATATAGACTAAAAAGCACGAGTTTCAATAATTAAAGTTATTCAATGCATATATTTTCATCAATCTCACATACAAGTATACTAGTTTAATAGCTAGTTATTATGGGAAATATGGGATGATCAATAAAATCTGATTTGCACTTCATTCAAACATAACAAACCTTCAACATGGTGTTCATTAAGTCGTGACTATATTTTAAATGTATCAACATAGTACAACACAATGAAATAGTTACCTTCATAAATTTGAGTGTCATTACCATATTGAAAACACTGTCACAGTATCCAGTCACTATCATAAAAGGTTCTCAAGAAAAAAATTGTAATAGAATAAAAAATTAATCTTACATAGAGGCTACTTGTTTAGATGAAAAATTTGTGGTTACATTTGAATTGATTTCTCTTCATTATGTACCTTATTGGTATCCAAATTTGTTCTCCCTTTCAAGCTAAGTAGCAACACAGATTGGAAGTGGAGCTTAGAGGTAGATAGATCATAGTGTGTGCCATTTTGTAGCTAGGGATGAGATCTAAATGGCCCTTTGTTACTCAGAATTGTGGAGAGATGGATAACACCTTTAAGAGGATTTGACCTGTCCTCACTACTTTAGGCCGTGCCTCTTTGACCAGGGTGAGAGGACCCTTAGTGTAACCTCTGTTTGATGAAAGAAATGGAGATATCCTTCTTTTGCACAAATTCTATGAAGAGAAACCTTGGGAAAATACGGTCAATACTCCATGATTTAACTCTTAAGTGTTGTCACTTCTAAATGAGTGGAGATACTTTCAACACAAGGCTAAGGTTACTAAAGACATTAAGAAATCCTAAGTGTTATGCATATTTTAGTAAGTATATTTTGTTCCTTTGTTGATATACATAGGGCAAACAGGGGTAGTTCAGGGTGGATTAATGGTTTTTTAATAATTTTTGTTGGAGATGAAGCATGATAAAGTTGATTATACCAAATCTTTAAAGGCACTTCACAACAATGAACAACTCAACAATAGTACTTCAAAACAGTTAAGATGCTCCTTCAACCAGAAGGTGTGCTTCGGTGGATGACCAGATCAGCATGTTTTCACTTAATCTTTGAGACTCTACCACGAAGGCTTGAATTGAAAGACTCAATTAAATACCAAATTCTCTGATACTATCACACCTAAGGTACACCCAAAGACTTACAAAAAATCTTTATCAATAAATGACAGTGAATTGATTTTAAATATGTTTATCTCATCAAAGATGAAGGCTCTTCTTGAAATGAAATTGTAAATAACATTAAACTATCACTAGGGACAATATCCTGTGTGATTTCACAAATATTTCAACATAAGATTGCAATAGGAATGAAAAAAACTATTTGCAGACATTCTAAAACAAAATAGACACAAATTGCTAGAAATTGAGACACAAATTAATTTCAAAATTGCTTAGATTCATCAGTAGGGGAAAGCTTCCAAAGAAATCTCAATGCTTATCAATGGCTATACATATAGTAACTAACTTGACATGATAGAAAATCTAACACAGAAGAAAATTAACCAGGATATCTCAGTTTGGCTCTCTCAGGAAGATGAGGCTTTCTCTAAATTTTCTCTTACGAATTCAACCTCTCGACCCTTTGCAAGAGTATTCTCATTGCATTTATACATTTTACTCACTCCAAATTTTTCCCCCAAAAAGATAGAATATTCGAGGGACCTTTTCTTGTTAACTAATTTGTTTCAGAAACGTGATGTTTAACAAATTTAGATCTGAAAGCTGCCAGGTAGACCAATTGTGAACTTTATCATGTTTCTTTGGCCCTGGACTAATGACTAGGATTTCATGCCACAACCGTTTTGGAAACTAGTTCTAATCATTCTAATTCTGTCATGCGATAAATTACCCTTTCTAATCCTTTTCTCGGAGACTCAACTCAGCTAGGATATGACATGTAATCTTTTTCACTCTCGAGGTAACACATTTTTCATCTTTTACACCTGCAACTTTCATCATTTCATCCCTTTTCCCTCTCAAAATCCTCTATAATTCTGTCCTACATCCATCTCCCCCTGGTAATCTCCAATTTTTGCAAGTTTACATGAGCAACTCTAACTTAAAAATATCAACCCTACATATCCTTGGACTCATAAATTAAGTTTCTGAATCCATGAAATGGCACTTTACCAATGGTGGGTTCACTTAGTAAAAGTATGGTATAGCACGTGCATTCGAAGGGTATTAAAGAATACACTTAATTCTAGTTTTTATCTCTAATTATTCAATTGATAATACCCCATCATGTTATATTACTAGAATGAAAATACCCCCTATTTTTCCATGTACGTTACTTACCCATTTTTCAATTACAATTTTATTTACCCCTTTTTATTTCGACCCCTAATATATTAAACAGAAAATATATCATATTTCTCACTCAATTATTTTAATATGCATTTTATCTCGAAATATAGTTTGAAGCCATTGAAGACCTATTACAATTCACCTTATAAAGGTTACACTTTAATTATTTATCAATATTTATCCCAATAATTAAGATGGTGAAATAATACCACTTGTGATTGAAAAGCATACTCAATCCTAGTTTTCTACCATCTTATTATTTCTTGGTTAAGAATCTCTTAATTGAGGTTTCTTTATTCAAAAAGAGATTACAATTTTGACATTTATAAACAAACTCCTTTCTCAATTTAAAGGTTTTTACTTTTAGAAAACTATGGTTTAAATGTTTTAGCTTTATATTAAAATTAAACCTCCCTTTCCTTTGGCCCACCTCTCTAGACCTACCCCCAATACCTGATTCAAAATATTAATAAATTAAATCCTTTCACCCCCTCATGTATACCGGTATATTGAATTTAATTTTCCATTAATTTTAATTACCTCAATATGAACCCACTTGCTAGGATATTTCCTAGCTAATGAACCCCCCGTGCACTTTACAGATAGAGACAACAAGGAAATTCATCAAAGAATGATGAAAAATAGTGCATATTCACGTCTCCAAGAGTCTTGGAGAAAAAAATTGCAGAAAACAGGTGAAATTCACAGTAACCGTTGATCCTACCCCCTTTTCCACTTTATATCATATCCGACCACGTGTTTCCTTGGCAAAATTGCAAAGGAGAAGCATAGAGGCAAGTCCCAAACAAGCACGAACCTTCCACGTACCCTAGGCCCAAGAAAAATGCCTTTTGGCCTTTGAAAATTCTCTGTGTAAAAAGGAGCCAGTGGAAGCCTCCATGTGTCTCAGTGGCACATTTTGAGATGCTCCCCAAAATTAGATACCCCAAACAAGCACAGACTTAACACATGTATCAGTCCGAAATGTTCTGTTAAAAAGTTTGAAGGTTCAATAAAAGGCACGCATGTGTCTATGGTCATGAGACATTTTATCTTTGACCGTTGAAAATTCCAAGCAAAGGGAAGAGTGAGCGGAAGGCTCCAAGTGTCCCCCTAGTGCTATCTTCATAATAAAACTTAGGGGTTAGTCCACAAATAGGCATGGTCCCTGCCACATGTCCCAGACCTTTAGAAAGTTTCTTTAAAATTTGAAGTATGGGTAGACCCCCGCGGAAGCCTTCATGTGTACTTCATGGCACAACTTGCATGATGGTGCCCAAGAATGGAGACACTGAAGAAGCACAGTGCTCACCACATGTCTCAGGCCTTAGAAAATTACCTTGAAAAGTCTAAGTATATAGAGGAGCTGATGACAGAAGCCTTCACATGTCTCCCTATTGCAATTGTTAAGGTGGGACCCTGAGGGGGATCCTCAAATGAGTGACCATCCCTCCATTGTTTCCATGGTACTGCCTAAAACTGTACTCGACTGCATGACATTTTTTTCTAAGTTTGAGTGAAAAGTAGCGGAAACCTCCACGTGTCCCCCTGGTGCAACTCCAAGGCCAAACAAAAAGGTGAATTTTCAAATGAGGGTTGTTCTTCCACGTGGACAAATTTTTGGGTTGAAGTGAGCCTTAGAGTTTTTAAAGTGCCCTACGCTGAGCCGCATCTAACCAAAAAGGGCCACGTTTCCACTGATGCTGAGATGTAAATTTGACTAGGAAAAATACACCCGTCAAACCATAAAATGTAGGAAAATCGCCATTTGAGCCCAAAAATGAATCTTTCTTCAAGGACATAGATATGTTGGAAATGTTTCAAAAGGCTCAAATATGATCCTCTAAACTACATCCAATCATGTTTCCACAAGTATTTGGGACAAAAATGTCAAGGACAACAAAACGTGACTGTGGAAAATGATAAGGAAAGGAAAAACACAAGTTTTACATGCCCAAGTTACAGACTCTTTTAGATGGAAAAAGGAATGAAAAAAAAAATTCTAGATCTGTAAGTGATCCTTGACGATGGAAGGGACTGATCATGGAAACCAAATGGAGGACATAGTCTTCAAGAACCAACACGGCAAAGATAGAAAACATAAAAGAGGTCTACAAAACTGAGGAATTTCAATGACAAACGAGGGCGAGACTAATTTGAGCTCAACAACATCGGCTCTGACTCGAGAGATGGGAACTCCCTGTGAGTGCCACAAGAACAAATAGTAGACCAAGTGCCAAAAATAGATCATTGGGCAATGGAGTCAAATAATAAGCCTGAAGAGAAGAACAACCATAACCATCCTCCAAAAAACGAACCGAGAAACCAGCAAAACTAGGTCACCAAGGACCAGAACAAACAAAAACACAAAAGCAGATGAGAACGAAGAACTATACACTGTACAAATGGAGTATACCTTGATTCTGAGAAATCAATCAAGGAAATGCTTCAAATGCCTGCCATTGACAGGAAATTCAAGTAGTTCCCCATCTAAGTCTTTCAGGAAGAAGGTATTTTCACCAACTCAAATATCAATTGAATAAGGGCCCATCCACAATGCATCAAATTTACCATGCTTGCCCTTATCTTCATGCCTGCTATCCCATAAAATCACAAGATCCCCAATGCTGAAAGCTTTGGGTGTTACCTTTTTCTCAAATAGCTTCTTCAACTTTTCTCTAAAATTCACATGTCGTTGATGGGATGCCCTTCTCTCTTCATCCAACTCAATAATCTGATTGATTCGAGAATCATATGGACTAACTTCTTGGTCTTCAATCTATTGAAAAAACTAAAATGAAGACAACTACAAATAGAGGGGCAACAAAGCTTGAGTTCCATATACCAGTTCAAACATGCTTTTACCAGTAGCTCTTTTAACAGTGATTCTGCCAGCCCAAACAACGAACTTCAGTTGCTCACCCCGCTTCCTTTTGTTTAGCTCCAGGGTTCTTCTAATGATCTTTAAAAAGTTTTTATTACTGGACTTGGCTTGTCCATTTCCTTAGGAATGTAGTTAGAAGCATATGTTAAATTGATCCCATACTCTTTGCACATTGCCACCAAAGGTTTGGCTTTGAAACTCATGGCATTATCAACAACAATTTTAGCTGGCACTCCAAATCTACATATGATTTGATTCAACATGAAGTCCATGATAACTTGGCATGTTTCCTTCTTGGTGGGGATTGCTTCTACCCACTTAGTGAAATAATCAGTGGCTACAAGAATCCATTTATGACCAACACTGGAAGGATCAGAAATTTCCCCAATGAAATCCATTCTCCCTTGTCTGAATGGGGCTTCAACTAACACAGGCTGCAAAAAAAGGGAGCCTGAAGCTTTCATTCTTCCAGAAAAATGCTGGCAACTTTCACATTTCCTCACCAATAGAGTTGTATCCTTAAAGATATTTTGCCACCAATAACAAGCTCCTCAATATTTTATGTGTTGTAATTCTTCTAGCAAAATTTCCCCCACAGACACCTCCATGGAGATCAAAAATTATTTTTTGGGGCCTCATCTTCAGTAATGCATCTCAAGAGCACTCCCTTGGGGTTCTTCAAAGATAACCCAAAATACAGTAATAACATACTTTTGAGAGGCTAATTTAAGATCTCTTTTCTGATTTTTACCCCAAATATTCAAGGCAACATAGATGTCTGAGATAAAATAGTATATCTTTGTACCATTCAGAACTTACCAACTTTTCAAGGACATCTAGCCTTTCTCATTCTACTTTATTCACCTCAATAGTTTGCAGGTTGCTCTCAGCCATAAGCTTAGCTAGGCCCAAACCTCTTATAAATTTCATGGTTTGGATATCCATGTCATACTCCTACAACTTGTTCACCCATCTGCATCTTTTGCTTGAGACCTCCATCTATGATAAGATGTCTTTCACCATGGTGTGGGGAACATAAGAAACAACTTTAGAACTCAAGGTGTAGGGTCTGAAAACCTTTGTTGCTTTCACCAAGGAAAACACTTGTTTCTCCATGATGGTGTATTTTAACTCAGCTCCCTGCAATACCTTACTGAAAAAGGAAATTGGTCTCTTAGCCCCTTCATCATCCTTCTATAACAAAAAAAATGCAATGGTGTTCTCTGAAGCAAAAGAAAACACTTGAAATAGATTCTTGTAATTTGGGGCTGCCAAAACAGGGGCATGCTTTAGTGTGTTATGTTTGTGGAGCCTATTTTCATGTTAGAGTGTGGTACACCTTCTATGTGTTACACTCAGGTATTTTTACGGCGGTCCCGCTCGCCGGTGAGCGGGTCAGGGGGGTTCGGGGGCGAAGCCCCCGAAGCAAATTTTCATGGGTGGTTTATTAACCCATGGGTAATGGGTAACCGTTATGGGCTGTTTTTGGGCCCATGTTTTTTTGGTACCCATTGTTTTGTAAAACCGCCTCTTCGGTTACCCATAGGTTTATGGGACAGTTTTGTTTTTCCCCATGGTTTTGATACCCACGGTTTTGTAAAACTGCTTAAGTAGTTGTCTATTTATATGGTCTTATGCATATGATAGATGAGACAAGCAAATGTATTACAGATGTGTTTTGAATTCGGGTTTGAATTCTGTAGAGTTTGTTGAGCATAGCTCCAAACAGATCTGGGTATTGTATTGAGAGAGTGAAGGCTTGTAATAAAATCTGAGCAAGTGATTCTTGGTGGACGTAGCCCAAATTGGGTGAACCACGTTAAATATTGTCTCTCTGTGTTGTGTTATTTATTCTGCACTTTTATTTGAGATCTGTAATATTTTCTGCATATTAGTTTCTACTGTTGCGATTCTGTAAGAGATTATTCCGCATATTTTATCTCTTATTTCCTAACAATTGGTATCAGAGCCTGGTTTGGTTTGCTGAAGTGTTGAATCACAGGGAAAGTTTTTAGCTTGAGTGGGAGCTATGGTAGATGAAGGAAGATCTAGGGTTGATAAATTCAACGGGCAGAATTTCAGTCTTTGGAAGATGCAGATGGAAGATTACCTTTATCAGAAGGATCTTTATACTCCGCTGTCTGAGAAGGTGAACAAACCCTCGAGTATGACAGATGCGGAATGGGATTTGTTGGATCGGAAGGCACTTGGAACTGATCCGGCTGTGTCTTGCATCTTCGGTATTATTTAATGTTTCGAAGGAAAAGACTACAAAAGATCTAATGGATGCATTAGGGAAGTTGTATGAAAAACCCTCTGCCTCTAACAAGATATTTTTAATGAAAAAGTTGTTTAATATGAAGATGTCTGAGAATAGTTCAGTAGCAGATCATTTAAATGATTTCAATACGAGTTGTGAATATGCTAGCTTCGGTTACAATAGAATTTGATGAAGAAGTTAGGGCTTTATTAATTTTGTGCTCTTTACCTGAGAGTTGGAATAGCCTGGTAATGGCGGTAAGCAACTCGGTTCCAGCTAACTCGAAGTTGAAGTTTGAGGATGTTGTAGGGGTGATTCTAAGCGAGGAAATGCGAAGAAAAAGCTCCGGGGAATCTTCTACTTCAGGGAATGCTTTGACAGTGGAAACTAGAGGGAGACAGAAGAATAGAGGAAACCGTGGAAAATCAAAAGATCGGGCAAGGTCAAAATCCAAGAACAAGATTGTATGCTGGAATTGTGGAAAGCCTGGGCATGCAAAGAAGGATTGTTGGGAGCTTTGGGATAAGAAGAAACAACAGGAAGAAAACAAGGAGGCAAATGTGGCATCGGGTAATGTATGTCAGGATGCTTTGATTCTTTCTTTACATAATATTACTGAATCTTGGGTTTTAGATTCAGGGGCTTCTTTTCATGCTACTCCACATAGGCATTATTTTGTTGATTATGTTCAAGGGGATTTTGGGCATGTTTTTCTTGGTGATGATGAGCCTTGCAGTATAGTTGGAAAAGGTTCTGTTCAGGTTAAGATGCAAAATGGGAATACATGGCTATTGAAAGATGTCAGACATGTGCCTACATTAAGGAGAAATTTGATATCGGCAGGGCAATTGGGAAGTGATGGTTGTACTGTGATATTTACAGCTAACTCTTGGAAGGTTACCAAGGGTGCTCTTGTGGTGGCAAGAGGTAAGAAGGTTGGAACCTTGTATTTAACCACTGATAGTACTAATGATTGTAATCTTGTGGCTTCAGATGCAGATACAACATTATGGCACTATAGGCTTGGTCATATGAGCCATAAGGGCATGGACATCATAAAGAAGAATTTGCCTGGATATACAGAAACAGGTTTGGATTTCTGTGAGAACTGCATATATGGGAAACAAAAGTGAGTAAGGTTTCTCAAGGTTGGACCTACAAAGAAAGAGAGTAAGTTAGAGTTGGTGCATTCTGATGTGTGGGGGCCAGCTCAGGTATCATCTCTTGGGGGTTCAAGTTATTATGTTACTTTTATTGATGATGCAACAAGGAAAGTTTGGGTTTATTGTATTAGAAATAAATCTGATGTATTTGACACTTTTGTTAAATGGAAAGCCTTGGTAGAGAATGAAACAGGTCTTAAGCTAAAATGTCTCAGGTCAGATAATGGAGGGGAGTATTGCAGCAATGAATTTAATGATTACTGTTCTAAGAATGGAATCCGCAGGCAAAAGACGGTTCCAGGAACTCCGCAGCAGAATGGGGTATCAGAAAGGATGAACAGAACAATAATGGAACGTGCTAGGAGCATGAGGTTACATGCAGGATTGCCTCTTTCTTTTTGGGCAGAAGCGGTGAGCACAGCTGTGTACTTGATAAATAGAGGACCCTCAAGTGCCTTAAATGGAGGCATACCTGAGGAGGCTTGGTACGGTAAGAAAGTTGATTACTCATTTCTTAGAGTCTTTGGATGTGAGGTGTTTGTTCATATTGACAAGGATGATAGGACCAAGCTAGAGGCTAAATCAGAAAAATGCACTTTTATTGGTTATGGTGGTGATGAATTTGGATTTAAATGTTGGAGTATTAAAGACAAGAAAATCATTCGGTCTAGGGATGTGGTCTTTAATGAGAAAGTCATGTATAAGCAACAGTTGCAGGAAAACAGGGAAGAATCCAAGAAAGAATATGCAGTGGTAGAGGATCTTCCGGATGGGAAAGTGACCCATGAATCAGTTCAGGAACCTACTCAACAGGAACCCCAAAATCCTACAGTGAGGAGGTCTTCTAGGGTAAGAAAAGAACCTGAACGTTTTTCTCCTTCTCTTTATTATTTATTACTCACTGATAGTGGAGAGCTAGAGAGCTTTGATGAAGCAATGCAGGTAGATGCCAGTAAGAAGTGGGAGCAAGCCATGGATGAGGAGCATAAGTCTCTCATGGAGAACCAGACTTGGGATTTGGTGAAGCTACCGGAAGGCAAAAGAGCATTGCAGAACAAGTGGGTGTACAGAGTTAAAGATGAAGGAGGAAAGAAAAGATATAAGGCCCGGTTGGTGGTCAAGGGGTTTACACAGAAACAAGGTATAGATTTTGATGAGATTTTTTCTCCTGTAGTAAAAATGACTTCTATTAGAACTGTTCTTGGAATAGTGGCAGCAGAAGACTTGCACTTAGAACAGTTGGATGTAAAGACTGCATTTCTCCATGGTGATTTGGAGGAGGAGCTATATATGCAGCAGCCAGAAGGATATGAAGTCAAAGGTAAAGAGGAGATGGTGTGCAAACTGAAGAAGAGCTTGTATGGCCTGAAACAAGCTCCACGTCAATGGTATAAGAAGTTTGATAGCTTCATGATGGAGCAAGGTTATATCAGATGTCATTCTGACCATTGTGTGTATACAAAGAAATTTGAGGATGGAAGTTATATTATCCTGTGTTTGTATGTTGATGACATGCTGGTTGCAGGTAAAAACATGCAGGAAATAAAAGTACTCAAGAAACAGCTAAGTGAATCCTTTGATATGAAGGATTTGGGGGCAACCAGACAAATCCTTGGTATGAGGATAACTCGGGATAGAAAGGAACAGAAAGTTGACTTTATCTCAGGAAGAGTACATTAAGAAGGTATTGGATAGGTTTAACATGCAGGATGCTAAACCAGTTGGGACTCCTTTGGCAGGCCATTTCAAGTTATCAAAGGAGCAGTGTCCCATGACAGAGCAGGAAAGAAACCAAATGTCCAAGGTACCTTACTCATCAGCAGTTGGCAGTTTGATGTATGCTATGGTGTGCACTAGGCCTGATATTGCCCATGCAGTGGGAGCTGTGAGTAGATTTATGAGTGATCCAGGTAAAGAGCATTGGCAAGCAGTAAAGTGGATCCTTCGGTATTTGAGAGGGACCATGGGGACAGTTTTGTGCTACAGTGGATCAGACACCACTTTACGTGGTTATGTAGATTCAGATATGGCTGGAGATGTAGATAGCAGGAGGAGCATGACAGGTTATATTTACACTGTAGGTGGGACAGCAGTGAGTTGGATTTCACGACTACAGAAGCTGGTGGCTTTGTCAACCACGGAGGTTGAGTATGTTGCTGCCATAGAGGCAAGCAAAGAGATGATTTGGTTACAACAATTGCTTGAGGAATTGGGGCATAAGCAGGAAGAATGTAAGCTGCATAGTGATAGTCAGAGTGCTATACACCTAGCTAAGAACTCTACTTTCCACTCCAGGACGAAGCATATACAGTTGAGATATCACTTCATCAGGACAGCTTTGGAGGAAGATAAGTTGAAGTTGGAGAAGATTCATACCAGTCAGAATCCTGCAGACATGATGACCAAGGTGGTCACAAGGGATAAACTAAAGCTATGTTCAGCTTTGGTTGGCCTTCACGGATGACAGTGAAGGGTTGAGAAGCTTGCTCAGTGGAAATCAGTCTCCAAGTGGGAGATTGTTATGTTTGTGGAGCCTATTTTCATGTTAGAGTGTGGTACACCTTCTATGTGTTACACTCGGGTATTTTTATAGCGGTCCCGCTCACCGGTGAGCGGGTCAGGGGGGTTCGGGGGGATTCGGGGGCGAAGCCCCCGAAGCAAATTTTCATGGGTGGTTTATTAACCCATGGGTAATGGGTAACTGTTATGGGCTGTTTTTGGGCCCATGTTTTTTCGGTACCCATTGTTTTGTAAAACCGCCTCTTCGGTTACCCATAGGTTTATGGGACAGTTTTGTTTTTCCCCATGGTTTTGATACCCACGGTTTTGTAAAACTGCTTAAGCAGTTGTCTATTTATATGGTCTTATGCATATGATAGATGAGACAAGAAAATGTATTACAGATGTGTTTTGAATTCGGGTTTGAATTCTGTAGAGTTTGTTGAGCATAGCTCCAAACGGATCTGGGTATTGTATTGAGAGAGTGAAGGCTTGTAATAAAATCTGAGCAAGTGATTCTAGGTGGACGTAGCCCAAATTGGGTGAACCACGTTAAATATTGTCTCTCTGTGTTGTGTTATTTATTCTGCACTTTTATTTGAGATCTGTAATATTTTCTGCATATTAGTTTCTACTGTTGCGATTCTGTAAGAGATTATTCCACATATTTTATCTCTTATTTCCTAACATAGTGCTTCTTTGATCCCATTAAAATTCTAAATGGCTACTTCTTCCCACTTGATAATCTAGTCTTTCTTCAACATGCAAGTGATGGGGAGAGTCAAGTCACAAAGTTAGACACAAATCTTCTAATGAAATTGATTTGCCTAAAGAAGGATTGGATTCCCTTCTTGGTTCTTGGAGTTTGGAACCTTGCTGATAACCTTTACCCTTTCGGGATCAATCATGACACCATCCTTTTGATACAATGTGACCAAGAAACTTGGCCTTTTGCACTCCCAAAATGGCACTTCTTTGGATTCAAAAGAGATACCAAATTCTTTGCATCTAATCAACATATTTTCCATGTGTTGCAAGTGATCATTTCTCTTCCTGGAAAACACTGTTACATCATCTTGATAAACAACAATGAAATCATTAACGTAACCAACAAAAACCACATCCATTTCCCTTTGAAATGTTTCTCCAACATTCATTAGACCAAAAGGCATTCTAAGATAGACATATGTTCCCCAAGGAGTGGTAAAGCCAGTCTTAATTCTTTTTGATTCCTTTACAACAACTTGATTATAGCCAGAGAAACCATCCAATGTAGAAAGCAACTCAGATCTAGTCACTAACTACAACATATTTTCCATGTTTGGTAGAGGATAATTATCTTTCATTGATGCTCTGTTCAAATTTCTAAAATCCACACATAGTATGATATCACCATTCTTTTTTCTAACTGGCACTAAGTTTGCAACCCAAGAAGAATACCTTGTTGGCTGAATAATCCCTCCATCCCTTAGCTTCTTCAATTCTTCTCACATCTTCATGGAGAGGAGTGGATTAATCAGCCTCTGCTTTTATCTGAATGGTTTTGCATTTGTTTCGAGAGGAATTTCATGCTGAAACAAATCCTCTCTGTATGCTTTCAGCTCAGAATAAGACCAAGCCAAACAGTCCTAATATTTCTTCAACAATTGGACATAGGACTATTTTTCTTCCTTTCTTAGATTGCTTCCCAACTAGATCTTCCTTGGTTTCTCCTTTGTGTCAAGGTCATGCTCTTCTACATCCCTTGAGGATGCTATATGTCTGTTAATAATGCAATCAACATTATCAAAGTTTGATTCAAGAGCAACCAACCCTCAGGGAATGGTATTAGTTTTCAATTGGATGATGTATTTTCCAAACAAAGTTTCTTTTCCTTCTGCTTCACACACCATTGGCTCCCAATCAATACACTGATCAAAAAACTCCCCTTTGTTCTGTAGAAACTGTTTCACCTAAGCATCATCATCAAATACTTGCCATTTTTTTACGTTTTCAGGGACAGATGGACTTGTTTGTACTTCAACATTATATTAACAATTGGGGGACATTAAACAAACATCAAACCGAGATCCCAAGACTGCAAGCTGTTCTGCAATAGCATTGAAATTTCTATCATGATGCACAATATTAAATGAGTTAAACATTTCAATCAAATCCCAAACTACATGCTTGTATTGTGTCATTCTCTGATTTTTAGTAGCATACAATTTTCTAATTTGTTTGATAATCAGTTCTGAGTCTCCTTTGACAATTATATCTTTAATATAATACTTCCAAGTGATTCTCAAACCTAATAACAATGCTTCATACTCAACAATGTTATTAGTGCATTCCAAGTTAAGTTTGAAAGAAAATACAAACTCTTCGTGTCTTGGGGAGATCAAAACAATTCCAACACCATTTCCAAACTTGGAACAGGCTCCATCAAATAACAAGCTCCAAGATAAGCCAACTTGTTCAAGAAATTTACACTGATCAATCTTGTGCTCCCTACCATCAACAAACCCAACAAAGTTATCTACATCCACATAAACATATAACACTTCATAAGAAGCATTATTTGGATCTACAATGAGGTGCAACATTTTCTTCTCTCCATACAACTTTACAAGGCTGCCTTCAATTGGAATGGTGGCAAAAGACATATCCATCTGAACACTTCCACCAACACTTGTAGCCTACTTTCTTGATAACAACATGCCCCATTTGACAGGGTAATCAACAATGAAAACATTGAGTTTCAATTTTTTACCCAGATAAGATGCAAGTTGTACCACCAAACCTTTCACACATCCAACAATGGGCATCCTCTCTAGAGTCCATGTCAGTGAATCTTCCATATGCTGCTGTCACTTTGATATCTAGCTCATTCATGACCTCAAAAGGCATGACATTGCATGATGCTTTGGAATCAAACATACAATTGTGTAGCAGTCTGTCCTTAATGATCAAAGTTGTAAAAAATGGATCAAAATTTAATTGGGATTCAACCAAAGATGTCCCCAAGTAAACCTCAGGTGCTTCTCCAAGCTCTTCCAATGCTGGTGGTGTTTCAAGGTCTGCAATGGTTGGATGAGGAGTTTCTACAATGTTTACATTTCTTCTTGGGGTACTCTTTTCTTCTTTCAATCCCAAGTACTCAAATGCTCTCTTCTTGTGCTCAGGAATCCTAAGCAACTCAACAATTGGAACACTAAATTTTGATTTGAATCAAAACTTGGGCAATTTCATATGGAACATTCTTTGGCTAGGAAGCATTGGAAGGGAGATTAGAAAACTCATCAGATGGCATGGGATTCTTGATAGTTTGGGAATGAGGAGAAGTATGAATCTTGTTTGGGACAATAAGGCCTTTGGAAGGTGTATCTTTCTTAGGAGCCTCTTTAGGAATACTAGTAAGCAATGGAGTTTTAGGTTTGGCTTGAGGCCCTGCTCCTTTGACAACTCTACTCCTAGTATTATAATCCTTTTCTTGAGCAAGAACAACATTCATCAATAACAACCTATCTTCCTTCCGACGGGATTCCTCCATCATACTTCTTTATCATTAAAGCTCTTAAATACTCAAATTCATTATTAGGTATTTCAAAAGCTTGCACTACATCTACTTCAAAAGTATGAGGAGAAAGAAGTGGTACCCGGTGAATGCAATCCCAAAAAGTCATAACAGTTTGAGCAATTATCACTTCGGTTGAAGTTGCTCCTTGTTGTGAGCTTGAAGAGAAACCCATCATGCAAACATCATCATCAATACCATCATCATTATCAACTTCTTCTTCTTGCTGATTTACTTCACATGGAGGATGGGGTAGAAAGCATCTATCACACCAATCAATCTCATTGGCTTCATCAACAGTAGCAACCCTGGGACAGTCAGAGGATCAGACACCATTCTACCTTCATGTGCTTGGGGATGTCTATTTGTAGATCCCATGGGTCTTTTACCTCTTTCATCTGACCTCTGATCACCCCTAGGATGATTGCCAAATCTGTCATGATTTTGTGCCTTTTTTTGACCTTGTGAACTCTTCCCAATTCCTTTCTCTTCCCAGGCTAGCTTGTAAGAGATTTCTTTGACAGCCCCTACCAAAGTTTTAACAACCTCCTCAAGATCCACACTCTTGCTTGCTTGAGGTTTTTCTGGGTTTATTAATTTAACAACCTCCCTCTTAGGAGGTTTTTCCAATGGCCTTAATGTTGTTCTCAATTTGTAGAGCCATAGTAAAGGCCTACCTCAAAGTGCCAGGGTTTTTATCCCTCAAATAGTATGTAACCTTCTTGTCAAATGCATCAACATACTTTATAAGACAAGATTCATCACATGGCCTCAAATTCATAGGAAATATTATCAATGTCTTATAGAATCTTGTATTAAAATCATGCACTGATTCATTAGGATTATTTTTAATATTCTCAAATTCTGACAAAAGAAACCTAGGGTTTGTTTTGTCACCATACTGCAATCTAAATGCATTCTTCATTTCAATCCAAGAATCAATAGAGTTATCAGGCAGAGATTTATACTAGTCCCTTGCATCCTCTTCTATATTATGAATAAATAATTTAATGTATACATATTGATACTCTATTTCAAAATCCTCCATCATATTGACAAAGAGTTTCAAGTGTTGATCACCAGTTATTGCATTATTTCCTTGAAACTTAGGTAATCTATTTCTTACATCCTATGACACAACATTTGGATAGCCAACCATACCTCTAAAACTGATGGGACCAAAAGTATTAACGAAAAATGGAGGTCTAGGTGGAGGCTGAGCCATATTATTCTTGAGGAGGTGATCTTACAGGAGAAACATAATGATGAGGAGTGAGGGGTCTGTGTGGTATAGGGATACAATTTTCAGAATGACTGCCCTCTAAAGGATCTTTTTCATGGCAGACACTATCATATTTGGAAAATACAGGGGTAGAATGAGATGTAAATCTTTCAAATACAAAAGAAGGCCCCTCTCCAGATGGAGAATTCAGATTTACAAAGAGACTACCTGATTTAGAAGTAGTTGAGGAAGTATTGTAATCTTCAATCACGTGCCGATCAGTTTCACCAATGGAGATCTCTTTTCTTGATGCTTGATCTCCAACAACCTTCCAAATTCTTTCCTCCTTTTGAATTAGACTTTCCAAACTCTAGAAACAACCTTCTACTAGGGTCCATAGTGAAGAAAGATCTTCTTCCTTCTAGCTTTGTAGAGATTAATGACAAATCTTACTTGATATATGTTAAGACACTGGTATTTATTAAGAATTTAAACAACATGGAGTCGCCACTAAGGATTTTCACCTTAGTTTGTGCAAATACACTATGAAAGACCTATCAAATGTCTGTCAATACCAGACTCATGCAAAGCTTACAAGATCTACTCTTCTTCTACCCAAATTTATCAATGATGATACAAACTTTAGTGCAATAACTGTATAAGCTAGAAATATTACACTCAGAACTTACAACTTTGAACAATTCTTATAGATCTGAACAAATAATGACGTTTCAACAAATGTATTAGCACACAACATGTGTAAGAAGTATTACCAGGGTCTGTATGTACTGTATTTGTAAAACACTTCAAAGAGTCCTCAACAACGGCGCCAGAAGTGTTGTTAACGGGCCAAATGGATATGACACAACAAATCAACAAATCATCCTTGGCAATGCAAATCAGTTCCTGGCAACGCAAGTTAGCTCCCCAGAAATGGCACCATAAGTGTTGTTGACGAGCCAAATGGATATGAACTGAAAAAAAATCAACAAATCATCCTTGGTAATGTAAATCAGTTCCCGACAACGTAAATCAACTCCCTGGCAATGGCACCACTAGTTTTAGTATCCAAATTTGTTCTCCCTTTCAAGCCGAGTAACAACACAGATTTGATGTGGAGCTTAGAGGTAGATAAATCATAGTGTGTGTCATTTTATAGCTAGGGATGAGATCTAACTAGCCCTTTGTTACTCAGATTTGTGGAGAGATGGGTATCACCTTTAAGAGGATTTGACCTTATCCTCACTACTTTAGGTTGTGCCTTTTCGACCAGGGTGAGAGGACCCTTAGTGTAACCTCTGTTTGATGAAGGAGATGGAGATATCCTTCTTTTGCACAAATTCTATGAAGAGAACCTTGGGAAAATACGGTCAATACTCCATGATTTAACTCTTACGAGTTGTCACTTCTTGACGATGGAGATATTTTCAACACAAGGCTAAGGTTACTGAAGACATTAAGAAATCCTGATTGTTCTGCATATTTTTGCAAGTAGATTTTGTTCCTTTGTTGATACATAGTGAAAACAGGGGTAGTTCAGGGTGGATTCATGGTTTTTGAATGATTTTTGTTGGAGATGAAGCAGGATAAAGTTGATTATACCAGATCTTTGAAGAGACTTCACAATAATGAACAACTCAACAACAGAATACTTCAGAACAATTAAGACGTTCCTTCAACCAGAAGGTGTGCTTCAGTGGAGGCCCAGATCAACACGTTTTCACATAATCTTTGAGACTCTAACACAAAGGCTCAAATTGAAAGACTCAATTAAACACTAAATTCTCTAATCATGCCTAAGGTACACCCGAAGACTTACAAACAATATTTATCAACAAATGATAGTGAATTGATTTTAAATTTGTTTATCTCATCCAAGATGAAGGCTCTTCTTGAAATGAAATTGAAAATACCATTAAACTGTCATAGGGACGAGATCCTATGTGATTTCACAAAGATTTTAATGTAAGATTGCAATAGGAACAAAAGAAACTATTTGCAGACATTCTGAAACAAAGTAGACACAAAATTGCTAGAGATTGGACACAAATTAATTTCAAAATTGCTTAAATTCATTAGCAGGGGAAAGCTTACAGAGTAATCTTAATGCTCGTCAATGGCTATACATCTGTAACCAACTTGACATGATAGAAAATCTAACACAAAGGAAATTAACCTAGGTATCTCAGACGGGCTTCTCAGAATAAGGCTTTCTCAAATTTTCTCTTAGGAATTCGAAATTCGACCATTTGCAAGAGTATTCTCATTACATTTATACATTTTTTCACCACTCAATTTTGTCCCCAAAAGAGAAGAATATTCAAGGGACCTTTGCTTGTTACCAATTTGTTTCAGAAATTGACATTTAACAAATTCAGATCGAAATCTGCCAGGTGGACCAATTGTGAATTGATCACATTTCTTGGGCCTTGACTAATGACTAGGATGTCATGCCACAACCATTTTCGAGAGTCCTTTTAATCATTTTGATTCTGTCATGTGAGAAATCCCCTTTTAATCATTTTTTGGAGCCTCTGCATACAGTTGGATCTGATAGGTAATCCCTTTTTGTTCTCGAGGAAACACCTTTTGCACCTTTTAATGCAACTTTCATCATTTCATCCTTTTTCCTCTGAAATTTTACCCTACTTTCCTAACTTCTGGATCTGGCATTTTGCATGAGCCTGAGAAAAAATCCACTTCAAAAGTACCTCATATTTGGACAAATTGAGCTCCCAAATTGATTCAATTGAACTTTGCAGACCAAAATGACACAAATTTGCCAAAAAATTGATGAAGAATGATGCAAAAAATGCATCTCCAAACATCTTGGAGCTTTAATGGTGGCAAAATCAAATGAAATGCACAACTACCATTGATCTTGCCTTTCAAATTTTAATCCAAGCCTCCCACATGGCAAAATGTGATTGGAAATGGGCATGGGAGCACTTTTTGACATCTTATAACTTTTGGAAAAAAGTAAAATTTTGACATTTTTCTCTGCCCCTCTGCCTTTAGAAAATAGGCTTGACACGTGTCCCAATGTGGGTCCCAGAGGAACCGCAGCTTGATTATGCTATTTTACCTTGTTTTTGGAAAAAGGAAAATTTTCCAAATTTTAACCACGGCTCCACCTTTCACCTTTAGCTTCTGATGTGGGTTCCAGTGGACCTGTGCTTCATTTTTTCACATTATACTTATTTTCTAAAAAGGAAAAAAATCCACATTTTTCCCACGGGTCCGCACCTTCATTTTTTACTATTCAACACTGGCATTACTTTCCTGTTAGGGCCGCACTTCAACTTACAATTTTATCCCCTTTTACAAAAGGAAAAAAACCTTAAATAACCCCGAAGCTCCGTTTCTTCATCTCCCTGCTTGCCACGTGTCTCGAATGGTGCATTTTGAGATGGTCCCCAAAAGCAGAGACCCCAAACAAATAGTCCCTCCACATGTCCTAGGGTCCCTTTAGGAAAGACATTTACTTTGAAAAATTTAAGTACAAAGGGCAGAGAGCCGGTGGAAACCTTCACCTATCCCCTTGTCACAATTTTTAAGGTGGGACCCTAAGGTAGATCCTCAAATGAGCGCGCAGCCCACCATGTGTCCATGGCCCACCAAAAACTGTACCGGCTGCATGAAAAATTCATCTAAGTCTGGGAAAAGTAGCAGAAACCTCCACGTGTCCCCCTGGCACAACTCCAAGGCCAAACCAAAAGGTGAATTTTCAAATGAGCGTCATTCCTCCACGTGGACAATTTTTTGGTTGAAGTGAGCCAAAGAGTTTTTAGAGTTCCCCACTGAGCCACATCTAACCAAAAAGGGACCACGTTTCCACTGATGCAGAGATGTAAATTTGACCGGGAAAAATACACCCGTCAAACCGTAAAATGTAGGAAAATTTCCATTTGTTCCCGGAAATGAATCTTTCTTCAAGGACAGAGAATTTGGAAATGTTATAAGGCTCAAACTATGATCCTCTGAGATACATCCAATCACATTTCCATAGGTATTTGGGACAAAAATGATAGGGACAACAAAACGTGACTGT
Organism: Taxus chinensis; assembly: GCA_019776745.2. NCBI lineage: Eukaryota > Viridiplantae > Streptophyta > Pinopsida > Cupressales > Taxaceae > Taxus > Taxus chinensis. The sequence continues at coordinate 683,037,287 of CM034147.1, read as the reverse complement.
GGAAAACGGAAGGAAAGGAAAAACCCGAGTTTTATGCCCAATTTATAGACTCCTTCAGATGGACAGAGAAACGAAAAACAAATTCTGGACCTTTAAGTGATTTTCGACCAAGGAAGGGACTGATCATGGCAACCAAATGGAGGACAGACTCTTCAAGCACCAACACGGGAGATAGAAAACATGACAGAGGCCGCAAACTGAGGAATTTCAATGACAAATAGGGTGAGACTAATTTGAGCACCAACATACCCCTTCGTATTATCAAAAGGAAAAAATTCTAGAGTTTGTTGAGGAAGACTATGCAAATTTGAATGATGTTGTATTCTATATGTATCCCATTTTCTTGGTAGATTTAAGCTAACATTTGGTTCGATTCACTAGACACAACCTCTTGCTGAATGTAGAGTAGGAACCAAATTTAAATGTAAATTTTTACACGATTGTATTTAACCTCGTGTTCAAGTATACCTTTAATGAGATATGCACCTTTGGGGTCCTATACATAATTATTATGGAATAGGTATGAGGATTGGTGTACACCATATTGATATGTAAAAATTCATAATGTACTAATAAAATTTGTCTCAATAATCCAAATCGCTCACCAATATTTAGTCTTTATGCTTTTTAGGATGCAATTTCTTGGGGTTTACAGGAATTTTATTATTCATGTATTTTTTTAATTTTATTGTTAATTAGGTCATATTAAATTCTTTAAATTATTATATTATGTATTAGTTTATGATTATCTAAGATAGTGTGATAGTTTTTAGAAAATATGTGTATATCTAGGGGTAGTTAAAAAAAAGTCTAGGTAATTGCAAGTATGCTATAGTGTCAAGGAATTTTGCTATTTTTCAAAAAAGAATACAACCAAATATATTTTCACAAGTTTAAAATATAGAGACAATAGTAATGCGTGGAAATAATTTTTTTAGCAAGTAATACAAAAAAATATTTAGATAGTTGTAATATAGACAATAACCCACAAAATTCCGAAGATACATTTTCTTTAATCTAAACTATAACTGATTATCAACCTATAATCCTATTAAATGGATTATCAAGTCAATATTCTTGTTTCATGTCGTGTTCATAGTGAATGACTCATTTCTAGTGGTAAATAGTTTTGAAGGGACTATACCCTGTTACATAAAGGGCTCACCAACCTGATATAACTATGAAGATTCAACAAAAAAGGATCAAAATCTAGATATAACAGTGTTTCCAAAAGTAACCAAGAGCTAGGTTACAACTAGAAGCAAAAAAAGGACACAGACCGCAACAAAACCGTAAAAAAGCAAGCAACGTCACAACAAAAAGATCGCAAAAGAACAACATCTTTACCAAATCCTGCCAGCCCAAGTGAGTCTATTTCTTGGATGCTCTTTCAATTCTGGACTGGATCATCTGCAATGAGGTAAACAACGCCAGAGTGGTTATGTGCGTTGAGTCCGAAGCGTCCAGCTGTGAAATGGTCATACTCCTCTCTTTCTCATTCCCCCAAATAGTTGCAGGGATCCCACTTAGCATAGCAATGCTCTGAAACTTGCTGCTCTAAAAAAGTCACTTATGGCTTTAAAGATAGCCATGTTGTGATCATGTCTATCTTTAGCTCTCCCCAGTCTGGTATCTAGAGAGTTCAACTTCTTATATATATCAGTAAACTGATCCTTGCCATTGTCATTCTCTTCATCAAAATTTCTTTTCCCTTTCTACTTCTCCATACGCTGAAGGTCCTTCTTCATCTATTTCATCTCTTTCTCTAGGGCTTCCAGTCTATTAGGCACTTGAGACTCCTCCTGATGCAGGGCCTTTTCAATACCAACATTGCTGATATGAAGCAAGTTTTGAGCAACCTCCATCTCTTTGGAGCTTCTGAGAATCCTGCCAGTGAGAGGGGTGTCTGTTTTCATGGGGTTCTTGGTTTTGGACTTGGAAGGGGCAGAAAGAGTGGGAGTGGGAGCAGAGGAGGTGGTAGCGAGCGACTCACTAGGAGCAATCGGAAGCTAGGGAACTTGGCAACACAAAGCTTGTGCAACAGAAAGATAAGGCCCTGATGCAAAGGAATAGCATGGGAGTGCTTTTGAAAATCCAGAACAAAGCACTGAAGGGAGTTGAGAAGGTAATGCGGGAAACAGACCATGAAATTCCTTCTAAAATGGTTTAAAAAAACAAGGTGTTTAACAGGGACCGTTTTATAATGCCCTTCCAGAGAAATATATCTGACCATCATATTCGTCACTTCATCATACGGCATGGGAATAGAACTTACCCTTATGCCCGCAGCAAAAAACTCCATCTCTTCACCCTCGTCAGAGAATTTCTTGGCCTCAGCGACCCTATCAATCCTCTTACTAAAAAATGGTAGCCCTCCAGTTCCAAGCCTGTTGCCTCAGCAATCAGCTCCTCATTGACAATAACCCTGTGCCCACCATACTTGACCCTCCTATCCTTCCAATCCATAGCAAAGTGAACTGAAATGTTCAGGTCATGACCCTGAATTCGTTCAATGAAATTTGAAATGCCTCCTTTGTGTAGGAGGTTCCAAAGTACCTCATTATTCTTCCAGGTCGGGTCGCAACTTGGCTCCAATTGACATGGTGCCCCTCCCATTTTCTCCTTCTTCCTACAAATTCTACAAATATCCTACTCAAAACCCTCGTAAGAGTCTGTTTTTTCTTATGACTGTCCTATTTTTTGAAATACCTCCCACATGTGCGAGGTTTGATGGCTTTAATGTGGCCGTAAAAAGGAGGATAAATCACACAAGTGAGATCTTTCACCTCCGTTAAGACCCACTCCATGTCATAATTAAAATTACTCCATGTATGTAATTCCATTATTATCCACATTAATGCTAGTTTGAACCTCCTTAGGGATGTTGTTTGCATTATCCCATATGGTAAGATTAATATTGATGCCCATATTGGCCAAAGTGTCCACAACCTTATTCCCCTCCCTATAGGTATGTCTAATGATGATATTCTTGATATTTTGACAAATATTTCTTGCTTCCATAATGAAGTCCTTGATGGTCCAGCTAGGAGGAGAAGTTTGGTTTAAATGATTGATGATATTAAGAGAGTCCCCTTCCAAAATTAAGTTCTGGATATCAAAATATTTGGCAATCCTTAGCCCCCAAAGAGCAGCAAGGGCTTCAACATAATGATTCATCTGAATCCCCATTTTACCAGCAAAAGTAGCAACTAAACAACCTTTGTGATCCCTGATAACTCCTCCCCCAGTAGCAAGACCAGGGTTACCCTTGGAAGCACCATCAAAGTTGAGTTTATACCAGTTTCTCTCAGGAGGAATCCAATGGACCAAAGACCTATCAATGTTTGAGGTATTCCTAATCTGCAAACTAGCAGTTCCAATCTTCCAATTGGAAAGAATGTACTCTTCATCAACAGGATACTTCTTATTTTTGGGGGGTTTGAATCTCCCAATATCATCTTTAACAGCATGCCCAATCTTAGCAAAGATGAGCTTGCAGTGTTGCTTGTTATTTCTGAAGATGATATCATTCCTATCTTTCCATATTCTCTAGATAATATGGGGCATGATCAGTTTCCAAAGTCTTCTCACAACACAATGTTTAAAAGGAGGATTCCATTGGGTCCAGAATTGGATGAAGTCCTTAGGTACCATCCAGAGAACATTGAACTTGGATAGGGCATAGCTCCAAATCATGGTAGCATAATCACAGTGGATAAAAAGGTGTTTAATATCTTCAGAATCTTTTTTGCATAGATGACACCTATTAGGCATAATGAATCCTTTCTTTATCAGGTTATCATTAGTAATAATTCTACCTCTGAGCACAAGCCAAAAGAAAAAGTTAATTTTAGGGGTTAACTCAGTCATCCATATTTTGCTCCAATTAAATTCATTCTGGGTATTCTCAAAGTAAGAATTGTACCCAGATTTAACCGTATAGTCCCCATCTCTAGAATTGTGCCAAATAATTTCATCTTTGACATCCACCTGATTCAAGGGGATGAGGTCTAGCTACTCCTAAAGAGAGGAAAACACAAAGTTCAAATCCAAATCCACCAGAGAGTTGTTTCCATCTCTTTTGATTTCCATCAATTTCCATGTAATCTATGACCTTAGTACCATATTTCTGTTCCAGACTCTCCTTAGCTGCACCAAATCTATCATTGAGGCTAAGATTAGACCAATTATCACTCCAAAAACTGATGTCTCTGCCATTTCCCACTTTCCATCTACAACCTTGCTTAATAAAATTCCTGGTAAGAATCAAGTTGTTCCAGAAAATGGAGCCATGGGGAAGCAGTTCAAAATGTAGGAAGGAGGAAGTTATTTGTTGCTCTAGATATTTAGCCTTAATGAGATCTATCCAAGGTTGTTCCTCTGAAAGCAATCTCCAACCCATTTTTGCAATTAAGGCCATATTCATTTTTCTAATGTCTTTTATGCCCAAGCCCCCAATCCTTTTAGGAGTGCACACTTGATCCTAGGAAACCAGGTGATATTTAAATTTTTCCTCCATTCCCTACCATAAAAAGTGTTTCTGAATCCTTTCAATTTTTTCTCTGAAGGCAGAGGGAATGTTGTACAAAGACATAATGTAGATAGGTAGATTTTGAAGAGTGCTTTTGATAAGCAGACATTTCCCAGCACTGGAAAGAATGGCTCCTTTCCATCCTGCCAATTTCTTTTGGAATCTTTCCAGTAAGTCATTCCAAACTTTGTTTGAAACTTTTTTAGTACCCAGGGGAAGCCCCAAATAAGTAGTGGGAAGCACATTGATTTTGCAACCCAATACTTTAGCAATTTTATTCTGCCTTTCCAAAGGAGTATTGAAAAAGAAAATGGAGCTTTTGTCAAAGTTGATCTCTTGTCCAGAAGCAGCCTCATAAAATTTCAAAATGGACTTGATCACCTTAGCTTCCAGAATAGATGCCACTAAGAGCAGGATAGTGTCATCCACAAATTGCTGATGAGAAGTTGTTTGATTCGTAGAGGTAGGTTTAGTGCCTTTTAGAAGACCATCTTTAACAACTTTGGTAATTGTTCTGCTGAGGCTATCAGCCAATAAAATAAAGAGAAGAGGGGATATAGGATCCCCCTGTCTTAGTCCCCTACTGCTGGTGAAGTACCCCACAGGTTCACCATTGACCACCACAGAGAATCTAGTAGTTGAGATGCAAGCTTTAATAACTCTTCTAAATTTGTCAAGAAATCCAAATTTGGCCAAAACTTTGTCAAGAAAATCCCAGGAAACTTTATCGAAGGCTTTATTCATGTCAAGTTTAAGGACCATGCTAGCCTTTTTATTATTATCCATAGAGTGAATAATCTCATGAACCATGATCACACCATCTTGAATAATCCTCCCTCTGATGAACCCACTTTGTTGTTTTGAGATTAAATCATTCAAAATGACCTGCAGCCTGGTGGCAATAATCTTAGTAAAAATTCTATAGACAACATTAACCAAGCTAATGGGTCTAAAATCTTTGAAATCTTTAGCATCCATTTTTTTTGGAGCCAACACTATGTGGGTATTATTAAGCTCTTTCAATAAATCTCCAGTTCTAAGAAATTCATTTACAACCCTTAGGAGATCATCTGAGCAATTTCCCAAATTTTTGAAAAAAATTGACAGAGAAGCCATCAGGTCCTGGAGCCTTATCTCCTTCTAGAGAAAAAACAGCTTTCTGAAGCTCCTCCACAGTAACAGCTTTGGTAATATCTTTAAATCTCTGCTCCTCAATTTTATCATGCGGATAGCTTCAAGCATAAAAGAGTCAGCCACATCATTAGTAACACTCTTCTCATTCAACAATTTTTCATAGAATCTGAGAGCCTCTTCCTTGATGATCCGTGGATCTTTTATGATGTTTCCATTGCCTTTGGATACTTCCATAATCCTATTACATGCTCTATGCTTCAAAGTGGTCATATGAAAGAATTTCATGTTTCTGTCACCCTCTTTCAGCCATATAGCCCTAGATTTAAGTCTCCATAGGGATTCTTCCCTGCTACAAACCGTGTGTAACTCAGAAAGGATGTTTTTCTCTGCCAAATGATCCTCCCCAGATCTCCCCTGTAAGTTTATTTTGTTTTCCAGATCTTGGAGTCTCTGTTTTAGCTCCTTTTTTTTCACAAAAACATTCCCGAAGACTTCTTTATTCCAGATTTTAACCTATTTTTTAACATTTTTAAGCTTTTGAATGAGCCTATACTGAGAAGTTCCTCCTCCCCCCAAATCCACCAATCCTTGATCCTATCAAATATGTCATCGTGCTCCATCCACATCTTTTCAAATTTAAAGGAGCTTCTGGTAGGTTTAACCCAGTTAACAAAATTTAAAACGATTGGATTGTGATCAAACCCAATTCTGGGAAAAGATGTGAGATGAAAATCTTGATGAAGGATCCAACTTGCTGAGATAAGGGCTCTATCCAATCTGACTTGAATCATATCCCTTCCCAACCTCTGGTTTTTCCAGGTGTACTGATTGTCATGAAGGTCCACATCCATGAGATTTAGATCAGCCACAAAGTCAGCAAAATCATCCATACCCTTAGAGAAAGAAGAGTTTCCCCCTTGTTTTTCTCCAGGATTTAAAGGGGAATTGAAGTCCCCCATAATGAGCCAGCTGTCATTACTATGTTGATTCTAAAAACCTTTAGATCTCTCCAGAGCTTCCTTCTTTCACTAACCGTATTGGGCGTAGATATTGGAAAGGATCCAAGTATTGTTATTATCAATGGCATGGAATTTAACAGTAAGATGATTACTAGTTTCAGAGAGAATCGTACCAGTGAAATGCTTCTTGTCCCAAAAGGTAGCCATACCACCTGAAGCTCCCTGAGAGTCCACCGCAGCCATGTCTGAATTTTCCCAAAAATTGCTTTTACAATTAGCAAGTATCTTAGAATTCATCTTTGTTTCCTGCAGAAGCAGAATGCCCGGTCTACTAGAAACTCTTAACTCTTTGATTATTCTTTGTTTAGAATTTCCATTCAGACCTCGAATGTTCCAAGAGATGATCTTCATAAAAAAGATAGAGGTAATGTAATTTCTTGATGTCTCAGTTGGCTTTGAGTGCCATCAGCAATATCTTCTTCTGTTCTTTTGGTTCTTAGAGTCTTCTTAGAAGGTCTACCTCTTTTAGAGCTGCTTCCAAAATCCACTACTCTTCTAGCAGAAGATCTTGTAGTTCTGGATGTTGAAGCTCCCCAGTTATCAATTTTCTTTTTCTTCTCATTATACAATGAATCTGGGATCTTCTCAAACCCCTTCAGTCTTTTCTTTTTTCTGGATTTAACTTCTAGGAAACCATTGGGATCTGGATCTTCATCCTCCATCCTTTTTTCTTTGAGTGGTGTAACTTCCCCCTCCTCTTTCTCTCCCTTCTCACTGTCCAAGAGTTGTGAAGATGTTGAGTTAGAAAGGCAAAGGGGGTTTCCATTTTTAGGAGAGCAACTCTTTAAACAGCGAAGAGTCCCTCTTAAGTGAAGATTCATAAATAGCCATTTCTTTTTCCTCATTTAGAACTTCCTCAATGGTACTTAGAGGATCAAGGAAAGGCATTTTCCACAGCTAATACTCCTAGCACAGCTGTAATGTCCTTAACCCTGAATCTCTTTCTGATCAACCTCCTTGGAAAGAAGATTTACTATCACTGTTTCAGCTAGTTCATCAACCTCCAGAAACACCTTCATAGGATTTTGAGGATCTAATTCTTCTATGGAGGTTGGAAGACTAACTGAAGCACCCACCACTAGGGTTTTGGGATGCCATAGCTTTCTACAAATCAGTGGTTTCCTGATTGGAGTTCTAAAACTCTTTTTGCCTTTCTTGTATTTTAGCTCTAGATGGTGGAGGGGTAGCCCTTCCCCCTACCCTTGGTCTTCATTCTTTCCCTCCTCCTTGTTATCCAGCCAAGTTTCCTACTTCTTTAGAGTCTCTCCACTAGGGTTATCAAGTTTTCCTATTTTTTCCTCTTGAGAGATCTCTTTATTAGGACATCTACTGGTAAAATGTCCTATTTTATGGCATTTTTTACATCTCAGATGAAAAGTTTCATATTCAATATTTTGAGACCAACTACCATACTTGGAATGTAGAATGATTAGATTCGGTAGCTCCTGCTCCAATTTAGAAGAGATACATAATCTAGCAAAAGCTAGTCTGGATCTGTTCCTCATAGGCCCATCCAGCCCAATCGGAGAACCAAGAGATTTGGCAACATTTAAAAGAATATCATCATCCTAGAATTACAGGGTTAGCCTTGGAAGCCTACACCATATTGGAATGGTATGTATATTCTCAGTGCTAGGATCAAACCCAGGATACCATCATTTCAGAAAGAGACCCATGTTACCCAACCACCATGGGCCTCCCAGAAGCACCGATTCCAAATCAGCCTGCTGATTGAATTTGGCCAGGAAAAATCCCCTTGACATAGTGGTGATGCTCAGATCCCCTTTTGGTTGCCACTTTCTACAGGCCCATTTTCTAATGACATTGATATTAGGTCTAGAGCCCAGAAAATTACCTACAAGGGAAATCAACATATGATTATGTATTTGGTACTAAAGGGTAATAAATTTGCACTATGATTATGAAAAGAATGATTTATAATGTTTTCTCAACATCTGATTTTTCATTTAGTTGAAAATTAAACATCTTAGATGTAAGACACATAAAATAACAAATGAATTTGAATGCAATCAATGTTTCTACTTAAGGTGTAGGAGATGTCATATGTTGTGTTCATGAATATGATTATATTGTTTCTCATCCAAGATTATCTTGCAAGCCATCTCATCCAAAATACATCGTTATATTTTATTCCATAATAGAAAACTCTATCATTATTAACAAACAATTACTCTATCCTTTTCATCAACTCATCTTCATTTTTCTTCAACTCCTCTTGTATTATATTCAAATCCCCTTCATTATCCTAAATTTTCTCAAAATTTTCCATTTAAATTGAATATCCCTCCTTCAATATGGATTTAGTTTAATGGACATTATCTATTAAAGTATGGATACATCTAAAATTCATATCACAAATTCCAAGAAGGATGTACATAATCACATGCGTATAGTTCTTCTACTTATTTTTCCTTGTGAGAAATTTATAAAGTATCCACTTCATTTTTAATATTGCACATGTACTCCCTAGCATATTTCCCTCTAATTTCCCCTTTCTATGCAACTACTTCAAATCACATGACTCTAATTTTTGCTTCCTTAGCAACCAATTCCAATCCCACGTTGCTTCATATCTCACATACATAGTTCTAACTTTATTATCAGACTTCATCATCCTCTTCCCTATATTATTCCTCACCCTCTTTATATTTGGGTTTAAAAATATGTACTCTATATTTGACTAGCTCAGTATTTTCTATACATAATATCTCTCAGAGTGGTTGTAGGTGGAATAAAGTAAGTGTTCTTAAAAAATTAACTTCTTCAATTGATTTTTTTATCCCCATAAAATATGTTCATTTCCATTATTTTATTCCATCCTAACCATATTTATCAATGATTCATGACTATTCACTACAACTCCTAGCTCCTTTGTATTAGTATAACGTCTTTTAACAACCACATCTTTTTCAATATTACTATTTTCTTCCTTACAAGATTCTAGAAACATTCTTTGAGCAATGATACACCTTGTAAAAATTTAGAGTTACACATTTCAATAGGGTAAGGGGTTTTTTTAGAGTTATGTTTCTTCAAAAATAATAAAAGTTATGGTTTTCCACACATTAGTTACACAACCACTGTCTATGCCTACTACAAATCAAAGGCATTGGTTCTTCTTCACATGGTTTATCAAACAAGATACAATACAAGGTTTTGTGATCTTTGGATTTTTTTCACTTTATTCCAATTCAATATATCATGGTCTATATCCCAGCACATGAAATGATCTAGGTCAATATCTTCACCATATTTATGTTTTCCTACGGTTATAATCTAGTTTGAAAACAAAGGGTTTGTTTTAAATGGAGTAATATGAAGTTTTTACAACATATATGACTAATTTCAATGGCTCAAGAATTTGTCTATAGTTATATTTGTAGACACAAAATCATGCACTTTAGACATTATTTAGTCCCGGTCTTATACTACTATTCATATAGTTTTTGAGTGAAGAAAGTAATAATTAACCCCTGTCTTTTGGCCATTTTACTTTACTTTTTGTCGCCACTTCCGTCCTTCAGCACATACTTACCCAGTCTATTTTTGTCGTTTTGAATCATTTCATCCTTGAATGGGTAGCCCAAGCTTGTAATGGGGCACCTTGGTCCCAGTCGGGGAACCTTGATCCTTTTCCCACTTTCCCATCACTTTTGGTTACTTTCTAGCCATTTGAACATTTCATATTTCTTGTGGTCAGAATTTTCGAGGTTAATTACAAAATTAGAACAAGATAACCATATAAATATAAAGTTATGAGACCATAATGAGGGACAAAGCACTAAGCACTATTATCATCACCTAAGGTTGCATCCATCAAAGGCTCCATTTACATCCATTTAGCTCCATCACAAGGCACAAGGTTAGTTCATCTTCACATAGTTATTTCTCTTTACTTTCATAATAGCACCTAGGGCATGATTGCACACACAAGCACATAGAACTACATCATGTTTGAGATATAGTGCAATGCTCAATTACTAATTCCACTATTGTGGAAGTTGAGGATAGTCTGACCCCTTCACATGCATATTTATTTTTTTAGGGGTTTGATGCTCGTCTTGGGGTTTTGTAGGTTTTATCTTCATTTTATATTTCTAACAACATGTGAAGTCCAACAAAGCTAGTGCGAAAGGAAACAAAGGCAAGAAACCATCAAGTGACACCTCAGAGGAAGGTTACATATATATTTCACAGATGAAGGTGTCCATATCTCAGACTAGGGCACTCACAGGCACCCCAGTCCACTTAGATTTCCCATATCTGCACTTTTCTAGACTTTGTCATAGAACTTTTCTCCTCTTGTTTCTCCATCCATCTCTGCGACATAACCCAACAAGATCGTTGAATCAGCTAAGCTCATGCTAACCCTACTTATTAATTAGGTTTTCACATTTTCATTTACTTAGTTGCTTGGGTCATTTTCCTTTATTCATTTAGTTGTTATTTACTGTTGTTCCTAGTTAGATTAAATACCATTATTCCACATTTTTAGTTAATCAATATCTCTTCTTTGATATATAGATAGATGTTTTTACTTATGGAAATTGATGTAAGAGTTGTAACATGAATTCCTTTAGATGATTTTTCACATCATCAGGGAAATTATAGCCAGAGTTAGGCACCCCTAGTAATTCAAGGATTAGTTGACATTTATTTTCATCCCATAAAATTCTATGTTCATACCTTATTTATTTTTTTCAAATTAAAAAAACACAAGCCTTATTTTAGGTAGTGGCTATAGTGATTTTTTTACATACACACATATATTATTATTTCTTTCACTTCCTTGTTTCACTCAATATCCCAAGTATTGTTTATCTCTTCTTTAAATCTAAGGATTAATTTTGTGCCTAGAGTTATATATAATTTTAAAGGATCGTAGAAAATTCTTATTTTACTTGATGATTGTGTTGTTTCATTCCCTTTTGTCTTACCATGATAATTTTTAAAGTCCCCATTTTTGGTTAAAAATGTGATATTTGAGTTTATGAGAGTTTAATAGAAAAGGTACATAAATTTAATTTTTAATGAATGGAATAAATATGAATTCAACATGAAAATAATATAATGATGAGGAAAAAAACCTAGTGTCTCAATCTTCACTTACCTTTAGTAGCCATAAGCAATGAGTTTAAAATAGGTGCTATATAGATTTTATAAATTTATTCATCTAGTGTAGCTAGTAGAGGTGAGGACACCCCATAAACAATTGAAGGGTTCATCCTATCCAGCGGGGCATTCTTGTTTATGGAATACCCTAAGGTTATTTTTGGATACTAAAAAAATATTCATGGATACCCAAGATTGATCTTGGATATCACATTCTTGTTATAAAAAATGAAAAAGTGCCTTGATATATTGATTTCCATTGATCCTCAGTAAATATATCCATGTTTATCCCCTAATAAAAAATCCATTGAAGAATTTTATTTTATTTCCTCCTCAATTATATGATTTTGGTTTGCGGCGGAAGGTAGACTCGTGCCGACAACTCAAGTTTGTTGTCAAACATGATGTCTTTGTAGGGAAAAAAATTTTAATCATTTGTGGTGTAAATTGTTTCTCTACCCAAACAACTGATCCATTGTCATAGAATTTGATAAAGCCACCCTAAAAATCCTCCACCACCAAAGGCTCACATTTATCTGCCATTTTCTTCTTCTCTCATCCACCTGAAACCTTTCAAGATCGATTAAGTGGTGTTACATAGTAGTATGGTGGTGTTAGGAAGGAAAAGGAAATGTGAATGATGATATCTCACGAGGTACATTAAAAATAATCCCCATCTCTTTCTTAGTGCACCCTTAAAATCATGCACTCAAAATGATTAATATGCCAACAATAGGAAAAGAAAAATCATTAGTAAGTGAAAAATAAGGAGCATATATAGAGCATTTACCTATTTATTTAGAATATGGTATAAGTATGAGTTTTAAAATATTTTGTTGTTGTTTCATTGTCTTTGTTTTCTAGGGAAAATAAGTGGAGAAGTTTGTATTTTTGGTGTCGTAGTATTATATTTCTTGAAATTTAAGTAATCCATTTTAATCTCTAAGTCTTATATTTTGACATTCACTTTGTCAAAATTTAAGCAATCCATTCTAATATTTAAGTCTTATATTTTGAAATTCACTTTGTCAAAGTTTAAGTAATCAATTCTAATATCCATGTCTTATATTTTGACATTCACTTTGTTGAAATTTTAACAATCCATTGTCAATTTCTAGGTCTTTTATTTTGATATTCAATTTGTCAAAATTTAAGCAATCCATTCTAATTTCTATGTCTTCTATTTTGACATTCACTTTGTCAAAATTTAAGCAATCTTTCTCATTTATAAGTTTTATAATTTGACATTCACTTCATAAAATTTAAGGAATCTCTCACATTTCTAAGTCTTGTATCTTGACATCCACTTTGTCAAAAATTAAGCAATTTTTCCAATTCCTAAGTCTTGTATTTTGACATCCGCTTTGTCAAAATTTAAACAATATTTTCCAATCTCTAAGTATCATATTTTGACATTGACTTTGTTTAAAATTAGAGCAATATTTTCCTATCTCTAAGTATTGTTATTTTGAAATTCACTTTGTCAAAATTTAATCCATCTTTTCCTTTTCCAAGTCTTATATTTTGACATTCACTTTGTCAAAGTTTAAGCGCACTCACTCCTATTTAAGCCATATACTTTGATATTAAATTTATCAAGTTTAATTCAAATCAATTTCAACTTCCACATCTTAAATTTTTACATTCACTTGCTCACATTTTAAGCACAATCATTCCTATCTAAGTCTTATATTTTGATATTCACTCTATCAAATTTAAGAAAAACCAATCTTAACATCTATGCCTTAAATTTTGAAATTCACTATGTCAAAGTTTAATCGCATCAAATTTCAATCTAAAGTCTTATGTAATTGGATATCCAATTTATCCAAAATCTAAGCACATCCCACCACATTCTCAAACCAATTCACAAACCACCACTTCACTTTTTGTCTTTACCTTAAGTACAATGGTAGGCTCACACAAAACATTAAATGAAGATTTCTTAGAAAAACTTAATGAGATATCAAAAAAAATCTCTCACATGGCTTCCCAAAATTAGTGAGAAATCAACGAAATAACCAATCATACTCCCCAGTGAAGAAACTACTCCATGTAAAGTCAAACAATAATTTACACACAATTTACACCTCTTAGAGAAAGTCTCTCTAGTGTATTTCATCAATTAGCATAAGTTAACATGGTCATATATCTAATCACGAGACCCTTCAAAAAATGACAACCAAAACCCAAGTGGTATATGGAATCTGAATATTTTGAATACCACTGCATCGAATGCCATTGAATCAGAATATTGTGAATACCGCTAGGGGTTAAATTTGATGGTCACCCCTACCCGTCAATTTTTTTGTGATGGTTTTTAAATTAACACCACCTTGTACATGACGTGTATTTTTCAATTTTACCTTTCACGATTTTCATATAAATATCAAAATCTATATTTTCATATAATAACACTATATAAAATGGAGATATTGTTGACAAAAAAAGAAATATTATTCTATTCTAAGCATATGATAATATATATAAGAAACATTAACTCGTCATAATATTGTGGATGCATTTATATTAAACATCATAATCATCAATGAAACAATTTCAATAGAATGCACGAACTGATTTAACATTAAAAGTTAAAAATTCAATATAATTGGCATAACAAAGATAATATACATCAATTAAGAATTTTGAATTTTTAAAAACTAAACAATACTTGATAAGAGGTAATAGATTATTTTTCAATATTGAAGTCAATTAATGCAACATATTTGAATAGATTTAGATGAGCCTTAACTCTCATATCATCTCCAATACAAATTAATATAAATTCAAATTAATCAAATGTATGCTATCATTTTTTAATTGAAAAAACATTTTAAACAAAGCATTATAGAATTCTCAATACACACTAAAATATCTTCAAAAAATATCAAATTTATGTCATAGATTAACCACTTTTGACTTGATAAAGTACCTTTAAACAATATACAAGTAGTGTAAACATAAGATCTAGTGTGCATTGGATTATATCAAACACAACATCATTACAAATATGTCAATATAAAACATTCTAAGATATTTTAAACCATTATTTCTTTGACATCTTTCCAAATTTCATAAACCCTATTCTAGTCCACCATTGATATATGAAGTCCTATCAATGAAACTAGCATCAAGGCATCCAATGTATCCAATGAAATTTTTGTTCTTCATATATATTTTATTATATTTTGCCTTGAAAATCCTCTCTCACATGCCACTGTACTTGATGGAATGGTAAGAATTACTTGCCATAGTTTTTTCATATTTGAAAAACTTGTATCTGAATCTGTGGAACAAAAAACCCTCCAGGCCTCCTTCATGCAGAATCCTTCACAATTAAAGCGAAGAGTATCAACAAATTTATACAACTCTTTTGAATAACCTTCAAAATAAAACAAAGGATTTTCTTCTCCCTCACATAAAGTATGTTCCAAGTGCTCAAAAATATTAAGAAGCCACCACTTTAAATTGTCTTCTCTAGTAGGTGCATCCTATGAATAATGAAAAGGGATAAACAACTTTATAGAATTGAAAAATGAAATATCTGGGAATATTTCATTTAAACAATCTACAAGTTTTTGAACATAGTCTTTTGCAAGTTTCTTACAAATATCTAGTGACCTATCAAAGTTTGGCTTCATTGTCTATTTTGGCGCATCAACATAATCATAATAAACATTTGGAACTGCCAAAAATCACATTTCATGCATATGAATGTGTCCATATTTACCAAAAATATCTAAATAACCATATTTAGAGGTCTCTATAAATTTAGACAGGTAGCTTGTGCCATTTGTAAAGCTGTCAGTCCTTAGAAACCACCTGCTTAAAGTTTGTATGGTAGAATCTATGATTGGCCCTAAAGATGTAACATCCACATTCTCTTCTTGATATTTTTTATTCAACGTGTTTAGTTCATATAATACATCTACAAACATATGTAAGAAGAATGGTACTGAGAAGATTCTGGCCTTATCATACCACGAGTCTTTCTTCTCACTTTTCCACTATATCAACAATGGAGGGATTAACACAATAAGTCTTTCAATAACTTGTCCTCTTGAGAGCCATCTAACTCCATGAATTTGAAGAGCTTGAAGTGTTTCAAGTTGCATGAGTTCCTAAAGAGAAATGAGTTTATTGTTCCATTTAGTATAATTTTGCACCCAAGAATATACCTTATTTGCCAACTTTTCAACAAACAAAAATTTAGGTATCTTTTTAGCAGTATCTGATGTAGCTAAAGCCTCACGATGAGAAATGAAATGAATACCTATAAGATTGTGTACATCCTTCATTAAAAGAGTAACAAATCCATTTTCACTCCCCACCATTGATGAAGCACCATTTGTAGAAACAAAAATCTATCTTTTATTTAAAGGACCCCTTTCTTTTTTCAAAAAAAAAATTACATCACACAATGTTTTCCCTCTTCCATCACACACATTTATGAGATTTAAGAGTTGTGAAATAGGTGCCCCCAACCCTTTTGATTCTAGAAAAATGGCATAAACTACAAGGTGTTTCTCTAGGCTTCGATCAATAATTTCATCCAACATCAATGAAAACAATGGACTGTCTAGCATTTTTGCACTTTTCCTCTCTTCAAGATACTTAGATATGGAAAAAAGGAAATCATTTGCAGCCATATTATTTGTATATGATTTATAGTCTTTGTTTTTGGGCATGTTTGGCGTTTCCAAGTACATTTCAAGAGAGCAAAGGGACTCATATTTTGAGAGGAGGAAGTCTTCTTGCATAGCTCAATAAACTAATTTCATAGTTGTGATGATTATTTCCTTATTTACATCATCAATAGT
The DNA here is from genome assembly GCA_019776745.2 of Taxus chinensis. NCBI lineage: Eukaryota > Viridiplantae > Streptophyta > Pinopsida > Cupressales > Taxaceae > Taxus > Taxus chinensis. Next base: position 683,020,647 of record CM034147.1, on the reverse strand, counting down.
TGCAATGTGTTTTGGAATTGATTTTGATTTCCCTTCATTTCCACATATCCATTTTGCTTGTGTATTTTTTTTGCTATTTGAATCAACATGAGTAACTATTGCATCATGTTGCAAAATAGTACAACCTGTTCCAGTTCCTCATGGTCCAACAGACTTGTGATCTTCACAGTATATGCATTTCATGACCGTTTTCCCTTCATGCATTGTACACCGTACCCACATAAATTTCACTTTCCACTCATATCCAAACCATTTTTTTTTCTCTATCTCTTTTTGTTTTGTGTTGAAGCTTCTCCTCCTTCAAATTCCTCACCATATTCATCATTACACCCTAAAATATCTAAGTCTTCATTTAAATCAAAATTACGATCCTCTCGTGATGAAGCTTGTTATGCGTTTGACCATCCAATTTTTTTTTTGATTGAAGATTGACTCTTTTTTATTTGAGACATTTTTATTCATAATGTACATATACAACCCAAACAATATAGAATAATTAGATATAAATTTTGATATTGAAAAAAATAATAATTGGAATAATATTAACAACATGTCAATTTCTAGTTGAACAAATTAGGCCGAACTTTTAAAATGCAAGGTATAAACCAAACAAGATGTATATGTTTGTTTGGGAAATTTTTATGAGCATAAATCTTTTACTTTTTTTTTGATACATTTTGTGTAAAATATCATATGTAATGTAGCAACTTTAACACAAACTCAATACACTGCAAATATCTTGAACTCAAAGAAAATAAATCTTCTTCTTCGTTATCGAATCATGAGTTACAATGCTTCATAAATAGGAAAACAACTCCCAACTAGAGTTTCCAAGCACACTCTAACTAACTTTGACTACATCTACACTAGGTGGTAGAATTTACTATTTTTAGCAGTTTACTAGAACCTGTTATGTTTAGTAAGCTCACATGCTTATTCGTACAGGATCAAAAATTTCCACACATATTCTACATGCCTAAATTAGAGGAATTTCCAACTTTCTAACCTACTATGCATTCAAGAGACTAAAATTTACTAATGCCCCAAAATAGGAAAAAACCGAACTAGAACTTAGATCCTAATTTTTGACCTTCAAATGGCGGATTTTGGGCCCGAAAATGTGCCAAAACGTGCTCCACTTGGCAAGGCTAGTTGATTGATGTGTTCTTCTCGTCGAAACCAGTGATTTAAAAAAAATGGACTCAAAGGAACACCCGGAGCACAAGTTATGACCTTTTCAAGTTACTGCTAAAAATAGTGCATCAACATATTTATTAATTTTATAAACTAATATCTGTAAAAAAAAATATAAAACACTTATTTTTAAAATAAGAAAACCAAACCCATTACTGAACAAATCAAGGTTTAAAACTCAACAAAGGTGAAACCACATATATAAAAACAATAAATTCTATCACCTAAAATGAGAATATTATTTTTAGAGAGAGTACAATATTTTTCGTAAGTAACAAATATCCATAAAATTGTATTTTTAAGGTTGAAAAAATTTATTTGCACCTTTATTAGAAAAGCTAGGGACAAAAATTAGTGCATTGGTTGTAGTCTTGGAGACTTGGAAATTCAAAACAACACTTAAGACCACTAAAAATTAACCTCTGAATTATATTGCTTGAATCACTCCTCCCAGAATTTTCAAAAGATCGCTGAATTACAAAAATAGACTGTTTAGTTTCATCTTGGCTATGAATCACGATTTTTTCTCATCACTCTCAAACAAAGTGGAACCTTATGGTTTTCAGAGTTCCTTTTTGCTGTTAACACAATTCAACTACAATCTCCCAACTCCTCAACATTAATCTTGGCCGCCAGAAATTGAGGATAACATGCTAAATCTTTTGAAATTTGCATGGCTCACCATTACCAACCAATACTCCAAGATGAAAATATAAGCTAACACACATGGACCGTGACATAAATTTTAAATAAATAATAACATTTACAAATTACGGAAGGCTGGTAGTAGCAACAAAATATTTAGTTTACTGTTTATTATTTAGAGTTTAACAGTAACACCTACCCTATTAAAAAGTATTCAATGATCATGATTCATTAATACCAAATTACCAATTATCAATTTGAATTGATTAGCTGGAAGCCTTACAATGTGGCACTGGTGTTGTAAATTGGATTTTTTATTTCACTGTCACGAGTTAGAGACTGGAGTTAGGAGTTGGGACGTGGGCGGCTAACTGAGGCATGGGAGACTAGAGTTAGATTTATATATGTAACAATAACATACTAATTTAAAACGATTAATTTTAGAAAGTACACATCAAAATGATAGTTTCCAAAAAAAATCACCCATCCCTTAGTACGGGATAAAATTTAATTTGAAAATTTTTAACAGTTAAAATCATTAAAAAACATCTAAACGGGTGTCAAATTTAACCCTTGAATACCACTGCATCGAAGACCATTGAAATAGAACTAACAATCGCATGTGTATAATGCAATGTGAACACCGAACGGTATATTTTTTTTGATTTTGACTATTGGGATTCCTCCGTTTACTGAGCTAGAGAGTATTACTCCTGGAATTAATTGTATTAGTCCCCTGATCTAGGTGTTCCAAATGTGGAACATATACCCTAAGCCTCATCAAATTAAAATTTTGAAAAATCATTCACTAAAATTATTAAACAGTTAATTGTCATGTGGTTGCTTAACCTATTAAGTAATTGCCATTTTTTGAGAAATTAATGCTTTTTAATATTTCACAAAGTCTAAAATGCAAATATATGTCATAACCTCATAAACTCCTTTTTCTTGTCTATCAATCCCCAACTAATGTAATTTATGTTTGGAAAGACCACACAAATACTAACATTTTACAAGAATAAATTCATACATAGGTAATAAGACAAATAAGTCATCACACAACATCAGACATGTCAATTGACCATAAATGACAATTACGTATAAGATAGTGAAATCACCTAAAGGTATATTATTAATCTTTCCCACTATAAGGTAAGAATGAACTTCATGTTTCATGAGTAGACATCTAGAAAGTATGATAGAGGTGAGAAATGGTAATAGATTTATTGTGTATTAGATTAAATATATAAATAAAAGTTGAGCGTATTCAGGATGCCCTTCTCACCTGGAATAAAGAAGTTAATTTAAATGATTATTACTCGGTAACTATGTAATAAATTGTTAAACTTGGGTATACAAACTTTAAGAGTGAATTGTACTATACAATTTGCATATTCAACAACAATGGCGAGCATTCCTAGTCTCTAAAATGCCTCTTAATTGTACCAAAACTTTGGGCAAACAATAATCTCCCCACCTCGAGCTTCACTGAATTTGTCCCTGCATCAACCAGTAGAAATTCTATATCGAGGGAATGTTTTTATGAGATACTACATACCTTGTAGAATTCAACCCAATCTAAGATGTAAATCTCTAATAAGTTATGTAAAGGCCAGGATGAGCACATACCCTTTATCAGTAAGGAAATTTTTGATAGCCATTGGAAGAGTTGCACCCCCATGACTGTATTCCTAATCATGTAGTAAGAATAGCATAAGAATTGTTGGAACGTAATAAAGGCTTATGTCCCTTTGACCAATATTATCTATTTAATGGGAGTACTTAACAATATAAGATCCGTTCATATCACACACCTATTTCTAGTCTATGTATAATTGATCAAAACTACTACATCACAGAAGGGAAATAAAAGGAGGATGTACCACTATTCATTAAAAAAACCAATTGAATATTCTATGCAACCACACTTTGCATACATGGTTACAAGAGTATTTTTGAGATAAACATATGAATCGAATTTAGTTTTTACAGTGTGAGCATGAACCTGTATGCCTTGTTCCAAGGACACTTTGTAGGCACATCCTCAAAGGACACTCAAATAAATGAACTCATATGACTTTGTGCCTCTTTCAAGAAAACATCACATTGGCATATATTGTTAAAAAATTGCATGCATCATCCATGTTTCTACATTTGGCATACATGCAGTCATTACATTCCATGTAACTAAGTCTCTCTTAGGATAATTGTCAAACACTTTACTTGCAAACACTAAATTTCTGCACCTAACATATATACTAACTAGACTATTCACAAGGAACAAGTTGATACTGATGCCAATTTTAACTATTTGGCCATGGATTTGACTACCCTCTTCAAAATATCTCATATTGGCACATACCTATAAGATGAAACCATATATGAAGGAGCTCATGGAATTATTTAGTTGAAAAAAAACATTGAAAACATCAAACACCTCCTTTAGCCTTCCCTCTTTGCATAAAATATTTATTTTGTGTTTTCCTACCATGTTTCCTGATGATTTTTTAATGGATTCTTCTTTTCCCACATTTCCAATATTAGAAATACTGATACCATTCTTCCTAGTAATACAGAATAGGGTTGATAAGCTAGTTATGGGTTTTGAGCTTGTGGCTATTAAAATAGATATGATATGCTTTTGTTTGCTCTCTGGAAATAAAGTGATTTACCACTAAAAATGTTATAGTGGATACTTACCTTGTGAAATGGGTGTTGTGATACTTACCTTGTGAAATGGGTGTGTACCAATACGTCTCATCCGGGATAATTTGATGTCATAGAGAGTTGTGCATGTTGCAGGCACAAAGGAAACCATCTCATCGAATTTAATCCCTGCAATCTTCCTTCACCTGTCATATCTATATATCTGAAGCATAAACTAAAAAACAAAGTAGAAAGAAAAATTAAAAAACTAAACAAGAAAAATTTAACTTTCGTATGTGTTGTTGTAGAAATATAATCCCTGACCTCTCAAATTATCTTATTGACATGGTTTATTCTCCTAGGACGGAAAACCCTAACTATGTAAATACCTCCTAATTTCGAAACAAAGCATACATGTTTCATAAACTCATCCAAGGGCTCAATCCTTGGAGGATCAACTTCGATTCAGAGAAAGAAAGTGTACTACCATTTGGAACAAGAAGTTAGAGACAAATATTAGATTGTGTATGATCCTTTAATGATCAACTATGAAGCAAGGAAAGGAAAACACCCCTTCTATTGCTATAATCTCACCTAATTATAACCAAAATATAGCTTTGAAGAGATTGTTCAAAGTAGTACCAACTCCTTAAGGACCCAAACCCAACTGCAAGAAAGGGAAGAAAAGTATTGTCATAGCTATCAAATGACAAGATTTATGGAGCATAATTCTTGCTATAAACTTTACATTTCAGCTAACGTATTGCAAGGTGGTATATCCTTTCCCCTGACTAGGCTAACTATCACGTACTTAGCAGGAAATGACTCAAAGAATTTTATATGTCAAAAACAGGTACTGGTATTGTTGTTAGCCTGCAGGTGCAGTTTTTTTCCCTGCTCCATCATGAACGGCGTGATGGATAGGGTCTTCCCTTTTCCCCGACCAGAAAAGAAAAGTGATGGAAAACATCCATTGTATTTCTGCAACGTCAAGCCAAAAAACAAGAGATCCACATGTAGTTTTGGAGAGCTAGTTCAAAGCGGTGCCTCCTAGAGTACGCGATCCCTTAAAGAGGACCAAGTCCAACAAAAGTGACCAAAAAACATGTTAACATCTATCAAATGATGAACATTTTGGATCTGCAGCTTTAGATGGAAAACAATCGTTGTATTGTTGTAATGCCAACCAAAACCGAGGACACCCACTTATAGTTTTGGAGTAACCATAACCCTTAAGGCTTCAGTCCTTTCAGAAAAAAATTAGTACCACTTAAGGCTCTAAGAGAAGGAAACAAAATTAAATTGTTAACATCTATCAAATGACTTATGAAATATGATCTTCATTCATATGGGCATATCCGATGATCCACAAGAAAGTAATTTTGTCTCACAATTGACTTGCACTTCTGCTTTAATGAGAAATCCTGATGGAGGATTTCACACACACACACAAGACACACAAACAACTTACAACACATGCATTATTTGAGCTTTTAGCCTAGTGGGTCTAACTACAAAATAAATCCAAGATTTTACATGTGTCCAATCGGCCGAATCCATGCAAACTTCCACGGAGCTCAGTACCATTTTCTTTCAGAAATTCTCCAAAACTACACACACTCAATTCTCAGATCCGCTTCAAGTTACTTCATGCTATGAAACTCCTCTTGTGACGAAAAATAGAAATATCTCAAACTCAGAAGGCCTCCTATGATCTCGTGTTGTTTAGTTCTGAACATAAGATGGTAATCTCTCATCTAAAGCCAAAGCTACATACAAAATCAACAGGAAGACAAAAAAAACAAGTTTTATCGACTGTACATACCACCACCATTATTATTTTTATTTAAATTAATCCGCCCAACTAAGATTTCGGTTTGCTTTGAAAAAACATCCAAAAGACCATTAAATTAAACATAGTCACCGAAACGACCGAAAGGACCTTTCCCATAAATAGAACACCTTTGACGTAATTAAGACCAAGACTTAATTGACAACTCAACCATTGAAATAGAAAACACGTTAACTACCACAACTTCCATTGAAGAGTTGAATGTTTTCCAAGACTCTTTACACAATGAAACTCAAGGAGATCAAAACGAAAGGGCCAAGGATCATTCATACATCCAAATTCAATAATTATTTAACTGACTTCATAAATTTATTATTCGAGTCACGGTTCTCCACAATATAAAATTCATTTAAGTTTGATTTCATTTGAGAAGACCACGAAGCACACCGAACAAGAAAAACAGAAGGAATCGTTAAAAACCAGAAAATCATTGGGAAACTCGTGATGAATTTCGTTTGATGAAGTCAGAAATGCAGGCGAGGGCTTGAATCGAGTCTTCTTCCTCCACCTTCATTACGGTGAATCCATGATCTTCCTCCTCGAACATATGCACTTCCACCTCCTTCCCGCACGCCTTGATCAGAAACTCACAATACTCCAATTCTCTATCTTTCAATATATCGCGCCCTCCAATAACAAAAAGCATGGGCGGAAGAACAATACTCCGAGTGCGATCTGCTTCGCCTACCGGATTGCAAAATGGATGGTTCCTGTTACTTCCCAGCGGCAGAGAAAGTCTCCACATGGCGTCCGACAACTCCAGGGAAAACACAGACGAGTTCTGGATTTCTGAAGGCGTCCGCTCTTCTCCTCCAAAAAACGGGCACCCCAAAATAATTCCCTTGATTTGGATTTCAAGATTGCCACCACCAGCCGCCCACATTCCCACATGATGCGCAATGTTCCCTCCTGCGCTGTCGCCCGCCAAAAACACCTTCGAAAAGTCGGCGCCGGAATTGAACCACGAATCCACCTCTACTTCTGCTGCTTCTCCTACGCCGCCATTGCCGCCGCCTTTTTTCATGGAGTCAATCCACTGCAGCGCAGCGATGGCGTCGTGGTAGGCGGCGGGAAGGCGGTGCTCCGGAGCTAACCTGTAATCCGCAGAGACAATGAGAAGGCCGAGTGTTGCTGCCCACTTCTGGCACATGTAATGGATAATGTCTGTTGCAGGGGTAATCTGGACACAAAATCCGCCGCCGTGATAATAGACGAGTATGGGCACCCTGCTTTTGGTTTCCGGCGGAAGGTAGATTCGCGCCCACAAATCTAGTTCGTGGTTAAAAACGATGTCTCTGTGCGCCACAAAGTTGTAATCGTCTGTGGGTGGAGGTCCAAATTGTTGGTCTACTCGAACAACTGATCCATCGCTGTACAATTTGATTAGGCCGCCCAACGTCTGATCCACTACCCAAGGCTCGCGTTTATCCGCCATTAATTTCTTCTCCACCCCTCCTCCAACTGAAACCTTTCAAGATCGACTCCGAAATCACAAATTTCAGTTTCAAAAACAAATTCAATTGTTAGAAGATGGATTTTCTGCGCAAGTCGTTCAAAGCCATGTTACTCGAGCAAGTAATCAGAACCTCAACCTTGTCTTGTTGCATTTTATTAACACTTCTTCCTTGATTCCGTCGTTGATTTCCATTTTACATAAGTGAAATCGCCCATTCATGGCCTCGATAAAAGCAAAGGATACCACCTACTATGTGGGCAATACATGTGAAAGTGGGCACAATGCAAAACATAAATATTATAAAACTAGCAATTACACATAAATGGTGCAATAGAAACGTAGAACCAGATGTGAGAGATAATTTAAACATGAGGGAAATTTTGGGGGAAGATGGTGGATGAAGAAGGGTTTTGAGGGAGGAGAAGTGCATGGGTGTGGAAAATGATGGGGTGAAGACAGAGTAATGCAACACTCTTCATTATCACGACTAGGCACATGTGAATGACAGACCAAAATTTTCAATCGCTCCAAGGGAAAAGGGGGAGCGATTCACAAATTTATGAGGTAATGTATTATGGAGATATCATAAATTAAAGTAAGCCATGGTTGATTAGTATTTCCAATGTCAAAAGAGGAAAAATGATAATTAATTATTGAGTAACATGTATTGGTGTATTGCATGGAGAGGTGAGCCAAATGGTCATTTAGGGTTCCTTTTGTTGTCAATTTCATGCACATTCGTGACCATGGGTTCTCTTTAGTAATTAAGGTAGCAATCAAGGTTTCCATCATCAATAGTCCTTATGCCGCCATCCATCAATGACCACTTTCACAAAATCTCGATGTTCCATTTCCATAATGCGTGTAAGGAAAAATCAACAAGACTTTTAGTTGGAAATGTCTATCAGCTTAATGAATGATTGTGGCAATGGAAAAAGATAGAAATCTATTGTTTTATGTGCTCCTCAACCCTCCTTCGATGCTCTAGGTGAACGATTGTTATAAAAAGAGAAAGTTTCATTTATATGATTATAAAATGGATGATTGGTTTAAATATTAAATTTTTTTGATGTGCCAACAAATTTGAATTTTTTGAATGTGTTCAATGCATGGATATCAATAGAGGAAAGTTGGAAGAGATGCCAAACTGTATGTCGATGCATGGGGACATGCATGACATACATGATATAGTTTTTTGGAGAGTCAACGAGTACAATGTTCAACCATTGCACACAAATAGAAAATGTGTGTGAGTTGAGGGAAGATGTAAAAATTGGGTGATCATGTCAATGGTGGGAGTAGCTGCAAGATAAAAGAACCTTCGTATTTTAATAATTAATACAAGATATATGATGCAATACATTGTTGAGATCATAGGGTTCTAAATACAACGACTAATAACTTTTGATCTCAAAACCGAATGAAAATCCAATACTGATCAAATTCAAGTGATCAAGTTGACTTCGGTGAACGAACAATGTATGATGTGAACATAATGTTAGGCAAAGCATAGGGGTGAAAGGAGGCATATTTTGTTGATGGGTTTGAATATTTTAATATGGGTTATTTATCATGATGATATTTTGAAGCGACTAATTCCCCATCGATTTTAACCTTGGAATTTATGAAGGAAAGAAGCGAAAGCCATATATAAATAAAAAATGTTACAACTGAACAAAGTTAATTTTTAAAGATAAGATAAAGACGCACATGGAAATATGGAAATAAAAAGGTGGGAATTAAATATCTGCATGTCCCACACCTATTCCACGGTCCAGACTGTTCCTACCCAAATAATATCTGCTATGTTTGTTCTAATTTATAGTTTCAATCTCACTCACATTATCCATGCAATTGCAATTTTGAAGTTAAAATAACAAAGGGGGAAATTCAATATGTTCAAGGTTCGAAACCCAACCACAATAGTTTTCCTTATAGCTCTCACCCAACAATTTTTAAAAAGTATGGAATAAACAAAACAAGAATAGCTTATTGGCATCTTGAAATGGTCTTTGGTTTGTATGAAATGATGAGATCACTTCTTTGCCATCAATGACTACATTCATATTGACCATCATCTGCACTATTTTTATTACATCAAGGTTTTTGATTGGATGAAATTCAATTTGTTAGATAAGACAAATACACGAATAAGAAATCAAAATTAAAAGGTGGGAATTATATACCTACATGTCCCACACCTATTCCATAGCTCAAATTGTTCTTACCCAAATAATATATGCTATATGTGTGCCAATATATAGCCTCAATCTACTTGCATTATTCATGAGAGAGAAATTTTTGTTAAAAGGGGCAAACATAAAAAAAATGAAAATCCAATAGGTTCTAGTTTCAAAACCCAACCAAATGCTTGCTTGTTGTAATATTTTGTAGCCCAATTTTTTAAATTTGAGAGTGAGTACTTGTAGGAAAACACATGATGCGTTGAGAATCATTGATAAGTGAGTCCCTCCAATGGTTTTTCATATGAGTGATAAGTAGATTTTATGTGTAGATCGAAAGTTTTAGATCGAGAATCCTTAGAATTTATTATGTTCTTGAATACAAATGGTTCTGTGATTTACAAAGAGTGAATTTTACAAATAAAGCCATCAAAGTGTATCATGTATTGTTGAAGTACAAAAGATTTTACTTTTTTTTAAGACTTGATGTAATTACTCTAGGTTTGGGTAGTTGATTTCTTGCCAAACTTTCTCTAGGTTGAAGCGACTGATTTCCTATCAATGTTAAATGTGGAATTTGTGAAGGAAAGAAGAAAATTCATATATAAATAAAAAATGTTACAAGCTCAATTGGTTATATAAGACAAAGACACAAATGGAAATTTGTAAATAAAAAGGTGTGAATTAAATACCTGCATGTCCCACACCTATTCCATGGTCAAGATTGTTCCTACCTAGATAATATATACTATTTATTCCAATTTATAGTCTTGATCTCACTCACATTAATCATGTGAGTGCAATTTGTGCTTAGAAAAATTCCAAATAAAAGGAGGAAATTCAATAGGTTCGAGGTTTGAAACCCAACCACAATATTTTTTGTCATAGCTCTCACCCAGTAGTTTAAAAATAAGAATAAACAAAGCAATAATAACTTGTCATCAACTCGAATCAGACTTTGGATTGTATGAATTGCTAAGATAACTTCTTTACCGTCAATGTCTAAATTCATATTAGCTATCTGTTGCAAGAATTTGTAGAGGAATTACATGTGAATGGTAATTAAATTTCAAATATTGATATTATTCTGCTATAGTTGTCAACAATATGGAAAAATTGCTAGCATCGACATTATTTATTATTCAACCAAGCAACTCATATTTGTTTGACTTGAGTAGCTAGAAGAATGCCTTACAGTAAACACCCCCAAATGACTGTTCTTCTGTTGTTGGCCAGTGCAGAAACAAACTAACACACAAGTCTATAGTGAAAAAATCCACAAGTTAAAATCTATAATAATTATTAGGTACAGTTGAAAATTTGATTTACCATTAAGAAGTTGGAAAGAAAATTAACTTAAATCATCCTTAATAAATGGTGGAGTAAGGTTCACATCAGGTTCACCATAATGTATGTGAGCTAATATGGTCAGTATATAATGACCTTGTCCCTCTCTATAGATTAACATATTTAAGTAGAAGACCATACTAGATCCAACATACAAAGTAAATATGGAAGCTTCAAGTGTAATAGTAATGGATCTAGATATTATTTTAGTTCATATTGTAACCATAATAACCACATAATAAATGATTCACAATAAATTAAAACACACTATTACAATTCATATGAGACTTATTTACATTATAGATTAGAATCCAATATACCTCCTATAAATTAGGAGAGTTATAACCACATAAATCTCAACAATCCTATTACTAGTGTGTTGTTACTCATTTAACAAATCACTCCCTAAATTATCTAATAGTGAATAGTTAGACACATAATATTCATATTACATTATTAACTCACACACTAATTACTCACACCCATAACCATGTGTGTATTAATGCATGTATTTTCTTAACATTCCCCCTTAGTGCAAACATGGAAGAAAACATCACTTTATATTGCAACATGCTACCTTGATGCTTGTACATGATTTGGATGGTTTTATCGGGATAACTAACAACCTCAAAGATGTTATTACAAGTAGTTTACCAACAATCAAAACACACAAAATATTTTACAAGACAGCCAACAAACCTAAATATTATGATGTTGCAGTAATTTTATCAACTCTTGCCACTTTCTTAGATCATAGGAAAATACATGATTCACTTGGTCATTACAATTGAATAAGAGGAAGACATGATGGAAACGGTCTCCAAAACCACTTCGAGAGAGATCATAGATCATGTAATCAAGGAGTCATCTGGGGAGGAAATTCAAAGGTTTGGAAACATTGAACTAAAAGTGTCTATAGCAGCTAAGGAGATTTCCCCTCAATCTCCTTGTTCAAAAAATACATATCACCCGATAGCAGATCTTGAAGTTTTTATTCCTCTACAAAATGCTTCTAAGGAATGGATTACGGTTTAGAACAAGATGAAAGATGCTCACACTGAAACCAACTGCTTCTGAGGAATGGATTCCTTTTTTTATTTTATTGTTGTATTTTTATTGTTCTGATGTTGTTTGATGGTGGCTTTGATACTTATCTTGGCAAAATGTTTTTCCGTTTTTAGGATTTATTATAAAATATGGATTTTGATCACTTTTTTGTTTTGGTACAGCTGAGAAATATGGCTTTTGAGCCTTTCTGTACAAGGGTATAGTCCCTTTCAAAAATCTATTTGCCAATAATAAAAAAACAATTGAATAGGTATTCACCTATGTTCAAATTTCTACAACATTATAGTGGAAAGAAAACATACAATTGTTCAAGTACACACAAACATATGCCACAAAATCACTATGCGACCGTCACTCGTGGCTAGCGAGAGGAAACTGATTTTCATCCAACCTTTGTTCCCTCCATGCTCTCATATTATGATACTCTCTCAAAAAATTATATTTTGAAGCTCATTAGTTTCCACATTGTGTTTATTCGTTCCCCCCCACCACCACCCCGCGCAATGTGAAACATATTATTTTAGGATGTCATATTACACCAAAATTACGTCCATGAGACATGTTTTTTACACTTTTGATGATTTACAATTGGTTTTTGAAAAATCATGTCAGTTTATTTTTGATACTTGACATAAAAACAACACCCTAAAGAAAATTTGACATCAAATACAAAGATGGACTAGACACACACTTCCTCTTGATTTGGATAAAAATGACTTTCAATATGCAACTTAGAGTCAAAATACCAACACCAACCTAATAAAATACCAAATCAATTTAAACAATCAAAATTATGTTAAAAATGATTTACGTTGATCACTTAAATTGATCAACCAAAACATGTAAGCTAAATATAACTAGCAATTTTACATGAAGTGTACGATGTGAATGTTGAAAGAGATAGAGTGAGGAAGTGAAATTGGATGAAGTGGAGAAATGAAATAGGAAAAGGGGTGTAGAAAATGGCATTTGAGGGTGGAACAACACATGTGAAAGGAAAGAGTCATCAAGGAGCCAATGTGAAAAAATAACATCTACAAAGAGCATGACATGTTTGTAAATCTCAAGAAGGAGAAAAACCGTGTTTCAGAATTGACTTTATTGGGTAGATAGAAATAATGTAAATGTAAGGGGAAGTTAAACGCACGTTTCATGGGACACATCAAGGGCAGGAAGATACATAGCACACTTAGAATGTTTAGGTATTGATAAAATGTAAAATAGAGATTGATTTTTTTGTCCAACTATCAGGTTAACGATCGCGGTAGTGCAATAATTACGGGAGTGTCGGTGGTGCTTAAAGGGGAAAATAAAAAAAGGGAGAATCCAATATGTTCTAACTTTGGAAATTAACCTCAATGACTATTTGTTGCATAAGTTTATAGCCTATTTATCTAATTGTAAGGTCAAGTAGTTGGAGGGAATATATGGACGACCATGTTTTGATAATTAAAACCTTCCAACAACTGGTCACAGATGAACAACTATGATTTATTGGCTTCTGTGAACGATTTCTGACATGACATTGACATGAATGTAACCTTGTTGACTACACCTTCTCAATGATTGGTAGATGAACACAAAGACTAACATATAATTGATAGAATCAATGTTTCAACCTTTTGCCCATCGCCTTTGTATGCATTATGGATCTAAAAACCTTCTCATCTCTGGCATGATGTAGCTTCAAATAATCAGATGGCCAGAAGTTAAATCAATCCAATTAATTTTTTTATCCATTAATACACTTATTAAATAATATGCAAATGAAAGGTTTTATATAAAATATTATATGATTTCAAATCTCCATATAAACCGTCTAGTAGCAAAAATGATAAGAATATTTTTTATAGTATTAGTGTAGACACCAATTTTTGGTATAGTGCCTCTCCGTCATCTCACGTTCATGTAGTTTCCACTCTCACTTTTTGTTTTCTTAAATTTAAATGAAATCCCATCTATTTTCTCATCTTATTTAATTAATTATCAAAGGGGCTCTATGTGGACCCATTCGATAATTAATATTTTGATATTATCCCCCATCTCTCACAAATTATTCAATCCATGGGTATTAATATCCCCATCCGACACCCCTTTCTAAATTTCAAATGGAATCTATCATCTCACCTACCATGTCAATCATGCTCCCCACTCCATCTAATAATTCAAGCCGTGGTCTCCACGTGATCATATCATATCTCTTAACTCGGGTTACTCTACAGAACCTCAGTTACTTGTTAACCCCAATCTAACCTCACATCCAAGATATAAATATGGGTTTTCCCCCATATTTCAAGGAGTACCTGACCGATATATTTTTCAAGAAGACTTGGAGAAACTAGACCTGGAGACCTAGGCCCAGAGAAGAGAAGAAAGAGTTTAATTAAGTTCTGCAAGTTTGAGGGAGAAATATTTGCCATAGTTCATTATCTGACCATTTCGATGCCAAGTTCATCTCCATAGCAGAGTACAAGCTAAGTCCTCTCGTCATTTTAGTTACTTGTCATTTTATATTCCATTATTTCTGCATGATAACTAATGTTCATGATCTATATTATATTATTTGACACGGGGGTTGACATCCTCCAAGGGAGTTAATATCCTCTTGGAACTGGCACTGTCTGGCCAACCCCCACATATTGTGATATAATCTTATCTGTTTCAGTTTTGCAGATCTAGTTTCTTTATATCGTACATCCTATCTTCTTTGTGCCCATAGATCCACATCTGCATCTGAGGTCCTAAGCCCTCCATCGATTTGAAGTTGTTGGTGGCTCCCAATATCGGTCTTCACCCCGCTCAAGAATGAAGTTTCTTGTACAACATTTTGGCATGCCCGATGGGACCAGATCCTAGATCTGGTCATTTTGTTTGTTATTTTACTCATCTTTTCTAACTTTCTTGTTTGCAATATCTTAATATTTGTCGATTTTAGGTCTGTACGGTCACTTGAAATCACTAGGAGGTACGTGCTCTTCTTGTTTTCTGTTGACATATACCCACATGGGAAGCAAATCCAGAAATTAACCTTGTTGCTAGGTTGTGTTTTTTCCAGTTTGATTGCATAATTCATTATTATCCTAGTGGTCGTCATGTGATAGATTTTGTGAATATTTTGGATTTGTAAGCTCACTCGTTTATAGGATTTAATGTGATCCTGCCATGGGGTAGTCCTTTGTACATGTGGTCATTTTTGTCGTCGCGAAGGTAAGTTCGTTGTGTTGTTTGGAAAGGGCATATACTTCGTATTAAAATTTCATGTTATTTCTATTTAAAAAAAATATACAAAACAATTAACAAACAATTAAAAAATATTAAATTAAATTAGAAAAAATAAAACTTTTAGAATCCTAACTAAGTCATCTCCACTCCCCTCGGCTCATCCTACATGTTCACCCATTGACTCACTGCTTCACCACACCCATCTCTCTCCCCTCCTCAGTTCACCACTCACACTCCACTCTCCACCCAACTCCCCCTTTCCAACTCGTCTTCTCTCTCCACTCAGCCACCTCATATCTAGACTCCGTTTTACCCATACTCCTCAATCCTCCTTTCTCCCTTCCACCCAAATTTCTTCCCTTCCACCATCTACCTCACCCCACGACTCCCCCACTGAGTCCTCTACTCATCCTCACCCTTCCATTCTGAATCCACTCACTACTCCCTTCCTCCCAGTCGACTCCCCATCTCCCACTCAGCCACCTCACATCCTGTCTCACTCTCTCCACCCCTGATTCCTTACTCACCTACTTCTCTAACTTGCTCCCCATCCTAACCGACTCCCTATCTAACTCGACCCCCTCCTACTGAACTCACCTTCCTGCAACCACTCATCCTACAGACTGAGCCACTCAACTTGCCATCGCTTCCCTCACCAAGATCCTTACCTATCTACCTGCTTCCCTCACTAGACCCTTCCCTCTACCTAACTCTCCACACCTCTCCATGCACACGAGCACTCCTTAGTCGACTTGAACACTTTTCCACCTGATCAAAGTATAAAATCCATGATATCGATGAGATTTCAACCTTAAAGCCGAGTATAATTGAGCTTAACAGTGCTACACAGATATAACATCAGACATTGAACTGTCTTTAAATCTCAAACTGATTCCCTCTAAACCATCACGTAGGTGGAGCATTTCACATTGCTAACCTGTAGATATTGGTTTTTGAGGAGGAATGATCATAAGGACATTATCATTTCTCTGAATAACACCCATAACACTAACAATACTTCCTTTTTGGATATAACCTTCATTCAAACGACATTACTTGATCATCACTTGGGATTTTGTTTTTCACGTAGCTATCGTATAAAGTTTGAGGGAAGATCCCTACTATTTTTGTTGATTTTAGTCGCAGTACTCACATCAACGTATGGTGTAACTCTTGCACCACATCTAGCTTTTACCAATCCTCTTAAATCATAATGGAAGTATGACATGTAGAATTTCACCACATGCCTAAGATATAGGCTGTGTGGTAAATGGCTTCATCGTCCCCCTTCATTCTCACATCTCCCTCTTCCACTCAGTCATTCCCACTCTTACCTATTTCCCTTATCGCTAACTTCATCACGCCCTCCATTCTCAACACTACTCTCACACACAATTTCCTGAGCTATTCCTCCTTGACGCCATTCAATATCTCCTCCACGAGCTCTGATCAACCTCATATTTCCACACCATCTCTCCCAGCCGTCAACTCACCCAACTGCTTTCTCCTACTCTCTTCCAAACACCTCCCTCTCTATGTCACGCAGAATTATAAGATTCCGTTGTTTGATATATCCAACTATTTCTAGCTCAAGTTTCAATTCATGCAAGCTTCGTGGATAGTGACTGTCATAGTCTCTTTTAGCAATCGGTGTATAATCCCTTATGAGCAGTGATCAAGTTTAAAATTCACAGTGGTTTTGTGTGTATTGTCTATACAGTCTCTTTATAACGTTTGGTTAAAAATTATTTAGAACACATATATAAATAATGCGTTGATAGATACTGTGGTATTCGAAGTAAAATTTAGTGATTTTTTTTACAACCTTCGATTGAATTTGACTTACAATGTTTAAGAACACTTTTAAAAACGTTTATTGCTTGATCGGCTCACAATTGTTTAGAACAGTTTATTCACTCTGCCTTGGATTAAAAAAAAAGTGCCATTCAAATGCAATCCACATCCATGGAATTCGTCAACACCATATTTAATTGTATATGTCCCGTTTTGTTCTCTTTTTCATGTGATTCGCTTTATGTTATCAAACATGTAAAAGTTGTGTCCATGTGTCAGTAGGACCACCTTGGGCATACCTAAAAGTGAATAAAATTTCTCTTAATAAAAATGTTTGATAAGATATTGCTCCTCACTTCTTTTTCTTATCCTATTATTGTAGATATCTTATCATTTTCATATCTTGTCGGTTGACTATTGTGGAGTATAGGACCTTAATAAATTACTCAATAAGCATCGTTATCGATAGTCCACTACACAAATCAACCAACATACACATTTATATTGTTTTGATAGTGTATTTTATCATTTAACAACATATTATTTCTTATTTATATTATTTCATTAATTTGTGATCATTATCTTTTTTTAATGCATAGTTCATTCTTATTTACCTTAGTATCTATTAAATTTTTATTAAGTTGATATTATTTAGTTAATTTAATTTAGTTAGCAACTTAATTAATTTTTTTTTTTAGAAATTCAGTTATTGACTAGTTTATTTTGCTAATGTTTTACAAATATCAATGTTTAAGTAGTATTGGCTTAAGTTGTGTCATTACGCATAGGTTACCTTCATTTTCACCCAAAAATAAATTATTTAGAAATTTTTCACAATATACTTAACTAGAATAGTTATTAAGCTTCTTTTCAATACACAAAGTCATTAGGACCATTATATTGTTTTTCTTATTCTATCATCTGTATGAACTAATTGTTTTATTTGCCTCTGCAGGTAAACTCCACGACCTTGCAACCATTAAATCACGTCGTCAAAGACCATTTTGTAAAACAAAACAAAAAAGAAAAAAACATCATTTTCATTGGCCTCGTTTGCAACTCTAAACGGTGCCATTTTAGGGTACCCGGGCATTTCGGGCCACTAACTGGTGCTTTCAAAATACATCACTATCACACGCACTTTAAATAACTAGGAAAAACGTTCTCCAAGGTTTCCTCATTTTTCTCTATTTTCTCTTTTCTGCATTGAATTTTCCCTTTCTGAGTGATTGTCTGCATCAAATGTCACATTTCATTTTGGTCTAAAATTAACCTTCTGCATCATCTTGCTTGCTTACATAGCCTAAGTAAGGGATTTAACTCTCTGCATTTCACTTATCACACACTGCCTGAGACCGCACAAACATAATTAACACATCAAAACATTCCTCTCACCTGGTTAATTGATTGGGACTTAAACACCCAACAGGAAACCGTCTCAGACATCTCCCAAACCAAAACTACCTGAAACCAACCTTAGACTTCTTTAAGCACCTTCATTATCCGTTTTACCTTACATCTCAAAATTAATCATGATGATAAAAAATATTCTTTTTTATTTGTTTGTCAACAACATACATAAACAAATGTTTATCTATTTCACACCTATTATCTCTCTCTCTCTCTCTCTCTCATCGAGGCAAACAAACAATCTTCTCTATCAAATGATAATACTTATTCTGATGATCTCATCCAACAAGATTCTAAACTCAAAACCAAATCGTCAGTCACCCAACCTCCAGTTTCCATGGTCTTTCCTCATGAGAACCATGTTATCCAAGATTGTCCCCACCTTGACACCAACCCCCATATCTCTCGTTAAGCCAGTCTTCTTAAACCAGTCGTACCGCCATCTCCCGCTCCTCTAGAGACACTTGGGCCTCCTCCTAACCCCATATATGACTTCTTACTCCAAAAATATCCTATAATCTCTCAATCCTCCTAATCTCCAAAATTGGTGGATCGCATTCCACCCATCTCCCATTTTGACAATTCTATTTCATCCACCATTAATAGGCCTGTCCAACCATCTCAACCTCTTCACACTAACATTCCTAGATATTATATACTCCAACCATCTCAAACTATTAGCACACACCCCGCTTACCATTTATCACAACAACCTACCCAACTTCAACAATCACATCATGCCCCTATTGCTCAACATCAACCTATGCAGAAATCCCAACATATGACACATGTTAGTCCTTACCAAGTAGCTCCCCAAACACCTACATATCCGCAACTTAATCAATTATCTTATCAAACCATTCTGCAAACATCCTATCCACAAACTTATCAACCACCTTATCAGACGCTTCCCCAACTACCCACACACCCACAAACACATCATTCACCTTATCAGACTACTTTTCAAACCACACAGGTGATCCAATATCAACCTTACAACACCTCAAGTGATTCAATTCATGCCTTAATGAATCAGTTGGCTAGTTTAGAAACCCTTACCCTAGCACCCAAGAACACCTTATCCTATGAACACATATGTAATGAACCCATTCATCCATCGGTTCCAATTAAACTCTATCCCCCTCATTGGAAACTTCATGTGTTTGCTAAGTTCAACAATAAGGAAGATCCCCAACAACATCTCCTCGCATTTAAACATGTATGTTGTCTTATTGTGCATGATCATGATCTACTTCTTCGCACTTTCCCCATGTTTTAGTCCGGTCACAGGTTGGACTGGTATAACAGTATCCCATGACATTCCTTATTCTTTTTCACTAAAATTGCATAGTTGTTCTTAGAACACTTTTCTATCAATATCGCACGCAAAACCACTATCACTTATATATATATATATATCATTCGACAGTATGAATATGAGCTCATCGCCAACTTCATCACACGATGGCATGATGTTATAAACCAACTGTCCTTCACTATCCTGTAAATCGAACTCATCGAATTATTCTCACGTTTGCGTGTAAAACATATATCATCTACTTTGCAGATCTAATAATTTTGAACCTTTGATGAAGCTTTCACAATGGCTCGCAAGCTCAAAACCCGTGCCATTGAGCAGGGTCATATCAAACTCAGATATGATAAACCTAAAGTTGAATCTACTAAACCATTCACACATAATGACGAGTTCAAGGGTGCAGCCAACACTGTGGTCATTAACCCCTCATCCTCATTTACATCAAGCACATTCTCAACAACGACTCAACTACACTCCCTTAGGAGAATCATACAATTTTGTATTTGATAAGTTGATGAGCGTAAACTCTATCCAACTTCCTCCCATACGACCCGTGGACAACTCGCAAGCCAAGCCTATTTAGTATCATGAAGCCCACTATTGTAAATATCATCGAGTAAAAGGTCACGACATTGAGAAATGTCGTTCCTTCAAAGATCGTGTCCAACAACTCTTGAATCAAGGGGATATCCAAATCGATACCTCAATTGCGCAAACTAATCAACCACAAACAAATCAAGCCACACTCTTTACATCTCAACTATCAAATGCTATATGATTGACACTGTCAGTCAAGATCTTATCTTATCACCAACTCTGCATGTTCCCACAGTGGACATTATTCCCACCTCTTATTTAGAACCTATCACACCTAAATCAACTTTCACTACCTGTCCTGAACCTACACCTTCTCCTATCCTTATCACATCCACATCAAATTTGACTATACCATCCACTTCTTCCACTTCAAACATACCCCAATCTACCACATTAGATTCATCCTTAGCACCCATTTTGGCCCCACTCATATCCCCACATATCCCTACATCTCTCCCACCTATTTCTTCACCCACATCTGCCTCAAATACACTTGTTACTACACCTACATTACTCACAACCATCCCAACTAAACTATGTTCTACTACATGCACCCTTACAGCCCCACCTTTGACATCAACCTCTTTAGCAAACATATCATTCTTACCCCTCGAAACATTTATGAAACAACTAGTCCCTATCTACTTCTACACCTGAGAATATGCCTGCATTTGTTACATTACCCATAAGGTCTACTCCATTGGTCATCACGTCACTCACATCTCCACATATTCCAAATATTCCTAAATCTCTATCTATCCCAGCTACCCCTATATCTATCATACCAACAAATACACCTATCCCTACCTTGACATCTTTACCTATATCTTCGCCCATGGCCACATCACCAGCTTTATCCCAATACTCTATTTACCTAATCCTGTCTATCACACCAACTAAATCCTCTCGATCTGTAACCCTATCAAAGATACCCTTTGGATCATCTACTGAACCAACACATCCACCTAAATCAAATAAATATGGTTTACATTCTCCCTCTATAAAATCAACTCTTCCCATGCCAAAACAAAAACACTCCACATCTCACATAGATATCATTAATCGCATCATACAAACACCTATCTCTCCATTAACATCCTCGTCTTGTTTTAGGACATTTTCTCCATTAATAACCACACCACCACTATCAGATCCTCCGGTTGAAATTATAATCATCCCTGCTAGAGGTAAATATTCTCAGTTGAAGTCTAAGGCTCGGGGAAAACATCCTCGATAGTCCCCTGCACATCCTCGAAAACATTCAGGTTT
Source organism: Taxus chinensis (assembly GCA_019776745.2). Classification (NCBI taxonomy): domain Eukaryota; kingdom Viridiplantae; phylum Streptophyta; class Pinopsida; order Cupressales; family Taxaceae; genus Taxus; species Taxus chinensis. The sequence continues at coordinate 682,998,646 of CM034147.1, read as the reverse complement.
TCCCTCTTCTCAACAATCCAATGCCACAACATCTATTTTAGAACCAGTCTTACCATCTACATCTTGAAATAATCAATCCATCCAAACAATACAATCCTTCAACCAAATTTGATTTGTCCTCCAAAACACGAAATTCACCCATCCAATCTACATCCACTTTTTCTCCTAACTCCAAGATGAGATATCCTATCAAAACCCACAAGAGTTACCTTCCCCATGACACTTCAATGGGGTCTTATGCAAATATCCTTCGACATTTAACTTGAATATTTGTTATCACACTTCCTCCCATTAAATCATTCAATCCCTATGGTCCCAAGCCATCATGGTTCAATCCTAATTGTAGTTGTGCTTATCATCGTACCCCGGGAAATGACATCAAACATTGTAAGGCATTTCATCAATCGTCCACAATCTTATTGAGAAAGATGATTTCCTCATTCAGGGGAAAGTTCCTTCTCCATCTACATTGAATCCAATTCATATCCCATCCATTGGGTTTCCCACGATTCCTCCATCCACATCATCCCTTAATATCCCTCCTAGCCCACGACATTCCTCCTAAGGAAGGCCCTCCATTGTTCATCAATACCACTTATCTTACTAAGCACACTTATGGTCTTCGATCGTTTACCCCATCCAAATCTAAAACAATCTCATCTAAACTCTTTTGACATCCTTTAACTCCTTCACATTGGGGGAACAACCTTCCCTCGCCCTTGAGCACATCATCCATACAACTCCCTTATCACTAGGGAACTTCGCCCCTTGACATTGTTTCATTTATCCCATCCAAATCCAAACCAATCTCATCTAAAATATTTCGACATCCTTTAAACTCTTTCTGTTAAGGGAATTTTTACCGAAGTCCACCATTGTGGCTATATTTTTGCCTCTTTTGGGGCACCATATTTTTCATTGAAGTCCTCTTTTGAGGCCATGTTTGTCTCTCCATTGAGGGACCCCTTTTTCTCAAAGTCCACCATTGTGGCTATATTTATGCCTCTTTTAGGGCACCATCTATTTCATCAAGTCCACCATTGTGGCTATATTTGTGTCTCTTTTGGGACACCTTTTATTTCATCAAGTCCTCCTTTGAGGATATGATTGTCCTTCTATGTATATGTCTTGCTTGGGGCATCATTTATTTTCATCTAAATACACCATTGTGGTCACATCTTCATTTCCTTCAGGACATAGTTTTATTTCCTGCTTGTCTATCATCTCATCCTATTGCAACTTAATGCCTTCTTTCTCTTGGTGGTAAACCAGAGATGGAACTTCTTAATGCATTGCACTTGAGACCAGTATACTGTACCATATCTACCAATGAGATCTTAGTTACATCCTTAGATTATTCTGCCATCCTTAGCCTATTCCATTTGTCATTGTAATGATCTGAATTATGTGGTCAGCCTTCACTACTTTGATATGACCCCGTAACCATTACATCTGTCACCTTCTCATTCTCCTATTGCAGCCATGTAGAGGGTCTAGGGTGTCTCCTGTATATTACTTATCCCCTCTTAAGTGGTTTACTTACCTATTCCCATCTCTTCCCCATGTGAAGCTCAAATTCATGTATGCAAAAGGAAAAATCTTGAAAGTCATCAAAAATACAAATAAAAAATCAAAGAAAAATCAAAAGAGATAGACCGATCCCTTGAAGGATGGCTATCATATTATTCTTTCCATCCATATTATGTATAAAGTAGAGCATACCCTCAAAGGATAGATAATTTGTTATTATGGCATCTAGAAGGTTTTCCGCATTGATCAACCTTCCTTTATTAGCATTTTTATAAAGCTTTCTGCTATTGTTCTTTCCCTTTCCTAGAGCTGGGGCATAGACTTAAGGAACACCACCTTTGGAGATCCCTCTTCCTGTGTAAAAGTTACATCTCCAATCCCTTTGTCATGTCAACATTAGGATTACGAGCATATTTCATCCATATTTCCCTCATGGTATTTTATTATAAATAACTATGGGTGAGTGCACCAAGCTGGGGGGCCAAAAGGGGGTCTTAAGTGGACGCATTTTTTTAGAAAAAAAAACTTCAACTTGTACAAGTTTTTCGAAATAGTTACACTCAAAATCGGAAGATGTTGTAGAAATATGAATCGTAGCATTTTGAGTCTAGTTTCTAAGCTGCTAAATTTTATTGAAAACGAATAAGTTTAAGTGGGTCAAACAACTAAAATACCAATAGATTTTCCTGTTTTTGTTAAAAAAAAACATAATAGAGTGACTTTCGTGCCCCCCACCATTTTTTTAGCACCATTTAGTATTTTTGAAAACCCTTTGGTAGAAAGATAGCTAGGAGCATCTAGTTTGGGATCCATTTTTTAAAGATTTTTTTTTCGAATATTTTTTTTATTTATGATTTTTCTAGTACAAAAATGTTATGTTTTGAAAAATAACAGAGCTTTGACCGTGCCCCCCCCTAACTACCTCAAAAAATATGAAAAATTAGAAATTTTTTTTTGAATATGTATAGAATTATGCCTAGTTTGGGCTAGTATAATTTTTTTTAATTTCGATCTCCCAAAAAAAATATACACATGAAAGACAAACATATTTACACTTCAAAAAATAGATATAAAAAGGCATAGTTAGAAAATAAATAATATGGAAACCTTATATTAGTCAGAAAATTTAGAAAATTATATTTTTAGAAAGAAGAGACTCTGCTCTACGTCGTGGTATAATTTTTTTAAAATGGATCGATTGTTTTATTTTGATTTATCATAGATGAAGTGTCATTTTTATATTTTCTTGTAAAAACTCGTTGTTTCTGTGTTTGTGCAAGTCCATGCCTTGGGCTTGGGGATCCAAACCAGATCCCAAGCCTTGATGCATGGCTTGGGAAAAGAGAAAATGCATAACGCGTATGCATTACATAACAAGTATGCATTTTTATTTGTTTTATATATTGTGCCCCCTAACGACCCTTTCATCTCTTTCATGGGAATTATGCAAACATTCTGTTTGTCTACAATATTCTCTACATTCTTGCACGATATTTTAGTATTTTATTTTGTCCTCTACCCCACTAGTTTATTTTTTCTAATCATGGGTGATAAATGTCGAGCTAAGGATAAGAGGAAAGTCAAGAATAAAACACCAGAGAAATTGGAAGAGAAGAGAATAAAGAAATTGAAGAGAATGCAAAAACTTCGAGCAGGGAAAGGTACATCCGCTATATCAAATGTAGCCAATGTATTAGAAAATTGGGATGAAATACATGATGAAAATGTGGAGAATAATGATTTTGCAATGAATAATGATATTGAATTGAATGATAATTTTGGTGGATAAAGAAATTGATATGAATCCAATTATTGAACCCTTACTTGAGAATCCAAATGTTAACCCCGAAATTTGGATGAATACACTGAATGAAGAAAGTAACTTTGTAAACGAATATTCACCTCTAAGAACACCTCCTTCCATTTCGTGAAGAAAACCAATTCACTTAATTGAAATTGATGAAAACATTATAAAACCAATGCCTAACAAAATGTCTAAAAGAAATGCGAGAAGGAAAGATAGTGGAATTTGGGATAATTACTTTGAGAATTTAAATGACACACAAAGATGTCGATTATTTGTTTCATTGATGAAATTAATTAAGATGAGACCTACATGAAGACTCTGGGGTTAAGAACATATAATGTTGTTGATCAAAATGCGTCAATTGTTGAAAACATACATAAAGCATACCAAACTATAGGTGGCAAAAGACACACCAAAGATAGTAATGCTACACAACGTGCACTAACTAAATGTATAGTAAGTGATAAAATAGTTAATAAATGCTTGACTAGAAAAACAAGCAGTGCTTTGAAGCTAAACAGAAAAATACGAATGAAAGCAATAAAGAGACGTAAACATCTTGAGTTAGTAAATAACACTGACTATTGGGCTTTCTCTAGCAGACTTCCATGAAAAGACAAGAATGCATCTGATATTCTAAAAGAATTAATTATAAAATTTTGGAATGAGAACACAAGGGTGTAACCGAATAGAAGAGATACAGTAAAAAGAAGAATAGGTTCTCGTAATCGTGAATTTTGTGCAAAACATTCATAGATATGACTCAAATAGAATTTTTCTCTAAGTTTAAAAATGAAAATCCACAAATTAAAATTAGCCAAAGATTCTTTGAAATGAGCAAACCCTTTTATGTGAAAATCAATCACTCACGTACCACTTGTTATTGCAGGCATCATGTTGAATTTTTAATGCATTATGATATTTTTTTGTCAAATACGTAGTGTTTTGCATACTAACATCATGTTGCAGGAGTGTGGAATAAATGTCCCATAAAAATCTTCAAGGGAATTTATTCTGACAATAATTTGTGAAAAATCAACAAGATAATTTTTTTTTATAACAAAACATGTTTAGATGAAACGTGCAATGTATGTGGTGGCTTGCCAAATATGAAAAGTTGTATCCAAAAGGAGAGTACATATTCAATAGGGAAAAAATTAGTTGATTTCACCAAATATAAATCGATGGCATATCAATTAAAATATGGAAAATAATCTAAAAGGTGTGAGCTTGTTACAAAACAATTACCTGTATCAGAATATATGGTCAAATTCAAAGAGGAAATTTTTTATGAGTATGCAAGGCACACACATAGAGCTCGATGGTTGGATGAACAATTCAAGTTAAGAAAGGACACATTCCCACTTGGTACTATTGTTTCAGTAGTTGGATTCACAAAGAATTACACATTGTAGCTACAAATGGAGGTTCAGTCTCAACATTATAACTCAGTGCAAGTTTCTATTTTCATGCATATAACATTCATGCACTCTCCTGAAAGCACTGAGAAAGATCAAAAAATATTAAGAGAGTATCATTTCTACATCATTGATGATCAGACACATTCTCCAGAATATGTACAAGGGTTTTTCCAAGTGTTTTATGCAAACTTGAATAAGAGAAACATTAGTTTCGATCAACATTACATTTGGTCGGACAACTACACATCACAATACAAGAATGCACAGATGTTTTATTGGCTAAGCAGGATGCACAAGAAATAAATGTACAACATATCTGGAGTTTTACTAAGGTAGGGCATGGAAAATGAGAGCATGATGGTGCATAAGCATGTGTGAAAAGAGCACTTGCAAGAGAAGAGTTAAATTTCAAGGATGGTGCTAAATTTACAAATGTAAAAAGTATTGTTGATTGGTGTGTTAAGAATATGGGCCATGAATCTCAAGAGAGATCAATGGTTTGTAGATATTTTTGGTTGATAGAGTAACAATATCTGACAAACTTTGAAGATTGTATGACAGTTGTAGGATCAAGTGATATGCACTCATTCTATAGTTCAGATGCAAATGCTTGGACTATTTATACTAGGTGCATGACATGTTTTTGTATATCATGCATTGATTTTGCATGGAATGAATGTGAGTCACAAAAGTGGGTGGATGAATGGACTTGTAGACCTCTAATTCCACTCGACACACATCAAGTTCCATAAGCATTACAACTTGCAGGTTCTTCAGATCAAATGACAACATCACCTGACTTTGACCAAGTCTCTGATTTAGTGCAACAAGGTACATACATATATGTACATGCCATGTTTTAGATTTATAAATTATTAAATGGTCAACTCTTAATGTATTTATAAATTGACTGAACAGTTTTACTTTGTGATACATAGGGCACATTTTTGCAGTTATTGCGACGGAATTTAAAGAAGAGGGAACAAACTACTTCTTATCTCATTGTGTAGAGGGGATTTTTTTTTGACTCCCACAGTCATTGATGGTGAAGACCTTGAGTATCCCACTGGATCAGTGGTAGTCACTGGAACTTGGCTTCAACGATATCTTATCAAAAAATCAAATATTTGGTTGTTTGAAGACTATGAAGTACATCGCAAAATACTTCACTATTCAAATTTGGTCCTTGGCAAAAATATTAAATTGATCAAATATCAAGGTCGGCCATCAAACAAAAATATGTGGAAGATTCATGTATCAGATCATGAAACAATTCTTGCTACTATCAAGAATAGAGTTGATCCTTACGGTTCATTGCATTGAATTTGCAAAGGTATGTTCTTCATGAATTTAATTTGAATATTTACTTAAATGATTTTGTTTAAATTTTGTATGATTTTAAATTCTATTTAATTGCTTACTAACATGTTTATGTAGGTTAGTGGTGCCAAACAAGCTTCCACCTTCACGTGGTTGGCATGTGTTTATTATTCTTGAAGCCAAGTGAAGCTAAGAAAAATTAAATATTAGAAAGGAACAACAAACATAAATTCTAATTTCACCACCTATATTGTAAAAATATCTTATTAAAATTCTCATGTCACCACCTATATTGTATGAACCATCTATATTATTTAGGTGATTGGTAATGGACAACATTACACTGACTCAGTCTGCATGGAGACAGAGAAAACCATTAGAGGATTTCGTAGAGTGCTTTAACATGGAGGTTTCAGATCTGACGAGACATCTCTAGGTGCCACGGAGTCTGAGAAATCACCCGTCAAAGATATGACGTGTTTGGGCCTCAAGGCTCTTAAGCGACTACGCCCAGACGGGGTAGCCCAAAAGCACAAGGAGCATAGGGAATAAAAAAAAGCCTCCACTAGCATTCACTAGGCCACCCCAACGTGTTGGCGTAGTTGGTTCAATCCCACGATCTTCTGTTTGTAAACTATAGCCTCTGACAGCCTACACTGACTCAGACTACACTATTTTGTGTGTTTACAAACAATAGGACAGCGAGAGAATCAGATAGAGATGGTGAAAACCGTGAGAGGCTTTCATAGAGGGCCTTGACATGGAGGTATCAGATCTGACGATATATCTCTAGGTGCCACGGAGTCTGAGAAATCACCCATCAAAGATATGGCATGTTTGGGCCTCAAGACTCTTAAGCGATTATGCACGGACGAGGTAGCCCAAAAGCACAAGGAGCGTAAGGAATAAAAAAAAAGAATCCACTAGCATTCACCTAGGCCACCCCGACATGTTGACGTAGTTGGTTATGTCCCACAAGCTATCTGTTTGTAAAATACAGCATCTGAGCAGCCTTACACTAACTCAGACTACACTATTTTGTGCATTTGTAAACAATAGGAAAGTGAGAGAACCAAATGGATATGGATACAAACCATGATAGAATTTCATAGAGGGCCCCGATGAGAAGGTCTTAGATCTAATAAGACATCCCTAGGTGCCAAAGAGTCTGAGAAATCACCTGTCAAAGATATGGCATGTTTTGGCATCAGGGCTCTTAAGGGACTATGCCTAGACGAGGTATCCTAAAAACACAGGGAGTGTAGGGAACCAAAAAAAATCCTCCACTAGAATTCACCTGGCCACCCCGACATGTTGGCGTAGTTGGTTTGGTCCCACAAGCTACCGTTTGTAAAATACAACATCTAGCAACCTTACATTGACTTAGACTACACTAATTCACGTGTTTGTAAACAATAGGACAGCAAGAGATCCGAATGGAGATGGATAAAAATATGAAATTATTTCGTAGAGGATCCTGATGTGGTGGTCTCCGATATGATGAGACATCTCTAGGTTCCACGGAGTCTAAGAAATCACCTGTCAAAGATATGGCGTGTTTGGGCCTCGGGGCTCTTAAAGGACTACGCCCAGACGAGGTAGCCCGAAAGCATGGGGAGCATAGGGAACAAGAAAACATCCTCCACTAGCATTTACCAGGACATTTCCACCCCAACGTGTTGGCATAGTTGGTTCGGTCCCACAAGCTACCGTTTGCAAAATACAACATCTAACAACCTTACACTGACTCAAACTACATTATTTCATGTATTTGCGAACAATAGAGATAGTGAGAGAACCTAATGGAGATGGATAAAATGTGATATTAGGCTTTTGTAGAGGGCCCCAACATGGAGGTCTCAGATCTAACAAGACATCTCTAGGTGCCATGCAGTCTAAGAAATCACCCGTCGAAGATATGGCATGTTTGGGCCTCAGGGCTCTTAAGAGACTTAAGGAACGAGGTAGCCTACAAGAAGAGAATAGGGAACCAAAAAAACCTATAGTAGCTTCAAGGCCATTTGGACGTGTTGGCATAGTTGGTTTGTGTGCTACCATTTGCAAAATACAAATCTAGCAACCTGAAAGGAGTGTAGGGAAACCAAAACGAAATGCTCCACTAGTATTCACCTGGCCACCTTGATGTGTTGACAGAGTTGGTTTGGTCCCATGAAGATACCGCTTAGAAAACTACAACATCTAGCAGCCTTATACTGACTCACACTGCACTATTTCACGTGTTTACAAACAATAGGAGAACAAGAGAATCAAATGGAAGATGGATAAAACCATGATAGGATTTCATAGAGGGCCTCGACATGGAGGTCTCGGATCTAACACGATGTAACTCTAGGTGACACAGAGTCTGAGAAATCACCCATCGAAGATATGGTGTGTTTGGCCTCAAGGCTCTTAAGCGACTACGCTCGGACGAGGTAGCCCAAAAGCATAGGGGAGCATAGGGAACCAAAAATGAAGCCTCCACTAGTATTCACCTAGCTACCCCGACATGTTGGCATAGTTGGTTCGGTCCCACGAGCTTCCGTTCGCAAACTACATTGTCTGGGAACCTTACACTGACTCAGACTCCACTATTTTGTGTGTTTACAAACAATAGGACAACGAGAGAACCAAATGGAGATGGAGAAAAACTGGGAGAGGACTTCGTAGAGGGATCCCCCGACGTGGAGGTTTTGGATCTGACGAGACATCTCTAGGTGCCAGGAAGTTTGAGAAATCACCCATAGAAGATATAACGTGTTTTGGTCTGGGCCCTTAAGGGATCTTATGCTAGAACACCTGAAAGCATGGGGAGTGTAGCCAAATAAAAGCACTTCAATAGCATTCGACTTGGCCACCCCAACATGTTGGCATAGTTGATTCAGTCCCACAATATTTTTTTTGTAAAATACAACACCTAGTAGCCCTACACTGACTCAGACTCCAATATTTCGCGTGTTTGCAAACAATAGGACAGTGAACAGAACCGAATGGAGATGGATAGAAACCACGAGAGGCTTTCGTAGAGGGACTAATTTAGATCTAACCTAAATAGTTAGAGTGCAATAGACTAAATCATCATTTCTATTTCGTTCACATATAAAATGAATTTATACCTTCAAAAAAGAACTATGGGTGAATGCTTAATCAAAAAACCAAATTACAACTCTAAACGAGTTTCAAGCTCAATTATCAATACTTCATTGTAGTTTTTCTTGCCAGTATGTTGCTTTTGGAACTACCATGAGTTTGATTTGTGAAGTTGAAGCATCTGGGATTTATAAAAATAATCAACTTGGCATGTTGTCCTTAAGATTATCCATGATTCTATCAACAACATCACATAGATCTTTCATTCCAGTTAATTTGTGATCCTTCCACGCTTCCCAGGCTTTTCCTTTTCTTCCACTCGTATCTTCTCTTTAAGTTCTTCCAGATGTTTTTGGGTAGTAAAATTGACTCTTTATGACTTTCAGGAGGCATTTATTCTTGAATCATAGTGACATCTTCACCTAATTGTTTTTCTTCACGATGTTCATTGTCATCTAAAGTTGAAGACTAAATATTTATATGGCCTTTGGCTTCTTTTTGGGCACAAACAACCTTTTGTAATGTCTAAAAAAATTCAGGCTCTTCATTCTCTGTTTGATTAAAGATATTCATTCTTTCAAAATGAACAGTTAGAACATTGGTGGTCTCCCTAAAAAACTAATTTCATAGTCTACATAGTTGCATCCTATGGAAAAATCATTGAACATTGGTGGTTTCCTCCACCCGTGCTTTCGGGCTACCCCATTCTGGGCGTAGTCGCTTAAGAGCCCTGAGGCCCAATCATGCCATATCTTTGATGGGTGATTTCTCAGACTCCGTGGAACCTAGAGACGTCTCGTCGGATCTAAAGAGCTCCATGTTGGGGCACTCTACGAAAGCCTCTCATGCAGTTTTTTCCATCTCCATTCGGTTCTCTCGCTGTCCTATTGTTTGCAAACGCATCCAAATAGTGTAGTCTAAGTCAGTGTAAGACTGCTAGATGTTGTATTTTACAAACAGTAGTGTATGTGGGACCAAACCAACTATGCCAACACGCTCAAATGGCCTAGTGAATGCTAGTGGAGGTTTTTTTTGGTTCCCTACGCTCCCCATGCTTTCGGGTTACCTCGTTCAGGTGTAGATCTCTTAAGAGCCCTGAGACCAAAACACCTTATATCTTTGACATGTAATTTCTCAAACTCCGTGGCACCTAGAGATGTCTCGTTAGATCCAAAACCTCCATGTTGAGGCCCTCTACAAAATCCTATCATGGTTTTTCTCCATCTCCATTTGGTTCTCTCAGTTATCCTATTGTTTGCAAACACGCATGAAATAGTGTAGTCTGAGTCAGTGTAAGGCTACTAGATGTTGTATTTTGCAAACGGTAGCTTGTGGGACCAAACCATTTGGGCCAACACATTGTATGGCCTGGTGAACACTATGGAGGATTTTTTTTGGTTCCCTACGCTACCCGTGCTTTCGAGCTACCTCATCCGGGCGTAGTCCCTTAAGAGCCCTAAGGCCCAAACACGCCATATCTTCGATAGGTGATTTCTCAGACTCCGTGGCACCTAGAGACATCTCGTCAGATCCAAGACCTCCACATGTTGCAATCCCTCTATGAAATCCTATCATTGGTTTTCTCCATCTCCATTTGGTTCTCTCGTTGTCCTATTGTTTGTAAACGCGGTGAAATATTGTAGTCTGAGTCAGTGTAGGGCTCCAGACGCTGTAGTTTGCAAACAGAAGCTTGTGGGACCAAACCAACTATGCCAACACGTCGGGGTGGCTAGGTGAATGCTAGTGGAGGATTTTTTTTTGGTTCCCTACGCTACCCCTGTGCTTTTGAGGCTACCTTGTCTGGGCGTAGTCCCTTAAGAGCCCTGAGGCCCAAACACACCATATCTTCGACGGGTGATTTCTCGGACTCCATGGCACCTAGAGATGTCTTGTCATATTGAGACCTCCATGTCAGGGCCCTCTACAAAATCCTATCATGGTTTTCTATCCATCTCCATTCGGTTCTCTTGTTGTCCTATTGTTTGCAAACGTGATGAAATAGTGTAGTCTGAGTCAGTGTAAGGCTGCTAGATGCTATAGTTTTGCAAACAATAGCTCATGGGACCAAACCAACTACGCCAACACATCGGGGTGGCCAGGTGAATGCTAGTGGAGGCTTATTTTTGGTTCCCTACACTCCCCATGTATTTCAGGCTACCTCATCCGGGCGTAGTCTCTTAAGAGCCCTGAGGCCCAAACATGCCATATCTTCGACGGGTGATTTCTCAAACTCCATGGCACCTAGAGATGTCTCGTCAGATCCAAAACCTCCACATTGAAGCCACTCTATGAAATCCTCTCACAGTTTTCTTCCATCTCTATTTGGTTCTCTCGCTGTCCTATTGTTTGCAAAACGCATGAAATAGTGCAGTCTGAGTCAGTGTAGGGCTGCCAGACACTGTAGTTTGCAAACGGAAGCTCATGGGACCGAACCAACTACGCCAACACGTCCAAATGGATTGGTGAACACTACTGGGGCTTCATTTTTGGTTCCCTACGCTCCATGTGATTTCGGGACTACCTCATTCTGGGCGTAGTCGCTTAAGAGCCCTAAGGCCCAAACACACCATATCTTCGACGGGTGATTTCTCAGACTCCGTGGCACCTGAGAGATGTCTCATCAGATCTTTAGACCTCCATGTCAAGACCCTTTATGAAATATTCTCGCGGTTTTCTCCATCTCCATCCGTTTCTCTTATTATGCTATTATTTGCAAACACTCAAAATAGTGCAATCATAATCGTGTAGGGCTACCCCTTCCGAGCGTAGTCGCTTAAGATCCCTGAATGACTAGATTGGCTTAAGAATGAATTTGATAGGGGTATGTCTAAGAACACATGGGAGTTATCAATCACCTAGTAAATCTTTCTTGTTTAGTTTTGGATGGGAGTCAGTCTGGCCTACGGCTTAGTGACCTTCCATTCATTGATAATTTATGCTATGATAAACCCATGGATGCTTTCAAAAGCAGCCTTCAAAAGGATAGGGGTAGTCATCAAGCCTAGTGAAGGGTGTGATGTGATTTCCAAATAACTTGAAATGCCTACAGATTTAAAGGTAATAACACGAATTGGACAGGATTAGACAATCAAGAATCATTGAGTGTCTGAATCAGAATGTCATTGCATCTGGAGACATTCTCAAGCATTGGAGTAATGTATATGGAGAGACATTCTCAAAATATCAACAGATGAAAGGCATCAAATTGTGATGACTCTCAGGTGTTTTAATAGGGGAGAAGGACTAAGAAGCATAGAAGAATGTAGTAAGTGCATGATAAGATAGGAACCAGTACAAAGAGACCATGAGCAAGAAGAAGCGCAAGTAAGGTAAATACACATATACACATTGATAAATTGAATGAATAATTACTCATATTAGGTAACTCTTTATATACATACATTATATAAATATTGATTTCCAAAGTTTGATGCATATTATACATTGAAAATGCTAGTACATGTACATCACCAATAAATGAAAAAATAATCCATAATGTCTTAAATATTGTCAAGTGCACATCATATTAGTTTCATGCAAAAATAATCTTAGAAATGTAAGGTCTCATACAAAATTATCAAGTTCCAAATAGTATTTTAATGTGCATAATAAATACAAAAATGCCCAAATAGGTCATATACCATCAAGTTCAAATGCCATATAGGCTTACATACAATGCCATGCACATAGGCATACAAAAACAATGTCATGTAAGACATATATATTTCCTACTCATCAAAATCTATCCCTCTCTTGGCCTTGCTCGAAGAAGGCCCTCCCTTAGATGAAGATGGAGATCCATGAGATGACTTTGGATCATCCGAGCCCATGCTTCGAGTCCTCTTCCGCTGAATACTCACCTGTAGATGAACCTGTAAATGCAAACAATGTTTTTTTGTCAAAACTTAATTTATATATGTTTTCAACATGTATTTAAGACCATGCTAGAATGAAATTATTTACATAAATACACAAACTTACCACAAGTTGTCGATCACGCTGAATTTGCATCTCACGCTCAGATGAGTCATCGGGAGCTCCTACAGTACAAACGGGGGTACGAAGATGACGAGATGGAGGAGTTCTGTGCCCTCGAAGTCAAAATGGAGGGGGTTGAAGTTCCCTACATACACATAAGATCAGAAAATCTAACATCAGAATTAGCGAAAATAGAGCTAAGTACATGTATCTACATAATGACAATATTTTAACTAATTTTATCAATATAGAACTATTGTTTTTACCCCACCACGCCTGTGAATCAAATGAATAGGGCTGCTACCTATCACAGGTAACTCCTGCATATACACAATGAAGGACATTATTAACATAATTTAATAATTCTACAATGAAAGACATTACTAACATGTAATTTAACATAATATGAATTACACGAGAAATTTAACAAAATTTATACGTGTTGTTTGAATACCTCAGTGAGTTGTTGCGCAGATGAAATTGCAGTGGCAACACCTTTATCTACTTGTCGCAGAGATGGTGGGGTGTCTAGTGAAGTCAACATCTTTATCAAACATGTATATCACGTGAGTTAGATGGACATACAAGAACATACATATATTTGACTTCAAAACTAATATATATATATACATGCAAATACACACACACACACACACACACACACACACACACACACACACAAATATACACACACACACATGTATGTGAAAATTTTACATAATTAACATTCTAAATTACCTCTGTGAATGTATGTGTATGCATGGTGCTCACCACCTGTGGTCGGGATGAAGATGCACCTCCCGTGCGCTGTAATATCAATGCATGTACATGTACAAATACAATTATTTCAAAAATTTAACATATATAAGTAAATCAGGTACTCCAAACTTTTTGTAACACACATAACAAAACATAACAAATTTACCTGCGAAGGTGACATCTGATGAATGTAATCCAAATGTCTCACTCAAAAGGACATCTGACATAGTGACATTATCATGTTCACCCCTAGCACCAGGTGCACCAAAATCAGTACGCATGAAAGTATCGTCCTCCTCGGGCCCCAAACATATGCTACCACATGACGAGCAAAGATGTGGCCTCATGCTAGTACTCCCTGAGGGAATACTCTGTGTACCTCTGCATGAGCATCTGGCTCAGAAATCTCCCTCGTATGTCGAACAAGGGTCGCAAATAGCCCCTGAAGTGTGTGGAGTGTATCAATCTCTACTATCTCCTTCACTGCTTGAGGGACAATCTCAGGGTGAGGGGGCTTCTGTGTGGGGAATCTACCCTGCTGAATAGGTGCACGTTGTGCACCTGGTCGATCCTTTGCAGATCCTTTTCCTCGGCCCTGGAAATCTCAGAAATCAAAATAATTTGGGATCTCGTTGAGGATAAAATCGCAATAGAGTTTCCTCAGAAAGTATAGTGGCACCTCGTTGTTATTACAAGGTGGAAAATCAAACACCATCCACCATCGGTCCCAAAAATTATTTTTAATCAAATTATTATTGCACCAATGGATGGGAAATCGTTTACATGTCAACTAAATAGGAAAATTAGTGTGGGGGTCTGTGAATAAGGCGCATATGAGTTCTTTTGAAATTTCTTTTTTCTTTACATCCACATATGACAATTTGTTGGAATAATAAACCCTACAACCCTCTCTGTAAGTTGTCCAACGATCAATTTTCCCCCATTGTTGCCCGCATCAATTTGAACAAGTAATGCCTCCAATGTGTTTGCAAGAGAGGCGCGGTGGGGGTTTGTAGATTGTGCATCCCTCATTGTTTTGATTAAATCCTCAATTTCAATTTTGTTTTCAACTATTTGGGCTGCTAAATCTTCTTGACTACCCAAGGGATGTTGAGCAATTGTGGGAGTGTCGGGAGGGATGACAGGAATAACAGGGTTTGGTTGTGGTTGATTCCCTCGACCTCTAACTGTAACAATAAAAAATATGTATTCAATTCAAATTTTAATCTATAATTATCATATTTCAATGCAATTTTGAGAAAATAATTGTGCTTACCTCTTCTCCGTGGCACCATCGTCGATTCAGATCTTCCCGGTGATCCAGAAATGATCCTTTGAGCTTGAGATCCAGCTGAATGAAAAAATGTGAGGGCACGAAATAAGCTCTGAAACTCACATTTGAGGGAGGTAAAATGATAGAGGCTCGGGCCTCTTTTTTTGTTTATAGTAGGCATAATGCGTATGCATTATGTAACGCATACACGTTATGCCTTGGTAATTCCCAAACCCGACAATTCAAAACGTGATCGCATTATAATAGAACACGTACGCATTTTTTTTTTTCAGGTTTTTGTCCACTTTTTGGCCCCCCAACTTCGTGCACTTACCCCAAGTATAACATGGTTTGAAGATATTGGTATAGCATTGTCAAGATTTGGCTTTAAGATATTTCAATGCCTTGAGCGGTAACCTTTCTTATTTATGCTACCAATAATATTTAGATACTACCAGTGGTTTCCCTACTATAACCTTGAAGATAAATATGGTCCTTTGCATCAGGGAACATATAATTTTTCAAGATTGAACTCGCTAGTGGTTCAATAGGTTCATAGTTACGAGATTTTATATCTATCCATCAGCTAATAAATGCATTACAAAGATAATTTTTCAGGTTTAGTGAAGCTAATTGAAACAATTGACAGT
Organism: Taxus chinensis; assembly: GCA_019776745.2. Taxonomy (NCBI): domain Eukaryota; kingdom Viridiplantae; phylum Streptophyta; class Pinopsida; order Cupressales; family Taxaceae; genus Taxus; species Taxus chinensis. Next base: position 682,982,818 of record CM034147.1, on the reverse strand, counting down.
AATCTATGAATCCTACGGTGAGGATATTAAACTCAATGAAATTAACATATTTCCTGTAGCTCCAGTGTATGACTCAGGTACATGGAAATCAACATTTTATTTGATATATAGTGGTTGCTCTTAATTCCCCATTTATACTCAAACACCATATTTTCTAGAGATAGCGTTCTCACCTTTTATTGCACATTCAACATAATATCTTGGTGCTCAGACTCATGGGTTACTTGTCTTTCCTGTAAATAAATAAGCTAACTTTACTCTTGGTTGTCAATTTATGCCATAACATAATATTTGGATCTCAATGCTACATTGGGATGGTAAAAAATTTGAATCAAACTTAGTTATGGTATAGTCTTCTAGCGGGCATTAGATGTACTTTAACTGTAGAAGCTTCTTCATGATCTTCGCTCCAACTAGACTTTAATTACCACCACAAACATCTTTCCGCTTTTGACACTTGTCATCACTTGGTTCAATCTAAATGTGGGCATACATGATTAAGTGTGTTTTATCAAAGTGCTTCATCTACACTGAAAGGTTAGATTCCATATATTCATGTTACACTCCTTTGTTTTCCATGTTCTGCTAAATCTGTTCATCATTATAAGCTTCTGCGAGTTTGGTTTTAGAATCCTACTTAACCATCCTAACTAGTCAAGGGAAATCTATATTTTTATGATTAACAATGGTATGTTTGACCCTGCCACCTCCCATAAATCTTTCTGGAGACTTGGTGGTTCATGATGCCAATATCAAGGAATAAATGAGAGGGAAACAATCATCTAATAAGACACTTTCATACCTGAAGAGGATAATGAATTTGGAGCAAGAGTTCTCCTTGTGTATATGTAACCACAATCATGGTAATTCATACTTAAATGTTAGTTGCGACATGAGAGGATTCTAAAACATAAGCCTTAAATATTTGGAATTGGAGTCCAAAGTGTAGCATTCATCCCACTGACCCGGCATTTCGCACAATGAAATTTTCTCATGGTTGACAATGGTCTATATAGTGAAACAAGGATTAGAACACCTCCTGTTCAACAAAAAATGAAAACACCAAACTGTGTACAAAGCCAAATTTTCATTGTCATGTGTATTCATGTGTAGTAGTTGCTTCATCCGTTGCATTCTCCATGTCATGGTGTCGTGTCTTGTGTGTGTGTCACGTGTGTATCTGATTAATGTGTCATCCATTGAACTCAGTTTTTGTTGTTTTCATCCAGGTCATGACCATTGTATATCCCTTTTTCATTACTCTTGACTAGCACATTCTAAAGTTCTCCCACATAATCTTTGATGGCCTTGTACTAAAATCAGTTCATTAAGATCTTTCTCTAAATGATTTCATTATAATCCGTTGTTGCCATTATGGGCTAGTCATTTTCTTTGACAGAGGAGATGTCAGGGTAAACTGAAAAATCACTCATTAGCATCATTCTAGACATTGTCTGATTCCATTTCTAACCTCACATGCATAAAATATGAGAGGTAGATTCACTCGATGATGATCCTCTGATGAAATATACAGATGGACTTAGAAGAGCTTACTGGATGTCACTCTTCATTGGCATATAGAAACTTCCATTCTGTCATTTTGAGGTGCAACTCAAGTAGATGGGTTAGGTCCAACCTAAGTCTTTGGCATAGATGATTATCGGGTGGATATTCTCCTGAGGTCAATTCACTGGCTTTGTTACGAGCCCTTCCATATGAGGACGTTACCTACAAGAAACCTCTACATTTAGTGTAATTAAGTTTGACTTTGTTGCTAATGATCCAATTCATTTCTAAATCATTCGATACAGGGAGTTTCTATTTTGAATTTTGACATGACAAAATATCCTCATCTGCGATGTATGACAACTCATGACATGTTGCTTTTCCTAATTAGATGTTAAGTGAGATCAAGCTTCTTTTTGCTCGGAAGCTTCTTATTTTAAAAAAAAAACACTACATTTGATTTCCCTTCAACATGTATTTTTGAGGCAAGATAAGGAACTTCAGATGAATGTAAATTCTCCTCCATTTAGTAGAGCTGGAATCCACTCTTATAGTTACTAGTGATTACTCTACTAATTGTAATCCTTACTAATATTTTACCTTTTGCATATTCCATCAATAGAGGATGGTTGCCAATGCGAAAAAAAATCTTCAGCGTCCATAGATCATCTTTTTAGCATCCCTTATCCAGCATGAAGTACCTTGTATAATCAATTTCTCATCACACACTTTCCTAAGGTTGCCTGGACTAGAAATTATCTTGTTTATAACCTCAAGGTTTACATTGTCTTTATCATGTACTTCATGTTTTCCATACTTGTTATGGTGTAAACTCTGTCTAATCATCCTCCTTGACACCACAGTCATTTAAAATAAATGTCTCCCTTTTATCCAATAATTTCACCCATCATTGTTCTTTTGATACATGACTATGTCAATAATAATACAGGGATCCTTTTTCATTTCCCACTTTAACTCTCATAGTCCTTCTCTTGTTATCTTCTATCCATGCACGCTTTCATTCGTTATTTGGGCAAAGTGCACCTCTAAATCTTTCTCCATAAACTTATACTATAAACATTTACCATCATGTCAAAGGATTTACCATTACCGGGTCGGCCTTGACCTCTTCACATAATCAAGGCTCAATACTCTTGTGCTATTCCATAAGGTTAATAAAGGAATCATAGGATACAAAATACCCACGTTCAATGCGAAAAATTCACGATTGATGATATGCACCATCAATCATATTTGCATAACCATGGTCATGAAGAGATCTCAGGAGCAGTGACATTAACCGATAGTTGCATGTTATTTGACAACCGCAAAAAATTTTGATTTTCCACAAAAAGCTCTCCTCTATCTCATAGAAGATCAAAAGGGGTCGTCCATTACTAGAGAGGTATGTTCAACCTACAGTAACCCCTAGTGAGATACTTTATTAATGGTATTTTAACGCAGTAAGACAAGTCACATATCGAAAGAAAATTGTTGTAAGAGGTCCAATGAGGATATAAATGATGTACTCTTAGATTATAGACGTGACAAAAGAATCTCTATGATTAGACCCCTCAATGATGAACATGGGACTTCTATGATTCTTCACATTCTGAGATGACTAGACCTTATGCGTGTATGCTATACATACACACCAACTCCCCCATTTTTATCAATCCTTTTAGGATGGTAGAAGTAAGTCAGAAATCAACAAATGGGTCCCAGAGCTATTTTCTCATGATGTACCACATGTATAAGATTATTCCCGCACAATGAAGGAGAATAGTTATTAGGTGAAAAACTATCTACCACATCTTGAGAACATATCTTTATGATCTAAATAAGATGTCAAACGTATAAGAAGTCCCAACTTTATGCAAGACCTTACTGGGAAGAGCCCATTGTACAAATAGGCATTATTATCTCTCAAGATTTTAAACTTATGAGAGATGAAGAGGGAGACGTGAGGAATGTAAAAGACCAATGGATTGATGCTAATACTTAACAGCTCTAGGATCATCACACAAGATTTTAATGACGAGATCCCTAATTACCAATCTGGTCATCTTGAAGGTTACACCCAACACGATGAACACAATGGTGCTTACCCAATTAGGAAGGACTTTAAACATTGTCATCTATCCACCGTTGAGACCACAATTGATTCCTCTACCGAATGTGAATTAGCAAGAAGCTACCGCTTAGTCTTTTAACCATGAAAGTGTGTTTCTAGGTCTAACAAGTGAGTGCAAAGCAACCGAAGGTAATTTCAACAAGAGTGCATAACTATCTGATTTAATGAACTTCTAACAGTGAACATTGCCCACATTAAGAATAATGTCTTTAACTAAAGTGATTAGGTGAACTAGGACATCCCCCAAAACATAAAAGGGAAAGATCCACATATTAGCTGAGGGTTATGGATCTAATGAAGGTTTCTGAGTGATCTAAGTACAAAAAATAGGCTAAGAGTGCCAAAACTGAAATTTCTTCATTGTTGAGACTGACACTTGAAATTGTAGATGGTCAAGAACCATACAACTAGGTCAAAAAGTGTCTAGATACAGTCTTGAACCTTTTGTAGTGCATCACAAGTGGACCTACTGTGAAAAGATGACTAAGGCTTTGTAACTTACTGTGTGCCAATGAGGGGGCTCAAAAAATAGAAGAGCGACTGTAATTGATAGGTTTGGTCTTTTTTGCTCTCCTGAAGGTAGAGGAGTGAACTTTGTAACTCTGACCAAACACCTTAAAGCCTTATAGTGCAAAATAGGTGGGTGTTCTTGCAAAACATAATACTATGTGGGTTGTGGGAACTGCTAACGATCGTCTGATGATATGTGGGAAGTGTCAACACTCTCTGGAAGAGGGATCAAACAAGGATTTCATTCCTCTATAGCACTGTCGATATCTACCATACTGGGTGCACAATCCTCAACTTGACAAAGTAGAATACTTTGAGTGATACCTTGTGTGAGTTTCATACTGCCATCACATGAAGATACTTGGGAAGGAGTCAACTTTGCTCAGCTTGTGGAGAGAATATGGGGGCACTCTGTGAAGGGTCTCCGGTAGAGAGACTTCAAGAAATGCTCTAGACAGAGTGGGGTGAATTTGAGTCTGCCTACATGAATGTGCATGATTTATTTAGAGACATGCATCATCATGGGAGCTTGGAGTGCCTGGTTGTAAGTTGTCTTTTAATCCATCTAGATGACCTCTTAATCAGCGGGTGCCAAACCCTGGCCCAAGCAAGTATGATAAAAGACTTACCTATATAAGATTTCGATGGTTATTGTGTCATGAAAGGTTAAGCACACCAAAGGTAACATTATTTCCCTCTCCCAGATGATACAAGTGGCGGAAGCTATTTAGGTGATCACTACGATGTGTCAAGTCCAGAAACCGTATCACTAGAAACAAAACCGACCCAAAGTTGATGAATCAAAGGTGCTAAGGAGGAAAAAAAGCATTTTGATTTCATGGAGTTGGCCGATAATGATGTCTGCCTGTGAAAACCCAAGAGTACTATGTTATTAACCCTCAAGAATGTGATGCACTTTAGAAAGTTAGTGTGTTTAGATAAAATGATAATGACTGATCATGCTAATATGGTGTGTTAAGCAAGAGCGGGGAGGGTGTAACTTGTGACATGCAAGTGTGCAATGTCAATACCAAAAATGTCAAAGGATGCGAGATTTCCAAATTTATGGCATTATCTACAACATCCTCTTGACAATTGATGGAAAATCAACAAGGCTTCAAAGTATGTTTGAATAAAAAGGTGTGGGAAGAGTTCTCGATAAGGAGAGCAACTAACATCGTGTGACTGCTTGTTGGAAATGACATTAAGATTTTAGCAATGGTTATTACACACTATTTCTTGCAGAGGGGGGAGCTATGCCTCACGTGCCAAGAGAAATGGACCTCTAAAAATATCGCCCTCCGTAACTTCCTGACAAGCGTACGGAAGGATGAAGAATACAAGCAAAATTACAAAGATTTCCAAATGAATTAATTACAGTAGCCACAAAGGCAATTAGAATGTTATTTTTTTATCTCATTGTTAAGACATTAAAAAAGAAAATATATGAAAATAAAATATAAATAATCTAAGCGCTAAACAAATATTGGAAAATGCATCTAAGCCTTAGAAGACCTACATAATTAGAACTTGTGCATGCCATTCACCATGCACATATCATTGAAGAATAATTAGTGGCTAATTTCATAGATTTAAAATTAACCTAAAATGACTCAATAATCTATTCTCTGTAATCTTGTCTTGCAAAACAGAGCATACTCTCAAGGTTCATTTTAAGAGACCTCTTGGAAATCGGAGGTGGAAAATACCTGGCGAATATCCCTAGAACCGATTTCACTAAAAGGTGATTTTTTTGGGGTTTTTGTGTAAATGTTTTTCCTGAAAGAAAGGGTGCAGACGTGTGACAGGAGATTTTATGTCGCGCATCAGCAAGATTGTTGACGCGTGACAACAAACCTCCTGTCGCACATCAGCAAGGTTATTGATGCGTGACAACAAACTTGCTGTCGCATGACAAAAACCTTGTTGTCACTCGTCAACAACCTTGCTGACGTGCGACAGGAGGTTTGTTGTCACGTGTCAACAACCTTACTCACACGCAATAATAAATCTCCTGTCACACATCTACAACCTCCACCATCCTGTCACACGTCAACATCGCCCTCCTGTTGCACGTCAACATCGCCCTCCTGTCGCGTGTCAACACCACCCTCCTATCATGTGTTTGTAACCTCCGCCCTCCTGTTGCGCATCAATGAAATATCCTTATCGTGTGTCAGTGGAACTTTCTTTTCATGCGTTTGAGAATAATACTTTGTCACCCGGCTGCAAATTTGATGAATATCTATAAAACTACACTTTGTGTACTAGCCTCTATTGCTTCGCAAGTTTATTGTACTTAATAATAGATATTCCTCCATGTGGTATGAGTGAAGTAGAAGTGTTCTACCTGGTGAATGATCTAGGATTATATAGGGGATATATTTCAAGCATAGGCGAAGCCGACCCCTAAAAAAAATTAAACTATAATTTTTAGGCGAACAGGTCACCGAACCACGCCAAAAAAATTACCTTTTCAAACTTTCCTAAAATGGAATATTTTCCATATTATGAATATTTTCCACTAAAATTATCCCTGCATACTTTGCAAAATCAAAGAGATGTTGTTAATCTGGTTAGGCTTGCAAAATTCAATTCAAGCTTATTCAACGTTAAATTATTAATGATCAAAGGAACAAAAGCATTTGGTGGGGATTTAAATTGAAAATCAATCTACTCAAGATAAAATATTCTCACCAAATTTTTCTAGCCACACTTAAAATATTGTTTAATCTTTACATTTTTTAGATTAACGCCTAGAAATGCATTTATAAGTTAGAAGCACTAACCAGTGTAAAAGAAATGCTTACCATCCTTTTATATTACTAAATCTATATTATACCCAGGATGCTAACTATAAAAGTGTTTCTCAATATAAAAATAATAATAACAAAATATAACATATATTTAATTTACATACATGACAGAAAAACCTTGATATGCATGTCAATTTCAAGCTACAATTCCTCAATCCTCCAAAATGATCCCAAAAGAATTAGTTTCCTGAAGTAAAGGAGGGGAAGAAAAAATAACAAAGTATTAATATATTGTCCCTTAAAATAAAATAATGGTTAGTGCAGAAATTGAACCATGGCAGAATTTTTTATAGCCATGTTAATTATTTATTACGGTATTAGACATGGTCTATATGACACGCTAAATAATATCCATTCATAACTTCCTACACCACCATGAACTGCCAATAAAGAAAACCAACCATGTCAAAATATAAATCCTAAACCAACTAGAAAAATCATACATGATATTTAAATAGAAATCTCGTCAAATCCCGGTTCTCATTAGACTCACAAAAATTATGAAATTAAAATAATATTCTCTTACCAATGGATGAACTGGATGACAAAAAAGTGAAATTTGAACCCTGATAACAAATAAAGAAATCCTTGGGATATATAGGCTTAAACTCTACAATAACTTGGAACCTGTTGAATAAGATCCGTGATATTATTCCATTATAAACAATATTATAATAATCAAATAGCTTTAAGATATCCGCATTATCCCTATAAATAAAATAATAGGTGGATTCAGGATTTCAATAGCCCATTTTAGTTTTTAATCAAATGCAAAGATTAGTGAGAAAAGAATATGGACGATAAATACATAATTAAGGGTTGTCTATTATTCCAAAAGAGGTCCCCAAATTAATTAGTGTTGTAACATATAGAGCAACAAAAATAGAATTAAAAAATAAAATAAAGAAACATCTCAAACATCTGTAGCTAATTATAATGAATCCACCTAAAAAATGAATCAAACTACTATACAAATTGACCATAAGATAAAACACAACAATATTTGAATGCCGCTCAAGAAAGAATCTAAAATAAAGATAAACCATCAAACATCAACCCATTAGACTCGATAATTAAAACAAAAATTTTTAAATACCAGTTACGCAAAATCATCCGCAATGGAAATGTACTCTTTTGAAATGAAATTTACTTGGGAATTAACAAACAATGCAGGTAATAACCTCAAATTTCAAACTTCTAAAATTAAAGTATTCTTAAAATGCGTGAATCTAAAATTAAAATTTTCTCTTCTTTCTACATCAATTGGTGTGGTTGATATTTACTGAAAATGATGCTTCAATCCACTATAAGAAAAATCCCACAAAACTACAGTACCTTTATAAATCATAAACCATTTGTTCCTCCAAAATTTGAATACAAAACTTTATAAAATGTGAGCTGGAAGATTTAGATAATCATATTTGGAACAATTATAATTTCAATGATTAAAACGTCTCCCCACATTTTAGTTAATACTTAGATATTATGAAATAAGTAGGGCATGGTCACTGGTTTTGTATAGGGTATGGGTATCTATACCCTAAATAAATATGGGAAAATGCATGTAAACCATAGAATGCAAAATATTAACCCAACAGAGATCAATAAAAACTAAAAACCCTATCAAATCAAGGAGAAGAGGATAACAAATTTTCCAGTGAAGAAAACAAACAACTAGATATTGATATTCTTTGCACCGAAAAAGATATTTGCCAGTGAAGATCAAAAGTTGTAACAAAAATTATTTCTGAGGATTTTTCTCACTTTTTAGTAAAGAAAGATTTCATGTGGGTTAAAAAATCACATTAGTTTATAGAAATATGAAGCTACACTTTTTTTGCAGTGGAAGACTGGGAGATTTTGAGGTTTTCGATGATTTTGTAAAGCTAGATTAACAAATTCAACGCTTTTTCTTTTGATTCGTTATTTTCCTTAAAAACATCACAGTGGAAGTGTCGAATCATTTCAAGTTTTAATGAGATTTACAGGTGTGTAAATTGTGAGGGATTCAAATTAATGTTAAACAACATGTACATATTGATGACATAAGATTCATCAGAGTAACCTGCAAAATATTGTTGTTGACTACCTTATAGGTCTCAATTTGTTTCATCTGTCCAACAAGGAAAAAAAGTGATTTGTGTCCGGTTTTTGGCTTAAGTATCAATAATTGTTCGCCTCATTCTGGACAAATGTCAGTCCAATATTAAAACTTAAGATGCCTAAAATGGTTATTAGTGAATCAAACTTGTTTATTATCTGTGTAAAGGATTTTAGGTTTAGAGAGCCTTTATGGATTTTGGCTCTAAAGTATTTTCATGTGAAGTCTTTTGGGCTTAAAAGTCTCTTACAAAGATTCATCTGTATGTATGTGCAAAGTTTTCACGATGCATTTTCACTGTTGTGGCACTTAAAACCTTCCTAATAGTTTTTTGTAGATCTCTTTTTGTAGCTCAATAGCCTCCAAATGAGGAGCTCGATCTCAATTAAAATATTGAACTCACCAAAGCAAAATATTTCCCAATCCTTGATCAACTCGGTGGGGAGTATAATAGCTTACCCTTTCAATGCAGCCCGCCTCCTTAGATGCACAACTCCGTGCAATGCAAGACTATCTAATCTGACTCTATTCTAAATAGTTCAATGGGAAGGTCTATACCCTAACTCGTCATTTCACTCAGATAAAACGAATGCACTTTTTGGTGCATATAATGCCCAACTCAGTAGATATTTGAAAAAAACCACCTAATGGATTGATCCCGATGCAGGGATGGTCTTGGTGTTGGACTCGATGACCTGGATCTTGAACAGATCTCACCTTACCTGTGAATATTGAACATCTCAACCTTAGGAATCCTAATTGGCTCCAATACAATAGCAGAACTCCAAATTTGAAGTAGACACCTTAAATTTTAACAAGACTGCTAATTTTTTTGTAGTCAAAGTTGTAACGCCCGTAAAAACTTCACCTGCACGAACCTAGGACAAGCTAGAAAAATTATGAAATATTTTTTTTTGAAAAACGTGTCCGCAAACAGGCTTTCGAAAATACAATTGTCACATTAATGTTTCTAAGATGCTTTAATTATAAATAATTTTTTCCATTATAACAAAGTATTAAAGTTCACATTATATTTTAATGGACTTAATTAGACTAAGCATGGTGTAGGTTCCCCCTAAAAGTTATGTTGATAAGACATTTAAATAAACCATTTATTTCTACTATAGTTAAATATCTCACATTTAAATCTCAAGGGTAAAGGGGCCAATATAAATAAATACTAAAGTTATTTAATTCCACAAGGTTAAAACAATTAACAAGGTCCCCATTTGACATGGGGTTAGAATAATAAACATACCCCTACCCCATAAAGTGACCCCTTAAAAAGTCAACCCATGTATTTTGGAATTAAAACATTTAAATTTAAATTCAAATTCCACTCACCCACTCCCCACCTACTTTTTGTAGGGATGAATCTCATCCCTTGGATGGATTCATTTAGGACCCTTAGATGAGGGAAAAGACAACTAACCCTAAAGTTTGCTTAAGAAAGCTACTTTCTCTTTTCCTTTGGCTTATTGTTTCTCTTTTGTTTTGCAGGTTGTTGGAGGAGGAGGAGGAAGCCATTAAAGGCCCTTTAAGCTTTTGGGGAGGCATAGAAAGCTCCATTATTTTTCTTATTTGTTTATACCCTCATTTAGGGTTTTAAATGTATTTATTTATTTCATTTCAATATTATATGCCCAAGTAGGCAAATGGGTTTGTCCCATTTTGTGATTTAGTTAAGTTTGATATATTTTTCATTTTGGTATGAGAATATATATGTATATGTGTGTATATGTGTATATGTGTGTGTATGTGTGTATTATATATATAATGTAATTTATTTTTATTTTACATTCTATATTTTTAAACCCGATTTTTTACACACACAAACATATATATATAAGATCGATTTTGCTTAAAGCATTTTAATTGCCAAAGTCTTAGAATAGCAATAAAATACAGTGGTGTGCTAATGTTAGACCCAGCGGGCCTAAATTGACATTTATAGTAGTATTAATGATTGCAAAAGTGCGTTGGGTTGGAGGGAGGGTCACCGACCCCACCTAAACCATTTGGCACAAGGTGAAGACTAAAATGAAGTGTGATGTGTCCAAGTTTGACATAGGTATATATATTATTGTCTATTTATTGGGTAAAGGGTCCCGAACTTACAAATTCAAGGGATAACATTATATACTGGTTTATTGCGCTTTGATTCCATGTGTCCAGCATCAATGTTTGGTCCCACCAAGAAAAATACAGACTGCGCCAGAAAACTAAAAGTGAATGGGGGCAACACAAAGTTTATGTGTGTTTATGAAATTTAAAAGGAACAGCCCAAGTGGTAGTGGTTGGTGGGAGGGTCACCGAACCCCCACCCATTCGGACCCTCCCCCCAACCCCCTTCAGCGATTGAAAACTCCACCTAAGTCTAATAGCCTTCTACTCAATAGCAAGCAAAGTTTCAACTGAGCTCCCCCTTTTATAAACTACATAATGTCTCTCCCAACAAGAAAACTCGGGAAAACTACTCACAAATTTATTTTCTTTTAATACTATAATATTTAAAATATAATATATATATATATAAGTATATATATATATATATATATATATTTAAATATATACTTCCAATATAGTTAATATATTATAATATTTTATTAAAGGAGGGGTATATTCAAACAGTATGTTCATATTTATTAAATTAGATCTATTATTGGCTCTGTAATGGCATTTTCTTTCCCCTTTCCCATTGTTATTATATTACTAAGTTTTAAAATCAATAATAGTAATCAATAATAGTTCATTATACATTATTAATAGTACAGGGTTACTATGCATACTTTGATTTTAATTTCTAGGAGCTATAAATCATTAATAACATTTGATAGTTATATGTGGTAACTAATTTAGATTAGTTGCATACTTAAGATTTATTTCTAAAACCTTTGATACTATAGTAGTAAGAGGTGTTCTTTAATAAACCACTTAAAATATCAACCACCAAGTTAGGCTAATTTCACTTATTAGTATTCAAATGTAGGTTTTAGGAAGAATTTGATAATGACTTAGCAATTGATTTGCACATTCTAAGGCAGGTTATTAGACCTAAATTGCAAAAGACCAGTAACTTCTTTCCTTTCTCTACTAGTGTTAAGAATTACTATATTTTTTTAACAAGTAAACAAGACAATTAAATTTAAGTTCTTTCCATCCCATTTGAATAAAGTTTAACTCTCTTTCAACAATACAAGAAATGAACAAACTAGTCTAACTTCTTCACAACCTTTACATGCCTTTCAAGTAACACAATAAAAGTAACTATTTCTATTCCTTTTTAAAATACATTTTCCAACCATTCTCACAAGAGGGTTTAACAATTATTTTCAATAAGTTATTAAACTAGAACTACTAACTTTCCAATGATTTGTTTAGAACACACACTTTTGTGGGAAATAAATCAACCACAATGGAATAAGATATTTCCCTTATAACTTCTTTTCTATTTCAACAAAACTAGCTTTACAAACACAAATCCTTTCTTTCCCTTTTTTTTTAACATACAATACAACTTTAATGTCCAATAATCAATACAATTTTTCTTCACAAAGATTAATACAATATCTTCCACTTAAAGTGGGAAAACTTTACAAGAATGAAAGCTAAAATGAATACAATATTACAAGTCTTCCACCCTAAGTGGGAATAACAAGGAGGTTTTCTCACAAGGAAGGATTACTTAAGGACACCAACAAAAGCTCCAAGTTTCACATCACCAACAAGAGAGCTCCACCATGCTTCATTTGATCAACAACAAAAGGGGGGGGAGAGGCAACACTCTCTACCCAACCAATAATCCAATGAGGAGGAGAAGTTATCCTCCTCATTGGCCCTCGAGCCCCAACCACATTGCAATGAAAGATGGATCCAACTCATGGCAACAAAACAAGCTTCCACATCACAAAACCAAGTTTTCACAACCACACCAAAACTCAAACAACACAAACTACAATCACAAGAAAACAACAAAATATACAAGGCTTCAAAATGTAAAAGCCAAAGGAGCAAGAATCTATGGGGAGGTCACTTATGCCTCCCAATGGGAAATAGGTTCCCACCTTAAAACCCTCCAATATACATCTCAAAACCCCTACAAACTCTTATGCCTCCCTCAATAACCTCTTATGCCTCCCGCATTCTCTTATGCCTCCCTACAATCTCTTATGTCTCCCTCATAAAAACAAAGTAAGAAATACAAGCATTTTCTTGTCCAAGGTGGGGCACCAAACCCAACTCCCTCCAAAACATAAAATAAATCTTATGCCTCCCTACATGTAAGCTCCCCATAGTCCCCTCTTACACCACACTTAGGCAATCTACCCAATCACCCAACAAGCATACCAAAACACACAAAAACATGCACATATACACAATATAAAATAAAGCATTTAACAAGAGTATAGCTCCTACCTTTCCATGGTAGAGCTTGATCCAAGAGTCACACACCAAGCTTCTTCAAGCCCAAACAATCACCAACAAGCTCCAACAAGATCCACAAGCACTCCAAAATCCTCTAACTCCAAAATGCAAGAGCACCAAAAAAAAGAAATCAAGTAACCCCCAAACAACAAAAGAAATTGAATAAATAGAAAAGGGAGAGAGGAGGGTGAGGTGGCTCCATGTAGGATGCCACATCACTCATCCTCAACTCCACCTCACAAGTCAAACCTCAACTCCCAAATGCAAAATAAATTGGTGGGTGAGAGGAATGAAAAATTACTTACACACACAATCCAAGCACACAGCCCCCTAAGGACAACTTTAATTACATGAAAGAAAGTGCAATAAAATTTTACCTTTTTGTCTTCCCAAAACACATAATGGGGTCTATTTTTGACCCCCCAATCCATAGGTAGGGTTGGTATAACAATTTAAGAGGTGTGGGACAAGTTTAACTTGTCCCACAAGCCTCCAAAATTGGCCCTTAAGGCCAAATCCGAATTTTCATGAAGGGGTAGAGTGTACAACACTCAAGATCACAAGTACTCAACTTACAACACATAATCCAAGAGCCATCTAATCTAATAAATGAATTATTTTGACCCATCCAATATTTAGTTTAGTAAAAAGATTAATTTACTAATCTAGACACAAATCAAGTAATTAATAAAAGGAGAATACATCACTATAAAATCACATACTAAAATCTAATAAAGGAAACTAATAAAAGAATAACACACAACCCCTTGGTCACAATTGGAGGTGATCCCCCCATGGGGACCCCCTAACAACAATAAAAACACACACACACACACACAACAAAAATACATGTTTCCATGGTGACCCTTGTTGAATTCATCTAGCATTCCAATGTGGTTGGTCTCCAATCCCCCGTTGTTTGTTGTGATAGGTTTACCTTGTAAAACACATAATACCTCCTTCAGCCTCATGGCCGCATCAAAACATCCAAAATAAAATATACAATATAAATCCACAATCATCTATATATGAATCAAATCATCATCTAGGCAAGTAACGATATCATTTACAATTTCTAACAACATCTCGATCTTACATTTCATCAATAACAATAGGATCACAAGATTAGTTCAATTGTTAAGGTCTACTAAAAAAGACGCAAATATCGCATGTCAGAAATATGTAACCATGTCAACAACATATCATCATCAATATAAAATGTCTCTAATAATCCACACACAACATACTATGAATCAAAACCAACAATAGATCGAGTATCTCTATCATCTACCATCCTGCTAAGTCAAAATGCTACAATAATGTCCATAAGTATAGTCAACAATAGTGAAATTAAAAGCAAAAGTGTCGAAGGGAAGTGGGAACTACAAAAGTATTCACCAAAATTAATGACATAGACATGTAATTTTTGTTGTGGCATTACTTAGCAGTATCGCTACTTTTAACATGATTTTTAACTTTGACCACTCCACATGTATTTTGAATCCTTACATCAGCCAACATTTGGACACCGTTTGCTAACTAATAGTGTTTCTTCAAATACAACCACCACGTATCTTATGAGATCATTTCGATTTTCACCTTTAGCACGATACATGATCATTTCAGTTGCAACATGCAACATTGTTGCTTTTGTTCTTATAACAAATCACTCCCCAAATTATTTAACAATGAATAGTTACAATATTCATATTACATTATTAAATCACACACTAATTGTTCATACTTAGAACTATGTGAATACTAATACATAGTTTCTTAACACTTGAAGAGTGTAATACACATTGAATGTTTTAAGTTCTAAAATTTATATCTAAAATATGGGGAGGACTATATATTACTAAATCCTAAGGGTTATAAACATAATATAAGTAATATTAAATAGATAACTCTGAAATAAAAGTTATTTATGGAATTTGGTAGTAAGAATGTTATTTAAAGAGAATAATAATGTAATGCAAAAAATTATACTACACTATCATAGTTAAGTCCATGATACATAAAAATAATTTTAACCAAATCAACTAAAGGAAAATGGTTTAGAGATATAGATATTTACCTTTATATTGACATTATTGGTGTAATAATTCGACTCCATGGTTTTAAGTACCTCCTAAGATATTTTTGTGGATGTAATTCAAGATGCATATGAACAAGACCTAAGTAAACCAAAGTTGGAAACTCCAGGGACTAATGTAGACCTTGTTGGATCAAATCATATTCTTTCTAATCTCAGTAACTTAATAATCCAATGATGAAATTGATACATAATATCCTTTCAAATAGTAAACCTATTATTCTCTGTAGGAATATTTGAAGTGAAAGAACAAAAGATCATTTAACTATGTATGTGTGTACGCGCGTGCATGCTTGCATGTGTGAGTGTGAAGTGACTATAATTATGCATATTGTAATATAATAAAATATTAGTTTTGAAAATGTGATAAAATAAGAAAAAAAAATCTCCTACTTTAATCTTCTCAAACAAAACCTCAGATAGAGAAATAGATGGAAATAAAGGAGATATTTAATACCTGCACTTACCTATAAGTTACATAAATCCTTATTTGATGTGCTGGATTTTATCTTATATGGAAGTTGGATTGCTTCAGATTTGATGTGTAGAAACTTGAGCAATACCTCCCCTTTGCTTGCATTGGATGATTGCTTGATAAAAATGATGATGGATTAATTACAGATGGATTAAAGATAAATGATGGATTAAACAGCTTGCTAACTAGCTAGCTCTCATGGAGGAGAAGAGCTCAATTTATAGTTTATGGGTGGAAGATTCAATGGACAAGATAAATCCATGTTGGATTTGGATCAAGGAGCGTGGATAATTCATGTGAGGATTAGAGGATTCTAGAGTAGAAGGCTCTAGAAATTTGAATTCAAAATTCATGAAGAGAAGAAGCTTCCATTGAATTAAAAATTCAACGGAAGGAGAAGGTTAAATAAGTTTCTAGATTTAAAAGCCTCTAGAATTAGAGGTGAGGATGTGATTAGGATTAGAAATATATTAGTTTAATAAACATGATTAGTGGTGAGATTACCTGGAAAGTCTAGGTGTAGGGTAGGTGGGTAGGTAGATATAGGAATATTAAATTCCTAGAAAATGTTGATAGGGATTATTAGTAGGATAATATGATATAATAATGGATTAAAGGATTATGGATTGAGATGAGATATAATAATGAACTAAGATGATTGATAATGAAATGATGGGATAAAAGGGTAAATACGATAAATGATAATAAAATGATAAAATAGATGAATATGATAAAATGGATTAAATAATAATTAATCTCGCGATTAATTATTATATGGATTATGTTGGGATATTTGCTGGACAAAGTAATCATGTCAACATTTTCAATGTCCACATTTTTCCCCTCTTTGAATGGTTATTGTGTAGAAATGACCACTCAAAGAAAAAGAAGAAAATATGTTAGGATGGTGATATGATTCCCCCTCGAACGGTTATGCGGGGAGTAACGAGTCGGGTAACCAATCAAAATTAGGAGAGGCTCAAGTTAGTAGATGAGAGAGGATGAGAAGATTGAGGATTCATAGGATTAAGATTAGAGGGTTAGAATATTTTAGGATTCATAGGATGAGGATTAGATGAGGATGAGAGGATATTGGATTTTAGAATAAAGGATGCCCCAATCAATGATATATGATGAGTTAGGATTGGAGGATACCCCAATTAAGGGATGTTATTTGGAGGATTTTGAGAGTATGGGATGCCCCAGTCAAGGTGTTAGGATTTGAGAATTTTGGATTATAATATGCCCCAATCAAGGGGTTAGAATTTGAGAATTTTGGATTATAATATGCCCTAATCAAGGGGTTAGAATTGAATATTTTGGATTATAATATGCCCCAATCAAGGGGTTAGAATTGAATATTTTGGATTTAGAGTTGAGGATGATGGAGTTGAAGATGTTAGATTTGAGGGTGTTGGATTTGAGGATTGATTGGATATTTGAATTTGGAGGATTAGAAGATTGGGGATATTTGGATGAGAGAATAAGGATCTATTTTGAATCAATTTGGATGATAGGGAAAGATTGGAATGATTATTGATGAATTGATGAGAAATATTTTTTAAGTGTGGTTGATGAGGGGATATTAGAAGATGCCACAAAGATGCCCCAGCCAAGGGGTGATGATTTTGGATTTTTGATGCGAGATGATAAAATTTATATTTGGAAATTGATTGATTGATGAGAGGATTGATTGGATATGAGGATGGGGATGTTATATTGTTAGTTTGATGATGATGAGGGTTAGGTGTGGATGATGATAAGGATAAAAGATGATGATAAAAAGGGGTGTGCTACCATAAATTTCCCATTTTTATCATCATTAGAAGTGTTATAAATGTGGCATAGAGCAAGATGCATCAAGGTATAAAGACCATGATGATTAAATTACCAAATGTCCTTGTCCTCATATTGTTGGACAGATTAATAAAAATTATGGTCCTCATATCATTGGACCTTTTAATAAAAAAGAGGGTCATCATATCATTGGACCATAAAAAATAAAAAGAAACAAAAGGGTCCTCATATTATCAGTCGAAATGTAAATGCAGACAAGCAAAAAAACAGACACAATACATTTCTGTGTTTTTTTGTGGTGTTTTGATTTTTTGGATGTTCAGATTTTAGGATGTTTTGAGTTTTAAATTTTTTTATTTTTAAATTTTGGATGGTGGATGTTGAGGTTTTTGGATGAAATGATTCAGAATGGGATAGGGCATGAGGGGGGATGAGAAGGGATGTAAGGTGGGATATGAATTTCTCTTGTAAGTCCCAAAGCATGTTCGGGCAGGATGAAATGGAATGATTGAGTAAAATTGTATAGGTTGGATAAGATAAGGATTGGTTGATAGGATAGGATTAGATGGGATGTGGGATGGGAGATAGATATGATGATGGATGTGGTATAGGATAAGATGATGGAAATGGAAGATGCTAAGATATGCACCTAGCTATAGGAGAGTGAATTGAGGGATAGATGGGGCGTGCCTCTAAGTGTAAAGTAGGGTGGCCTGTGTGGATGGATAGATGGGTTAGATTTATCCTGAGGTGTAGGGTAGGATGAAATGATGGGCATCTAAAATGGATTATGCCCCCAGCGGATGATGGTAAGGCTGCCCTCAGTCATGATGATGACAGTTGAAAAGGGACATGAAGAGGATTGGATTCAAAGAAAAGGATCATCATCTTCTCATGGATGTTTGATCCAAGGGAAAAAGGATATGGATGGAAAGAAAATAACATTAGTGATGAAAAAAGATGAGGCTAATGACACATGTTATAAGGCAAGAGTTGGACTAAAACTAAAGTGTGACCAAGGTCTAAAAAATACCTCGAAACATGTGAGACCTATTTCTCTTCGAGATCAAAGTGTGTGTGATTGCGAGGTTTAATTACCGCTTGAAGTGAAGACTTAATGGGTATTATGTGAAGAAAAAGTAGCCATGTATAGGGAGTGATTAAGTCAAATAGGCGGATGGAGGGTGAATGGAAGGATAAGCCATGTATAGCTCCAGTACTAGTGAGGCGTCCATAGACCCAATGGAGATACATCTTATCCTTGCCACAACATTGATCTACTATCATCCAAGCATCCATAGCCCTGATAGAGTTGCATGAAACACCCCTAGAGAGAATCTTGAGGTGGATTTTATATGATATTGTTTGAATTTTGATATGATTTTTTTGCATAAAGAGGATCCACTCTCTTGAGAACTCTCAAGGGGTTAAGAATCACTAGTGGCTTGATGGGGGATGGAAATGAGTATGGAGATGACATTGGCTAGAGTGTCAATAGAAACACCAAATGGTTTTCACCACAAGATGATTAAGTGTGTTCAGTGTGTTGATATCTAGGAGGACAATTGTGCTGGAATGTTGGAGGTAATGATAGACCAAGGTAACACGGTTGTAGTAGGTACTAGTTAGCTTACAACTTGTGTGATTAAGTTGATCAAGTGTTTAAGTGAATGGATTGGAAGAGGATTCAAATGTATGTGATGGTAAGAATGGATTAGATGTAAAGGTATTTGGAATTTGGATGGAAGGAGGATGGGTGGGAGGGAAAGAACATGTGCAAGGGAAACGAATTATGTGCTCAATCCAGTTTAAGATGTTTAGTATTTGTAGGGGGATTAAATTATTTGTGATTGG
Organism: Taxus chinensis; assembly: GCA_019776745.2. Lineage (NCBI taxonomy): Eukaryota > Viridiplantae > Streptophyta > Pinopsida > Cupressales > Taxaceae > Taxus > Taxus chinensis. Next base: position 682,963,105 of record CM034147.1, on the reverse strand, counting down.
GTTGACTGGTTGATATGGTAGGATCAACCAGAGGAGTAGCATAAGTGGGTTATGGAGTAATGGGAGGGACTTTTTTAGTATTATGTTTATATCCTAAGCCTAAACGACCTAGATTTTGATGAAGGGAGATGAGTTCATGAATGCCTTATTCATGGATGCCTAATCTTTGCCTCGATGTTTCATATTAGTGAACATATTTTTAGCTATAGGATATGAAGTGGATGGGTAAGATGATGCCATGTGGTCATCTTGAGACTAGGGGGTTATAAATTTTTCATTCTTTAAGAGTTCAGACTTAACAAAGTATGGGGGGTGAGATTTGTTTTGGTTTTTTATCGGTGAGGGATGGTTGGATGTATGATGAGATTTGGATGGACGAAAATGTTTGGATGTCGATTGGGATTTGGATGGTGGATAATGGCTAGGGATATAATTGGGATATAAAGGTGGTGGATAAAGAGGTACAAGAACAAGAAGCCCTTGGTGAATGAGGTTTAGGACATAAGACCTAAATTACATGCAAAGATTAGTCGAATGTCCATGGATGCAATGGAATTCACAATAAAAGTGTTCCCGATACCATGAGGGTTTGGGAAGGTTTTGACTGAGTGATTTTATTGGGGGATGGATGATCATGTTAAAGGTTTTAAGATGATGGAAGATGGTGTTCAAGGATTATCGTAAAGGAGTGAAGTGGTTTGGGGGAGTAGGAAGTAAAATTTCCAGATTGGGTGGATAATGAGATGTGTTGGTTGATTTTGATTTATGAATTGGATTAGATTTTGGTGGCTTAGAAGATGAAGGGGATGGATTAGGCCAGCGGGCCATAGTGGATGGTTTGGGCTTGGAGGCCAAAATAGATTTAGTAGATTTTGGATTGGTTTGAGTATGTGATTCTAAGGTAGATGGTTTTGGCTTAGGATTAGATTGTTTAGGGTGAGTAGATGTAGATGAAGGGGATAGAGTAGATTTAGCTGAAGGGGATGGGTGTGATATGGGGGGTAACATTAGATTTGGTTGATGTTGGGGATGAAGGATATTTGGGAGATGGGTGTGGTGTAGGGAACCACATTAGATCTGGTAGATTGAGGGGATAAAGTTGATGAAGGTGGCATAGGAGCCTTAATGTATTGGGTAAGAGATGGGGTGGGGAGAGAATTGGTATTAGATTTGTAAGGTTTATTAGTTGGTGCCTTACGAGTCATATTAGATGTTTTAGGAGTGGGGGATGGTGGATTTGAAATAGGATTAGAAGATAAGATAGTGTTAGGTTTATGTGATGAAGAAGGTAAGATAGGATTGGGTGTAGATGAAGAGGATGAGGGTGGCGTAAGACCCACATTAGATGGTTTAGGATTGGGGGTAGAAGGGGAAGAGGGTGACTTAGGAGTTATGGTGGATAAGATAGTCTTGACAGGGTTGGGCATAGGTGATGGAGGGGATGACATAGGCTTAGAGGCTGAATTTTATGGTGGATTAGGGGATGTGGTACTATCTACAAGAAATTACGTAGGATTAGATTGGGATGATGAAGATGACAAGGATGGAGGACTAATATGAGATGTGGGGGATAATTATTTGGGGTTAAGTTGTTGGGGTTATTGTGGATACGTGAATGGGAGTTGACGATGATTATATTTAGGGGTTGAGATTTTGGATGGTGGTGGATTATTTGAATGAGTTTTGATGGAAGGAAGGTGTAAATCATGATGATTGATAGGGTATTTTGTGGTTATGGTTTGGTATGGTTGTGTGTGTTTATGATTGGTGGCTAGACTAGTAAGGACATAAAGGAGGTCCTCTTGGTCTAGTTCAAAGTTAGTGGGGTATTCAAAGTTGATGTAATTGTCTTGTGGGGATAGTGGTCTATGTTGATTAGTTCAGGGTATAGATTGAGATGATTTGGGTTACACAAAGAGGAATTCAATGGGGTGATGGGTAGGAATCCTAGGAAGGGAGAATTTTGGATGGGAGATGATGGTTTTGTGTTAGGATTAATATTATTGTTTAACATTATTAATCATTATTATTTGTTAGGTCTGTTATTATATTTGTTTATATGTGATGTTGTTAATAAACAACTCACATGAATAGGAGTTTGGCGAGAGATTTAAGGAGAGGTTATAACTACCTCCTATCTTTTAGGAAAGCTATTTCCTATATAAATGGCTATGTGTAATATGAAAAGAAAAGGAATATATTACGTATTATTATTTGTATTTATTTTATGAACTGGTGTCGTGCTTACATTTGGTATCAGAGCAACATTTGATTTATATAATGGAGAATTAATTTGCATATGAGAAACAGTGTATTGCGTTGCCTAGAGAGAGAGAGCAGTCTCAGCTTTGTAGAGAAGCGTCATTTTGCGAGGTTGGACGAAGCCCATCTATTGTTTTGGCGCAGAAAAAAAAGAGATAATCAATGATCTGGTAAAAACTGTGAAGATTTTGTCCATACATTGGTCTTCGTGTATCTCGTATTCTCTACTTGTGAAATTCGTGTTCATCTATACTGCAACTAGGTCTATAGCATTTAGCACCAGTATATCCTCTGTCGAGTTAGCAAAATGTCTATCTCCTTCGACGCATATTACTCATCGACTCCACACTCTGTCAGGATTAATTTGTCATTGCTCACTTATTCCGGTTGAATTGACTCCAGTTTTGTCAGCATATATCAATGCCATGTAGATCTGAGACGCATGCATATCCAGTCACATGCAATTAAAAAGGCGTGACAATTTGACCAAGGCATATCCAATCGCATACATCCAGTCGCACCACCCAACCTCATTGACGTCCTCTGCCTGCATCGGTTTTGGTACCCAGCTATGCGTACTAAAGCTTTGTCATTGTTATTCATTATGCACCGAAGATATCAGTTCGGCAGTGTGGCCGAGTTTCTGGTTCATGCTAAGCTGAGTTTCTTTCACGGCTAAGACAAGTTTCTTTCACGGCCGGTGGAAAAATTGTAAGTCTTATTTAGGTTTTGTGATAATGGTCTATAAGATTCAAAAGTTTGATTAATATTTATTTTTTGTTTTAGTCGGTCTATTAGTTTTGTATTAAGATATAATATTCTTTTAATTCAAAGTCTTAAGATTGTTTGTATACGTGGTTAGTTACTTTTTCTAACAATGTCTAATGTTCAAATGTAATATTGTGTATGTAGTCAAAACACAAATGTCATTGTAGGTCTACATATTGTTTTTTAGAGTCATTTTATATGTTTATCAAAATAAAAAGAAATAATGTGGCATAGTGTCTTTTATGTGAAGTAGTGTTTGTCGTTAAAAGTTGTGGTTGTATACAAGTCAAAATGTCATTTGTGAATCACTATCAAAATAGTTGTCTTCAAATAAGTCTATAGTTTTATTTGTGTTATTTTCAATATGTCATTTAACACACTTTCCGTAAGAGTTTGAAATAGGTCTTTTATTTCATGTCAAACGTTTTAGTCAAGTCAAAAGTAAAAAAAATTGGAAAATTTGTCATTGTCATTTTGTGTCTAGGTGAATTATAGGTTGTATCTTTTTTTTACAATGGAAATGCCATTGGAAAAATTCAATGGTCTCAATTTTCACACATGGAAAGTCAAGATCCAGATGCAGTTGATGAACAAAAATCTTTGGAGGATAGTGGATGGAAAAGAACCAGCACCTTCAGATCCGACCAGATTGGCAAAATGGGAAATACGGGATGATAAAGCCAAAGCCATTATTGCCTTGCCCTCTCAGATTTTGAATTACATTATGTTGATCTAGATAAAAACTCGAAGGACATCTGGGATAATCTGAGCAAATTATTTGGTTCAAAAGAAGTCAATGTAAATTTTTCCCTAAAACTTCAGCTGTTCAAACTCAAAATGAGTGATGGAGATACGATGTCTAGCCACATCAACAATTTACGATCTCTTTTGAGACAACTTGCAGAAGTAAAAGCTCCAGTGGACGACGAGGATGCAAAAGCTATTATGCTGAATAGTTTACCACCGAAATACAGTAATGTTGTTTTCACCCTTGGTCAGATGCCTTCCAACTCATTGGAAGATATGATATTAGCTCTTCTGTCTGAAGAAAAAAGGACTAAAGAAGATATAGAAGTAGAAACGGCAATGTATGTGAAAAATAAATACAAAAAGTTCTTTAAAAAAGAGGACTTAGAATGATTTTATTGCAAGAAAAAAGGACATATGTCTAAATTTTGCACGACTCGAGCCAAAGATCTTCTTAGTGGAAAATTGAAGCCACATGAAGCAAATATAGTTGTAGAAGAATCTTTTCAATCAGAAGATGAACGAGTGACTGATGAACCTGATTATAATTCTGAAGATTACTTGTTTTGAGTTTAGATAATCGGAGGATGGAGGCACAGGAGGATGGAGGACAAGCAGCGTCCTCTTGTCAGTCGCCAATGACGGGGCCGCATACTGATCTGGTGATATGTGTGCAGTGTGGTTTTTCATTTTTAGTGTTCTTGTTTTGCAGAGTGATGGTTTTCTGAGGTGATTGGTTGATTAAAGATTGAATATCAGATAATTGTTGGTTAAGTAGTTGGATGGTTTTTAATAGGTTAGGATTAACATGGGATGGTTGGTTTGGATGGGGGGAAAGGGTTAGCTAAGATAGGATGTTAGGTTTGAGGTTTTTTTGTTAATGTGTTGGATAGTGTGTGGGACTTCATGGTCAAAGTGAGATGGTTGACTTTGATGGGTGGGAGATGATGGGATAACTTGGTTGATGGAATTAGAAAAGAGGTAGGGGTTGTGATGGTGGTTTGGAGAGGATGAGAATTGAGGATCAAATGCCATAGTATGATAGGATGTGCAAGGGACTAGATTTAGATTATGATTTTTTGTTAAGCATGGTGATGGGATTAGGATTGTGATTGTATGATTAAGGATGGATAATTATGATAATGTATGATTAATTAAAATTTTAAGGTTAAGGGTGTTTTACAATCAAGCAACAAAAATGCAACACACACCCTAACAATTCAAGTATGATTGCAATCAAGCTATATCCTGATTTCAATACCACGCACCAAATATGGTGCCATAATTGTCTCTCCACTTATGTGTCAATGTGGGGTTGAATAGAAAGTGATCTTGGGGAGTGCATTCTCCTTGCACTATAATGTGATATGTAGTTAAAAATGTTGCATAATCTAGGATATACAGGATTACTGGGGGTGTCCCTGATATACCTCGTACTAAATGGGGCCCAAGTCCATGTTGTAAGGATATTGTCTAAGGCCTGGGTATTGGGACGTGGAAGCCCCTCACTTCATGCAACTCTTGAAACAAGAAAGCACTTAACCAATAACGAAAATTTGTCTAAGAATTTGTATACCCCACGAAACATGAGGTGTGTCTATGTGCATGGAGATGAAGCCCACGATCACCAGACCCCTATGACTATGGTAAGTGTGTGGATGTCACTTCCACGTCACGTTACCCCTAAAAATAAAAAGGAAGAAGGTTAGCTACTTTTGATCCTCAAGATCATCCTAGGATGTGAGAGGAGATCATATATGATTTTTCCTTCGAGATGAACAAGAAACAAAGGAAAACACATAAAAAGGATGATACATGCAAACTAATTAAAAAATAATGATAAACATTTATGAGATGGAGTTTTCAATTGGAGGTCCTATAAAAAAATGTCAGTAAATTTATTTATAAACCCAAATGTCTTGGACCAACTATGATACAAAACAAAAGGTTAGTAGTTTTAGATTAATCAATGATTTTTATCTTTGGTAAGCAAGGAAGCTACACACAAAGTGTTAGTAGTTTGGAACAAGAAAATATAACTCAATGTGTAGTTAAAATGACAATATTTAGGAAAATTAAGACCATGAATAAAATATACTATAAAATTCTAAATTAATATTTCCATTTCTTAGATTTTTTAATACCTTTCCAGGAAAAAGAGAATGGATTCGTTTTGAGATTGGGATAAAAAGATATGGATCTCGAAAGGTAGGGAAAAAAATCAAAGAAAAGATGCCAAAACATAGGTCATAGGCGCCATTTCATGTGAAAAATGACAGATGATCACAAAAATTCAAAATTTGAAGGTTTAAACAAAAGTGAAAATTATTGAAACTTTGACAACTTGTTCTAGGGATAAAATAGAGTTGAAAACAATAAAGAAGTGGGGGGTAAGTCCCATGGTGGGTGCCAAAATGTAATGAAAGAAAATATTAGTTGTGAAAATGTGAGAAAATAAGAAAAATTGTTCTCCTACTTTAATCTTCTCAAACAAAACCTGAGATAGAGAAATAGATGGAAATAAAGGAGAGATTCAATACCTACACTTAACTAAAAGTTTTACAAATTCTTCTTTGATGTGTTGGAATTTATCTTGGATGGAAGTTAGATTGCTTCAGATTTGATGTGGAGAAACTTGAGCAACACCTCCTCTTTTCTTGTATTGGATGATTGTTTGATAAAAATGATGATGGATTGATTGTAGATGGATTAAAGATAAACGATGGATTAATTGAATGCTAAGATAATAAAATGGATGGATTGAATGGCTTGCTAACTAGATAGCTCTCATGGAGGAAGAGATGTCAATTTATAGTTTGTGGGTGAAGGATTTAATGGCTAAGATGAAGCCATGTTAGATTTGGATCAAAGGGTTGAAAATGCATGTGAGGATTAGAGGATTCTACAGTGGAAGGCTATAGAAATTTGAATTCAAAATTCATGGAGAGAAGAAGTGATGCATCCTATAATTTACTAGTAAAATCCCAGGCACGCTGGCACATCATTCAGCCTAGACTGAGAACTCACCAGAAGTACACAAAGGTACCAAGCCCCTCTTTAGGGTTGCTGTTATAGGATGTTGGCATGATGAAGAATTAATGCATTCAGATCCATAATTAATATACCATTCTACAGTGCGTTTTCAGATCTATATCTAAGAATAATAGACTTTAAATGATAACCATGATGAAATTAAACATGTAAGAGCCCATTATACCCAGGATTAATACTCTAATTCAGCCAATACACTACATTACATTAAACATGATAAATACATAATATCTTTACAATAGATAATACCATAGTTTATGCACGCATCAGATTTGGAAACATAACCTGACAATAATTCAGTTCTCACACCACTAGTATACTACGCAGTTCATTACATATTTATAAAGGTGGGGACTTGCCCTTCACTGCTTATCTAATCCCAAAATAGGTCGCATGCTAAGAATAGCCATGCTCCTTTACAAGTACAACCACACAAACAAGTGCGCTAACAAAAGATCTCTGTTAGTTAATTATCAGTAGAAACTCTATCTTTATCCCGCATCCATGCAAAGCACTCCATAGCCACTATTCCAAAAATAGCCAATGTGTGTCACACAAGTCTTTTCCCTTTTGTGTGCTCCACACACCATCTTCCAAAAATAGATCATAATCGTGAAAACGGCTAAGTCCCAAATTTGTCTCTATCCTCCGCGCACAATTCTTTCTTGATCCTCTCACGCCTTTGAACACTCTCTTCTCTTCCACGTGAATCTTGTGTATGCCTTCTGCTAAGTGTTATACATTGTCTTCTCAATAAGAAGCTTCCATTGAATTAAAAAGTTAATGGAAGGAGAAGGTTAGAGAAACCTCTATATTTAGAGGTGAGGATGTGATTAGGATTAGAATTAGAATAGGTTAATAAAGATGATTAGTGGTGAGATTGCATGGAAAGGATAAGTGTAGGAATGGGTAGGGTAGGTAGATATAGGAATATTAAATTCCTAGAAAATGTTAATAGGGGTTATTAATAGGATAATAGGATATAATAATGGATCGAAGGATTATGGATTGAGATGTGATATAATAATGAATTAAGAGGATTAATAATGAAGTGGTGGGATAAAAGGGTAAATATGATAAATTATGATAAAATGGATTAAATAATAATAATTAATCTTGCAATTAATTATTATATGGATAATGTTGGAATATTTTCAGGACAAATTAATCATAATTAATCATGTTGAAATTTTAGATGTCTACACATAAATATGAGAACATAACGTAAAATCACAATTCAAATTAATTAATGTCATACACCATGGTTAATAGTTAATTAAGATAGAATTCACTTTCTAACTTTTTTAGGCCTTTATATTGCCAAATGGATTGTTGTGAGAAATACTTACGAGCATTAATGAAAATATAGCTTACATTGATTTGGTTTAGAAATATCTTAAATAAGATATTGCACTTTATCTTAATATGAAATGAAATTATGTATACAAGGAAATAAATTATGATGTTTATGATTTACATTATTTTTAAAGAGAAGCTAATTCTAATAAACATTTGAGTTTTGTGATAAGCATGTGTGTAGGGGGATTTTAACTTGTGAATGGAGGAGGGTATCATATCAATAAGAATTAAATAGGATGGTATTATCCAGGGAAAATTTTAAGACCCCTTACTAAAATCGAGCTTGGGTTTTTTTGGTGAATAATGGATTTCGTGTTGGTAGAAAATAAGAGAAAAATGCATTTAGTGATGCAGGAGAATAATTTCTTTGGGAAAAGGAGTGCAGGGAAGAAATTAGATGCATTGGTTCTAGGAGGTCAATCATAAAAAAGTTTTAGGTGCAATGTTTATACAAAAGTTTAACAAGGTATCCTATAGGTGTTTACATACACATACATTTTTCCTGCAAGGTAAACATCTTCATATGAAGACATGTTGTTTGTATGGATGTTATTTTGTCAAATGCCTATATATGGATGCTCGACTACACATGTAATCAATTATTTACATGTGTAGACACACTTCTATGTGTGTAATTAGGTGGCTACATATGCAAACATCTGACTATGGATGCAACCAGATGGTTGCATATGAAAATTCCCAGTTGCATGTGCAATCAAGTGACTACCTATGCAGTAATCCATTTTCATACACATCCAAGTGTCTATGCATGTAGACACACGTCTACACACATAACTAGGAGGCTGCATATACAATCGATTGGTTGCATACACAATGGGGGTGTCAATACATGCATCCACCTTGCTGCATAAACAATCTTCCTCCATGTTCCCTCACTCACCTATATATTTAGGATTAGGGCCTCATTTTTACTCATTTGTCCTCACTTTCTTGTCCACACTCCATACCAGTCTCTACCTCTAGGCTCATACAGCTATCAAACCAAACTCTAGATTCCATACTCAACAAACAAGCTTGAACTGCGCATCTACAATCCAAAAATGGCATGCATTTCTACATCCTCTTAGTCTCAACCTAAAATTCAATTCTAAAACCTTATGTACCCACAAAATTTCACTTTTCTCAAACTAAAGGACATATTCAGTGATTGGGTAGATAAATGTTATTTTTGACTGATAATTTACATGCCTCAATATCACACTGATATGATTTTACTACAATTTAGTTTTTCCAATTATCATATATGCATATGTTTCTTCACAATCAAGTTGCCATCATGAGAATTTTCTTTTGGAACATCTTCAAAATATATCCACCATTTAACAAGGCTTCCACACGTGAATGTTAACCTCGTCACAACAAAATCCTTACTCTCTAACTCAAACAAAAAGTATCTAGATTCCCATTTCGGTGTACATGTTGAAGGTAATAATCTATTTTTTTCATTTTTTTATTTCTATTTTTGCCACAATAAGCTAATAACATGTTTTTTTATTTTTGTGCACATATTGGTAACTCCTCTTAATCAAGAAGGGAATTATTTATGCAAGTTTTTCCACACACATTTTTGCAAACCATGATTGAATTTTTTCATGCTAGTATAGCCTTGGAGGGAATACAATCTAACATCTCATAAGTGGGTTGTTGTTTACATCCTCCATTCTCTAAGTCGACAACAGTTTGATTGTTGTAAAAATATATCCAATAGGATACAAAATGATTTTTCATATACTGTTTACAATGAGACCGCAATATCGTCATGTTATAATCATATAATTACATTATTTTATGAAGCCTTTCATGAGTTACACTCAAATAATACTAATATTCTGACTGCACTTGATGAAAAAATCAAAGTAAATTTTATTTCAAATGAAAATCAAGAGGTAATTTTAAATTTTAAATTATTGCAAAATAGTATCATGTATTTATTTAACAAATAGAGATTATTTTTGATTTTATTTCATAAGAGAGAAATTTTATTGCATGCAAGAAGACAAGTTACAATTATAGGTCATCAACCTCCTGAGGATTATGCATATTCAGACGTGGTTGTACAATCATCTTTGACTCTTATTACAGTTTCGAGACAAAAACACATGAGGAGATCTACTATACCCCCTCAATTGCAAGTGCTACATGCAACTTCATCAGTTATTCCAAGTATTACTACTATCAGTTTATCAAGCAATGAATAATGGAACATACATTGTTTAAACAAAATTATTTATAGAATTATTGTTGTTTTTAATCATTGTTGCATATTTACAGATTCCTCATATAGTTTTCATCATAATTCCTCACATCAACATGAACCAACAGAATCAATAAGGATTTAACCACTGACAAGGGAAGAAACAACACCTAGACATACTTTGCAAGGTATGTTATTAGTATCACTTCAAAGTTTATCTTTTATGCTAAATTTACAAAACATTGAATTCTTATTTTTGTGGTTTGTTCACATTTTTATTTTTGTAGTTCCACTTATCACTTCCGAACAGAAAATGATTCCGCCACCACCGCCATCTAGACAAGGGGAAAAGAATATCTTTTCCACCTCAAATTGGTTGTATGGTTCATCTGACAACAAAAAAGTTTCCAAATTTTTCTTTTGGTGGTCTCCCTAATGTAATGGGCACCACCATTTTACAACAAATTGCTCTTGATGATGATTTCTTTGGTATTGAGAGTGGTATTGGTGATCCAACTACTTTTAATCCACATGATATGATTCATGGCTCCAAAGTGCCCCAAATAGATCCTTTTTTACAGGAACAAATATCCACTTTACCATACAACACACCCTCTCCAACACAAATACCAATACCACCATATGGTGATCAATTAACTACTTTTTTGTTGCATAATTTGTTAGTAGAGAGATTTTATGCTACTATTAATGATGTTATGCAAGATATAGAGACTTTGAAAACATGGGAATTCTGGGACAAAAGGTCTAATGAAGGAAATAAATGTTTGTTTTCACAACCATTCCTAAATAAATCATTTATTGTCTTTAGTTCAAAATGATATGGAAAAAATCGATGTATTACTGAATCAAGATCTCGTGTGTCCCATTACAGTAAGTAATGAATACAATGATAATGTTTTAGATGGCATGTTAAACAAGTTAGAAACTTTAAATGGTGAATCCTAAGTTTACTATAACAAATAGGGTAGAGATAAAACCTTGTTCTCATTGCAAATGCTGAAAAAGATAAATCTATTGTAAGTTTAACTCTTTATTTTTTATTTAAAATTTAGTCTTACATATTTTAACTTTTTGACTAATAATATTTCTTTATTCAAATGTAGTCAAAATATGAAAAATTGAAGAATGAAGTAATGGTCTTAGATCTTCATCTCAAGAATGCACACAAAATTTTAAATGTTGTTATTTCACTAAATGAAAAACTTGTGCTCCTAAATAAACAGAACAACACATTGAAGAAAATAGTTAAGGAGGGTGGCATAGATCCAGAGTTATTGTTCAATCATAAATCAAATGCAGAGCTTATTTTACTTTCATAAGGTGACGCGGCCAATCAAGATAGGTAAAATATCGCTAGTATCAATATCACCGCTGACAATCTAATTAAATCAACAACACTAGTTACAAAAGATACAAGACCAGAGGGAGCATATTAGAATGAGAGTTGAATGTGATGCATTATACTGTATAACTATAATTATAATACCAAGAAGAATTGAAATGTAAATATCAAATTTCAATTGAGATATTTTGTACTTTCATAAATTATTTTGAAATGATCGACACTTTATTAATATATATTGTTCTCATAGAATTCCGATGTTTTGTTTCTCATAACAATGTAAATTATAATATCGAATTTATATTAATTATTGTTTTCATATCTTGTATTGCATAAAAACATATATGAAATACGGATACATAAATCATTTATCCAAAAACATACATACGTAAATGTAACAATTTCATATGAATTATATATATATATATATATATATATATATATATATATATATATATATATATATATATATGGACAAGCACATGGGAATGGGGGACAAAAAATCAACCATTTTTTATTTGAATTGAAATGCGAATGCGTTTTGGAAAATTATGATCCTGTTTTGAATTACTAGGATTGTTAATTACCAAGCCCGAAACATGAGTGCATTATAATGTGCTTGTATTCCTAATAATAATGTTATGTATGTGCTATGGGGAGATATATAAGTAAAAAAATATATGTTTAAGTATAATATTTTCATTATCTTATACTTTACATTTATTTTAGTAAATATAATAAATTAGGGTCACTCTGCACCTTATGGAGCTAGTCTCATAGCTCCATAAGTCACGATTAAGAAGATGATTTTTCATATTCAAACATGGTTAGTACATAGGTATTTTTTTAGGATTTTAGCATCTAGCCTAAAGATTTTAGGGTTTAAATTCTATAATTGATATCTATTTTTGGAAGTACTATAGTCACTATTTAGGTTTTAGGGCCTTCTTGATTATTTATTGACATGTTGTCATCCAAAATCTATAGCATGCAAAATTGAAACTTTGAGCATGAAAACTAAGCATATGATTGAAAATCATGTTTCCATATCATTTTGAATCCTTCCTCTGACCATATTTCCTTGAGTTCAACCCTCACCCCATCTTAGAGGAAAGTCTTAAAAAAAAATTAAAGTTTGTTTCAGTGTGCAAGGAGGATCACCCAAAATTATTGGTGAATTATTTATGAATTCATGAAAAAATACTTCCTCTAGAGGCCTAAAAAGGCCATTTTTTTCCATTCTCTAGCAAGTAAACATCCTATGAGAGTGTTCAGGGAAAACACAAAACAAATGAGGGTGATGTAAGAGAGTATTGAAGATATATGAGGTAGTTTAGGAAATAAAATTTTATTTAGGGATAACTTGTAGAAGACCGGTTCTTCTTAGTGCAGGGAATGAATGTCCTAATGGTGAAAGCTAAAACATTTGGATGATTCTAGGAGTTCTAGAAGGATTTTGGAGGAAAACAAATTGAAGGATTAAATAATGAACATGATTGTGAAAATGAATCTTTTTCTTTTCCATAATTTGAGGAAGAATACCTTCTCAATGGAAAATGTATGATTATGAAATTACTCAATTATTTCAAGGATGATACCACTCGTGAAAAATAGGGTGATATTCAATGAGATTTGGGAATTTGAGTTCCAAGTATTTAACCATTTCCTCGAGACCAATGTGAATACTTTCCAAATGAGTATGAATCTTTCTTTTTCCCTTTTGGTGAAGAAGTTTGTATCAGTAATGAACATGATGAAATGAAGGTACTTGAATTATATCCCATGTATACCTCCATCATGGAGAGTATTGTTACACCCCACAATGAGAATGACGATCATTCCATTTTTTCCCCAAATTTGTATCCACCTTTTGTTCAAGAGAGTGAAATTCTATGTAAGCCATGTCATAGAATGCAATGGGTCGAACATGAGTTGGTGAGTATGAAAGAAAATAATTTGGGTGATTTTCAAACATGAATAAAAAGGAGTCCTATGATGATGTTGAAGATTTTAAAATACCTAACAATATCCAACTCACATAATAAATTGTCACAGAGAACATGAAAAATCAAGAGTAGTTTCTCATTGGAGAGCACGAGGCTATATATGAACAAGGTGAGCCCAAAATGGTCATAAATTAGTCTTATGGTAGTGTGAGGATGAATATGATCACAATATAATTATTCAATGATATATGAAGTATTCTAGAGAATCAAATAAGTGTTCAAAAACATAGTTATGAAATCTATATTGTGATGGGAACATGATGATCTCTTCTGATAACAAAGCAGGAGTTAGGATATGAGGATCACTTTCTTATTTCTTTAGGATCTCACAACTCACTTTTTTGACCAATATTCAATTCTATGATGCTCAGACCTTTTAATTCACTTTGTAGATAGAGGATTACTCCCTAAATGAAGTTCTTGTCTTACGACCACTTGTTGAACAAAAATTATGTGACTGCATATGCTTCCTCCTTTGAGGTTTGAACACACTACAAGGTGTTTTATGAGTGTTTAAGACATGATGACCTTCAACTTACTACATGAGCTTCACATTTCACTCTTGAACATAATGACACCATATTTTACTTCATGAATCACCTCCTCGATCAAGATGGTACCACTTGAGTGAAAACATGCCTACAACATCCAAACACCCTTTTGAAAAATTTTATCATCATAGAAGTATAAATTTAATGATAATCACATGTTCCTGACCTCCACAATGTATCGATCTCATTACCAAGTGTTGATTAAGTGTTAAGAAAAACTCTCGGGAGGTATAAATTGCTTGAGAGTATGAGGTGATTTATAGCATCACCTTTGGTGGCCTTTTATCAAAATATATAGGATTATTCAAGCTTTCTATTTCCTAATTATTTTCCTCCTAACTCCTTACATATCTCTTGGAATTATTTGGAGAACTCAAGGTTCACAATTTGACTGTTCATTCCTTGCACTTGAAAACCCACTTTTGAACAAACTATCCCTGAATGATCAAACCTTTCCTAAATCTTCATAAACTACTTCCAACACCTTCAAGGCTCATAAATAAAACCTTTAGATACTTAATAATTTTTCATAACCCTCTCAGAGGATGCACATGGGATTTGGAATGGCCAAAATTGGCCTTTCTAGGCTTGCAAGAGAAATAGTATTTTACTGCACTTCACTAAATGGAATAATGGATCTTGTTACACCTTTTTGAAAACTTATACATGTTAGCACAATGAATTAGGAATGACTTCAAGGAAAAAGTTATCATGACATAGGAAGCAAGTTGGTCCAAAGATGGATTCAATAATATTTGGGAGTAACATTTCACATTGTGGCTTGGTTGTCATTGTTTAAGTTTTGTATTTTTTGGTAAGTCAGTTCACATGAAAAAATCTCCATATGAAGATATTTAGTCACAAAATCATGCACTTAATACTATTATTGTACCGCCAAGTACATTATTTTATATATGGATCTTGCCTAAGAAAAGTATTCACTAATGACCCATCCCTTAGTTTGGTCATTTTTCTTGTTGATATTTTTTTTCATTTGTATTACACATTTGTCACTCACTCGCACAATTCCAATCATGTTTTAGGGGCTCCTATCTGTCATGGTTCATTCAATTATCATCTCTAGTCTTTGACTAGGGTGCATGGGGGTGCCCTGATCCTGATTTTTAGGCACCTTGGTCTCTATCACACTTGGTTTTAATTTAGACATTTGAGGTCAGTCTTTACAGTTTTCCCTCTCATATCCCTAGGTACTAGTCAAAATTTTCGGTCATTTGTGTTGAAATTTGAGGAAGAGATCCCTATATAAACACAACATACATACTACCTTAAGGGCATAATATTTCTACTAAGGGTTAGCTATTTACATAGAGAAATGTACTACATTTGGGCACTATTCTGCATCACACACTGAATAGGAAGGGGTGTATTCATTCTATTCCATCCACCATTTTACATTTTATCTAGTTATTTCTAGCTACTTTGGCGTCATTAGCACTAGGGCACCCTAGGAAAATTAATAGAAACACAAGCACATAAAACTACATTGGGTATGAGATGTAGTGTAATTCCATCCATTTGGTAGTTGAGGACAATCTGACCCATTCATTTGCATCTTTATTTTGTTAGGTTTTTATGCTTTATGTGGGGTATTGTAGGTGATTCTTCATTGGAATTTGGAGGTGACATCGGCGAGGCAGGTGCAACACTCATCGACCAAAGGTGAAATATTGTGAATATATAGCGACCATATTGGGATCAGATTACAATTTTTCCATAGACACTAGCACCCACAAGCACCCCTCTCCCTCTCTAGGTATCCTAGTCTGGCAAAATCTTCCTCTGTTGCTACTTTCTGAGGTTTGTTGCACCACTATGTTCTATCGTTTCATCACTTTGTTTAGTCTCAGATCACTACGAGGTAAGCCCAAATCAGGTAAGTACCTTTCCCCTTCCATTTCATTTCATTTAAAATATTCAAATAAATTATTTAACATTTACATTTTAGTATATTCCATTTTTTGTATTGCTATACTTTTTAGATTCATAATAAAATATAATATTTTATAGAATCATTTTGGTGAACCCATAGATTAGAATTTTTTTCCTTAGGATCCACTAAAACCCTAATGGCTAAGGATATCTCTTCCTCTTATCAATTCATCATACCTCATGTTATTTTTAATCCTATCTATGATGAGGTCACCATTTCCAAACTCACTGCCCTTTATCTTGATGTTACTATGTTACATCATATTTAACAACAACTCTTAGCCCACAGATGCCTTGTGCCTACTAGCTTTGAAAATTATACTATTAGTATTGTTTATGATCTAATGAGCTTCACTTGTTGCACACCATGTTATAAAATTAGACATGACCCTCCTTCTGACATTTCCAAGGAAGTTCTACATGATTCTCTTATTGATTTCATGCCTGGCCTTGATAATGGTACATTTGTGCATACTGATTCTCCTCCTAGTAAGATCACTACTATAGCTACATCTCATGATTTTCCTATTTCTGATCATTCTTCTCATGATCCATCACATACTTTTCCACATGCTCATTCACACTATCTTGATAATTCGATTAATGAACTTTTCATATCCGAGTCTCTGATTTTGACAAAATAATTGATAGTCATGAATCTACTACTTTACATACTGCTGAGTGTGAATCTCCTACTCCATTGTCATCTTCTTCTGAGGTTTATATACCACTATGCATGACTCATCTCCATCTATTAGTTCATCCTCTCCTATCACTCCATCTCCATCTATTATTTTTTCTCCTCCTATTGTTTCATCTCCATTAGACACTCCATCTCCTAGGGATGTTTCCAATGCTAGTCCTACTACTTCTATGGATGTTCTATGTCCTTAATCACCTATTACTTATTTGGCACCTATACTCAGTGTTCCTTTAGCATCGGTTTCTCTTACGTCTCCTATCAACATCCTTATGATTACTCACAATGGAAAATTACAACCGCTCAACACATTATTTCCATGCTCTACTATTCCTTCAAAAGACATCTTATCTCTCATGTATGTTGTGGGTCACTTACAATCTCAGGTTTAGTAACTCACATTAGAAAGAAAGGAATATTATGCTTCCATTGATAATAATTCATTACATTACAACCCTATTCCTAAAAACATTCATAACTGAACATTTCTTAAGGAATTTATCATGCCTACCTTTTCATGTTTCAATGGTACTGGAAACCCCTAATTACATCTAAATCATTATCGTATGTCTATGTCTTCATATTCTAATGATTGATTATTTATTAAATCCTTACGACATATTATTACTAATGATGCCCTATAATGGTATACTCATATCCCATTTGGATCTATTAAAACTTATCATGTGATGGAAGAATCTTTTCTCCATTGCTTTATCATCAACAATGGACCTAGAGTTACCTATGGTCATATACCTACTTTACATCAAGGAAAAAAAGAACCTATCATGGATTACATCTTACAATTCAATTCTTGTATGCACAAATTAGTCTTCCAACCTATTGAATTAGAGAAGAAATTTATCTTCTGTCATGGATTTGATTCCTACACTAAAAAAAGATTGCAATACGATACATGCAAGTTGTTCACATTTATATGCTATAGAGTTATTGATCTAGAACAATACTTCATTGTCACACATGTTATAGATCCTCTCCTCCACCTATTTTTACCACTACTATATCACCTGGTTATTCTCCATTTCCATTAGTTTCACATCCTAGATGATCTCCATCCCCTCTTCATAAGAAAATCCATCCTAATACATCACATAAGTGTTCTCCTACTCCGCAGCAGGCTACACCTCCATCTTCTACACATGTTTTACGTGAGACAATGCATTTCTCCCATCACACTCAACCATATGTTGTGCTGCATGTTTTGATTAGTGAATGGTTAATTCACTTACCTTCCAACCAACATCATCCTAAACATCACTTACAGTGTCAGCATGATTGAGCATGTTGTAATTATCATCGTATCAATTGTCCATAGGGATAATGATTGCCTTCGCATTTACGATCGATTGCAACAATTAGAGGATAATGGAATCATCTCCTTTGGCTCTTACTCACATGAACAGTCCATCTCTCCTCTCCCTCGTCCACAAGTTACTACACCAATTGATTTATCTCCTTTTTCTAGTGCTAAGGTCATTGTTTTTCCATCACCACATGTTTTCGCTCATGCACACTCTCCATCACATCCATCCATCGTTGCACCATCTCATCCACCAAATCCATCTTATCCATCACATCATGCTATTACTTCACATTAGCTTCCACAACCCTTGGCATTCACACCTCCCACCTCTACTCCATATGACATTCATTTTGGCTCGTATGCTCATGATGCTTCCATTCTGTTGGTATCCAGATTTAATCTCCTTCACAACATGAACAACATCATGAATTTTCACAAGACACTCAATGATAGATAGATGTTTTGTATGTCATTTGTATCCAGGGAAGCACACCTATCTACTTGTTTGCATTCAAGAATTGAGGGAGTGGATAGCACCTTCAAGAGGGTTTTGATCTAACCCTCACTATTTTAGGTTGTGCCTATCAACCAAGGCAAGAGAACCTGTATTGCAGCCCCTATATGGTAAGGAGATGGAGATATCCTTGTGTTTTGCATATGATATGAAAGAGGATTTGTGAAAACATGATCAAGTATCCATTATCCAAACTCAAAGGATTTTTCACTACTAAATGATGGAAATGTTCTCAAAACAAAGCTAGATCTGCTAAAGACATGATAAGACCCTGATCAACTTTGTGCATTTTAGTGAAAGGATTGAATTCTTTTATGGACACACAATGCAAATGCAAGGGTATTGGAGGTAGGATGAGTTAGTCTAAAATGAAATTATGATGAGAGATGTTGGAACAAGAGTAGTTAGGAGTCATCACCTTCTTTGGGAAACTTTGCAAATGAATTACAACACCTAAACAGCAGAGATGTTTCAATGAATCTGAAGTGCTCTTTCAACCAGGATGTGTGCACACATGGATGCCCAAATCTGTATTATTCCATAAAAATTTTGATAACCTACCACAAAGGCTTGAAGCAAAATACCAATGAAGCATCCAGGAATTCCCTATTTAATCATGACCTAAGGTGCACCCAAAGGTTTACAAACAGTCTCATTAATCAAGGACAATAAGATGATTTTAAATCTGTTTATCTTCTATCAAATGAAAGCTCTTTTGAATACAAGATTACAAATTCCATTAAACCATCAACCAAAAATGAGACCCTGTATGATCAGAGAGATCCTAAACACAAGATTGCAACATGAGCATGAAACACAAATTGAAAACATACTGAAATATAAGTGTATGCAAGCTTTGCCAAGAGATAAAACCAGTTGATCCAAGAATTTGATCAAATATATCAGCAAGGGAATGTTATTTAGACAATCTCAAAGCTTGTTGATGGCTTTACAGCTGAAACCAACTCAACATGATGAACATTTGATGCAAATAGGAATAA
Source organism: Taxus chinensis (assembly GCA_019776745.2). Lineage (NCBI taxonomy): Eukaryota > Viridiplantae > Streptophyta > Pinopsida > Cupressales > Taxaceae > Taxus > Taxus chinensis. The sequence continues at coordinate 682,943,294 of CM034147.1, read as the reverse complement.
AAAATGGCCCTCAGGTAGTTTCTGCAAAAGAAATGGAACACTTCCAGTTTTTCACATGAAAATTCTTCTCTCCTCCAAAATTCTCAACAGACTCTACAAAATGCCTCCAAATTACATGATATACCCTCTCCCAACTTGGATCCTTACATCCCAAGAAAATAATATGCCAAATGGATTAGATTTGTTACAAAACCCTATCCATTTGATGAAAAATGATATAAAACTGTAAAACAGCTCGCCAAATGCCAGAGATGCACAAATATTTTAAAATATTACATGAACTCAGATCCTTATCCATCCCAGGGTCACGTTTTTGGCATTCCACCATGCCAGCATGCATTTGCAATTATTTCCCACCTTTTTCCCTTATCATTTTTAACTCTTCAGCTTTAATTTTTTACCTTTCACGTGTTTTTCATGGGCTGAGAAAAATATCTCATGAAAAACATCATAAGACATCAAATCGATATCAAAATAATGGTTCCATTGTTCTCAGAAGGCTAAGGGGATGCAAATTCATATAAAATTTCATGTGAATCAGTGTAAAAATGACGATTCCAAGCATCTTGGAGCCCCAATGGCGCCCAAAAAATGAAAATGCACAGCTGCCATTGATTAAAACCAACTTTAAATATCTGCCCTCCACGTGTCAGATTCAAATCCCCTTTAAAAATGCCAAAATTACCTTTTTGCCTTTGAATCAGGTTGGACACGTGTCTAAAAACCATTGGTGCATGAACCTTCCCTTTAAAATTTGCATTTGTAACCTTTTTTGGACTTCGGGAAAATTGTGAAAATTTTCCCCGCTTGCCCCCTAGACGCGCCACGTGTCCTCTTGTGGGCCCTACTAAAAACCATGGGCCAAAATGATGACTTTTTCTCCTTTTTTGAGAAAAGGAAAATTTTCTCAAAATTCTCCACGCCCCCGAATACCCACTGCTTCTCCGCCACGTGTCGTTGTCCCATTCGATGCGGAGCCGAACCATCCAATTTGCTTTCAATCCTCTATGAGCACAAAATCCTTTCCAGGCCCACGCTCTTCCTTTTTCCATTTTTAACCATGCCACATGTCTCCCCCTGATTGGCTGTGGGGATAAACCTTAAAATTTTCCATAGGTTCACTTTTCACCTCGAGATTTTTCGCCAAAGTTTGGAAAAATTTCCATCTTTCCTCTGCACTCTGAATTTCCATCAAATGTTAGACACGTGTTCATTGTTCATTGGTGGTGGGACCTCGAGCCAAAATTTTCAATTTTTTCCCTTTGAAGCTAAAAAACTTCAAATTTCTCCAAGCCTCCACCCCTCCATTTCATCTCTATATACGTGTCACTTTGTGATTCGTGCGGAAATCTATCTAAAATTTTTACTTTTGAAATTTTGACTCCAAAGGCAAAAATCCAAAAAATCATGCACAACCCCACTTCTCCTTGTCTCCCCTGGACACATGTCCACTTCCCATTGGACGCAAATGACCCTCGGGGAAAATATTTTCCTTTTGCATTTTGAGCCAAATTTTGAAAAAAAATTCAACTCCACCACCGCCCGCTTGATCGACTCCCGTGCCACGTGTCATCATACCATTGGGTGTGGGCCCTTGGAGCAAAAATTGACATTGAGAAATTTTCAAAAATTGAAGAAAAAAATTTCAGCTCCCCCGCCACCCCGCCTGACCATCTTGGACACGTGTCGCTTTCCCACTGGGTGCGGGCTCATGGGCCAATTTTTTCCCCCTCACAAAAAACTCAAAAATGACAAGTTATAACATTTTTTCCGACCACACCCAGCCAATGAGAGCCTGCCACATCACCATAAACGTTGCAATGATAAATCTGACGGGTAGAACATGCCCGTATGCCCGTCAAAATGTAAAAATGTAGGGGATGCCTCTGAAATCCAAATTTTTCACAAGGAAGGCGGATTTTTCAATTTTGAAACAAGTGAAGCATGATTTTATATTAATTTAGACCTGGGGAGTGAGATTTCACCTTCACAAGAATGGAATTTGATCAAACACGGGTTTCTTTTATGCTTTGGCCAAGGAAAAATAACACAGCCCGTGCAAATGAAAAAGAATTAGGGCATCAATAAAGGGGAAACTTGGATTTTGTTTTTAAATGGGGCAAAATAACAACATTGAGGGCATTTTCAATGCATTCAAATGGGAAACATGAATTGCAGGCCACCAAATAGAACAAATGAACATTTTGGAGCAAAAAATGGAACATGGAAATTAAGGCAAAATGTGCAAACGCATAAATTACACCAACACATTCCACACGCTTCCACTGCTTCGCACTGCCTTGGTATTTGGTAGGTGATTTTTATCACCTCACCCCCCAATGACGCACTCATGTTCTTACAGTTATTACATGAATTTTGAGGGATCTATTACAATAAGGACCTCTCTTCATGTGCTCTATCGATTCATCTAGCGCATTCTATCGAATCATTTCCGGATGACACGCTATTGCATTACATGGTTCATTATTGACTGCTGAGGGGTCATATATAAATGAACCTCATCATCTATATGCTAGGGGATCACTAATATCCCCCCCCCTATTTTCATTCTTACTAACATACGTTTCATTACGTTATGATGACTATTTTGATCATTCATCAAAATTTCATTACATACATCATCTATTATCATCTACACTATATTATCATCACACTACACATTACTCGACAACTATGCGTTATAAATCAATTCAAAAAATACAAAATTCCATTTAAAACATCAAGAGTCATATATAAGTAACATCAATCACATAAATCATACATCATCATCACATCATAACATCAATACACAACGAATATAATCATCATATTCCAGTAAATCCATCTATATATACCCATTACAATCATAGTCACAAAACATATCATCGAATACATTGAATACATTGAATACAAATCATATGTCATCATTACTATCACAATATGGTATTACGAGTGCTCTAGAAATTGAATCCTCACCACTAACCCGAAGCAGCTGATCACGACCCCAATATCTCTCCACCTACCTACGTAATAGTGTATTCTCCATATCCTACACCGTAAAGTGACTTTGTAGTGTGATAAATTATGCAAACACATCCTGCGCTAATGGACCACCACCCTCCACCTCTCTAGCTCATTGTGTCTCCTCACGTGCCTCATCCCTCTCTCTCAGTAACATAGTACATGTCACCGCTACTATGGTCACTGCCTCAAACAAATGGGCATGCTCACCCACAATGTCATCCATGTGTTTTAACATCCCTCCATACGCAAGTATTTCAGTCGGAACATTTCGTGTCAATGTGTGGATATATGTGTGCATAATCAAGCTCCAATACGTGTCACCTGCAATCAAATAAGCACAACAGATTTTCTAGTCATAACCATGATATAAATAAGTAACAAACCATACAACATAATTATATAGATACTCACGCTCTGCTATAACCACCACTACATTATTGGGGGCATGTGCTTTCCCCTCCACTCATCCTTCCTATGGTAATCTTTCCACATCCACAAATAATGGAAACAAAATCACCCATCGATGCGTTATCCACCATGTATGGTATGCCTCTATACACCCTGCATCATCTGCGTCCATAGGCTCTATGGCCACATCGGCCTCATCAGGCCCATGAGGTATTAACTACTCTCATGTGGGCCTTGGTCTAGGTCTAGCTCTCCTAAGTTCTCTAATGTCTTGTAACCACACATATGGCTCTAGGGGCACATCCTGAGCCATACTAAATTGTCGAGATATCCTCTCTCCCTAAAACAACTCAATCACACCTAGGAACTAATCCTCCAACATGCATCAAGCCTAGGCATAGCTAATACCCTCCTCCTCTATTGATTGGAAAATATCATGCAACTAATATAAGATGCCCATACCACCTCCCTCAACTGTGATCGATGATGCAATAACCACGGCTATAAACATCTGCAAGAACGGAACCACTGACCTCAAAATTACATCCAAGCTAATATGGGCTTCAAAAGGAACTCAAGTCCCCACAAAATACCACCTAGTGGCCTACATCTGTCTCTTCATGTTATCCATAGCCATGACCTGTACCCTCTCACCAATAACCAGTAATCGCAGTATGTGATATACATCCTCTATTGTCACTGTCATCTCACCTGTAGGTAGCCAAAACGTACAAGTATCCACACACCATCTCTCACACAAAGTTGTCAACATAGGCATACTATGGGCACATTCCCCATCCTCACTATGTGTCATAGGCTGGCACGGTCCATAACCTCCCAATCATCATCTGACAAGCCTAACCCAAGAAAACGTACTCAAATGCCAACCACCACAGAACTCCCTCGAATGGATATCCCTCTACACAATAATAAACAAAAAAATAACATGTTAGAACACTATACATAGGAAAAAATAAACATCTATGATATTAATACATAGTCAAAATCACATTTCCACCACTCTGAATTGACTACACACTTTCTGGACCAAGGCACCCAAAATTAGGACTGGGGCACCTAGGAGTAGGACATTATTTCCTAGGTTTGGGTGCTCCTATCCCGAAGGCCACTAGTAGCCTTCACCACTCTTTTCCAGGTCTCAAATGCCAAGAAAAAAAAATAACAATTTCACAAAAAAATTCACTCAAAATTACTACTATACACGCATTTTTCTAAAAAAATTACACTTACCAACTCCGTTGTACATGATGCCACAACAGTTGCCACCATCTGGAAACAGATAGGTCATGTTGCTCTCACTTGCGGCATCCTTACACAATCAGATCTCACTCTCACACTTGCACAAAAGACAAATGATTTGACTAATCACCTTTTCACTCTACTATTTATAGTCACTTTTCATTATTCATTCTATTATGGTCATACTTGACATTTCCTACTCAACTAATACACGTTGCATGATTTTTCCAATATCTTGAGTATTTTTACTCCAATTACTCTCCCATTTGTGGAATTATCTTCGAAATTTTTCCTACCATCATATCATACACATGACACACACACTATTTATCCTCAACATTGTCTTTTATTCAATCTACAAACATTTTTATGATATCTAATGTATGTTATCTATTATTGGGCTTTCTTTTAGCTCAACGTTTGTTCTCTTTATCACTTTCCCTTTTACCAAAAAGGGGGGCAATACACTTGGGGTCATTCTATACTTACAACCATTCAAAAATTCTAATTCATTATTTTCAAACATTTACTAATACACCATGCAGAATTTCATCATTTTCCTATCGATTCCCCCTAATGACCTAACCTAGGGGAAACAAATGTAAAATCTATCTATGAGTAAACCAATCAATCAATCAACCAATCAAATACGTTCAAAACTATAACAATCAAAATCACACCATTTAATCGACACAACACAACATATTTGGCCTCCAACATGACCTAACTTGAGCGTTACAATGTTATTTTCCCAAATGACCTAACTTGAGAAGTTATTCTACATTTTCTATTTGCTTCTAGATGACATAACTTGGAAGCCACCATACATTACAGAGATACCCTTGCAGTGGGGGAAATGAGACATCATTGGCTTTCCTATATTTCTCTTATATGGCTCAGCACATTTGATCAAAATCTTTGGATCCAAAACCACTGAAAATTTAATCAGAGTTCATCTGTAGTAGCTAGATCTTTTGAGGATGTAGTTAAAGTTTGGAGAATAACACACCTTTTTCCCTACTCTTCCTTTGGCGGAAAGATGCCAAAATCCTCTGGTTTTTCATACAAATACAAATCATGTTAGGAACTGATCACTCGATACCCCATCATATCATCATCATACACCATTCAAAATCATAAATCATTCAACAATATAATCACCACTTTCATCTAGTGCACTTCACCATGGTTTTTCATCTCTTACTACACTGCATGGATCAACATGTTGATCCATGGTTTGTCACACTATATGGTCTCATTCAGCACACTCTTCGACCACATCTACGTGTTATTCTAAAGCATGGGCTTCTCCAAATTTCTATCAAGTATGCATCTCTAACTACTTTATGTTACCGATATTTTGCTCACCAACATAAAGTGGCAGAAAATTTAGTCACAAAATCACGCACTTACTACTATTATTGATATTTCCAAGTATGTCATTTTATATATGGATCTTACGTAAGACAAGTATTCAATAATGACCCTGTACGCTGGAAAAGTGACAAGCGAGCGTGGGAATCTACAAGTAACTCTTCCGCGTACCCGACCTCCCGAGGTCGTGCCGAGACAGCCGGTGGGATGGAATATGCGTGGGATGCAGCCAAACTAGTTAGGAAATCTAATGTCTTCGATACGCACTAATGGAATTTGTGAATCTAAGGCAAAGAAGGCCCTTCTAACTTGGACTGGTGTGATAGATCGATCGGCAAGGATGACTGCTCGAAGGCTCCAATCAATATCGAGCTCTGGCATGATTCGATCTATGGGTTGTGGAATACGTGGGAAATGACCTGGGATAGTTTCGTGTATGTCTCCAGATAAGGTCATATGGTGGATGGTGGAATACAATTGACTCTACGGACGATTCTCTGGCCTAGTCCAGAATTCTCTAGCTTCGTTAGCCGCTATATCTAGTAAGGACAATTGTTCGATGATGATGGGTGGAAGTGGAGTGGATTGGAATACTAGTGTGCGTAGGCCAGTGTTTATATCTGATTGACTTATGGATTCGTTAGGCTGTGGGACTTATGGGTCACAAACGTTAGACTCTTGGTTGTTGCGGTCCTGTTATGGTCATATACGAAATCAAGTCCTAATTCCTAGTATCCAGTAATCATATGCTTTCTCAGCTTCTATGTTTAGGACCAACAACTGTGTGATTTTCTCAGAATATCTCACAGGCGTTCGTGCAACCTGGATCCTTAAACTAGTATCTATGTCTGTGAGAGTGTCTCCTACTGCCTGGCTGTGGGACCAAAGGATCACAACCAAAGGTTTGTTCTCTTTCGAACCCTTCTACAGTCATGTGAATGTTTGCCTAGGGTAATCTGTAGTTTGGTTGATTTGACCAAAACGTGTATGCTTGGTCGTCTTCTATATTTAACCCTCTCAACTGAGAACTGATCAGTTGTAAATCTGTTGTTGTTTGGAAGACTTGTATTCTGAGATTTTGGTCTATGTCAACTATTGCTGTGACGAGGTTTGGTTGAGGCACGATTGGCTCAAATATGTATTCCCTGGGCTCCCGAGGTCCCGTGATTGTCATACAAAATAAAATGTAAATCTAACTGTAACAAAGAAAATTCTAACTACGTGGAATAAAATCTAAAACATATATAACTTCTATTTTTCTAAGAAACTTTTTAAGAATTTAAGGAAAGCAGCTATTTAAACGTATCTAGGAATAAACAACTAAATAACAATTTAAAACAAACAAGATAACCGAGTGTAGTTATTTGCCTGTGTGATTTGTAGACTTATTCTAAATAATGAAATAAACTCGCTTGATCTATTTGCGAGATTCTCGATCCTACCTCAGAAGTGAAGAGTGAATCATAGTTTCTCAGAAACTATCAATCCTCACAGCTTCCCTGGCAATATCGAGAATAGAATTTACTGAAATGAAGCAATTATAACTACTTTATTTGATATGATTCTAACTAGAACTTTGAAAGCTAGAACATGGATTCCGCAGAACAGTGGCGAATCTGATGGTGTATGTGATCTTGTCCCCTCAGTGTGATCTCCTCGTTCTTTCGTGTTCATGTGGATCCAGAAAAGCGTGTAATGCTAGCATCGACAGAAGTAGATATTGGGACAAGGACAACTCAGAATTGCAGACTGAAAATGCGAGTAGGAGAGGGATAGCGCAAGAGTACAGAGCTTGGCTTATGTAATTCCTAGTGGGATTTTACTGCGAGTCATGCAACATAAAGAGACCAGAACCTGAAACTATCCTATTTGAAGAGCAAAACCTACTGGCTTCCTAAGCTTTAATGGCTTCCTAAAGCTATTCTACTCCAATGGATTAAGAAAAATAAAAAATCAACAACACCGTTTGCACAAGCTGGATATGTGGCTTACCAACAGTTGAACAATGCTAACTAAGCATGCTAAGGAATTAAAACTATGGCTTCTAAACAGAATAAAAGACTGAAGTCTATGAAAATCAGAGCATGAAAGTGAATGAGGGGCAGACCATTTACTTGTGCACAAACCATTTATTTATAGCTTTCATTCACCCAAAGATCAAAACCAAACTGAACTCTAAAAACCATAAACAATGGCCAAACACTATTCCAGGGGACCAAAAACATAAATGCAAGCCCAAGTCGGCAAAGAAAAGCTGGTGAAATGTTGATATTTTTACGTGAGTCGCGTCAAAGTGCTTTCTAGAAAATGCGTGCAGGACCGCCGCTCTGAGCAGGGCGGCGGTTACAGGACCGCCACCCTGATCAGGGCGGCAGTCACGAGACCGCCACCCATGGCAGGGCGGCGGTTTCGTAACTGAAGGGGAAAAAGGCCAAGAAAAGAAATGGAAAAAGGGGAAAACAAAGGACGTGGGGGCTAAGCGGGGCATGCAGGATGTTAACGCATACTCCGAGGGATTTTCCATGGATCCCGAACACCTTGGGAGGAGACCTGTATCATCATTGGGGCACTTGTTACACTGTTCCGGCAGTACAATACCTTACAATTTTGGGTACGTACATATTGCCCCCCTCGGAGAAGCGTTTTAGCCATGAAGAGGCGTAAAACGGTGGGTCCGAGTATGGCAGTCCCGAAATGGGAAGTTAGAAGTTATACCTGACACGTCCGTGTGTTGAAGTGACGCCATCCAAAATTCCCGCTACCTGCAAAATGAAAAGAGAACTCAAGTGCAGATAGATACAATAGTTCAAAAAATAAACGCTAAGAATAACAGGGAAATGAGAACGTACCATTTGTGCGGGGATAGGAACTTACCTCCATCAGCGCTCCAAACCTGTGAAAAAGTCATTTAAAATGAATCAGGGCGCTATATATATGAAAGTGGGCCCATTTTCCTATTCATTTGCGTGAGTTGATTTGATTGATTTTGAGCTCTGGGACCCACGGTGACGGTTTCTTGCGTGAGTATAGTCGAAACGTCCGCAGTGAGATAGTGATCATGCCTCCACGTGCGGAACACCGCCCCTGCTAGATCACAGGTTGGTTTTCTTCAATTTTGTGTTTTTTCCCCCCTTAAATTTGAAATGCTAAATTTGTTTGTAATGGGGGGTCATTTTTGAAAATGCTAGTGTTAAAAGGTCCATCTAGGGGGGGCGCCTACTGGGTAGGCTCCATTTTTAGGTTAAATGATCGTTTTTTGCATGTTTTAGGCTTTTTTAGATTAAAAAACCCGCGTGGGTTTTCGGACCACGACCGCCGCCCTGGCCAGGGCGGTGGTTACACGACCGCCGCCCTGTTCAGGGCAGCGGTTACATGGCCACCCTTAAGACAATGTTACAAAACCGCCTCCCTGCTCAGGGCGGCGGTTTTGCACAGAATGCAAAAGGAACTTATATTTGAGATTGCACTTGTATTTTTAGCATTTCTACGTGTTTTTATGACTTTCTCAGCATTTGCTTGGATGCTAACTTGCTCTATTTTGTGTGTTTTTGGGTTGTATGCAGGTGAGAGAGGAGTACATCAGATGGAGCAGAGAGAGAGAGTGTGATTGGCTCTCAGGGGTACTAGATGCCCTCTCACAGGATGAGGAGGGACACACTACAGAGAGCCGGCATATTGTGCATATCGCGCGTGCCCCATGTTGCACCATCTAGTCACATCCTTTGTGACTTATTCTCTTACTGGGATGCAGATCGGAACACCTTCTGATTGCCAGGGGTCCGTGGTGAGTGGACCATTACATTAGAGGACGTCTACCGCATTCTGGGGGTCCCGATCATCGGGAGGTGACTTACATTAGAGACAGCAGGCTCACAGGCACAGATTGCACAGTGGGCAGCATATATGGGAGATGCAGTCATCTCCACGGGGTCGAAGAAGGGGGTGAGAGTTCGATCCATTCCTTCTTTGCCTATCCCCTTACTTCGCCAGGCCATCATGGGGATCCTTGCCTCGAGATTGATCGGGGACAAGGGAGGTGACATGTTATTATACTGCTGGGGCCCCATTATTGCACAGATAGAGGGCCACGGCCAGGATATACACTTGGGGAGCAGATATTCTTGGGACCACCTACCATGATCTATACAGGGTGGTCCGTTTACAGGGGCAGTCGTTGAGCCACCCGACTCTAGTCATGAGTTGGGTTTATGAGCACTTCATCCCTTATGGCAGGGGTGTGGAGGTAGCAGATCCTGGAGCTGTTAGGGCAGCCAGATGGACAGACATGTCGAGTGCTTAGAGCACCTCATCAGCCAGTTGCCTCTCTGACTACCGCCGATATGGAGGTGACACCATACCAGACCATGGCCGGTATATGGGGCGAGGAGGCCCTTACCTTGATTTCCTGCTCCACCACAGGGCAGCTTATCGATCGAGTGGGACGAGTGGAGGTGCACCCCTTTGGCCGAGTTCCTTAGTAGTTTGGTCTTCCATACGCGGGTATGCTTCCCCTAGTGGCACCAGTTTACAGATCAGTTCACGAGGCCAGAGGGGGGCCTAGAGGCCGAGGTTGGACAGTGATTACTCCTGGCATTCCTATTGCAGCCAGGAGGATAGTTCGTGCTAGAGGGAGAGCCGGTGCACCTCGGGCACCTTTGCTTCAGATAGCTGCGGGTCCTGCTCATAGCAGCGATGACCCTATTGATATTGACTCTGAGTCTGAGGAGTTTTCAGAGGGAGGGACAGAGGAGGAGACCGAGGACAGCGATCCTGAGTGGCATGACACTCAGGATATTATGCAGGCAGAGAGGGCTGAGCAGAGCGCAGAGAAGGACACTCTAGTTTCAGAGGAGCCACTCTCTCAGGGCCATGGTGGAGAGGATGAGTCAGTTGCAGGGTGACACATGTTGCCCCTGCCACAGGAGCAGCCCCTCAGTCGGCAGCGGCATCCGCGGCAGGTGCCGGCCCCAGTGACCCATCTTGGATGCCTGGGGATCCGAGTAAGTTACCCTTTCTCCCTTTTAATGTTTATTTGTAGGCTCTCCTTAGTTGTTATTTTGTATCTTTTAGTTTCTTGCTTAGTTTCTAATTCATTTTTCTCCTTTGTTTGCAGAGACTGTTGATGAGTGGCGGGATTTGATCCGCAGGGTATGTACCGATTCCCTAATGATCCCCATGGATAGGACCCGCGCGGAGCTATCTGTGGATGCTGGGGAGCCTTCAGCAGCCGGTAGGCATACCGATGTTTTTTCTCCTGTCTGGCACATGGCCAGGATGGTGTCAACCCTTCGCACCGAGCTAGCGGGCTATAGGACGGCTGAGCACCTTATGAGGAGCCATTCTCGTGGTGAGACTGCAGCTGCTCCTCGAGACCCTGAGCCCTCCGTACATTCAGAGCGCCGGCGTAGCCGGAGTCCTAGGCGTGGGCGTGCACCTTCAGAGGGGTCACGTAGGGATTGAGAGGCCACTTGGCTCTCGTGTATTTTGTATTATATATTTCTTTGTATATCACGGGCTCTTTGAGCGTTTTGACCATGCTTAGTGCATGATGGCATTGTATATAAACATTGATCATTTATATATATGCATTCGTTTTGGATCAAAATCTTGGCACTCATGGTTTCCTTTCTATTTCCAGTTTTTCTATGTATACTACGATGTATGTTTGTATGCTTTTTAGAATGTATGCAATGGAGAACAGATGATGCAAATGTTTGTTTCCTTTTGTGTATTTCATGATGCTGATATATGTAGATGTAATGTGATTTTGAATCTTAGCTTCCGTAAGTAATTTTGGATACCTCATGTTTGTTTTGCAAAGTGATGAATATAACCAGTATGATGAACAGATAAACTTGCCCCACTCCTAACTCCACGCAACTAGTAAGATGCGAGGGCTCTTCACCGAGAGCTAGAAAGGGCACAAGTTATGAGGTGTAGCTGAAATGATAGCGATGAAAGACAGACAAAGCTTTGGTGGAACCAAATAGGAAACTACAAGCTTACTCCACCCGAGTGACTTCATAGTTTAGAATGCAACTTACTTTGCGGTTTATCTAGACTTAGATCCGTAGATGGCCACATAGTAGACAAAATCTGGGTTTTTAGGATTTTAACTCTCTTGGAATTTTGAACATCTGATTCATTCATTTTTGACTCAAAGTTTGAATTGTTTGTTTATGACTTTTAACATTTATTTGTCAAGAGGACCCCCTGTACTTTGCCCCATGCTACTAGTAAGAAGCGTGGGTTTATCACCGTGGGCAAGGCATAGGTGAGTAAGGGCATTTCCATCCTTTCCCAACCCTACGTCACTAGTAAGAGATGCAAGCTCATCACCGAAGGTTGGTGGGGCAAGGAAATGTGTAAAATTAAAATTTTCTGTTTAATCACTTGTTGACTTGTTTTCTTGAGTAAAATGTCAGTATGTGCTTATTTCCAAAGAGATATACATATGGGATAGATGTGACACCATGAAGCTTCTAGAACAGACCATAGGTAAGACACCTATCCTAAGAAGAAATCAAAGCGAGAATAAACTTGCAGATCTTGGTATGGTTACCGTTAAGACTTTGTCATATCTAGCTTTATTTGATAAAAGATTCTGAGATGATTTGATGATACATGAAGATGGAGAGGTATGATTAAAGAGTTTTATGCCAACAACATCATGAGTTTGTAATGAATTGCTTTGAGAATAGATTCCTTGATCACAATTTATGTAAGAAACAAGTGGACAAAATGATCTTAATCTATATGAAGATGCAATGTAGATAATTATACAAGTAGTGCTAGTTGCTTATGCGTAGAACCACTTGAGGTGCAGGGAATTGACTGTTTCACCAAATTCCTCACCTTCTAGTGTACATAAGAGGTAAGCACCATTTCCGTAGTCCTTCATGACTCGGTATGGGCCCAACCATTTGGGCCGGAATTTCCTTCCTTCGCCGGTCTTCTTGTCGATCCGGCTGTCTAGCCTTAGAACTAGATCACCTTCGTATATGTCACGTTCATAGACCTTCTTGTTATACTGCTGGCACATTTGGTCAGCATAAGCTCTATGCCACTGTTCAACATCTAACCTAGTTTCATCTAGGCTTTCTAGTTGGGAAAGACGTGCTTCTCTGTAAGCATCTTCATCCAGAATCCCTTGTAGTGAAATGCGGAGACTGGGTATTTTGACCTCAAGTGGGAGAACTGCTTCTGCCCCAAATACTAGCGAGAAAGGAGTTACTCCCGTTGGTGTTCTTATTGAGGTTCGGTGGGCCCACAAGGCCGGATATAACTTCAAATGCCAATCTCGTTTGTTTTCTTTTACCATTTTAAGGAGAATGGCTTTCAGTGTCTTGTTTGTCGCTTCAGCCTGTCCGTTGGCTTGGGGATAATACAAGGAAGCCGTTATGATGGCTTATCTTAAATTTATTGCATAGTTCGTGAACCTCTTCATTCTTAAAAGAAGTTCCATTATCAGAGATAATGATTTGCGGGATACCGTACCTGCAAATGATTTGGTTCAAAATGAACTTGGCGATTACAGAACCAGGTACAGTGGTAAGAGGCATAGCCTCTACCCATTTGGTAAAATATTCAGTGGCCGTGATTATGAAATTATGGCCATCTGTGGATGAGGGAGAGAACTTCCCTATTAAGTCTAGACCCCATGTAGAAAAGGGCCATGGAGTAGCGATTGGTTGCAGAGCTTGTGTCGGCATATGAATCTCATGGGAGAATTCTTGGCACTTATGACACCTGCGTACAAACTCTATCGCGTCATGTTCTAGAGTGGGCCAGAAATAGCCCATTCGGTGTATTTTTTGAGTGGTGGCATGGCCACCGAAGTGGCCTCCACATATTCCACTGTGAGATTCATGGAGAATCTTCTTGGATTCCTCCGTGTCGACACATCTTAGGAGCATTCCATCGAATGCTTTTCGATAGAGCACCTGCTCTATAATGACGTATTTAGCTACGATTATGCGTAACCGCCTTCTTTGTTGCGGTGTAACTCCTTCTGGGTACGTATGGTCCATGATATAATTAATGATATCCGTGTACCAAAGGCACTCAGAGATAGAGGGTTGGGTTTCGATGTAGTATACGCACTCATCTGGAAAGTCTAAATCTACTAAATCACCTCCGTCTAATGGGTTGTCAGCTAACCAATCCGCAATGATTTGTCCCTTAACTGACTTCTGATTTACAAACGTTAATTCGAATTCTCCCATTAAGGTTATAAAATGTCCAGCCTTTTTAGACAATGACCCTTGTGTGAGGAAAGTCCGTAAATGGTCCGTTTTTACCATGACCCTCGTTTCTTGATTCAGCATATAATGTCTTAGGCATTTAGTAGCAAAGACTATGGCAAGGCATTCTCGTTCTTCCTGTGTATAGCATGTTTCATAGTCGAGCAGTGTTCGGCTGATGAAATAAATCACGCGTTCCTTCTTGTCATCGTCCTCTTGGGCCAACATACAGGCTAGCGAGACATTGGTAGCTCGTGAATATAGAATTAACGGGCGATCTAACTTAGGTGGCATTAGCGTAGGTGGTGATAATAGGAAACGCTTAACTGCTTCAAAGGCTTCATTACAGTCTTTGGTCCAATCAATGCTATAGTCTTTCTTGAGTAAATTGTTGATTGGATGAACGGCGAAGCTTAAGTCTGGGATGAATCTTCGGATTGCACCCAGCTTTCCGAGAAATGACCTGATTCCAGATTCACTCGCAGGTGGGACCATTTCGAGGACAGCCCAAATTTTGGTTGGATCAACATCTATCCCCCGTGACGATATGATGTAACCTAGGAGCTTTCCTCCTGTTATGCCAAAGACACATTTCTCTGGGTTTAGTGTGACTCCGTATTCTATTAGGCGTGAAAGAATGACGCGGAGTACTTCCGGATGGTCACAACACTTCTTGGCCTTAGCCAATAAGTCATCTACGTAGGATTCCATGATTTTATGAATTAAATCATGGAATATATATGTCATAGCTCGCTGGTACGTAGCACCAGCATTCTTGAGACCGAATGGCATAACAGCGTAGCAATAGGTTCCCCAAGGAGTTATAAACGTAGTTTTAGCTTGATCTTGCTCAGATATTTTGATTTGATTGTATCCCGAGAATCCATCCATGAGAGACAAAAGTTCAAATCCAGCTGTTGCATCAACAATGACATCTATGGATGGTAATGGGAAGTCATCCTTAGGACATGCTTTGTTGATGTCTCGAAAATCTATGCAGATGCGTATCTTTCCATTCTTCTTGAGAACGGGAACGATGTTAGATACCCATTGGGAGTAGTCGACTGGCTTGATGAATCCTACCTGAAGGAGTTTTATTACCTCTTCCTTTACCATGAGAGCTACTTTGGGTTTCATAGGTCTTGATTTTTGCTTAACTGGCTTTGCATCTGATTTAGTGACGAGGTTGTGCACCGCAATGTGGGGTACAACTCTTGTCATTTCCTTATAATTAAATGCAAACGCCTTCTGATGTTCTTTGAGGATCCGCGTATGTATTTCCACTTCTTCTGGGGTTAAGGATGATCCTAATTTCAAGATTTTTGGTTCGTCATCTGTCCCGATGTTGACATCGATTGTTTCTTCGATCAAAGAGGCGTTACCCTCTTCGAACTCAGGTGGTGCTGGAGGTAAATCCAAATCATCCCCATTTTCTACTGCGTATATGCTAGGTTTTATTTGTGAGGGGAGATCCATCATGGGATTTCCGAAATAGGAAGACGAATGTGGAATTAAGGACAAATCTAGCATATGATAGGAGAGATGTAATGCTGCATAGGCGTTTAAGTATTCCAAAGTGGCCATATTATTATCGACATGGTCTGGGGTGGTAGATTCACTTCCACTTGCAAGGGGATTTGTCATTGTTTTTATCAATGGTTCATCACGAATGGACACCGTGAAATGGGTATCTTCTAACTCATTGCTTGGAGTAAAACGTGATGCTGAAGTTGCTATTGAATCGGCGAGAAGATTTTTCTCTCGCGGGATTGCTTCAATGGATATGAAGTTAAACGCCTTGCTTAAATCTAATACGGCTTCTTTGTAAAGCTGCAAGTGTTCGGCTTTGGTTTCGTATACCTCAGAAACCTGGTTTGTCACTAATTGCGAGTCTCCTAAGACTCTGATGTTATCAATACCAATTCTTTTGGCTAAGGTGAGGCCAAGGAGGAGGGCTTCGTACTCAGCGCCATTATTTGTGCATTCAAAATTTAACTTAAAGGAAAATGGGAGGACTTTCTCTTCGGGCGAAGTAAGAATTATACCTGCCCCCGCTCCATAACGGCATTTAGCTCCGTCGAAATGGAGAGTCCAATACTTAGCTGGGAGTATAGATGTTGGGGCATCTGCTACGTTTGCGCACTCTACTTCTACCATGCAGAGGTCCTCTGCTGGAAGGGAACCAACACCTAGGGAATATCCTATGCCTACTGAATCAAATGGTAAGAACATTGGTAAATCTTGTTCTATTAACTCAACGATTTTTGCAGTAGTCCCTAATGATACCATTTCTTTAGCTTTATCGTTGGGGGTTGGGGTTGTTTTGGCTATGCTGATAGTTTCAAGATCCGTTGTAGGTACCAACTTCTCCTCTGGTTTTGGGTCAGTGGGTTTATTAAGTTGGTTTGTTGGAAGTTCAAATTCTGAGTGCACACCTGGTCTTTTCTTTAAATCAGCTAGGTGCAAATCGAAAGGTTTTGGATCACCTTTGGCTACAAATACCTTTCCTAGATGCAAGAATCTTACTTCTTGAAATAACGTAGAAGGGATTGCCTTCATTCGGTGTATCCATGGTTGGCCGAGTATCATATTATAATTAGTTTCCTGATCTATAATATAAAACTCAGTCAGGATTGTTTTGGGTCCTAAGGTGACCGGGAGTATTATAGTTCCTATCGAAGTGGCTTTAAGGCTATCATAGCCTCTCAATGTATTTCGAGTGGTGGAACAGTTTGTTTCCCCATATCCTAGTTTTTGGAGGAAAGAGAAAGGGACTATGTTAACTGCGGCCCCATCGTCAACCATTGCCCGTTTTACATAGTTATTATAAACCCATACTTGTAAGTGTAAGGCTGGATCACCTCGGCATGCGATCTCAGCATCTGTAGGCATTTTACTTATTTCGAATATGAATTCGACATCCTTGTCCGGCTGCCCCGGAGGGTGGATATCAAAATCTACATGATTTACTTGTGTTTCAGGAGGTGGAGTGATGTTAATTAGATGACCTAGACCTAATGCTTCTAAAAGAGCAGCTCTGTGAGGAGGAGAGTTCTTTAGTAAATCCAAAAATGAAATGTGCGAGAAGGTCTTTGTTAGGTCACTAATTAAATCATAGGCACCCACGGGTTTTTCTACTATTTGTTGACTCTTATCTATTTCTGGCAGATGACTTGGGCTCGGTTGAGAGAAATATTCTCGTGTTCTTGTTATAGCTTCGATAGGTAGTTCAGCGTCTAATTCTACCAAACTGACTATCTTGGGTCTCGGTTGACTTCCTAACTGTGGCGCAACTGATGGATTTAGTGAAGTCGAGGCTTCATGATCATTGTTTCCTGTCATTGCACTTTTGTTTGTTCCAGTTGGATTCAGTCCTGTTTTGCTATCATGATTTGGGAGTGGATCGTTGAAGATCTTGAGGGGAGCATTCTGAGGGGAAACTACCCCTGCGAGCGTATTTGGTGGTGATGACACGGGATCTACCAAAAACAAATCTGTGAAGAACTGTCTTTGTTCTTCTGGCAAACGTTGCATGAATTTATTGTAGTCACGGCACGTTCTAGTATCATGACCCCGAATTTTGTGGAAACCACAATAAGAATTGGGATTGTAATTCCTGTTTTGTTGGTTTGGTGTATATTGTGGCCTAAAATTCTGATCAAACTGTTGCCTATTAGGATTAAAATTTTGCATTTGTTGTTTCTGGCTTTGGTTTTGATAACCAAATGAGTTTTGGCTTGGCCCTTGTATAGGATTTCGCCATTGTTGTTGTTGTTGTGGATGGTTAAAATCCACTGTATTGATTGTCGGGGTAAAGTTGTTGTTTCGTTGGTTGTTTGTTTGTGATGGAGTATTGACAACATTTACCTTCTTGGGCTGGTCGGTTACTCCATCCGTTGTTACACCCCGATTTTTGTTAAGGATTTTGGGTCCTTGGTTGACATTTGTGGTAGTGGGATAATTTGTAGTGTTCTGATTGGGGGTGATTAACCTCCCGTTTGCTCCATATGTTTTACGGCCACTATCTATCGCTGCTTGGTCTATTCGAAGAGCGCTCTCAAGTACTTCATCGTAAGTTCTTAGTGGGAACTTCTGGACTTCTTCCTTCACCTCTCTGCTGAGAGAATGAAGGAATAAATCGCATAGTTCCATCTGATCCATGTTTGGAGCACTTGCTGAAGAATAAAGAACTGTACGCCACCTCTGGATGAAATGGGCGACAGATTCGTTGTGTTCTTGTTTGATGTGCAAGAATTCCCTAATTCCTGTTCTCAACAGTTTGTTCATGTCGAACGCCTTAATGAACTCTGATACGAGCTGTTTAAATGAATGGATGGAGGCTTCAGGTATTCTATAATACCAGTCGAGAGCAATGCCTTCCAAGGTTTTGGGGAATATTTTAGCAACAACCCCATCCCAAGGGAGTAATTCACGTATGGCTGTAGCGTAAGCTTTGATATGCGCGTTTGGATCTCCCTCACCTTTGTACTTGGGTAAATCGGGAAGAGGTCTTGGAAGCATGACGCTTCGTATGGTGAAGTCTAAGGGCTCTTTCAGATATTCTGAATAAGTCCCTATCGCATAGTTTTCGACCATTGATGGTGGTTGCTGAGGGAGTGATGGTGGGATGGGTTGTTGATATGGTGCAGCGTATGCATTGGCAGGGGCATAGGGAAGTCCCTGCGTTTGAGCAAAAGGGCCGGGAGAGGAGAACATATCTCCTTGTGGTGATTTGGAGTACATGTTTAAGTATGACGGGATATTGTCTAGTAATGGGTTGTTTGATACTAGACCGGGAGAAATAATGTTAGAGATGACAGGCCTTGTTGGCGTTTTTTGTGGATACTGAGGAGGCATGCCTAACGTGCCTACTCCTGTGAGGAGATCTACTTGGCCAGGGTGGTATGGAGGATTGGAACTTCCTGCTTGCATGAACTGAGGATTTTGACTTGCTTGAGCAAGTTCTAACCCTCTCACTTTTTCTACTAACGTTGAAATGACTTCATTTGGTGAAGTCACGGTGCTTTTCCTGAGCGGCATTTGTTGTATACCCTGGTGTTGTATAGGCATGTGATATCCTGCTATAAACTGATCGCTATCTTGCCAAGTTTCTCCGAGAGTATTTCCTATATGCAGTGGCATAGAGGTATTTTCTTGAAAAGAGATCTCAGGTTGTATTTGTAAACCTCCTATAGGTGGGTACATACCCCGAGAATGTTGTTCACTCCTAGGATAACGTATTGACTGTTCATCATCTAAGACTAGGTATGGGTCAGATTGTCTACTAATTTGTGGTCTAAGTAGCATCTGAGGAGACGAACCAGATTCTCTGGTAAACGTCATATTGTTCGAGCCTGAAGGCTCTGTTTGTTGCGTTCGAGGGGGTTGATCTAACTCCCCTGTTTGAAAAGATGAGTTATATCTATTTCTTGGGGTTTGTGTTGACAACTGATTAGTTGAATAGTTGTCGCCCCATACTGAGAGTGAGGGTGATGATTGTCTGTTCTGTTGGGCATAGTATGCCTCGAGACCCAAGAGGGGTCTGCCATATGCATCGAATCCTGACATATTCGGGGGGTATATGAATACCCACAGAATAATGGGAAGGAGCGAAGGTGATTTGTGAAAGAACACGTGATACTATGACTCCGAACGAGAAAGTAGGAAGTTTACGTCAGCTTCACTAATTTTGTTTGCTTCACGTCGGGTTCACCAATTTTGTACGCTGGAAAAGCGACAAGCGAGTGTGGGAATCTACAGGCAACTCTTCCGCGTACCCGACCTCCCAAGGTCGTGCCGAGACAGCCAGTGGGATGGAATATGCGTGGGATGCAGACAAACTAGTTAGGCAATCTAATGTCTTCGATACATACTAATGGAATTTGCGAATCTAAGGCAAAGAAGGCCCTTCTAACTTGGACTGGTGTGATAGATCGATTGGCAAGGATGACTGCTCGAAGGCTCCAATCAATATCGAGCTCTGGCATGATTCGATCTATGGGTTGTGGAATACGTGGGAAATGACCTGGGATAGTTTTGTGTATGTCTCCAGATAAGGTCATATGGTGGATGGTGAATACAATTGACTCTACGGACGATTCTCTGGCCTAGTCCAGAATTCTCTAGCTTCGTTAGCCGCTATATCTAGTAAGGACAATTGTTTGATGATGATGGGTGGAAGTGGAGTGGATTGGAATACTAGTGTGCATAGGCTAGTGTTTATATCTTATTGACTTATGGATTCGTTAGGCTGTGGGACTTGTGGGTCACAACCGTAGACTCTTGGTTGTTGCGGTCCTGTTATGGTCATATACGAAATCAAGTCCTAATTCCTAGTATCCAGTAATCATATGCTTTCTCAGCTTCTATGTTTAGGACCAACAACTGCGTGATTTTCTCAGAATATCTCACAGGTGTTCGTGCAACCTGGATCCTTAAACTAGTATCTATGTCTGTGAGAGTGTCTCCTGCGCCTGGCTGTGGGACCAAAGGATCACAACCAAAGGTTTGTTCTCTTTCGAACCCTTCTACAGTCATGTGAATGTTTGTCTAGGGTAATTTGTAGTTCGGTTGATTTGACCAAAACGTGTATGCTTGGTCATCTTCTATATTTAACCCTCTCAACTGAGAACTGATCAGTTGTAAATCTGTTGTTTTTGGAAGACTTGTATTCTGAGATTTTGGTCTATGTCAACTATTGCTGTGACGAGGTTTGGTTGAGGCACGATTGGCTCAAATATGTATTCCCTGGGCTCCCGGGGTCCCGTGATTGTCATACAAAATAAAATGTAAATCTAACTGTAACAAAGCAAATTCTAACTACGTGGAATAAATCTAAAACATATATAACTTCTATTTTTCTGAGAAACTTTTTAAGAATTTAAGGAAAGTAGCTATTTAAACGTATCTAGGAATAACAACTAAATAACAATTTAAAACAAACAAGATAACCGAGTGTAGTTATTTTCCTGTGCGATTTGTAGACTTATTCTAAATAATGAAATAACTTGCTTGATCTATTTGCGAGATTCTCGATCCTACCTCAGAAGTGAAGAGTGAATCATAGTTTCTCAGAAACTATCAATCCCCATAGCTTCCCTGGCAATATCGAGAATAGAATCTTACTGAAATGAAGCAATTTTAACTACTTTATTTGATATGATTCTAACTAAAACTTTGAAAGCTAGAACCTGGATTCCGTAGAACAGTGGTAAATCCGATGGTGTATGTGATCTTGTCCCCTCAGTGTGATCTCCTCGTTCTTTCGTGTTCACGTGGATCCAGAAAAGCGTGTAATGCTAGCATCGACAGAAATAGATATTGGGACAAGGAAAGCTCAGAATGCAGACTGAAAATGCGAGTAGGAGAGGGATAGCGCAAGAGTACAGAGCTTGGCTTATGCAATTCCTAGCGGGATTTTACTGCGAGTCATGCAACATAAAGTGACCAGAACTTGAAACTATCCTGCTTGAAGAGCAAAACCTGCAACTTTAATGGCTTCCTAAGCTATTCTACTCCAATGGATTGAATAAAAACAATAACACCGTTTCACAAGCTGGATATGTGGCTTACCAACAGTTGAACAATGCTAACTAAGCATGCAAGGAATTAAAACTATGGCTTCTAAACAGAATAAAAGACTGAACTATGAAAATCAGAGCATGAAAGTGAATGAGGGGCAGACCATTTGCTTGTGCAAAAACCATTTATTTATAGCTTTCATTCACCCAAAGATCAAAACCAAGCTGAACTCTAAAAACCATAAACAATGGCCAAACACTATTCCAGGGGACCAAAAACATAAATGCAATCCCAAGTAGGCAAAGAAAAGTTGGTGAAATGTTGATATTTACGTGAGTCGCGTCAAAGCGCTTTCTGGAAAACACGTGCAAGACCGCCGCTCTAAGCAAGGCGGCGGTTATAGGACCGCCGCCTTGATCAGGGCGGTGGTTTCGTAACTGAAGGGCAAAAGGCCAAGAAAAGAGGGAAAAAGGGGAAAACAAAGGACGCGGGGGCTAAGCGGGGCATGCGGGATGTTAACACATACTCCGAGGGCTTTTCCAGATCCGAACACCTTGCGAGGAGACCTGTATCATCATTGGGACAGTTGTTACACTATTCTGGCAGTACAATACCTTACAATTTTGTGTACGTACAGACCCATCCCATAGTTTGGTTGTCATTCTTTTTTGTCTTTATTGTTATTTTTCTTGCATGTTAGTCACTCACACAATTCCGATCAAGTTTTAAGGGCTTCGATCTGTCATGCAGGGAAAATTTTAAGACCCCCCCCCCCTAAAAAAAAAAACAAAGTCATAGGCGAATCTAGGAAAATTGAATTTCACGGTAATGGAAAATCTGGGAACATTGACTTTCACTCTAATATGTTGTTGGCCAGTATAATTTTTTATGCTACCAGCCAACAACATATATTATGTTTTCGGTTAGTAGTGTATGATGTCGGCCAAATTGACAATAGGAGTTAAAATGACTGGCTCGACGAGATACCCGTCCTCCCAAAATATGGTGCAAACAAAAAAAATAAAAATAAAAGTGATTTGTTGTGAAAAAATACGAATTTCGCTAATTTTGTATGGAATTTTTTTTTAAATTTTTTTATGTTAGTAGTTAAAATGATCGTCTCAATGAGAAATATGTCCTCCCAAAATATGGCATAAGCAAAAAAATCCCATACTCTTTTTTCTGTCTATTGCTACAGCCTACCAGACATTAGCTTTTTTATATGCTACCGGTTGGTAGCATATTTTATGTTGTTGACTAGTAGCATATTTTATGCTACCGGCCAGTAGCATATTTTATGCTACCCACCAACAACATATATTTATGTTGTCAGCCGGTAGTATAAAATATACTACTGGCCCACAATATTAAGGTGAATATTGGGAATTTCTCTTTCGCAGGGAAGATAAATAACCCCTAAAAGAACTTGTACCTAGAAAATTTTGACAACCATACCTACTCCCTTCCTAAAAAATTCACCAATTTAAAATTTTAAAAAATGGAATATTCATGAATTAACGAATATTCACCACTAAAATTTTCCCTGCTGTCATGGTTCACTCAGTTTTTGTCTCTAGTCTTTAACTAAGGTGCCTTGGTCCCCATGACACTTGGTTTTATTTAGACATTTTTGTTCGGTATTTATGGTTTTCCCTCTCGTCTCCCTAAGTACTAATCGGCATGTCAGTTCATTAGTGTCAAAATTTGAACAAGAGATCCCTATATAATCACAACATAAATACTACCTTGAGGGAGGAATATTTATACTAAGGGTTAACTATCTACATAGAGTAAGGGACTACATTTGGGAACTATTATGCATCACACACTACATAGGAAGGGGTGTATTCATTTTATTCCATCCACCATTTTTTATTTCATCTAGCTATTTTCTGCTACTTTGGCGTCATTAGTGCTAGAGAACCCTAGGCACATTATTGCACACACAAGCACATAGAACTACATCGGGTTTGAGATGTACTGAATCTCTAAGTCATAAATCCATCCATTTGGCAGCTGAGGATAGTCCAACCCATTCATTTTCGTATTTCTTTTTTTAGGGGTTGATGCTTTGTATGGGGTTTTGTAGGTGATTCTTCATTATAAGTATGCAAAGACATTGAAGAGGTAGGTGCGACATTCACTTGACGAAAGGAGAAATATTGTGAATATATAACGACTATATTGGGATCATATTTTGAGCTATTCCATATACCAGGGCACCCATATTTCAGACTAGGGTGCCCACAGGTGCCCCTATCCCTCTCCACGCACCTCGGTCTGGCCAAATCTTCCTCGGCTACTACTTTGTGAGGTTCGTTGCGACACTTTGTTTCATCTTTTCATCACTCTTTTAAGTCCCAACTCACTGCGAGGTAAGCCAAAATCAGGTAAGTACCTTTCCCCTTCCATTTCATTTCATTTAAAATATTCAAATAAATTATATAGCATTTACATTTTAGTATATTCCATTTATTGTATTGTTGTACTTCTTAGATTTGTAATAAAATTCATATTTTATAGAATTAAGATCATCCTCTTACCCTTTGTGGATTCAAAATCCTCCTTGAATAGAATCATATTTAAGATGATCATACACTTCTTTCTCATATCCCTCTCATGAGAATAAGTGACCTCTTAATCCTTCACACATGATGGTCCCGGATGCCTCAATAGCATGACTAGATCATTTTGATTTTTTCCTAGAATAGATTTGGACACAATGGAAGATTTAGGATATGATGATCATCAAATCACTCCTTGATCCTCACATTTCACATTTGAATATGATGATCTCTTCTTAATCTCACAATTCACCTCCCTGACCAAGATGTAATATGAGTGAAAGCATGCTTATGATGTCTGGAAACCCTCTTTCTCAATTTATCCTCGTGGATATAGTTTTCCTCCTCCTAATAGATGGATTTATCCCCGAATGAGTCTTGGAGGAATTTTTGAGAATGAAATCCATGTTAGTGACCTCCACACTACACTCAAACACTGAGAATTCCACCTCAATTGTGGGAAACATGTTTATCAATTATGGGCTTAGTTTTCATGTTATAAATGCTACACGACAACATAACCCTCACTTTTGTGTATGAGGAGATTATTCTTAGATTTTGTGCTTGTGATAGATAACCTAAAAAGTATCATTTGCATGTGATAAAAATCCATAATGAGATAAATATATTGGTGTATATATGGTTGAATGGATTATTTTGTTGATCTCTCCTAGCCTCCACTTTTATTTTCTTCATATGTTGTCGATGGGTGCTATAATATTAAATATCATGTCCAAGAGCTTCAAGTCATGTGTAACATGGCTCACATATAGGAGGGTGGGGTAAATAATGGAGAGAAGAGTTGGATGTGATCTCATGGATAGAATAGTTTTAGAAACATGTGGAGAATTAGAATGGGGGGAGGTAGATATGTCACAATAGGTTTCACGGGAGTAAATGATCTAATCAAGGGAGCATGTTCTGGCTTAAGCATTAGGTTTATAATCAAAGGAGTATGGTTATAGAACCTAAGAAAACATAAAGTGAGTCATTTTCGCCATTTGAGAGGATAGAGATGGTTGACTTACATCTTTAAGATCATAAACCCATTTTCAAATCCTTGGAATAGTCAGCCTGCATGATCCAATGATTCTTAATTGATTAGTGACTTTTGGCCTTTCACTCACCACTCAACCTATAGCTAAATTACATACTTTACTCACAGTTCTCATGATTATGAATATTCACTTAACCAAGTCACATATTTTCTCAAACACATATAAACATGTCACTCTAGATGTATCGATATGGCCCATATTCAAAACTCAATTTGTTGTGTATTACTCATAGTCATGTCTTATTATCAATCCAGATTAATTGACCAATCATACTTCTAACTCTGAATGAGAAACATTCTTAAGAAATCTCTAGAAAAAATCTACTATGAGCTCCGGACTATAAACATTGGGTCAAACGAGAAATTCCCAGCTCCAAATGACCAACACTAGTCTAATATTTGGGCCATTTATACTCCTAGATCTAGACGACATACATTATGACTAAGCTCTGGACTAACTCTACAACAAACTCTAGATGATGAGCTTTATAACCAGCTCGACACTGGATGTCAGACAATGAACATTTGACATCAATGGCAATCAATTATACCATTAAATTGTTATGTTGATATTTCTAGCTTCCTTTGACATCAATGAAAATTATTCCAACAACTTGTATGTTTTTTGATTTTATATGTGTTATAAGGCATTTCACGAGTCCATATATTCGAGCAACTATTGTTACCTTTGGGAGTTGGGAGGTTTATAAAATATAGTTTTGACACATCTAAAACTCATACAAGTGTTAATAACCAATCAAGAAGGCCCCAAAACCTAAACAATAACTATATTCTTTCCCAAAACAAATATCAATTGTATAATTTAAACCCTAAAAGATTTAGGTTGAATTTTGAAATCCTGAAAAATACCTATATACTGACAAGATTAGAATTTATGAAAAAATATCTTCTAAAGGTGAATTATGGAGCTGTGAGACTAATTCCATAAGGTGCAAAGTGACCCTATTTTCTTATATTTACTAAAAATAAATTTAAATTATAAGAAATAACAAAGTATAAAGATTAATAAATGAAAATCTTATACTTGAACATTTATTTTTGTACATATATAGCTCATAAAACCATGTATATAACATTATTAGTAGGAACGATTGCGCTCGGATTGTAGCGCGCTCATGTTTTATCTTTTATGGATTCAAAATTCTCAATCCATAGGCTTGGATTTCCCTAGGATATCCAAACCTAATCTTTCGACTGTATAATCCATGAATAAATCCATGTTTTCCAAAAAAAATCAAAATCTCATCTGTACACCTCGATTTCTCATGTATTATAACATAGTATTAAAAAACTTTATACTACAATGTCAAGCTCGATTTTACCTTTGTGATGATATACTTATTTCTAAAATATGATTTGTTTAAGGCTTTCATCCTTAATTTCTGTTACTAGTTCTTTCTTTTCTTGCCAAAACGTATGCATGTGATTTTGTACACAATTTATGATTTTTTCATCCAAATTTCAAAACAAAAAGGCCTCGTCTAAACTCCATTCGGCACACATTAAAAAATCAAATATTTTTCTCAAATTTATGGGGGTGAACACACAAATATTTCATTTTCAAGTTGTGTGCACTTTGAAAATTAGTAAAAAACTATATATTCATCCAAAACTTATGAAAAATTAGTGGGACTTCATACATGGTCTTATCTAACTTTATAGTGAAGGGATTTAAAAAATAATTTATAAAACTAAAAAATGGGGGGGGGGCGGGGGGTGGGGGGGGGGGGTACACACACAATAGGTTGTTATCTTTTTGACACAAAAATAGACATACTTTTTGTGTGCACCATATTTGACCTTCTGAACCTCCACCATTTAAAAAAAATAGTTTAGAAACTAGATTCTGATCACTACTTTTCTTATTCTTATCACATTATCAAATTTTGAGCATATGCATGTGAAATTATTAGATGAAGTTCAAGTTTTGTTGATTTCAGGAAAAATGTGGCCACTTTTATCCCCCTTTTGGTCCCCAATTTCCATGCACTTATCCAAATATTTATAATACATACCGGCTCTTACTAAGCTAAAATCCTAAAACTTAGGTAGCTAAAACAATCCTTGTGCAAGAACTTTTTCTTTAGAGATATTTGTATCTATAGAAAATCATTTGCTTCCTGGCTCAATATTAAGATTATCTTTGTTTCTCACTGCATCAGTGACTCCTCTTCTTCCAGTAAGTGAATTCCTAATGGCACGTGTCCTTTTATAAGGAAATTCATCAACATGATAATGTGAAATATACAATATCAAACATGTCTCCACATTTTTATCCAATTTGTTTTGAAGTTTTTATTTAACAAAATATAATAAACTAAAATACACGTTCATCTTCCACTAATCCCAAAATCATCATTTTGAAAAGTTCATATAATCGAAAATATTCAATAATATTTTCCTACAAAACGTTGTTGGGATACAATTTTTTCATAGTCTTGTGATAGCTCCATTTTCTATTGGTTCATTTAGATACCAATATTGATCAGTCATTGTAAGTAAAAAAATGTGTTGTCTGAGATATCAATAAATATTTTTGTAAAATTACTTTAATTTCAAATTTATTTATACGAATTTTTGAAATGCTTAATCAGAGCACTCATACATTTGAGAAATAGAGTATTTACTAATTCTCACTACATGACCATCAATAATGTTCCAAAATATGGGATTCACTACTCCCATGGCCTTAAGCAGGTCGTCCCTTTTATAATGATCTTGCTTTGTAGAAAATATTTGTGAAATCTTTCTCAATTTCATCTGTGTATCAAAAATAACGGTGTCATATAAAACACGTGTTATAGGCACTTCTTCAATTTCGGATTCAATCAAATCAAATCTTTTTTTGAAAAGTATGCATTAGTATCTCCTTCTCATTAATAACGATACATAGATAATCCTTAATATTCAATTTCAAATAGAACATAGGATCCTTAATATTTGTTAATATTTTCTAGTTCTCAAATACATGACCTTTAAAATTTTCTTGGGACATGTATAAAATATCTAAAGTTTGACATAAACATTTTCTCAACCATATGAAATCAACAATATATAAGGAAATATCTTGAGCATGTTTACTCAAACAATTTATTTCCTTCAACATGGGAAGAATACCACTTAATGTAAGTAATGTATCCAAAACTGTTAAATGGTACAACAATTTTTTACCTTGTCAACTTCTCTACGATATTTATACATAAAACCTTCCAGCGATGGATATTCTTCAAAAACTTTGCATGCAGTTTCATACATGGCAATCCACCTTGTATCAAGGTATTTTAGAAGATTTGTACCATCAGTCACTCCAATTGGAAATTTCTAGAACTCTAGAAATATTTTTATACTACTAGATTGATAAAAACTACACAATTATAAAACACTGAATATTATAATATAGAAACTGAAATTATTCAGGATGAATTTACATAGATGGACAATAAATTTTATAGGAGGATGTTCTCCTTAATACAAGGAGTCAACATCAATCCTCAACAACCCACATATCTCTCTCCAATTTCTAGAATGACTCTAACAAGCCTTTATTCTCTCACACACCAAAATAACTACGTGAGTTGTTCTCGCAACTCACCCAAATACTAATTATATTATTAATATGAATTTATATAAGTTCTCATTATTAATAATATTACTTGATATATTAATAATGTTACACTATATTTGTAACATTGACTCCCCCTATTGTTAACATTATTAATTCCCAATATACACTCCCCTAATGCTGACAAGGTAGAAAACATAATCACACTTCCTTTTACAGCTTGCCACCCATGCGTGCTCATGATCTGGATGGTTTTGTAGGACAGCCAAAAACCTCAACAAGGATGGTTTTACAGGACAACCAACAACCAAAATATCATGTTGTCGCTTTTCCTTTGTGCTTTTATTTGTCCAATATGTCTTTCCTTCAGAGAATCATGTAGGAACCACTATTTATTGAATACAAACTGAATAGAGGGAAAATTGAACATTGAGACCATGTTCCAGTCCCCCCCTTAATGTGAAAATTTCACTTATTCCAACAAGAACTCTGAAATCGTACTGCAAATCTGAAATAAAATAAAACACACATACACACACACACTTCCACCACAACTTCATGCGGCCCTGTCGTTGGTGACTGACAAGAGGTCGTTGATTGACCTTCAACCTCCATTGCCTCCATCCTCTAGTGTGTCGTTATTTACTCAGCATATTGGACTATGGAGCTCAAATTTGCACCACCTTTTGTAGATACATCTTCCCCAAAAATCTTCGCTTTGGTTCTGAAATTCCAAAGCGGGGGTCTATGGGTGGAAACCCCCAGGGGGTTCAAGAGGCAACACCCTAGGCGCGCTCCCTGTCACGGTACAAGGCGGGGTCAAGGGGTAGAGCCCTCGAAGCCAAGAACATTTTCCTTCTTTGAAGTCATCAAAAATATCATTAGAACTGCAATATTATTTGTTCTTATTCGTAGACCAATTGTGCAATAGTTATTGTGAAATGCATGTACTTGTGCATCTTCAGAAACATCCACATATATGGTGACTATGCTCCAAGTAACTACGTTCCAAAGTCACCCTGATTTTTGGCATGGATCGTGGTATTTTAATTTTCTGAGGAGATCTCGAAATGGTTCAGTCGACTCAGCAATATCGATCTCGTATTGCCTTGGGATAACATCCCTCTGAGTGCTCCATGTATAATGGCCACTTGTAGTGGTCTTAAGATTGTGCCATATTTAACAATCCACTCGTCATGTATTGATAGTTGTAAAAGGGAACTGATTCGTATTGAGAATTTGTTTCCACCAATGAAGAAGAAAAATGCTACTGCCTTCATTTGGTACTAAAGGGTAGTGGAGATCTCCGACGCAAAAGCATGAACAAAGGACTAAATGTTTCAAGATACCACAAAGCAAGATCCAAACAGACATCAAGCTGGAATGAATTCAACAAACAAGTATATGTAGGATTTTCATACCGTGTGGATAGAGATGCATGATGGTAGAGGATCTGCACCCAAAGTTTTAATTAATTGGTAGTAAAGAGATCATATTGACTACCTATAATAGCATCACAGGCATTTGGAATGCGGGTAGAAATCTTGAGGTAGCACGTATGGAAGCACAAACAAATATCTACAAAATACCCAATCGGATTTGTTATTTTGCCCTTGGTGATGGAACCGGTTAGAGAAAGTGGCTGATAACAACTATGAATCCAACTGTAACAATGCCTCCAAGAAATATTACAAGATGCATACGTCTAACTGATATAAAATAAGATACAACCATGCATAGGGACAAATGCATTTTTCTCTCTTAGAATTCCATTGTCAAGGATCAAATATTGCTCTGATACCACTGATAAAAACTGCACAATTATAAAACATTGAATATTATAATATAGAAACTGAAGTTATTTGGGATGAATTTACATAGATGGAGAATACATTTTATAGGAGGATGTTCTCCTTAATACATTGAGTCAACATCAATCCTCAAAAACCCACATATCCCTCTCCAATCTCTAGAATGACTCTAACAAGCCTTTATTCTCTCACACACCAAAATAGCTACGTGAGTTGTTCTCACAACTCACTCAAATACTAACTATATTATTATTATGAATTTATATAAACTCATTGTTAATAATATTACAATATATTAATAATGTTACACAATATATTTGTAACATGGACATATATGCATGCAAGTCACAGATAAGCTCTTCGACTTTCACAACACTCTCAAATGTGCTAACTATTTTGTATGCAAGATTCATTTTATGAGCCATGCAATGGATTGGAATCATATATGGGGAAATAATAGTTTCTATTCAAACGCAAATACCATTTCTATGCCCCTACATTAGTGCTGCACCATTTGTACCAATGCACATCAACTTAGTAGTGATATTATAATCATCCATCCCAACTATATCCCTCAAACTTGAAATAACCAACTTGTAAAGGTTCTCAACATTAAAATTTTCTATCACTTTATGGACTGGTAATGAATGAGGTTACCAAGTAGATGGTTCTCTAAATCATAAACATGAATGTAAACCCATGATGTGTTGTCAATTGCTATGACCTCATCAAAAGATAATGAGATAAATCGTGCATTTTTTACGTTTTCTTTCAAATTCTCCTTAATCATCGCTAGACATTTTTCCATTTCCCAAGCACTGCTGACTAACCAATGCGGTTGTGGAATATTAGGGAATCCATTATGTTGAAATAAAATTTAATAACCCAGAAAATCATAAATATGTCTACCCTTTTTTAGAATGTGGTAAATATTTGAGAACCACATATTTTTGGCATGTATATTAGACTAAACAAATTTTCCTAACGGGGCTGTAATTTTTCCTCCTTTCTTAACAATATTTTGTAGTTATTTCTGTTCATTTTCATACTCTACTGCATATTTTACATGCATGCATTCTTTTGCATTTTTCCATCTCTATTTTCATTTTATTTGACCATCTTTTTTCTTAACTAATACATATATTTTACCACAAAGTCTCTCAATTATGTCCAACTTGAGTTTCATTTTGTGATCCTTTCCAAGTTTCCATCTACATATTGTACATTTAGATTTTTTTGGAGTATCATTACCTTTTTCTAGCTCTGCTTTTTTAATAATTGGATACTTAGTTTTCTAGTCAAACTTAAAATACCTTCCAATAGTCTGTCTACTTCTCTTTCTTCGCACAAATGTTTGTGAACTGTATTATCATCTCAAATAGGTGTTTTATCACTATGTGTAGAAATGTCTTTTGTTTGGTAGATCTCATCATTAGAAATTTCATCTATTCTCTTCCTTTTCAAATAATTGACAGTAGAATTTGCAACTGAAGTTGGTGTTTAATGGCGGTAAATATATTTTTCTTGGTGCATATCATAATCATTAGTGTTGTCCAATGTAGGCACATAATAAGGATTTTCCTCAAGTGGAGACATTTCATCGTCAATAATATTCTGAGGTGGGTGGCAAGTTATTGTGATTAATTCTTTCATGTGGAATATCACTATCAGTGGGTTCTACATAAAAATGTGTTTTTGAAATTTTTTTATTATTAAGTATATTATTGCAATTTGAAAATAAATAAGAAGGCTTAATTATTTAGTTAATACATAGTACATATATTTGGTGTGGATGTCGGTTACATTTACATGACACCTTTTTGTGGATGGCTAAAATAAAATAAAAGAATCCTTTTTTTTATGATTGGCCTTTCATGGCCATCACATTTCAATTATCGGTCGAACTTGGGTGAGGTGCTAATGGCCATCTGGAGTATTGGGCATGAGTCTACATTGTCCGGGCAGGTGTTTGGAATACGCATTCAGGCATCTGGAATATGTAGTTGGACATCTAGATTATGTAGTTGGACATCTGGATTATGTAGTCGGACATCTGGATTATGTAGTCAGACATTTGGATTATGTAGCTGGGTATCTTGAATATGTATTTGGGCGTCTGGAATATGTAGTCGATCATTTGGATTAAATGGCTAGGCATTTGGAATTTATATGGTTGGGTGTCTAAACTCTAGACTCTACAATCAGGAATTTGGAAAATGTGGTCGGGCTTCTTTGGTGGGCGCCCAAAGTATGTTATTGGGGTGTCTATGGAATGCAATCAAGCGTATTTTATGTAAAAGCCTCATGGCATTTAAATTTTGGCATATGCTTAATTTTTTATTAGTATATATTGGTGAATGTACCTGATTGGTGTTTCGAGGCAACGACGATATACATGCATAAGTATGAAATTTATTTTAAATAGTAGGCGGGATGACCCACAATAGTAACTTGCATCCCGAAGTTTTAGGTGAAATGTTTCTTTGTACAATACCTCAAAATCGTCAAATGCAAATTTCAAAAAATGTAAATATTTGTGATTTAGTGAAGATTCGCCACTAACATTTACCCTGGTATTGTATTTCTTGATGGTTTGAGGGATAATGCAGTTGAATTTGACCATCAAATTATAGGCTAGGGGATTCTCATGTAGTGTATTTATCATGGCCTAGCGTCGGTCAAAATAATATTTTTTGCATAATAGGATGAACTAATATATATCAACATATATGACCTAGTCACTACTAATGTCCAATAACAACCTAATAGTTCTATTAAGACATTTAAATCGTTATTATTATGTAATAACATAAAAATAATAATTAAATTATCTTTTAAAAAAATTATATATATACACGCGCAACACTCACTTTCATACAAAACCAATTGAGCAACTATGCTGATGGGAATAATAATAAATATTATAAATAAGCAATTTAGACATTGTCTCGAAGGTTCTAAATCAGAAATATATAATAATAACTAATTTAGAAGGGGAAATCAAAGTGCAAGTTAAGAATATTATCTTATTCAAGAATATGTTTTTTCTTGAATATTAATTATAATCAAGCATTTCCCTATCATGGTGGAGAAATATCGACTGAAAATGATTTTTTAAGAGCTTCACTTTCAAGAATAGGACACAAAAAAAACTATATGTATAAAATTCAAAGGAGAAATTGGTGAGATAATTCAAAGGAGTTATTGGTGAGATAATTCAGTAGGAGCATGGATATTTAGCATAAAAAAGAGAGGTAGCATGTATTTTTCTTACAAGATTATTTGATTTAGTTTTGAAAATTTTCGTATCATGCATTAATGTTTATGCAATTAAAAACAACTTCCACTAAATAAAGCCATGAAATGGCAAACCCTGATGAAGCAAATGTATTTAGAATTTTTTAAATGCTGCATATTTGAATTGACGAAAATATGTGGAAAATGTAAATGCAAAAAATGAATAATGTATTTTTATGTATTGTTGACTTCCTCATGGAAAATGAAACATTTTGTTTAATCCAAAACTATGAAAGATGTTGCAAAGCATATAAAATAGATATATACCTGGTATTGAATCTATGAAGAAACTAATGAATCATGTAGTTGGTGGATTGGTTGTAATTTTATATTTTCGGATTTAGACCAATATTGAGTTTTTTAAAGTGAGCTTGTAAAATGCAATATTACTAACAAACCAATATTAAGCTGAGCTAAAGTAGACATTCAAGAGAGATGTAAATTATATATGTATAAATTTATGGAAAGAGTCCACTTTTTTTAATTTATAAAACTCTTTAGAAAAATTATACTATGAATATTATTTTTTAAGTATCTAAATCACCATCCACCTTATAATGTCTTTGTTTTCAATTGGTCTTGTTTCAAATAAATCTAGTAAACACTAACCAAAGTTGTTGCTCCTTTCAGCTTGGACAGATGATTATAACACTTGATGTTGTGGTAAATGATTAGAAAAGTAATTCAAAAACTTAATAAACAAAATGAGTTCTAATTAGGCTCGTTTGAAGCAAAAAAATCATCTTCAGCTTTACCTTAGGCACATTAGCAATAAGATGTCATGCTCTCCATTTGTGGGTGTGCAGTACTTTAGCTGAAATGTAGATGACCATATTTGAGCTAGAAAAGAAAGGCATAAATGTGGATTTCATGCTTTGAAATAATGCTTAACACAAAAGATTTCTGCAACCTTAACTCACTCCACCTAATTGCCCAAGGTTGTCCTAGTTTCTCTATTTATTGGTCTTTGTTTCCTGTAAATAGCGATTGCGTGGTAATTTTGGTTCATATGGTAAGTTTTATTTTGTTAAATGTCCAAATAAGAGGTTATGATGATTCAATATGTAATTGTTAGAAGTTTATGATACATGCATATTGAATATATAAGGATGAAATTGAAGTTAAAAAAAAGTGGATGTTGAATGTTGTCTATATTCAACCATTCTCTATTTAATAGAATCAATTGTGGTCATTTAGTTTTATTGTATTAGTGGGTTTCTTATTTATAGAGGATAAGATTTTAGATTATGATTGAAAATATAATGGCTTGAATGTGGTTATAGATTCATTAATAGAGAAATAAAAATCAAAATTAAAAAAGAAAATAAGCGAAACTTAGAGCTTTCTTTCACGTAACTCCTCAAATCAAAAGAAAGAGAGCATGGGCACAATCCATGTCCAATTAATAAATTTCCAGAAACAAATTATCTACAATCACTACTACTAGCTTGGTGTTTGCTGAATAGATTTGAAAATGCACTACCAAAATCTGCCATAACAACATCCTCCCATTACAATGATGAATATAACAGAAACATGAAATTTCTGATATATAATTGCAAGTATGCGAGAAATTGAATTTCATAAGAATCAAATTTGTTGAAATTGCCCTAATATGTATGGAAATAAAGTGTAGTGTTGGAAAAATTATTTTGTGTGAGCGAGGTAGTTTTATGTCATGCAAATGAGTATGAGAAAACATGTATAGTTGTTTGTCATGTTGACAAAATGTGAAAGCATACAAAAGAGACATGAACTGTTTGACAAAATTCCTGAAAGGGATTCAATTTATGCCAAAATGGAATAATTTGAACATGGACGTTAAGAATCGTCTTAAAAATATGAAGTTATTACAAACAAATATTCAGAATATAGTTTGCAAACAAATAGCAAGCATAAGCCTCATGAGCTACATTGGAAAATAACTAAGATGATTTTGCACTACATTTAGGGTACACAGAGATTCAGGATTCACTGCAGAGGTGGTATTGATGTGACTTGGTTGGATACACAGATTCAAATTGGATTGGTGATGTTCAAAATCACAAGTCCACTTTAGGCTATAATTTCTCATTAGAATTTGGCCCTATTAGCTGGCCAAGCAAGAAGCAGAATGTTATTGTTTGATCATCTCTTGAGCTCAAATGTAAGGAAATTGTAAATGCTACTATTAAGGCCATATGACATTAGGAGATTTTGACAGAGTTTGGTATTTAGTACAAGTCACCTACAAACATCTTCTGTGACAACCAAAGCAACATTTAGATTTTTTAGGAATCTAATTGAGCATATGTGGACTAAGCACATCAAGATTCACATGTATTTCATCAGGAATTTTATTCATGGAAATGTCATCAATCTCATATATTTCCAGACATCGAAGAAGATAGCTGACATCTTCATCAAACCCTTTACCAAGAGAAAACTTCTACACTTTTGAGATCTTATTAGGGTGCTAGTCCTTTCTTTTTTCTCTCTTTTGGGGGATTTTTTCCCACTAGGTTTTCTCCTTTTCTACACTTTCTAAGATTTTAATTGTACTTGGTTACCTCATCAAGCATTGTTTTCGGGACCCATTTTTTTCTTTTTTCCCACCTAAGTTAAGCTTCAGGGGGTGTTGGTGTAGATTATTTTCCTTTAATTTATTTATTTACTTGGAATATTTCCTATACATGGCGACTCATCTTTCTTTGTTTTCATTCAATTTTCATAGGAGTTGTGTGAATTTTCATAGGCTATCATGGTGTGTCATAGGAGTTACATTTGATCGCCTATTCCAGGAATGTAACTCCTCCTTCTTAGAGTCTTGACCACTATTCTTATGTGGGATTTACTTATCATTTTCCTATTTTTTACACACCAATTGAGCTATTGAGAGGTTCTTGATTTTGCAGCGCTCTTGTGCTTATGAGTCAATTTCATATTGCATTACTTGTTATATCATTCTTTGAATTCATGCAACTACATATGTGCAAACATTCTTTATTATTGATTATGTCAGAAACTCTTATAGGACCTTCATGTAGGCACAAAATATATGCACTTGGGTACATTTCTAGGTCCTGGAGCTTACTAATATATATATGATTCCTAAGCAATAAACCTAGTAATTGATAATATTTTTTAGGTATTTTGTTTTGTCTCTTCTACATTTTTTGACCCCACCCACCCTACATCCTTGTCGTTATTTGACTGATTTATTTTTATGATCTCAGAGACAAGTTCCTAGTGAGGACACTAGCACCTAGGCACTCATGTCCCTCCTGGGTGCTCTTGACCCTTTTTCCCCTTTTCTTACTCTTTTGGGTCTATTTTACCTGTTGGGAATCTTTTATACTTTTGGGTCATCTTTCCAACTATCACTTACGGAATTAAAACAAGGGAGCCATATATATATACATAGTTATAACTCTCAAATAAGGGAACATGCACTAA
Organism: Taxus chinensis; assembly: GCA_019776745.2. Lineage (NCBI taxonomy): Eukaryota > Viridiplantae > Streptophyta > Pinopsida > Cupressales > Taxaceae > Taxus > Taxus chinensis. The sequence goes on along the minus strand of CM034147.1, from coordinate 682,905,717 downwards.
ACATTACATATTATCACCTAAGCTTGCATTCAAAGGCACAAGAGCATCAAAGGCATCATCTAGCACACTCACTCAAGGGACAAGGTTTGCATCACTTTTGCATACATAACCTAGGAGGGGAAGTCTATTATATTTCATCCCACACATTCTATACATCTGCTAAATTTTAGGTCTATCATGCTATCACTATGAAACTTGCACAAGGGCATCCTAGGGCATCATTATACACACTCACATAAAACTACATGGGTTTTAAGATGTATTGCAACACTCGGTACTAATTTCACTCTTTGGGTGACCGTTGGGGTCAATCCGAATCCATATTCTACATATTTTTTATTATATTTTATGTGATTTGTGGACATGTGTAGGTAGACAACTTATTTTTCTGGTTACAATTACTTTCGGCGATCAAGGAGTGAATTCATAGCAACAAACAGAGACTAACAACAAAGCTCCTCCTACACAAAAGAGACCATATCTTGATCATTTACACAGACACTAGCACCCATGCATTCATGTCCTCCTATGGGCACTCTTTTCTGAAACATTTCTAAGTTTCACAACCTCCATTGAGAATTGACGAAACTTTTCTTAGTTTGTTTCATCTATTCACCTACCTATATCACTTCCATATTGCTTGAGAATTATCTATGTCCCTCTATATCTCCTTCTTTCCTAGGGTTTCACATTATACTTCCATACTATATATTAGCATTTGTATATCATACACTACAATAATTACTCAGAAATTGAGATTTAATTCTATTTATCTTAAATCATTTGTTGAACCCCACTCGTGATCAAACAATTGGCTCCTTGTTTTTCCTATTATATCTAATCTTCTTTCACGGCTCCTAAAAATCCTCCAGTTTCCTTGCATCAATTACTTCAAATACACCCACCTTGCAAATATGTTCTCCAAAAATCCCTAGACACTATGTACTTCCCTAGAAATATGCTACCTACACAAGTAAGTGCCATTTTCAATCATCTCTCTAATGATCCTAGTCGACCTGATACCACAACTAAGCAATCCATTTACAACTCAATTCAAGATTTACATTGTTTATTTCAAGATTAAATTTAATCTATGGAAACCACGATTACATCTCTCAGATAGTTGAAATCTAACATCTCAAGGTTGCTTCTCAAGCCCAAGCTAGTTATTCTTCTACACCTCATCCTAATCATATGTCTTCTACATGTACTTATATAAGTGAAACCCAAGTCTTACCGCTACTGGAACCTCTTAAGTTTAATCTAAATGCTAAAGAACATGATAGTATTCTTGATCTCCTAAATCACCAGTTGATGAACTTGTCACCTACTCATTGCTACCCTCTTTATTAGCTTACCAAATATGAAGGTCTCTCATTTTGAAATTATCACAGACTTAATGGACACTGTGAAAATGATTACTATTCTTTAAGACAAATAATTAAGCACCTTAAGTATCATGGTTTTATTCCATTTTATACATAACACTCTGTTATATATCCAATTACTAAATCCCATTGGTCTCCAAAATATGATCCCTCTATGTCTAATGAGCATCATGCCATAATCATTAATGTTCCTTCTCCGGTAAGTCAAGAGCCACCTATCCAAACCAATGTCATACCACTTTTAAAAATATGTACCCCATCACCTCCTCCTATCAAGTCCTCTATAGCATTACCAATTCCAACTAAGCAACCACCTTTAAAAACCCATACCCCATAATCTCCTCCTATTAAGTTCTCTACAAAGTTACCAATTCCAACTAAGCAGCCACCTTTAAAAATAATTCCCCATCACCTCCTCCTATCAAGTCCTCTACAACGTTACCAATTCCAAATAAGAAACCAGCAACCAAGCAAGACCAATCAATTCACCCTATGATAACTAACTTCTTCAAACTTACTCTTGTCAACCCACAATCCAATCCTGGTCCTACTCTTTCTTCTACATCTCATCATGACAACACTATAATTTCTTATTATGCATTTTAAACTCCATCACCATCACAATATATTTCTTACATCGTCACATAGATCTCCATCATTGGCACACTTGGGGGGGCTTCGCACTTTTCCCCCCTTCTATCACTAACAGTTGGCTCTAGTGTCTACTACTACACTTCACCTTCTGCACTTTAAGTTTAAACTTTCTACGCATACTCAATTCATTGGTACACACATTATAACATTACTTTTCGATGAAGCACTCTTGTGTTATTGTTCACACTTGAATTTTGAGGGCACACTTCATCAATGAATCTCCTATCATCTACTTTGGCTACACTTCATGACACATCTTTCATAACATCTACTACTCTCTTTTACTCTGCACTTCATGAATATCTTTCCGAGCATCACCACATCATTGGTTCACACACACTTATTACCCAATGACGCACTCTCGTACTACAATTAACACTTGATTATTGAGGGCACACTTTTACATCAATGAACCTCATATTACACACTTCGCACTCTATGCTTCGCGATACATCTTTTCTCGCATACAAAACACTCATTTCTTGATGATGCACTCTTGTTCTATGGTTCATTCTTGATGGTTGAGGGGACATTTATAAATGAAACTCATTTCATGTATAGCCACTAGGGGCCAACGAAGATCCTCCCATCTTCACATCTTGCATACCATACCATCACACTCATACCACATTTACATATCTTGGTTGCATTTATTCTTACTAGTTTATACTACTTACATCTTGCACTTTGCTTAATATGGTATACAGATACTCAGTATATCATTATCTTTATCATATACACATGCGCATTAACATGGTCTCTAGAAGTGAATGAAAATATTTTACATTGCCTTACACGATGCATGATGTTTGACAGTGAATCCATTTCCATTCCTGCCAAGGCTCCTGGGGGTATCTACCTTTTACTACTCTTACACATTACAGTTTCTATTGTTTCATCATTTACTACTTCTTACTAGAACTTTATTTTCATTGATATATACATGCCTTGACATACTATTTATCTTTATAACATTTTAATGGGTGCTTCATGTGTAGGATTTGTCTTGTAGGATCAATACAACCATGGCTATCTGTCACTTTTTTTCCCTATTATTTGTTATTGTTTATGGGTTATGCCATATGTCTTGAGTGCACATTGTTTGCTTATGGCCACTTAAGCCCTCATTTTCTTGTGACATTGTGAGCGATGTCACATGTATGAAACCCTATTTTCATGGTCCATCTTGTTTAAACACTTGCTTGTTACAGTATTCTTTTTCATGCTAGCTATTATTACTAACAACACTTGCTACTAGCCTACTTTGTTTGCATGTGCCTTGGTTTCTACCATGCACATCCCCTACCCCCCATAGGTATCCACTACATGATATGCACATCAGCATCCATTCCTCTCATTTGGACCGCATTCTCCTACATTCGTCGCATGTACCCCAAACAAGGGAGACATATACTGGGTGAAAAAATCACCCCTACAACAGCTCAGAGTTACAATACAGATCAATATAGTATAGAATCAATACATGAATACATCTACAAATCATCCTAGAAATAGAATTGGGTCCAAAACACTAAGAAAACATGAACGCCCAAACCCAAATAGTAGCGCCTAGCGCTTGTGTCCTACCCTAGTCACTAATGTCCTAGGGGTAGAAATAGTCATTTTCTCACTTCAGCATAGTCTTCAACAGTTCATAGCACAACTATCTAGTAGTAGGAACTTTTCTCTAGTCATATAATGCATTTTTTCTCCTATAATCAGTTATAATATGGAAAAAATGGAACAAATCAAAACAATAATTACTAATTAGAACAATCAGAGAAAATTGGGACATACCATCTACAGTGGTGCTCACTAGGAAAAGTCATGGAAGGAGAGAAAATATATACCTCTCTCCCAAGCACTCTTCACTCTTGGTGTGAGATCGCCCAAAAAACTCTTTCTTGGTGTGAGATCACCCAAAAACTTTCTCTTAGCATGAGATCTCCAAAAAAACTCACCATTGGCTTTCAAAACCAAAAACTCCAAGAAAATTAGGACAATTATCTATCTCTTACAATCTTATACATCAGGTGCACACTTTCCTTTTACATACTTTCACACTTTTACTTACTTATATCCATTTTAATTCAATTTCTCATATGCGTAAGTTTTACTAATTTCTCATATATTATGCATACGCTTCACCCCTAGGGTCTCCACACTTCACTTTTCCACTCAACATGCTATCTGCCACATTATCTACAAGATCAAAAGGTACACATCTTATATCTACTTCATTCTATCGAGTATCCACTCATCAACATAAAGTGGGGGAAAATATAGACATAAAATCTATGCACTTGAGTACATTTATAGGTCCTAGAGCTTACGAATGTATACATGATTCATAAGCAAGAAAATTAGTAATAAAAAATGTCTTTTAAGTATTTTGTTTCATCTCTTATACTTTTATTGACCCCACACACCCTATAGCCTTGTTATTATTTGACTAATTTATCTTTTATGATCTTAAATACTAGTGCTTAGTGAGGACACTAGCACTCAGGCGTTCTTGTCCCTCCTGGACACTCTTGACCCTTTCTCCCCTTTTACCTCTTGGGCATATTTTATACTTTTAGGTCAGATTTCCAGTTTTTAATTACGAAATTCAAATAAGGGAATCATATATATCCATATTTATAGCTCTCAAATAAGGGACTGAGAACTAACCAGTACATACTATCACCTAAGCTTGAATTCAAAGGCACAGGAGTGTCAAAGACATCCATCCAGCACACTCACTCAAGGGACAAGGATTGCATCACTTCTACATACGCAACATACGAAGGGAAGTCTATTCTATCCCATCTCACACATTTTATACATCTAATACATTCTAGATCTAGCTCATTATCACTATGCAACTTGCACAAGGGCAACCTAGGGAATCATTACACACACTCTCACATAGAGCTACATGGATTCTGAGATGTAGTACAGTGCTCGGTACTATGTTCACTCTTCAGTGACCGCCAAGGTCATTTTGACTCTACATTTGGCATCTTTTTTGTTAGAATTGATGTGGTTTATGGACATGTGTAGGTAGAAAACTTGTTTTCCAAGATATAGGTACTTTTGATGATCAAGGAGTGAAATCAGAGTAATAAACAGATACTAACAGTGAAGCTCCCCTGCACAAAAGAGACTAGATCCTGATCATTTACATAAACACTAGCATCTAGAATTGACATTAGCACCCATGTTCTCTTGCCCTCTTGTAGGAACTTGTGTCTAAAAAATTTCTAAATTTTAGAACCTCCAGTGAGTATTGGTGACACTCTTCTCACTATGTTTCAGCTACTCACTTGCTCAGATTACTTCCAAATGTCTTGGGAATTAGCTAAGTCCCTCTATGCCTCCTTCATGCTTAGGGTTTCACATCGTACATGCTTTCTTGCTTGTGTCCTTACTTTATATTAGCATTTGTATATCATACACTACAGTAGTTACTCTGAAATTAAGATTTAATTCTATTTATATTAAATCACTTCACTTATTACGTAAATATCGAGTAAGTTTATTATGGTATTTTTTGGTTCCCCTTTATGACACAACCAAGCTTCCCACTAACTCCAAAATTTAATCCTACAAGTCCCCCACACCTCCAACTCACACTTGTGAAAACATGACCTTGTATTGGCACTATTTAATACAAGTGCAATAGTATTTATATGTTAAATAATCCATCTCATAAATAGTGTTGTATAAATATTGTATTCATTAGGTAAACATCATGTAAAATTTGTACTCCAATCAGCCTCATCATATATATATGTTGATAGACCATATTGTAGTAGTCAAGCTTATATTTTCATTCCCTCATGCAAGATTTTAATCATGCCTAGATTTCCTCTTCGATTCTCAAAATATTAATTACACAATTCCTTGGTTAAAATGCTTGCCACATGTTCCTTATTCTTGCAAAATTAAATATTGATTTCGCCATTATTTACCAATTATCTAGTGAAGTGGTATCTTAATTCAATACCCTTGCTTCTACCATAGTAAACATGATTTATGGATAATGCAATTGTTGATTTGTTATCACAAAAAATGTTGTTCACATTTTTTTATTGCTGCATTTATAATAACACTCTTCTTAGTCAAATATATTGGCAAGCTACTAAAGTGGTTGTAATGTATTTTGCTTCTGTTTTTTATAAGAGTACAATGGCTTGTTTCTTTAAAGACCATGAAATTGATCCACAACCCAGATGAGACATGTAACCAAAAGTTATCTTCATAGCATCTACACTTCCTATCTGATCACTATATTTATAACCAATCAATCTGAAATCATCTAATGTTGAATATAATATGACATAATATATTGTTCCAATGATATATCTCAAAATCCTCTTTCACATTTATAAATAATTGTCCTTATATGTCTCCATAATCCTTGAAATTAAATTTGATGCATTCATTATTTCAGGCCTTGTTGTTGTCAAATGCATCAAACAACTAGCTAATCTTTTGTACAATGTTAGATTTAAATTGGTGTTGTTATAATCTTCTCTGCTCAATTTCAAATGTGTAGATATAAATGTAGATGTTGGTATGTAATTTAACATCCTATAACTTCTTAAAACATAATTTTCATATTTTATTTGACATACGAAAATTCCATTGTTTTTCTGACTCACTTCTATATCTAGAAAACACTTCATTAATCCGAAAAAGTCATCATTTCAAATTCTTTCTTCATATTTGATTTAAACATGTCAATTGATAAATTTCTCATATATATCAAGACATTGCCATAAAAACAAACAAACGGAATTTCTGACAATGAATTGGAGTATGTTTAGTAAATAAAGAAAAATTACAAACCAAATCATCATTTTGAATGTTATATGTTACCTCACAAATCTCCTCAAGCTTCTCATTTTCTTTGGATAGGGATAGGGCATGGATATGACCCTTCTTATTGTGCTTGGTGGTGTTAAAAAATATGGAATTCAGCTAAGCTATTGGAAGTTTAATTATGATTAGAAACACTAGAGATAATGTTTGCTACAAGTGGATGAATTGAAACATATTTACTAAAGCCTTTCATCTCAAGTAGTAGTTTCTTTATATTTCCACTCAAAATCCATTCTTCATCCTCAATAAATTCATAACCTCTTTTAATTATTAAATTCTTTGTGATTTGATTATACAACTTGTATTCTTTTGATTGTTCTATTAGAACCAACAAAAATATATTTCTCTCCCTTGTAATTTAAATTATTCCCTTTTTCAACATATAGACGTGCATATACAATACACCCAAACACACTTAAATCAGAAATGACATTGTTTCTTCTTACTCCAAGATTTTTTGTGTAATTTTATCTACACCACTTTCACAATGAAATGATATAAGATACAAATAAAACAAGCTACAATCTCATCCCAAAATTCATTAGGAATATGATGTGCTTTCAACGTACTATTTTATATCTCTATGACATTTCTACTCTTTCTTTCTATAACAACACTATTTTGATGTGGTGTGTATCTTTTTGTAAACCTTGTTTTGATTTCATTCTTCTTACAAAAGTATAGAAATGGAATTGAGACCTACTTTCCACCTCTATTTTTCCTCGTCACTTTTATAAAATTATCACTTTGCTTCTCCACTCATTGTTTTAACCACTAACATTTCTGAAAAGTTTCTTATTTCTATTTTAAAAAGAAAACCCATATCTTTATGATAAATTCATTAACTAAGGTTATAAATACAAGTTATTACCATAAGATGCCATTTTCATTGGCGCATACAAAGTTAATTGCACAATATCCAAAGGAGTTCTTTCTCTATATAACGTGCCAATCGGGAATGCCTCTATATTTATTTCTAAGAATATAACCTCACAAAGATTTTTTGGGCTTCTCAATCAATGTAAATCCTTTAATAATATTCTTCTTATATAGTAAATTCATGTTATTGAAACTTAAATGTCTAAATCACATATTTCATGGCTAAGAATGATCTTTTTTTATAACCTTAAAAACTACAGTTAATTTTTTTGTATTCTTAAATAAAACATCCTATTAATTGTAATATAAATTGTTTCTATCAAATTCTCAAAATAAATGAGCTATATATTATTTCTACAAAAGCTATCAAATACTAATCAAATTATCCCAATCTAGCTTTAGATCCAATGGCAAGAGATGTTTTCCAAAGAAAAAATTGATGTCATGGTAAAAAACAAACATTATTGGCCAAACGAAGATGGTAAAGCCCACACAAGTATAAAACATAATCTCTAGGTTGAGAAAATCCGAATACGTCAAGTAAGAGCTGAAAATTCAAAGTGAACGTGTATGCGAGGAGTTTTCTTTCAAAACTAAATTAATGAAGGTCCATTCCACCCATTAGATTTACTTAGAAGTTAACACTAGCAATCACATGTGTACAATGCAATGTGAACGTCGAACGGTATATGTTATTTGATTTAGAGGGATAGTTATTTCTTTTGTAGTTGATGTTGATAAGGGGTGTGATTGATTTTATTAGTGTAGAAATATAGATGAACCACTTCATTTAAAGGCTCTGTTTACATTTAAAACTTGTTACAAATTCATACATATACATTTGCAAATCTTATATCACAAGTGGTTGCATTTTGCGGAGTAGGTTGTTTGAACTTAACATGTATACATGAAGACTTCCGTACATGTGTAGATTTTATATCATGAGTGGTAGTGTTTTGTGGGAATATTTTTTTGCAAATCTTATACCATGAGTGGTCACGTTATGTGGAGTAGTTTATTTGAACTAAACATGAATACATGGAGACTTTCGTACATGTGGAGATTTAATATCATGAGTGGTAACATATGGTCAAAAAAGGCCATAGATGTTGCTTGCAAAACCCATGGTAAAACTTGTTTTGAAGCTAAGGAGACAAAAAAGTTGGAACACACTTAAAATTTTCTAAGAGATCCTGTGCAACATCATCTTGTTTTGATGGTTCTACCTCAACCTTTAAACAACCCACATAGACAACCTCAAGATCCTTAGATAGCCCATCCTTGAGCTGCAATAGTAGGGAATCCTCATCCCAACTGAAACACCAACTCTTACCTTTAGGATTTTTGTGAGCTCGCAAAGGAACTTGGTTAGCCATAATAATCACTCGCTGCATACAAATTGACGAGGGGGAAAATGAGGTCACACTATTATCATTATCATCATCAATTTATGATATTATCACAAGCACAATCATTACTTGGGGAAGTTGTCTCGCAGTCTGCCCAAAGTTAGGTATATTGCTCGAATCCAAATCTAAGAGGTTTGAACATGATCTAGACACAATGTTATCTTTAAAGTCCACCCTACATGAACTTCAATTATGATTATAAATAGTTTGTAAATGCACAATTTCCAGTCCAGGACAATTCACTACAAAAAAGAACACCTTTTGGGGTGACTTAACCAAACCTAGACTAGTTTTTCAAGTAAAAAAGCTAAAGAAATTATCTCTCTCCAAATGTTTATCTAGTTTTTTGTCACTTTGTGGAGCTGGGAATCGTTTAGAGTTTTCTATCAAAGCATTGCTCAATCCAAAGCTATAAGAAATCCCTGTAATTGGAAATATAAAGGAATATATAAGGCAATCCAACAATTATATGTCCAATAGATAGCTATAGTGGCAACAGATAACTCTAAAAAAGCAATATCAACAAAATATAATTCTAGAAAAACTTGACATCCCAAACAATTGAGAAGAGTAAAGCTCGGGGAAATTATATTTCATAAAGTCTGGGTAGAAAAACACAGGGCCAAGGAAATCCACCATTATTGGTTTTAAAAATGGAAACTCCTTCCACCATCACATTTTCTTTTAAAAGAATCACTATAAAATGAAATCAGGTACATTTAAGCATATATTTGCAGTAGTATGGAGTTTCTTCTTTGCATGGATCGGCGCATGCATTGGGAGATTGTAAGGTTGAGGCCTTTTATGAGTGGCGACATCGGGGAGTCTCTATGTATCAATTCGGCTATGTAACTCTTAGCCTCATCTAGAATGGTTCGAGCTCCGTTGCAGTAAACATATAAGCCGATTACAATTACTAGTTGCAAAATACTTGGTGTAGCCATGATTGCACATACCCTAATTCACATATAGTTTGTTTTGCTTCTAGTGCTTTTATAATACAATTGCCATTGTTAATGCCGATACTTAATTCATAAGAAAAACACAATTTAACAACATAACTGAAGCTTGTCTCGTTGTGCAAATTTCTTTTCCATATGGGGAAAGTAAAAATCACTCCAAACGTTTTAAATTTAGTAGTAATTTGATACGATAATTACAGCTATAACCGCCCACATAGTAAACATGAATACATTTGAAATTGAGAAAACATGAGAAACATCTAAGACAAATTTATCATCAACATCATGTAAAGAGAGTAATCCAACAAAGGATTTGGTTGATGGAGAAATAGTTAAAACATGTGAAAAAGTTCAGACAACAATAGTCTCAGTGAAGAACCATCCACACCTTCCTAAAGTAACTAGTATTGTCTACGATGATAGGGGCATGAAGTTGCTGGAAAATGTGGCAACTTATGAACCTTCAAAGGATGAGCAAGTTTCCTTTGGCAATTCTGGAAGACGAGTTTTTGTGATAACAAATGATAGTTTGGACAAGTCTACGGTTAATACCTCCTCATGCAGCTCAAAAGCTAAACAGGCAAAACACAAAACAAAACCTCATTGACCAAGAACCAAAGCTGTGGAACTGGTCATAAGAGGAGGCTAAGAAATATAGTTCTACTGCTACATACAAGTATAAACAAAATTTAAATGCATACTTGCATAATTTAAAAATAGTAAAACCAAAGCAACATGCAAAATTAGAAAAGCAAAATTGTTAAAAATAGCAAAAACAAAATTGTTAAAAATAGCAAAACCATCATTTAAGCCATCAAATTTGACACATTCCCATGAATGTCCGCAAAAACTTTTTCCATAGGGGTAACACCGAATAAAATTTAAAAATAGTAAGGCCAAAGCAACATGCAAAATCAGAAAAGCAAAATTGTTAAAAATAGCAAAAGCAAAATTGTTAAAAATAGCAAAAACAAAATTATTAAAAATAGCAAAACCGTCATTTAAGCCGTCAAATTTGACACAGTCCCATGAATGTCCGCAAAGCCTTTTCCCATAGGGGTAACGCCTTCGGCGTAATTAGTCAATTCTTTTTTAAAGTTATATGACTAGCAAATCCATCAAACAATGGAATGGACACACCGATAGGGATGCAAATGAGTGATTGAATATTAGTGTGCATGGAGTGAAAAATATTAAATGAAATATGAATTTTTTTAATAGAACATGCAATACATCATTGAAAAATAATTATGACATGGATACTAATTGTTGGTTATTATTCTATGTAGGACCCATTTTGTTCATAATGAAAGTGTGATTTTATATTTTCAAACAGTTAGACATTTACATGTACCATATGAATGCATAAGTAATCAAGGTAATAAAGGTCTAACTATAAAGTGAAGTAGCTTTGAATGGATCATTGGTCACAAATATTTTGCGTGCATCATAAACTTTAAGCACTCAAATAAATAAATTAATCTCAACTTCAAACTTCATGAGGAATCTTAGATCCAAATTATGTCCCTTGAAAACTTAAAAACTCAAACATATGGAACTGCAATCGTAAGTGTGTAATCATTTCAAACAATATGCCATGAATTATATCAAGGGCCCATATTAATTTTTAGTGTGTTCACCTCGTATTGTGGGCATGTTTGTAATCACATCTACCATCCTTTATTGTTATGGGACCAAAAATATGTAAATATAGAGTGAAGTAAAATTAATTACTATCAAATATTATAAAGATGTTTCCAATTTATTAAGTAACATGTTGTTATATTTAATCCAAATAGGACCATTGTTAGATAAAACTATTTGTAATCAATCTTTAAAATCTTCATTTATTATAAAAATAAATTATACATTGATTGGTAGGTTATTCTATGGTAACATATATATCTCAAAATACCATGAATTTAGTACTCCTAATTTTTGGCAAGACAAAAACTCATAAAAACAACTTTCATTATATTAATGGTGTGATGTCACAATGCAAACTTGCCCCCTACTAACCCAATATTTATTGGTAGTCCTAATCAATGCAAGAAACCTTCCTAACAACATAATGATTGGACTTCACAATCCAAAAAAAACATACTCATTTGCTTCTTAATACATACCTTATGTTACCATTAGTTGCAGTAAAAACAAATTCATTTGCGTTGTCCTCGAAAGACTATAAGGCTAGATACCTGTGAAACCCCTACACATGAACAAATGCAATGAAGGTCATCTCTCAAAAAGTGAAAGAAGAAACCTAGAAAATGTCTATAACCCTTAATGGGGCAGTGTAGAGCTCATTCGTAACGAGGGAAGCCCAAGAAAATGTTGGAGGATATTCTCCCCATAGAATGCACCATAATACATAAAACTACCCATAAAACACATCATAGAGACATACATGCCCATGCATGGGTGGGACCCACGCGTCAGCAGTCAAATCATAGGTTTCTTGTTTTTTGAATATACCCAATTGAAATCAGATGGTTGCATGTGGCAAGCGATAGGCAAGTTGGTAGGAATGTGCGATGATAATAGGTAGGTTGCGGGTTCAAATCATTGTAGGCGTCTTTACACAGTATTGAAAAAAACTATTAAAAACACATTATGTTTTTCAACCAAACCAAAATCACAAAAAAAACTAAGTGTTGAAGTGTGCGCCACATGGCAGTAGATGGCCATGATGGTCATCATGGTGTAGTTTATGGTTGTTTTTATGTATATAGTGCATTTTGTGGGGATAACGGCTCTCTCCAAGGAAAATCACTTAGTATTATTTATGATCATTTTTTATCGGCAATCTATTATATGAATCAATGATCGAAAAAAATGGTTTCTTGTTTTGAGGAGTATTACCCTTTAACCCTGTCTAGTAGTGCAACGAGAAATACACTAGAGGATACTATTCCCAAACCTCTGCTATTATTTTTCTAGAGACATTAAGAAATCATGGAGAAAACATGCTAAAATATAAGATTGTGTTTTTATTGATTCCATGCCTAATAGATGTTACACTGCAGATTCCAAAAATGTTAAGAAAATCCCACACAAGCTCTATTTTCTAAAGATTCATTATTTTGAGATTAAAATAGCTTCATTTATTTTGAATTATAATTAAATGTAAAATTTAATTTAATATTTGTTCATGCTAAAATGGAGTGAAAGCTAAAATAAAAGATTTGTGAAAATGGTATAAAGCTACACATGTACATATCAAATATTTGTTCTTCATGATGGACATCCCAAAATTATTTCAAGTTGTTAAGCTCATGGATGGACTAGAATGTCCATGAAATGAAAGTTTTTATGGGAAGTTAGGATGAGTTGCAAATTATACCCGAGAGTATAGCAATTGTCAATTATGTTGGAGTTGTAATTTATGGTGAAATGTGTGATATCTTAATAGAACTATAGCATCCAACAAAAAAGACTTCCTATTGTGTGTTGATGTATGTCTATACCTTGTTGTGAAGCTTGTAATTTTCTATGGCCCGCAAAATAGCAAGCATAATCAAGTTCAACTATACATATATAATGAATCATTGTAGACAAAATGCGAAAAGAAACACTCATTGGTAAAGTTATATGGTTACATGTAATTAGAACACAAACAAAGCAGACTTGGTAGAATTGAATCTAGAGTTCCTTTTATAGGCTACCACACTTTGTATACATATGTATTGTACAACATCTGCAACTACAACATGTGACAAAAACACTCTTGCAATTACTTTTTGAAGGATATATTTGCAACAATAACATCCAACTATAATGCACTTACAAGTGTTTTTGGATGGATTTACATACTCTGTACCAAAGCTCGTCTTTGTATATTTTAGGAATAGGCTGGAAAAAAATGCAGAGATGAGTTAAACACCAGTGAATTGTATTTGGCTATAAATCTCCAAGGCCTTTTCAACAAGTTCATTTTGTGGATATCCAAGTATGAATGAATTCTATGACAAAACATTTAGTTGATGTATTTTTTGTGATTTTTAATGGATTTATCTCTTCTCAATGCTCTTAGTTCGCTATTTGATATGTCAAGAGAGCTCACCAGAATATAGCACAAGGCATTTTTCATGGGTATAGGAATATGAGTGTTTTTTCCATATTGATGTTATAGGTACCGAGAACCAAGTTTTGGCATTCAAAAGTTTCCAACTCCATTTCAACAACCCCATCTTGTGAATATATTGAAATCATTGCATTCCATGAGATGATATCTCTCTAAATCATTTTGTCAAATAATTGACATGACTGGTGTATGTAGTGACTCAAGTTGGGTGGTGTTTTGACAGGGCGGATGTATCACGGCTTCCAACAACATTTTTACACTAATTTGACAGAGTGGGTAGTGTTGGAAAACACCCTATTCTAGAACTTCGATTTCTACAAACGTTGGGAGGATGTTGAAAAAGGTTGTGGACTCTGGATTTGCACTCGCCAATTGCATTTGCCTAAAGATTTCTAAGTACTTTTCAACAAACTCATTTTTCGCATAACATGCAATCAATATCACAGACCATGAGACTACATATCTTTTAGGAATTTTATCAAATAGCTCACATGTTTCCACAAGTCAACACATTTTGAACAATCCGTACAATAAGTATATATATATATATATATATCCTGAAAAATTAATCTCTCAACACCAAAGGCATATAAATGATTAGTAACCAAAGGCATGCTCATAAATTCCACAAGCGTGTAAGCGCTGGAATATGATTCCTTCTTCTACCTCTGCATGCTCTTTTCTAACATTGTCCTCTATATGGAGTCGATGACAGTAATCTAGGATTGTGCTTGGAATTTCTATGACAAAATTTGTTGTTCAACGAGCTACGTGGTAAGGATTTCATCCAATTGCTCTGCATGTTATTGTTGGAAAAGGAATACTACAAGGTTTTTTTCTAGCTATCGTCGGATAAGGCTCCAAGGCCTTTTTAACTGACCCATTTTGTGTATATTTGGTGCAGGCTTGAAACTGATCAAATCAGACACGTGTTGATTACTTTTTTTTGAAACAACACAATGCCTCGTGAGGTTTCCCATGTATTCCCATGGCTTCTAGTAGCTACAGGTTTCCTGGAAAATGGCCACCAGAAAAGGTCACGAGGTAAAAGTGTGTAAAAAATGTCCCCAACAAACACGGACACTTGCCAGCGAAGCTCTTCTTACAATGAGGCGTTCCGGCATAACAATTCCATTGAGTTGACACTTGACCAGTCACATAATGGTGAACTACTGTCACTTCACCATATTCTTCACACCAAATGTAGAGACCTGTGAGTCACCACTTTTTTCGGTACAATCCAAATGAATTTATTTTTAAAAAAAATTGAATGCGGTTGATATTAGGATCGATACAATCATAGAAGTGTTTCCAGGAAACAATAAAGATGCAGTATGCACAGAACATAAATTCATGTACACAGTTAAATCCACATCATAATAGGAAAAGTTATCTCCCAAGTTCATCAGTTACAATATTATTACAAGAAATTATTGCAGAAGCCCAAAATTTGTACCTCCTTAGTGGTGTTCCTTTAAGCTAGTATACATGGCTCCCATGCAAACATTGTCGCTGAGTCCATAAGCTCCACTACCACACTAATCAAGCCAAGTTGAAACCACCTCCCAATCTTATCACGTAACAAATAGCCACTGATAAGAGACATCAAATATATCAAAACTCCCGGTAATGTGTCATCCTCCACGCACTCTTCCAAGTGCACCGCCATGCCCTCTCCATAAATATCCTCTATTCCAACAAGTAGGTGTTTTTTTACCTAGATTTGAGCTGCACTCCTCTCTCACTGAATCAACCGACCCTACATTGGCACCCTCAGAATGCGGTATACTTCCTCCAATGTTACCGACATCTCCCTTGTAGGAAATCTAAATGTCTACGACTCGCTATGCTATCTCTCTACCAACACAATCAACACGTAGTGTTCTAGTATGAAGTTTGGCATCCATGTTATATATGACAATCCTAATGCCTCAAGTATTTCCCACAGTCCCTCTCCACTCCGACCTCATCATCTGTCTCTCAAATGACCGCAATCTTCCATGTCTCTCTTGAACATCAAGGTCATATAATCTCTCATGCACACATCACAATACTTTGTTAGTCCTTTACAAATAATTTTTATTTTCATTTCATCTTCTACATATAACTTATTTCCTTTAAATCATGCTAGCACACCTTTTGTTATGCTAGTGCACATAATTTAACACTAGTGCACTTAGTTTTCATGCTAGCGCATTCTTCGCTACACTAACACACTTAACGCTAGTACATGCACTTGCACATTAGCACATCCATTATGCCAACGCTTGTAATTCAACGCTAACATGTATACTTTCATGCTAGCACAGGAAAGCCTACGTTAGCACAATTTATGTGCTATGCTAGCGTAGCTACTTGCTTGTGCTAGCATTACTTATCTACTTTCCACTAAGTTTAACAACTCATAAATACACTAAAAACTTAATTTTTTGGGTACTTACCGGAACATCATCACTAGGATCCCACCTGAACTCTTGAATGTGATCTATACGATCAACATGTGGTGGATATTGTGCCATTTCACCCACTATCTAGAGCTCAAAAATCTCTTCGGGGCATAAAGGGATCTAATAAAAAATAATAATAAGATTTTCATCCTGACCACCCTTCTATTTAGCGCATTCTTCTAACCCTAATTTCTCTTCAAACACTAATTTTGGCCTTTTCTATTCCCTTTTCTTCCTATTTTATCCGTGAATTTCTCTCTCTCTCTCTCTTCCAATCAAGCGGATGTCCACCACTTTGTTGTGTCACCCACCCGCTCGAGGGGGTACTCCCTCAATACCATCCTTAACCCATTGGGGCATCCAAATGCTTCATTGAGGAAAATAAAGTATTCCACCACACTTCTTTATCATTTGTTCACCAAACTACACACGTCTATTATCTTTAAAGATCTATTACTTCATAATAACACTTTAAAGAGGGGAAAATGTAGACACCCTAAAATATCGTATTACACTTTCTAAACCTCAAAAATCATCATGTAATTACTTCATAGTACATTACGACCATGTTTCAACCACTTATGATATATTTCATTATTTTATAACCTTTAATGTCATTTTTTTGACATGATCCCGCAACTCCCCTAATCATTCTTATCGCTCACACATAGGTCTCAAATTATTATGTAGTGCCCTCAAGTTTTGCTCATTTACTTAACAATCAAATCTGTGATAGATTCATGTTTGAGAAACTTAAGTGAATAGTATCACAATTTATTTGAATTAAATTACAATGATTTGGTTGTTATATTACCTCTTGTTGTCATCTTTCTCTTGGTAGGATGCTATATGGGGCTCGCGAAGCCGATTTACCGCCTTATCCTACCACTTGATTTTTATCTAGTATTATGTGTATTATTGGTCTAGGGTTTACACGAGTTATATTTTGGTTAATGTTTGCAAAATTTAATTGTTCAAAGATATTTATATTAATTTTTCATGTCTATTTGGAATGTATTAGCCTATCTTGACATGTGGTGTACGAGGAACATAGTGCGAATCTTGTTTCCATTATTACTTGTTTTGGTAGTGTTGATATGGATGTTATAGAAATAAGATTTAAATGGGTTATGTTTTGTATGTTATAGATGTATATAGTTTGTATTATCTCTGTATGAGTATTAATTAATTATATAAATTGGATGTTTTGATCCATAAACTTCTACTTTGGAACTTTGCGAATCACACAACTATGTTGTTCTACTTTCGAATTTGGAAAATTTGACAGATTTGCTTGAAAATTAGAGCTTCAAACTAGTGATTATGTAGTGCTATAGAAGGGAAATTGCAGAGAAGGAAATAATTCAAACATCAACACCAACAATTTTATCCTGGAAACCTCCAAGGAGGAAAACCAATCCAGAAGGGCAACTGCTCTTTCTTCCCACTTTTATTGGTCTAATATAGACAATTACATATTGCAATAAGTATGAAAAGAAGCAACAATGTAAACCTTCTCTCCAATTACTTGCTTGTTTTGTTTCTACACCTTGCTCCTACAATTTCATCCCAGCACTGAATATCTTGCTCACTGCTCTCATTAAACTCTGCTTCTCAATCTCTCTGGATCTTAGAATTATTATTCTCTTGTTCCTTTCATGCATTTTTAGGCTTTCACATGTCCTCCCATGCACTAGATGATGTGAAAGGGCATGGAAGGGGAAGAGACATGGTTGGGCGCTTCAAATTTGTGTCCATTCATGTTCTATTCTTCTTTTCTGTTTGAAAGTGTCAGGACCGCCGCCTTAAGTAGACTGGTGGTCTCAAAACCTTCACCCTAGCTGGCAGAAATTTTAGGACCGCTGCCCTTGCAAGGTGGCGGTTTTGAAACCGCCGCTCTGTACAGAGTGGCGGTTCCTTCTAGAATCTCCATTTACCTCATTTTATTCACTTTTTCTTGTTTCTCCTTCTTGGTGCTGATGGAACTGATGAAGTGGTATGTTTTTCTGGATCCCTATAGATCATACCTCCCCTACTTAGGAGGATTTTGGTCCCACAAAAGCTTAGTGGGGGAGTGGTAGAGGAATCAACTTCCTCTCATACTCATTCGAGTACCACTGGGTCTACCTTGGTGTCTTCTCTCATCTAACCTGCCAAGACTCATGTGGATCTCTAGTTTTTTGTTCCAGTGTTACATCCTCCTTCAAGTTTCCTCGAGTACAATCCTCTTTGGAAGGTTACTTTTGTATCTTTCCTTCTTTTTCATGCATAGATGACATTAGTGGATGTGAGCTCTTGCAACTTACTATCGTGTGCATCTACATGAAGTATGGCTTAAAGGTTTCTTCTCTAACCTGCTCAAGTATGGCGAAGGTCCCATACTATAGTGGTTTAGTCATTTCTAGTCTTTTTCTCTTAAGATGGATTTACCGAATCCTCCCCAAGTATGTTGTTATTGTCACCACCATTCCTTGTATCTCCTCTTCTTCTTGCTACCCCACATTCAGGTCTAATGAATCCATAGGTAGATACGATGATTGCATAGCGGAAGTTTGTTTTGCTCCTTGAATGAGTAGTTCCTATGGTGGCTTCTTCTGTAAAAACTGACAAGTGATATCCAAATTCTCCATCCTTTGGTCAGAAATATCCATTCTCTCACGTCTATTTTGCTTTTCTTCCAATGAAAGCAAACCAAACTAATGATTTTCCTAAACAAGTCATGGTGCTTGGTTGGCACTTACCATAGCCTTCTTTGATTTGCTATGGTTTGCCTAGATGTTAAAACTGACTCCACCCTTGACCTATCTATATCGGTTCTCCCTTCTTGGGAACACAACATCCCTGGCATATAAGTAAGGACTTCCGAAGACAACGTCAAATGCATCAAGTGGAATAATATCAGCCTCTAATGCATCTGTGTATTGGGTATTTATCCCAAACTGAAACTTACACTTCCTTGTAACTTGTATTTCTACACCCTTCTTCACCCATCTCAGTGGGTATGGATGTAGATGCGCATAAGTCTCTAGACCAAGTTGTCCTACAACCGCATCAGAAATCAAATTTGACTGAGAACCAAACTCTACTAAGGCGTTTACCTTAGTCTTCTTGATTTGGATTTTGATTTTAAATAGCTTACTCATCTCTTCTTCTTTTTCTGCCCTGTAAATGTTAGTGGCCATGCATCTGAGACTTTCGTCTACATCTGAATCATACTCAATATCCACCTCTCTTTCTGTCTTCACAGTGGCCGTGGATTTCTTGGAATCCTCGGTTTCATTACTTTGGGTGCAATTCCGGATGCAACTTCCAACATGTGGCATCAGTATGTCCATTTACATCACAATTCTTACAAAAATTCTTAGGATCTTTACAAGTATGCAAGAAGCAATAGCGACATGTTTACCTTTCCATTTACCTTTGCTACTTGTCTTCCCTTGTTCTTTGTCATGTTGTTCTGTTGACTAGTGTCCCTTTGGCTCTATTTCTCCTTGCTTCTTCTCATCATCAATGTAGTATGCTTGTATACAAGCTTCATTGAGATCCTTGGGCTTCATGGAGATTACCTTCCTCTGAATGTGAGTGTGAAGTCCTCGCCAAATACTTGGTCAGAATGTCCTCATCCTCCAAGTCCATATTAAGCAACATGGCTTGTCTCCAAAATTCCGTAGTGTAGTCTTGCACGCTATGACTGTTGCCCTGTCTAAAGAACTGCCACTTAATCATCATGTCAATCTTATGGCCAATAGGATATAAGTTAGCTCTAATCAATTCTTTAAAACCTTTTCAAGTATTGATAATAGGACATTTCTTCTTCTCACAAGTGGCTAGATAGGTTTCCCACCAAACCAGAGCATGACCTTCCATTTTGAGACATGCAAAGGTGATCCTTTATGCCTCAGTGACATTATGCACACTAAAGTAGACTTCCAATTTTTTTTAGCCATTTATCCAATAATTTTGCAGCTACTTGTCCTTTAAAATTCTTTATTTCCACTTTTGTTTCAACTTTAAAAGGTGTATGTGCAGATTTTACCTTCTCAATTACAACTGGCGTCTCTTCACACTCTTCCCATTCTTCCTCTTTGTGGCTCTTTCCGATACCGAATTTTTCAGCTAGTGCTCAAACCACTGAGTCCATGGAATCTTCCTTAACTGAATCCATCTTTTGCAGATCTAAAATCTCTTCTTGGTTTCTATGCAATCTATCCATCATGGTCTCTAGCATTTCGACTCTACGGACCAAGTTCTCTTCCTCCATTTGAGTTTGAATTCTCTGTTTCCACTTCTTTCGTAGAAATATCTAGCTCGCAAGGTAAAACTTCTTTGCCTTTGGACCTTGTCACTATCATAAAAAATCACAAGAAAGATTCAAATGCCACAGTCCTGGATATATAATCAGCTCTGATACCAAAATGATTCGTAAAATTCTACTTTGGAACTCTACGAATCACACAACTATGTTGTTCTACTTTCAACTTTGGTAATTGACAATTTTTTTTGAAAAATTAGAGCTTTGTGACTGATTATCTAGTGCTATAGAAGGGAAATTGCAGAGAAGTAAATAATTCAAATTTCAACACCAATAATTTTATCCTAGAAACCTCCAAGGAGGAAAAACTAGTCGGAAAGGGAAACTGCTCTTTCTTCCCACTTTTATTGGTCTAATATAGACAATTACATATTACAATAAGTATGAAAAGAATCAACAATGTAAACCTTCTCTCTAATTACTTGCTTGCTATGTTTCTACACCTTACTCCTACAATTCCATTCTAGCACTGAAGATCTTGCTCACTACTCTCATTAAACTCTGCTTCTTGATCTCTCTAGATCTTTGAATGACTATTTTCTTGTTCCTTTCATGCATTTATAGGCCTTCACATTTCCTCCCGTGCACTGGAGGATGTGAAAGGGCATAGAAGGGGAAAAGACACGGTTGAGCGCTTTAAATTTGCATCCATTCACGTTCCATTCTTCTTTTTTGTTCAAAAGTGCCAGGACCGCCACCTTGAGTAGACCAGTGATCTCAGGACCGCCACCCTAGCTGTGCGGTGGTTTTCAAGACCACCACCCTGGCTAGGTGGTGGTTTCAATACCGCCACCCTTATAGGATGGAGGTTCTAAAAACACCACTCTGCACAAAGTGGCGGTTCATTCCAAAACCTCCGTTTACCTCATTTTATTCACTTTTTATTGTTTCTCCTTCTCGGTGTTGAGGGAACTGATGAAGTGGTGTGTTTTTTTGGATCCCTATGGATCATTTTTACTCAAAAAATTGTTTTAATCACTTGGATTTATATAGAATCATTTTAGTTGGTTTATCATATTGAGCATGTATGATGACATGTGAATCGAGTGTGCAAGATACATGTTCACCACAGGAGAATGTGAGACTCAGAGATGCACCTCTAGATTGCACAAGTGGCCAACATGGCCAAAAACTCACCTTTTTTTAATTTTTCATTAGCCTTCTGTTGGTGTTGTGATTATTTCAAACACCCTTAGTGGTTCCCACATGACCTTTTTTGTATTGTTTTTTTCTAACCCTTCTTCTAAGTGAGTTTAGGGTCTAATGGTTTCTACATGTGTTAAGGGTGAGTATTAGTATTGTTAACCTTGTTCTTATATGGGTGGGACCACTTATACATAACTTGGGTGGGCCCTACCACCTCTTCATGTGAGTCACTTTTCCCAAACCGAATTTGGGTTATAAGTTGAAATTGTAAGTGTTTGCATTTTGTGTCGGGGGTCTACTTTATACCAAAATGGACCCCTTAGACTTTACATATGGGTAAGAAGTTCTTTTTCAAGGCTCAAATGGGATTTTCCCTCCCATTTAAGGCACCCTTTTCCACATCATTATTAATGAGCTTTATTTATGAGCCACCTTAGAGGGGAGGAAATTTAGTTTTAAATTTTAATTTGGGATTTTTGGGGGATTCTTTTACATTATTATTTTCATCTTTTGTTGGATAGCGATTTTTGGGAGTCTTGTTGGGAGAGAGAAGAGGGTGACACATATCAACCTCTCATTGGTGAGAATCCTTGGGGGACTTCTCTTCTTATACCTCCACTTAGATGCTTGGAGGGACTTTTGAGCCTCATTTTTACATGGAGAGTTTTGGGGAAGAGAAATGGAAAGAGCTAGATGCTTGGAGGGACATTTTGGATTCTTGAAGCTCATGGAAAGTTTGAGCTTAAAAATTTGGATTTTTGTATGTCATTTATTATGAGTTAAGTCTTACAACTCCTTATTAATCTAGCATGGAATCTATTTTTTTTTCCTTAGCTATGTTTTGGAATGGGTATGAAGGTTGTCTTAAAAGCTTTGCTAATTAGTTCTCTGACCTTTTTATTCTATTTGAAAAACATGGGAATACATTTTGGAGGTATGAGAAGACATGGAGGCTTGTGGTAGTATGAAAATGTGTTGATACTCAATTGGTTATATGAGAAATTTGGATGCCACAAGTGGGATTTATCTCTTTCTTCCCTTCTTGAGAAATATTGTGCTTCATATGTATGTGTTAGTGTTTTGTTGTAAATTTGGTTGGTTTGTGTATGATTGGTG